>OY728145.1:1705224552-1706474552 GCA_963277665.1 Viscum album
GTGTTGAGTGTGTTATTTTGTACCATGTTGAGTATTGAATGTGTAAATGGAATACCTTCAATATCTTGATTTTTGAAAAGGTCAAAGATGATGAACCATGGAAATTGTGATTGGTGATATGGGATAGGATGTTGGAAAGGTGATATGCATGTTTGGGTTAGTTCTAGACAGACACTTTGGGAACCAGTGATGTTTAGATATGTTTTGGATTTTAGAATGATGCACCAAATATTTTTTGCTAGTTCCATACTAACACTCTAGGAACCATCATTATTTATTCATATTTAAGTCACTAGACTAATTATCTAAGAACTAATAGTAATTTATATGGTGTGGGTATATGGACTGATTATTCTTGGTTCCAAGATTTAAATGATTAAATAAATACCCTTTCATTTTCTTAAAGGTTATATACATTATGATATGTGTCTCAGATGACCAAAAATGGACAAATCATGTTTGGTTGGCCTGAGTGTCACTTTAGAACCCGAGGTCCAAATCGGTTAATTAATAACTATTAATTTTAAAACAGGGATTCTTTTGTTACCCTTTATATTATTCCATTTTATATTTTCATAAATTATTCCTTAGATTGGATATTACTTTAGAAACTGTTGTTGTTATCCTACTAATTTGTACACACACGTTTCTTAGGTAGCCATGAAACATGGGTACTCGAGAACACACAATAATTGTTTGTTGGTGTAGGTTTTTGGGCTAGGCCTGATGTCGATTCTTTTGATTTTTATTTCTAGTTTAGAGTTGGTGGATGGGACAAAGTAATACTATTTTCAAGTTCTAGGTAGTCTCATGTCCTTAATTATATGTTAATTTTATTTTGGTATTTCTACTAAATGGTCCTCCCATGGGGGATTCAAGATGTGGTATGTATGGAGAATTTATTTTATTATTTAATTTGATATTGTTTTTTATTCTATCAACACATTCCTTAATTTTGGTGTTTATATGGATATAGTCTGTTTTATTTTATTCCTACCATTTTCGGTACTCTAATATAAGGGAATAGTATTCTAATAGTGTTCTCATAGGTCCAATCCACTATCTGATAGCTTCTGACATATGGTGATGAATTCTTGAGGTCATGTAACAAAGTGGTTTGGTTACTATTTATAAAGTGAGTTGTTTCATGGTGTTTTAAAAATAAAATGATATTATTTTTTCAAATTATTAGAATATAGATTTCATTCTTATAAATATTTTTATCTTCCACTTCAAATTAACTTTCATAAACATTTTTTATTATCAAAAATTATATTGTTTTAAATTGTTTTAAAAATAATTTTTTAAAAGAAAAATTGAAATCTCATGAAAATTATTTTTGAAATTCCTTATAACATTATTTTTATAAAAAATTTAAAAAATCATGATGATAATTATATTAATAGTTTTACTTCCATTTTTCTATCTATTTATAAATTACCTCACTCTAATGTAGTAATATCCATGAACAACCTCAAAATTATCTTTTGATATAAATATTTTGGATGATTAAATTTTTTGTATCATGTGATTAAGTTATTATTTTAATATTATGTGATACAATTTGAAAATTTTATTTAAAGAATTTCATTTCTATTAGTTTTAATATATTTCATCTTACTTTATACCTTCTTATGTTATTTAGGGGATATGTTATAATGATACCATCCAACTTCATTTTTTATATGGGTTATGATGATATTTTAAGAAGGTTTATGAATATTGTTTCTTTACCATGTATTAATCAAGCTATGATGTAATTATAAATTTTATTATGACCTTATGGAATAAATACGTTTGGTTTTTCAATATGTGATGGTTGGGATCCTAAATATACCTAAAATTCATTAGTTAGTGTTTTATATTTCATTATATAATGATTTTTTTGCTTTCAAATGATTGTGGGTTGTTATGTTCCCATGATTTTTCATAATTTAGTGTATGGATATGATATTGAGTAGATATGTTCACATGTATTTTGGATGGATATGATTGTATTTGGTTGTGTTCACAATGTCTTGATTTTCCATTATTGTATTTATGACACACTCTTATTTCATATTCTTGTGCTTAAATTATTCTCTTATAGATCATGGTTAATGATTATATAATGATTCCTATCTTATTTTATGTTGAATATTTAATGCGTGACTTATTATTTATGATCTATGTTTTTTTGTGTTTTCACTTTTATTTTGTACTCATATCCACATTATCATCTTATGATCACTTACGATCTTTAATTTTTAATTCATATGTTTACCCTTACAAACTACTTGATCTCACCCTTTATTTAGTATACATTCTCTATGTTATGATGAAAATTATTATGTCTGATGTGTCTAAAAAGGGAATTTCATGATAAGGATATTTGTAGAAAATTTTTAATACTTATTTAAAATATAAAGATAATGTGACTAATATACAAAACAAATTGAACCTTTGGTTTTTGTTTATAGACACCCTAGCCACAGTAGTCCAAACCCGTTGTTTTCTTTATTACATTGACATAAGATACAAGGAATAACACCCTAAAGGACCAAATATTTTAGTAGTCCTGGTAAACTAAATACATTCTTGAAATTCACATTAAATTTTAAATCATAAAATAAAAAATATTTTTTTTTTAGAATTATATTATTCCCCTTATATTATCCTTGTATATCAATCAAAAAATATTTCATGGTGTCTTAGAGAAAATAAAACATAAGAATATGGCGAGCTCAAATGCTCTGTAAGGGTATGAGTACATAGGAAGCTATGAATAAATAAGGGACAATAAATATGGAATGTAAAATATATGAAACACATTCCATTTAATCAATAACATCAGTATAATATGGAAGGAATAAAATATGATCAAAAATGTAATATAAATAATCACATGATCACAAAACTTGACCATTGATATTTTAACTAATCAAATAATCATAAGGAAAATCTATAACTGAATTCATAATAGGGGATTTCATAATGATGAACTTATAAAACATACATTGAAGCTTTTTAAATGAAATATAATACTTTCAATAATTTTTACAACATGTCTATATAAATGGGTAAGGACATGGCCAAAACCATATCAAGTTTGTCTCATGAGACCTACTGATGCATCGAGGGGATATATCAGGTCTTTTCTGTCACATACAAAGTCTAATGAATTCCTCATATGAAAGGGGAGAAACAAAATCAACCTAAATATTCATATTTAAACTTTCATAAAAAATGTAAATAAATTCTCTAACTAATTAAAAAAATCATAAACCATCCATATTAAAATTAATGGTATCAACATAGTATATCCCTAGTCAAATTGATCATAAACCATTTAAAGAAATAATAAGGATGGTATAATTGGATTATATCCTCATTAAATAATAAGTAACATAAAAATGTATTATTATATCGAAATTTATTTTGAAATATCACTTTAAATATTTCTTAAGAAAAAATAACCTTTCATTGAAAATTACCCTTTTTTAAAAAACTAGAAAATTCATAAAATATTGTCAAAATCATTTTCATTGAAAATAAATTTTAAAAACAAATATTTTTGGAATATTTTAAAAAAAATATTCTTTAAAAATAACCTTGTAAAATTTAAAATGAATCATCAAATAAATTATGTTCATCATGGTAGGTAATTTTGTACGTGTCGTATAAGTTAAAAAGAACATTCCTTTTTCACTGTAAATAGTTTAGAAAAGTGCCTCATTCAGAAAAATACTAGAAGATTACTTTCTAGGAAAAAAATTTATAAATTAAATAATTAGTAAAAATTTACTTAACAAATAATTTTTATAATGCTAAAACATTTTGAAAACATTTTCAGAAAATATGGTTTTCGTGGAAAATAATTTTAATCCAAAGAGTGATATAAAGTCAGATTATATTAAAAACATTTTCTTAATAATTTTAAGTAACAAATAGAGTAAAATGATAATGTTAATTTAAATATTTAATTAATAACTATAATATAATAAAATAGATTTATTTTATGATATAAATATGAAATAATTCCCCCAAGGTAGTCTTAAATAAAAACAATCTTGAATAACAATTATATTTTGAAATAAACTCTTACCACTTTGGTAACATTTGTATCAAAATAACCATGGATTAAATAAAATTAAATTACAAATTAAATACCCTAAAAATAAATTAATTCAATATATATCATACAAAAATTTAGGTATATACACCACATAAAATAAATAAGTGGTTAGTATGGCATATATCTCACAAAAGTAAAAGTGTGGCGAGAAACAATTACCTCATGCTTAATTTTGGTTGAAAAAACATTAACCTACTTTATAGTGGTTTTAAACATGTTATTAACTTATTATAGAACCATATTAATATTTATAACATTATATAGGACCCTTTTATAATAATTAATCACTCGTTCATTAATAATTTTTCAATATTCTCGTTTTTTTAGATGTTAATTATCTTGTTTTCTCATGTGTGTTTTGTCATGAAAGATATATTTCTTAAATATATTTGATAGAAAAAATATTTTCATTCAATTTATTCTTATTTTAAATTTTTCTAATCCCAACAGTGTTTTATTTCAAATTAAATTGTCACATTTTATGTTTTTGAATCATTTTTTAGCTTAATTGGAAAAATGGCATATTTTGGAATTAACAGTTTTAATTTATTTCAATGTTCCATCCAAATTTTTTCTAAAATAATAAAAATTGAAATATTATTCTTTTATAGGTTTATATGTTTTATGGGACTCATTTTATTCTTCTGTAACTTAATCTAAATCAACCATTTGATGGCTCAAATCTAGCTCACAAGGTGTACCTCAAAAATTGTGCACATATCTGTATAATTGTATTGTTGGGCCAATATATCATACAGTACCAAACAAATTTATCTGATATTTTACATAGAACAATAATACAACCGTAATAATAAGTTTCATTAATAAGGATGATCATTATTCCTTCATTATCAAGGCCATAAATGCGTTGGAACTCATTACATTGGAATACAAAGAGTCTGTTTGGAATAATTAAATATCTAGTGTAATTTGGCTATATCTCTCCCCAAAAGTCTCTAATAAAGATAAAAAAAATTTGTAGAAATATGAGAGATATTTAAACAATTTTCAAGAATAACACTTTCCAAAATTATTTAATTTAATGGGTCATACACGCGCATAATTTTGGAAGATTATTTTGGAGCTAAATTTTCACCCCCTCTCCCTATAAAAGAGTGTTTCTTCTTATTTTCAAAGGGTTGGAAACTTATGGGTAGAATTTATTGGACATTTTATTTATTTTACTGTTTTATTTTATTTTATTTTAATTATTTAATTTAATTACAAATTTTAATTTAATTTTTCTCCTTTCACTCATATTCTTTCTTTTGTTTTCTCCCCCCGTTTTCTCCATCACTGTGAACTCTTATACACATGATCATAAATAACTAACACGAGGAAGTTCTTGGTGGAGTAATTTAATAGTGAACCCAATTAATTTCACATTAATTCGTAATGTTTCTTATTTACTTAGAGTTATTATAAGAGGGATCTTAGTGGTAAAGATACATTTGTGTCTCCACTTTCCACCCGAGGCTTAGCTTTCACTTCTGTCATATTCTCCCTTGATCGAGGAGGTGGATGTACAGTCTCTCAACGATCATTGAGTGTACCGTATATTCACAACCATATATATAAGATTATTTTCATTCATAATATTGATCATTATCATTAATTATATTTTAATCTAATAAATAGATGATGAAGGTTCACTCTGTATAATCTCCTAAGAGGATCTCCTTTCTGTATAACATCATTTTGTTTGTATTCGTTGTGTTTTCATTTCATCTGCATATTTAATTTTAGTATTTAATTCTCATTTCTAAAATATCTATTTTATTTATTTTATTTCATATATATATAAAATATATAAAAAATGGTTGAACTATAATTAGTGAGTGCTTGATCGTAAAGTCTCGTCAAGAGAACAACCTAGGTCATCCACTGTGATGCACTTAGTTATAAGTATTTTTGAGAGTGCACACAAAAACACGCATCAAATTGGTGATGTTATCGGGGATTCACAACACTTTCATGCACCATTTTTCAAAAAAAACACACACAAAAACACAAATTTTAAAAACTAAAAAAATTATTTGTTCATGATGCATTTCAATTGTGATTATTCTAAATGGACTAACTACTCTCACGAGAAAAAATAAGATGAAATTAAAAACACTCATATGTAAGAACTTCAAGAAGACATACAAAAACAAAAGATAAATTCTAAAATTTTTGAGGAATATATTCATTCACTTTTGGAGCAACCTGAACCTAAACCCAAACCTAAACCCGAGCTTGAACCCGAACCAAAACAAGTGGTGGAAGATATTTCACTGATCATTTTTTATGTTAAATAATATGAGGAGGGTGAGAAGGAGCTACTAAAGTAGTTAATAATATCATATCATACTCAACCATTGTTCAAGGAGGTCCATGAAGAAAACATTCCAACTGATATACAAATTAGAGATCAATAATTTTTAGAATAATCTTGGAATCACTTTGTTGAATATAACCTGAAACTTGATCTTCCCATGTTTGATATTAAAAAATCACCACCTTTTGACCTATCTCTTTCTTTGGAAGATGATAAAGAAAATGTACTTGATTATATGGAGTTTCCAATAGTCCTTCCTGAAAAAATCAATTTCCAAGAAGACATAATAGAAAATAAATATTTCTTTATTGATTATTCATGTTTTAATCTTATTCAAGATGAACTGTTTTCTGACTTCCACTTTTCTAAAATTTCTGATACAACACAAATGGATCAGAACATGGATTATATGAAAGAGACCACCCAAATGGTGGTGATTGAGGAAGAAGATCTGGATAATATGGTGGTGGTGTGACTACATCCTCTACAACAACTTGTATATCATATAGAAAAATAAACTATAGAAGTTTACAAGGAGCACCCTTATTTTCTATTTCATCCCACTCTTAAAATAAAATTCTATATTTATTCTTTCTTGGGGGTGGGGAATTTTCTTATCTTCTTTGGGGTTATCTACTTTTAGTGTTTACTCATGGAAACTAGGAAAACTCACATGTGGTGGTTCATATCAAAGAAACTACATCCACCTTCTGATTGGGGATAACTCACCACAACTGCCTGACTAGGGTCAGTAAAAACCTAGCACCTGCTTGGGGGGTCAAACCAAGAATTATCTATTCTCTATACCCTTTCATATTTATTTTTATTTATTTTTATTATTTTTTCATTTCTTTCCTGTAGTTTTAAATCGGTATCATATAGTACCTTAACTCAAGGCTACCACTGAAAAATAAATTAGGTTGTATTTTTTCTTTTATTTATTTTGTTTACTGTCCAATTTAAATTTTTATGTGAAAAACAATCTAGATCAGATTTGAGATAAAAAACGGTATTTAATGGAATATGTGTGGGTATGTATTTCAACCTATTTTTTAGGAATTTTTTGTGTGCTTTCATTTTATTTTTCATGTTGTTTTTTTGAAATTTTCTTGTTTTCCTTTTTCATATTTTTGTTGTGTTTTTAGGATTCTTGAGCTGAATAAAATACTTTGTAAAATTCAAACCATCTTGGTATTTTTTGGAACATTTATTGATTTTAATGTTTGAGGATTTAAATTATTTTTTAATGTATTTAGTTTTTGATTTTTGATCTTTTCATTTAAATAATTTTAATTGATTGTAAAACTCATGTGCATAAGTATTGTCCAAATTGAAAATTTTTCCCAACCTGAGAGGTTTCAAAACATATTTGACATCTTCTTACATTTATATTTTTCTTTAGAGTCTTGAGACATGTTTTTTTATCCATAACTTTATATTTTTCTCTTTTTTAAAGCTGATAGAGTTCATGTAATGTGTTAAGTATGATTGAGGCATCACTTTGGAAGCCCCTTTTGTATTGAACTCTAATTGTAGCCTACCTTTAAATCTAACCTTTATTAAGACCCTAGTTTCCATGAAATAACTTGTTATTCAGACACATTTCCAGCCATTTATACCTTTCCAACCTGATCTATAAGTTAAATACATTATTATTTTTGGACTCAAGTGTGGGGGAGGGAGAAGATGGGTTGTGTTTTTCTTTCCTAAAGAATCAATTTAAGCTGAATTGAAAATGTTCCCATATTTTTACTAATTAGATGAAGTAAATTTAATGATGGTAAGATGTATGGATGGTCTAAAATATAATTACAAATATGTGTTGGATGTTCACCAATTTTTGAAGATCAAAAGCTACCTCTCTTTTCCTAAAAACATGATTCTGAAGAGAAATCTAGATATGAATTCAAGATAAAACAATGCTACAACTAGGGAAAAGAGGGAAACAATTAATTGATGATGAAATTACAAGTGTGAACTTCCCAAATTAATAAGATTTTAGAGGTGATTCATTTTTGAGCTTATTGAGGAGCACACCATTCTTGAGAAAAAACTTTTTTCATTCATTTACTTCACTTTAGAGCCTATTCCTCCTCATTCTACCTCATATGATTTTACATTTATAACCTATCAAACATCATCCTCAGAATAAAACATAAAAAATAACTCATGATTTAAATATTTGTGACTCTTTGAAGTGGAGATACTAGAAGTATAGGAAGCCTGTGGAGATCACACATGATCTTGAGAATGGTAAAAACTCCACATTAAATATCCTTTAGTGAAGAGAGAAATATTTTTCCAAGGAGGTAGGTATGACATGCATGTGATTATTAACATGATATTGAATGTATTATTATGATTTTTTATAAGTTCAGAAAAAAAAATCCATGTATGATGCATGATATTTTCTTTGATAGGACAATTGAGTTGTGTTGTCATTTATGCTTTGAGAAGTTTGTTTTAACCTTGGTATAAGATGATTACTCAGGAGTGAAATGTTTAAATGTGGGAGAATTTATAGAACAAATATTTTTAATTAATTTATTCTTATTTTCAATGTTTTTAATCCCAACAATCTTTTATTTCAAAGTAAATTGTCACATTTTATGTTTTAAAGCATTTTTTAGCTTAATTTGAAAAATGGCATATTTTGGAATTTAACAGTTTTAATTTATTTCAATGTTTCATCCATAATTTTTTCTAAAATGATTTGAAAATTTATTATTTTATAGGTTTATATGTTTCATGTTATTCATTTTATTCTTCTGTACCCAAAGCTTAGTCAACCATTTGAGGGCTCAAATCCAGCTCACAAGGTGTACCTCAAAAACTGTGCATAGATCTGGGGAATTGTATTGTTATGAATATATATTATAAATTAAAAAACCAATTGATCTTATATTATACATGTACCATGAATGTATCTAGAGAAATAAGTTTCATTAAGATGTCTATGCCTCATTCCTTCATTTTAAAGTCCATAAATGCATTGGAACTCAGTGCATTGGAATACGAAGAGTCTATTTGGAAGAATTAAATATCTAATGTAATTTGGCTATATATCTCTCCAAAAGGGTCCAATAAAGATCCCATTTTGTGGTTAGACATAGTAGAAATATTGGAACAACTTTTAAGAATACCATATCCCAAAATTCTTTCATTTAATGGTTTATCCACATGCATACTTTCGAAGGATGATTTTGGAGCCAAATTTTCACCCCCTCTCCCTATAAAAGATTTTGTATTCTTCTTTTCAAAGGGTTGTAAACTTAGGGGTATCCTTTGTTGGAAATTTTATTTAGTTTATTTTTGTATTTTATTTTATTTTCATTCTGTAATTGCATTACATATTTTAATTTAATTGTTCTCATTTCTCTTATATTCTTTCTTTTGTTTTCTCCCCCCATTTTCTTTATCACTATGAACTCTTATGTTGATGATCATGAGTAACTAACCCGAGTAAGTTCCTGGGGGAGTAATTCAGTGTGGAACCCAATTAATTTCACATTAATTAATATTGTTTCTTATTTACTTATAGTTAGTCTAAGGGGGATCTTATTAGAAAAGATGCATTTGTGTCTCCACTTACCACCTGAGACTTAGCTTTCACTTTTTTCATATTCTCCCTCAATAGAGGAGGTGGATATGAAATCTCTAGGTGATCATTGAGTATGACATGTATTCAAAAACATATAAATAAGGGAATTTTCATGCATATAATGGAGTATTCTCATTAAGTATATTTTAATCTAACAAAGAGATGATGAAGGTTCACTCTGGATAATCTCTTGGGAGATTATCCTTTCTGTCTAACATCATTTTGTTTGCATTCATTATGTTTGCATTATATCTGCATATTTAATTTTAGTATTTCATTCTAATTTATTAAATATCCATTTCATTTATTTTATTTCATATATATATAATATATAAAAAAATGGTTGAGCTAGAAGTAGTGAGTGCTTGGGCATAAAGTCTCCTCAAGAGAATGCCCTAGGTCAGCCACTATGCTACACTTAGTTATAAATATTTTTAAGAGAGTTCACGACAATTCGTATCAAATTGGCATCATTTCTAGGTAGGAGAAACACTTTCACACATTTTTTTTCAAAAAAGCACAAAAAAATTATAAATTTAAAAAACTAAAAAAAATATTTGTTCATTATATATTTCAATTGTGATTATTATGCATGGACTAACTACTCTAAGGTGCAATAAGAAGATGAAATTAAAAATCCTCATATGCAAGAACTTCAATAAGTCATACAAAAAATGAAGAGAAATTCTGAAAGGTTTGAGAAATACATTCATTCATTGTTGGAGTAACTTGAACCTAAACCCAAACCTGGACCTGATCTGAAACCTGAACCAAAACAAGTGGTGGAAGAGATTTCATCGATCATTTTTTATGTTAAATAAACTAGGAGGGTGAGAAGAAGCTACTAAAGAAGTTAATCATTTCATCTCATACTCAACCATTTCTTGAGGTGGTCCATGAAGAAAACATTCCAACTGATATACAAATGGGAGATCAATAATTTTTTGAAGAATCCTTGAATCACTTTGTTGAAGATAACCTAAAACTTGATCTTCCCATCTTTGATATTGAAAAATAAACACCTTTTGACCTATATCTTGCTTTAGAAGATGATTAAGAAAATGTTCCTAATGATATGGATTTTCCAATGGTCCTACCTAAAGAAATAAATTTCCAAGTTGAGACACTAGAAAGGGAAGATTTATTTATTTATTCTTTATGTTTTAATATTATTCAATTTGAATTATTTTCTGACTTCCACTTTTCTGAAATTTTTGATACAACAAAAATGGAGGAAACCTTGGATGATACAAAATATACTACCCAAATGGTGGTGATTGAGGAATAATAGTTGGAGAATATGGTGTTGGTGTGACTACCTCCTCTACAATAACTTGCATATTATATGGAGGAGGAAACCACAGAAGTTTACATGGAGCACCTATATTTTCTATTACATCCCACTCTTGAACTCAAATTCTATCTTTCTTATTTCATGGGGGTGGGTAGTTTTACTATCTTATTTGGGGTTCTCTACTTTCATTGTTTACTCATGGACAACAATAAAATTCACATGGGTTGGTTCATCTCAAAAAAAATGACATCCACCTTCTGATTGGGGATAACTCACTACAATTTCCTAAATAGGGGTAGTAAAAACATAGCACCCATTTGGGGGGTCAAACAAAAAATTATCTATTTTATATCCCATTTCTTATTTATTTTTATTTATTTTTCTTATTTGTTGTCATTTCTTTCTTGTATCTTTAAAATGGTAGAAGCTAGGAGCCTAACTCAAGGCTACCACTGAAAAATAAATTAGGTTGTATTTTTCCTTTTCTTTATTTTGTTTACTGCCCAATTTAAATTCTGTATGAAATATTTTTAGATCAGATTTGAGATAAAAATAGGTTAGTGAATAGAATATTTGTGGGTATGGATTTCAACCTATTTTTCGGAATTTTTTGTGTGCTTTCATTTTATTTTTCATGTTGCTTCTTGAAATTTTCTTATTTTCATTTTTCATTTTTTTATTGTTGTGTTTTTAGGATTCTTGAGTTGAATAAAATACTTTGGAAAATTCAAACCATCTTGGTATTTTTGGCACATTTCTTGATTTTAATTTTTAATTAAAATAAATGATTATTGAATGGATTTTTTTTTTGATTTACGATCATTTCATTTGAATAATTTTGATTGATTGTGAAACTCATGTGCACAAGTACTGTCCAAATTAAAAATCTTTCCCAACCCGAGAGGATTCAAAACCTATTTGACATATTCTTACATTTATATTTTTCTTGAGAGTCTTGAGACATTCTTTTTGATCGAATGTGTTAAGTATGATTGAGGCATCACTTTGGAATCCCCTTTTTCATTAAACTATTATTTTGGCCTACCTTTATATCTAACCTTTATTCATACCCTAGTTTCCATGAAATAACTTGTTATGAAGCCACATTAAAATCCATTTATCACTATCCAATCTGATCTATAAGTTAAATACATGATTATTTTTGAACTCAAGTGTGGGGGAGGGAGAATATGGGTGTGTTTTTCTTTCCTAAAGAATCTATTTGAGCTTAATTTAAAGTGTTTCCACAATTATTAATGCTTGGGTGAAATAAATTTCATGATGAGAAGATGTATGGGTGTCCTAAAATATCATTAAAAAGATGGTTTAGGTGTTCTCCATTTTTTGAAGATCAAAAGCTACCTCTTGTTTCCTAAAAACATGATTCTGAAGATAAATCTAGAAATGAATTCAAGCTGAAATAATGCTAAAACTGGGGAAAAGAAGGAAAAATTCATTGATTCTAAAATTGTAAGTGTGAACTTCCCAAAGGAAGATGTATTTGGAGGTGATTCATTTTTTATCTGATTGAGGATCACACCATACTTGAGAAAAACATTTTTCATGCATTTACTTCACTTTAGAGCTTAACCCTATTTATTCTGCCTTAGATGTTTTTACATTTAAAACCTACCAACACTCAGCCTCAAAAAACCCATGAAAAATACATCATGATTGACATATTTTTAACTCTGTTAATTGGATATACTAGAAGTATATCAATCCTATAGAGATCATGCATGTTCTTGAGAATGAGAAAAACTCCACATTAAATATCCTTGAGTGAATAGATAAATGTATTTTTTGGGAGGTAGTTATGACATTCATGTGAGGATTAACATGATATTTAATTCATTATTATGATTTTTTAGGAGTTCAGAAATTTTATTCCATGTATTAGGCATGATATTTTCCTTGATAGGACAATTGAGTTGTGTTTTCATTTATTCTTTGAGAAGTTTGTTTTGACCTTGGTATAAGATGATTTCCTATGAGTGAAATGTTTAAGTGTGAGGTAATTGATAGAAAAAATATTTTCAATTAATTTATTATGATTTTAAATTTCTTTAATCACACCAATGTGTTATTTCAAATGAAATTCTAACATTTTATGTTTTTGAAGCATTTTTTAACTTAATTGGAAAAATGGAATATTTTTGAATTTAACAGTTTTAATTTATTCCAATGTTTTATCCATAATTATTTCTTAAATGATCCAAATTAAAAATTTATTAATTTATAGGTTTAAATTTTTTATGGGATTTATTTTATTCTTTTGTACCTAAAGCTCAATCAACCATTTGAGGGCTCAAATCCATCTCACAAGGCATACCCCAAAAACTGTGCACATATATGAAGAATTATATTGTTGGGTCGATATATCATAAAGTACCAAACCAATTGAGATGATATGTTACATGGAGTAAGAATAATTATGTATTAAAAAGTTTTATTAAGATGGAAGAACTTCATTCCTTTATTCTCAAGGCCATAAATGCGTTTTAACTCGATGCATTGGAATACAAAGAGTCTGTTTGGAATAATTACATATGCAGTGTAATTTGACTATATATATATCCACACGTGTCCAATAAATATAAAATTTTGTTGGTATATATATGAGATATATTGGAACACCTTTCAAGAAGACTACTTTCCAAAATTCTATCATTTAATGGGTCATCCACACGTATACTTTTGGAGGATGATTTTGGAGCCAAATTTTCACCCCCTCTTCATATAAAAGAGTGTGCCTTCTTCTTTTAAAAGGGTTGGAAACTTAGAGGTATCCTTTTTTGGAAATTTTATGTAGTTTGGTGTTTTACTTTATTTTATTTTAATTTTCTAATTTAATTACATATTTTAATTTAAGTGTTCTCCTTTCTCTCCTATTATTTCTTTTGTTTTCTCCCCCTGTTTTCTTCATCACTCTGAACTCTTATACTCGTGATCATGAGTAACTAACCCAAGAAAGTTTCCAGGGGATTAATTTAGTATTGATCCCAATTAATTCCACATTCATTCATATTGTTTCTTATTTACTTATATTTATTCTAAGGAGTATCTTAGTGTTCAGGGTGCCTTTGTGTCTCCACTTACCACCTGAGGCTTAGCTTTCACTTTTGTCATCTTCTCCCTCAATCGAGGAGGTGGTTGTGTGGTCTCTCGGTGATCGTTGAGTGTACCATATATTCACAACCATATATATAAGGGTATTTTCATTCATACTATAGAGAATTCTCATTAAGTATATTTGAAGCTAATAATGAGATCATGAAGGTTCACTCTAGATAATCTACTGGGAGGATCTCCTTTCATCTAACATCATTTTGTTTTCATTCGTTGTATTTTCATTGCATCTACATAGTTAATTTTATTTTTTCATTCTCATTTATAAAATATCCATTTCATTTATTTTATTTCATATATATATAATATAAAAAATTCTTTAACTATAAGTAGCGAGTGCTTGACCGCAAAGGCTCCTAAAGAGAATAACCTAGGTCAGACACTGTGTTGCACCAAGCTATAAATATTTTTGAGAGTGTGCATGACAACGATTCATAAATATTATATAGTTAAATGATATCAATAATAATAATAATGAAATAATCATCAGATTTATACACCAATTATTATTTTTAAACCAATCATTAATGATAGTTATGAAAAAATGAACTACGTTATAATCATGGAGACGGTAGACTGTACATACGCATGAGTAAAGTTTCTGTTTTTCAATGATCAATATAGAAAAATGTTATGTAATATTTTATATTTAAATAATGTTTACAATATCATATATACTATATTATTACTTTAAATATAATTATATATATATCAACCATGTTTTTTACTGATGATAGAGAGTCACATCGCTTTATGAATGTCATGGTCCACACGTACACGAATGATGTTGTCCTTTTCCAGTATAACAAACAAAAATAATATACTATAATTTAAGAATGATAAATATTTCATGAATATCATAATTATTTCTTTCATATCACAATTATTCATTAATATTTTACTTATTACCTTCCATGTAATTCTTCAGTGAAAATCATATCACTTCGCTTCACAAGGTGGTAGTCCTCCAAACACATGAGTGAATTTATCATATCTTCTATAGATTGGAAATTAAATATGTTATATATGATATAATGACCCAAAATGTATAATTATATTATAAATATTATATGTATACCTTATATCCATTATCATACCCAACCGTGAGATGTGTTAATGGAAAAATGAATGACATCATTTCATGGGGTGGTAGTCCACCGTACACGTGAATGATGATTTCATAAACCATTTGATAGAAGTGAGGAGGGTTATAGGTAATAATGTTGTTATAATAACATATATATATATATATATATAATATACTGAGGATATTACATCATCATGGTTTAATGAGAATTTAAGGAGGCAGATGAAGAAATAAAATAAAAAATCTCATTGAAGAATGTTGCTTCTTCTTCAGGTAACCACTTCAGGTTTTCACCAAATCATTTTAAGGTTATATTTATACTAACAACAAGGATTATAGGATGAGGTTTGATATTTTTTTAATTTATTTGGGTATGTAATTTTTTAATCAAAAATATGTGAACATGTGAAGAAGAGTGGATAGTGGGTGGCCTTTTATAAGTGAGGTTAGTGGCACACATGTAATTTTTGGAAGAAAAAGGTGTGACCACAATTTTAACATGAAAAAATAGTCACAAATAGATTATTATAGAGAATTATAAATTATAGGTTCCAAATATATCAATAAAATATATTTTATACATGTTTTTAGGTCAATTTATACCATATATGTTTAGTTCAACCCCCTATAAATCCATTTTTACCCTAACCGATGTAATTAATTATTATTATTTTCACTAATATTTTTTGGTAAAAAATTGATTTGAAATTATTAGGAAATATAAATTATACTAATTCAAAATATTGAATCCTTTATTAAATATTCTATTCACAGAAGTGGAAAATTTTTATTTAAATTTAATCCTGAAGATGTGATGAGAAAACGGGTTTTTGAAGGGAAATTGTTCAAATATTTAAAAAGTTTATATATCATAATTCTATATAAAAAATTTTAAAATTACCTAAATTGGATTAATAGATATATAATTTAAGTAATTTTACTTTAAAACTAACTCTAAATATAATTTAAATTTGTAATTAATTTAAACTAAAAGGTAGTTCTCAATTAAAATTTTGTATTGTTCATTATTTACCAGAAAATGAAGCATATCAGAAAAATAAAAAAATCACCCGAAGATAATTTTAATATAATTATATAAAAAATTAATTTTATTCCTTCAAATAAATTTTATAAATCAGGTAAAAATTAATTTTATATTATGTTTCCAAATCCTGGTTAAACCATATTTTATAAAAATTAAAGTTTTTCAGAAAACATTTATTTTTATTTTAAGTGATTATTATTCTATTCATAATAAATAGATAAACATAATTTTCATAATTTAGATATTAATATTAATACACTCCAACTTAATCTCTATTATATAATAGTATACTATATTATAGTTCATTTCAACTTAGGGTTTCCTATTCCACATGCTATCAAATATATTTAATTTATTTAAAAATAAATATCTTGTAAAGTCTTAGGTGTTATATTTTTTTTAATATTGATATCTCATGTAATAAAATATATTGAAGAAAAAAAATATCCTTTTAAAATATCAGGGTTTTACATTCTCCCCACTATAAATAAATTTAATCCTTACAATTTAAACTTGATCTTGGTGATCAAGGGTTTGACATTTAGAAATAAAAATGTTGAAAAACAAACTTTATAAAATAGTTGATAAAAAATTTTCTTAATAAGAGAGAAAATGAAGTATTAAGTTCATCTTAAATAACACGTAATAGGTTTCTATTTAGGATAAAATATGTGTGAAATGAACACATGGACATAGAATAAAAGCATAAATAATTAAATATAGTGATAGAGGTACTTGATCGCATAAAATTGAATTATCAATGTAATGTTAAGGACCTCAAACTAATAAATATGTGATGATTTAAAATACTATATGATTTATTACATATAAATTTAATAAGATAAAATTTTATATTTAAGATCCTTTTCCAAAAGTTGAGGAATTATTTTACTGTCTATGATTATAAGGAAATATAATTACTTGATACATTTCTATTTCATAAGCACAATTTAATCATTTTTTGTGCTTCAATCAATTTCTTATTGATTTCCAAATCCTTGAAATGAATATCCCAAAATGATTTTTTTTATTCTAAAATCACTAAAATTCACTTTTAATGGATTTTAATGTCTATAATAGAATGAAATTTCATTATTTCGATCACTACTTTTTATTTTGAAAAAATGGTTAGAATAATTTATCCAATATTCATCAATATAAATATGGATAAGCAATACATTAATCTCTATAACATTATCCAAATTGAAGCTTAAACTATTGTATAAATGGTTAACCTTATGGACTTTTATAAAGATTAATATCCATAACTTTAGAAAAAAGGTCACTAAATATATAAAATGAACTTATCATTAATTAGTTCCAATTTAATTAGTACTATGCAATTTACTTTATCTATATCAATCACTTCTTCATACTAACATCATTATATAAACATTATGAATATATTAAGTGTTATATTTCCTTCAATCATGTGCTTTCCATTAATTTAAACGTTCCACTGAATCATTTTTATTATTCATCAATGTCGTTCAACATATTCTTTCAAATACTTAATGAAAAATTATTATAGTAAAATACTTATATGTTTCGAGAATGAAATTAATAAAATTATTTTATAGAATATTTCTTGGATCAAAATTCCAAATAAAATTAATCATTCCAATTCATCTATAGAAATAACATAAGCTTAACCATGACCCCTTAGCTCCTTTTAAGGTACTTTTCCTTGATGCTTTGGGGAATTCATTTTAATAGTTCCCTATATTTTTAGAGTTGAATAATTATACATTGGAATATTTTTTATCACCCTTGAAATCATGGTCATGGTGTAATTTTCCCCTAAATATAAATAAAACACCTTTTAATTTTATATATGTACCAAGTTTTTTCCTTTCACACGTATCACATGTTGTAAAACCTTACTTTCATTTCTTCCCTTTATCTTTTTTTCTATTTCAACATCTTCTATTCTTTATTTCCTTCAAAGTCATAATCCATAGGGAACTATTTCTCTATCTTGATAGAACATGATATTATGTCCTTATATGGTTAAAATGTTTGAGAGACTAGTTTCATTTCTAAAATTGGATTAATACCATAAAATAAACATTCAATCTTTCTCTTTTTATTACATAAATAGTCCGCAATATGCCTTCCTAACTTTGAAAAGTTTACTTCTTACATATAAACATTTTCCTCTTCTTTTTGTCTTAGAATCATGAATTTTCTTTCCATATTTTCTCTTTTCTCATGAGGAAAATATTTTTACATGTAGAGTAGAATGAAATCATTCCATTCCATGTTATTTAATTATTATTCATCCTTAGAGTTTTGAATCAATTTCAAAAATTTATCCACATATCTTGAGTGATAATAAACTCCCATAAAAACATTCTACCTTCAAAACTTCCTAGAGCGATAATATCTTCTCTAAATAACTTATCCATTGCTCAGATAAAAATGGATATGTAGTCCCATTTAATGATAGAGGTTTATGATTCATGAAGAAGTCTAAAATTCTAACACTACATGGTGGGTCAGTAGGATTCTCTAATTGGGAAAGGTTATTTCTCAAAACCTAAGTCAGTTGTCCCAATATGGTTCTAATTTGATCAATTCTTATTGTATATACAACTAAAAATTCAATATCATTCCCATGAGTTAAATCCCTATTGGTTTGTATACATTGATATAGTTCTCATTAATTTTATTAGGCACCATTTATAAATAATTTCATACACTAGATTAGATCATAACATAATGAAATATAATGTACAATCCAAAAAAACATGAAACACTTAAAATTGATAATCTCATAATCATAAAAATGGTTTATTTTGAATATTATTATTTTCAACTCCTAAAAAATGGTTTATATTAAAATTTTGATTTATATTAAGCATATCCCTAGGGGTTCCAAACCAGGTACATAGTAATTCCCATTGTCTTACACCAGTTGACGATCGAGTCAAGGTCAATGTTCCATTTTCGGAGTTATTACCCCTAGGCACATCTATTATAGAAACATGTCCTATTGTAGTATCCAAACATGGATGTATTGAAATAAAACCATATAATATATTCCTCAAAAAAATTAGGGTATTCTTTAATAATTATCCTCAGAGTCTATCATATGGTTATGTTCCCTAATATGTGTTTTCCTAAATATAGTTCCCAAGGTTTATATTGAAATTCCTTTAATAAAAAATATTGACGATCTAACCCCAATAGGATGGATCTAGTTTTTTCTTTATTATATTGGAATAAGATATAAGTAATCGCTTCTAAAAGGATCGAATAGTTTAATATTCTTGGTAAACTAAATACATACATTAAATTCAAACTACATTTTAAAACATAAAATACACAACGAATTTTCTTTAATAATGACATTATTCCACATATTTTATCCCTACATATCAATCAAAAAATACTTCCTGGTATCCTAGGGAAAATAAAGCATAATAAAGGTGTGATCTCATATGCTCAGTAAGGTTATTTATACAATTGAAGTTATGAATAAATAATGAATAATCAATATGTAAAGGTAAATAACTAAAAAACATTCCATTTAATCAATATTTTAATCATACTAAGGAAGTAATAAAAGATGATCAAATAAATCCATGTAAATAATCACATCATCCTGAAACTTGACTATGGTTATTCTAACTAATTGAATAATCACATGGAATATCAATAACTAAATTTATAATTATGTACATCTAAAACATACCATCAAGTCTTCTTTAAATATATCTAATATTGTTGATTATTGTTCCAATACATCTATATAAATGGGTAAGGCCTTGGCTGAAACCATATCTAGTTTGTCTCATGAGACCTACTAATGCATCAATTGGATATTGCAGG
The DNA here is from genome assembly GCA_963277665.1 of Viscum album. Taxonomy (NCBI): domain Eukaryota; kingdom Viridiplantae; phylum Streptophyta; class Magnoliopsida; order Santalales; family Viscaceae; genus Viscum; species Viscum album. The sequence continues at coordinate 1,705,244,977 of OY728145.1, forward strand.
TCACACCCATCACTTAAAAAGTCCAATGCATTACTCATATGAAAAGGTTAAAACATAATCAACATAAAAATTCATATTTACACAAGAACACAAAATTTAAATACATTACCCAACCAATAAACTTAATCATAAACCATCCAAAGTAAAATGAATGGTATCAACATAGTACATCCCCAGTCAAACTAATCATAAACCATCTGGAAAAATAATAATAATGTTATTATTAGAGTATATCCCCGTTATATAATAAGTATCATAAAATAATACCATATTATATGGGAAATTATTCTAAAATATAACTTAGAACATTTATTTAGTAAAATAACCTTTCATTGAAAATTTCCATTTTTATTTAAAAACTAGAAAAATCATAAAATATTTTCAAAATGATTTTCATTGGAAATAAATTTTAAAAAAAATAATAATTTATAGAATATTATGAATAAAATTTTATCTAAAAAACCTTGTAAACATTAAAAAAGTTTTATAAAAACTATGTTTATGATAGCGGGTAATTCTGTACATGTTGTAAATGTTAAAAAGAACATTTATTTTGCACTGTAAAAATATTAGAAAAGTGGCTCGTTAAAAAAATAAAAATAATATTCATTTAAAACCTTTTTAAAAAATAAAAACAAGGGTAAAATTTTCTTTATTAAGTCATTTGGAAAATTCTAAATTATTTTTTAAACCATTTTTATAAAATAAGGTTTTTTGTGAAAAATTATCTTTTGACCGGAGTGAGAAATACAATCGGATTATCCAAAAAAAAATATCAATCATTTTAATAATAAAAGAGTATAAAATGTTATTATTACTTAAAAATTTTCATTAATAAACAAAATACAATAAAATATATGGATTTTATTATAGAAATGTCAAATAATTCCCCCAATGGAGTCTTTGACAAAAACAATCATGAATAATAATGAGATTGAGAAATAAACCCTCACCACTTTGGTTAATTTTATGTCAAAATATGCTTGGAAAAATTAAATTAAATAAATCATTAAGTAACATTAAGATAAATTAATTCATAATATAACATAAAAATGGTAGTATATAAACCACGTAAAAGAAATAGGTGGTCAATACGGTGTATGTCTCATGAAATTAAAAGTGAGATGAGAAACCATTACCTCACACTTAATTTTGGATGAATGTGCTTTAACCTCCTATAAATTGGTTTTAAACATTTTATTAAATTTTTTACATAAACATATTCATATTTATAATACCATATTGTATCCTTTTAAAACATATTAACACCTTCACTCACTTTTACTGTTCTAACTATTCATTTTGGTAAAAAATTAATTTTACATTATTAGAAAATATAAATTACTTTGATTTCAAATAATGAGTATATAATTCCAAAATCCATTCAAATAATTTAAAACAATTAATTTCAAAACTAATCCCATATAGGTGATGAGAATGTAGGTTTTCAAAGATAAAATGTTCATAATTTTACAATGTTTTCATATCAAAATAAATAATGAAAATGATTCAAATCACCTAAATTGGATTAATACATACAATTTTACTAATTTTAATTTAAAATTAATTCATAATATAATTTAACTTTGTAAATAATTTTAATGAAAATGTAGTTTTCAATTAAAATTCAGTAAATTTTATTATTCCTTAAAAAATGAAAAAAAATAGAAAAATACCAAAAAATCACCCTAAGAAAATTTTTATATTATTATTCAAAGAATAATATTTATTTTTTAAAATAAATTTTATAAATTTGGAAAAAAAAAATCTCAAAATATGTGCCCAAAGAGCAACTAAACCATCTTTTAGAAAAAATACATTTTTAAGAAAGCATTTTCTTTTCTTTGAAATGATTCTTATTTTATTTATAATAAATAAATAACCATAATTTTTATAATTCAGTTATTACTATTCATACACTCCAAATTAAGTTCTAGGTTAAAATATTATACTCTATTATGGTTCATTTTGACTCAGGGTTGCGTGTTTCACAAGCTATTGAAGAGATTAAATCTATTTAAAATGAAATATTTCATAAAGTCCCACATGTTATCTTTTCTTATAGCCTTGGTGTTGTGTTTCATATAAAATATCAAAAACAATGTTCATATTTTAAAATATCAGGGTGTTAAACTAGGGTAGTGTGATTATTTTTGAGATAAAATATTTAAATATGGAGTTGATGTGTAAAATGATGTAAGTGTTGTCAGATCATCATATTTGGTATTAAAGCTATAAATTAATTTATTTATTTATTCACCAGATCTAGTAGCGAAATTATGGTGTGACATAGTTAGTATAAGAGTAAGTTTTATTTATTACTATGGATTATGGCTATAAAACATTATTTAAAACCATAGGTATAAACCTAAATATAAGGAAAATACCCAAAACTTTTGGTAAATTTTTTAGTGTATTGTTTCAAAGATGTGACATCCCTTTCTAAATATAATCAAGTGGATATAGGCCTTGTAATAGATTCAATGAGGGGTAATAGCACCAAAAAAAGATTGTATGGGTATTAAATCAATCTTCACTTGATGCAGAACAAGTTGGCCTAAATTCGCACCTAGTTTGACTCCCAAGAGGGATATACTTTGGTAAAATCACATGTTATTTATAAACCACTATAATTAATTTTAATAGTTTTTGAAGATGAAATATATAACTATTTATGTTATAGAACCTCATAGGAAAATGATAATGGAAATCCTATATTACAAATAATAGATTTATATGAAAATTTATTTATATCAAATTGAACCAAAAGTATCATAGGTTGTAATGAAGGTTTCTTAAGAGATGACATTTTAGGATTGAGTATTCATATTCATTTTACCATTGACTATAGTTTTAATAGATATTATCATATCTATTTTTATATTAGTGTTGTTTTAATCAATTTCATTAAAATTATGTTTTTCAAGGTATTTAATAAACTAACAAGACTCATAGAAAGCTATGGAGAAATATTTAGAGTAAATATTAAATAATCACAATGAAATGCTATTATGAGGGAAAAATATTATATTATAGTCATACATATGATAATTAGGTTTATATCTCATTATAAATTATATATTGATTATTTTCTATCTTATAGATCCACTTAGCTATTTATATTAGTTAATAATAATTAAAATAAAGAGGATGTACTTTTTTATGTGGGGTAGAGTGTAACTTGCTGATATTTTAGTATCAATTATTCATTTAAATAAATAATAGTTTCAATATCTTTTCTCATAATAAACACTTAACTATAATAAACCTTGATACATTTTTTTGGAAAAATATTATAATGAAATATAAATATTAATATGTCATGATAATTTAATAATGAAATTAAAAGATAAAATTTAATGAAGACGTTTTATTATAATCTGTATATATATATTTATACACCCAATGTTATTATTATTATATTATGTATTTATAAAACTCAAAGAAATAATTTAATATCAATGAATTGGTAAATTTAAATTTTTAGAATATAAATAATTAATTTTAATGGTATTTAGTGAAGATTATTTAATATAAAAGCAATGTTTCTCAAAGAATTTATTTTTAAAGTGTTATATATTTTTAATTATACTTGACTAATAAATTATTTTAATGAAATTTATTGATAATATTTTTAAGAAAATAAATTAATATCTATCTGATAGTTATTACTCTTATAGTATTGAGAATAAATTCATTTTATGTTTAAAAATTAATTCTAATAATATTTCCTTTTTACGTGCAATGAATTATTAATTTAATAAACTAAATTTATTATGTTTAAATGATGTAAATTTATATTTTTAATATGAATAATATATGAACACAAGTATAATATTTAATAGATAGGAAGTAAGAACAATAAAAAATAATATTTGATGAATTCTCTTTCCTATAAAAACAAATTTTCATTATATAATTTGCTTCCATTTAAAAGTTAAATTCCAAAATTATAAAACATTAACTTGTAAAAAGGAACTTTATTTTTTGATTTATCATAACAATTTTATATTAGGATGAATTTATTTGATTTTTCTGAAATGTTTGATTTTAGGGGAATTGTAAAAATATAGTTTTTACAAATGTCCTGACTTTTATGAAATTTTCATGAGGTAAGAATAACATAATAAATTATAAAACATTTTTAAAACAATTTTTTTTTATTGATTACAATAATTTAATAAAAATTTATTATGTTGAAATTAAATACCTATAATTGACATTTTTAAACCTAAAGTAATATTTTATCCTAATAAAAATTATTTTTTGATGTTTTCTTATAATTAAGTATTCATAAGGTAAAATATGTTTTTTGTGTAATTTTAAATCCACATAAAACTCTTTTGGTTAATAATAAGAAAATTATTTTCAAGAATATCAAAAACCTTCAAAATTTTATCCTAATATTATTTTATGCTTATAAACATGTTCTTCTCAAACAAATGAATTCATTATACATTTATTAGTTTAGAATTATTCTTCATCACTTTTATAAATTTATTCCACTAAAATGGATTTCATATTTGAGATCATCATGTCCAAATTATGAAAATTTTCTATTTCAAATATATTGAAAAAAATCACTTATCTAAATGTTAGTCATTGTGGTAAAGGCTAAAAATGGTAAAACTATTAAATAAAGAGTAAAAACCTAAAATATAAAAATAAATCCATAAATTAATGTATGATAACTTACTCAGCCTCCTATAATATTTTATTCATTCTTTGTTAAGTTTAGATCCACATGCCTCAATGTTTACTTTATTTTTATAATATGTTTTAATTATCTACATGAATTCCATTCCCTTAAATTATAAATGGATCATTCCACAATACCTTTAAATATACTCAAAAAATTAGAATACCACCCATTAATCTATCCAAATACCATTCAAAAAAATCTTATCCAAATTTCTTGATCCTCTGTAAACTAGATATTGGAAAATTCCCTTCTTAATCATGTATTTTTTCCATAAAATATTAAATATATCTACATAAATATTTTATCCTCTCAAATAATTCATTAATATATTCAACTTATATATTTTATTAAATATTTTTATCACTTTATTATCATGTTTTTTAAATAATTTTTATTCTATAAAAGTAATATTATCACTAAAAAATATGGCTTAATTATTCAGTAATTATGAAATGCTCCCATTTGGTTTTGTTCTACAACCCACGTGAATGATGTTATAGTGATCATATCATGAATTACTAATAAATTTAAAAAAATAAGTATAATAATGATGAATTTTATATATTATCATACTTTTATAATAATAATAATAATATAATAATAAAATCATTCCATAATCTGACTCATCCAATAAATTCTAGCATGTTCCGGTTTGGGTTGGTCAACAACATGAATGATGATATGAATTTCTATCATCGATGATTGTGGAAAACTAATTTTTAGTTATTTGTGATATTAATATATACATAATTTTTTTCTACTTTTATGGAATGGTAATATGATGATTTAACATAATATTGATAAAAAAACCTTTTGATAAAATTTCTTGAAACAGTATCATTTTAAATATCAATATTATGAATTATTCATCACATTTCCATAGAATGAACATAAATTTCATAAATAATTACGAAACATATATTTTCTATAATATATTTATTAAATAAAGGATAAATAAATATACATGGAGTGAAAACTAAAAAAAATTATAACAAAATAGGCAAGGAAAAATTAAAACTATTAACAACTAATAACTAATATTAAATAAAGTAAGTAAAAATTATTAAATGAATTAAAATAAAAGATTATTAATTTTTTTAATAAATATTAATATGGTTTTGAAATTGGTTCTAAATAAGTTTATGGTTAAAATATAGGAATTTAGAGTACATACGATCGATCTAAAATCAATGGTAAAGGGATTAATAACTTAATTTATTTTCACTAGGTTGTATAACTTATTCATTTACTATGTTATTCCATGATTTTTTGTGTTATTAACTATGATTATTTAATTTTTTATATATAATTATGTAATGTGAATTTACATTTGTTTCACATAATTACTTCTTTTATATATTATTACTTTAAATGTTATAATATTTCTAAGGGTAATTTTTCTCAATTTAAATTTATAGATACATGTTTCATATTGAGAATAATGTTTCATTTTATATGGTGTACTAAACATACCTTTGAAAATTTATATACTGATTTCATTTTATTGTGGATAAATAATGTTTCATTTTAATTTCTCTCTTACAAGGATTTTTTATTAAAAAGTTACCGAAGCCATAAGGTTTATTCTATAATCTCACCTTTTATTTATATTTTTATGTTAAAATTCACATGGGATAATAATATGTCATTTTTCTCATAAAAACCATATATTTTCTCATACTGAAGATATTTATATATTTCTCAAGTATTATTTCCATTTTCACTCTCTTTGGTACTCTAATAAACTAAAATTATGTTTATAAATCATAACTTTATTTCAATTTTTTAGGTGGTAATATTCTATTCCATATCTATATTCTATATTAAGTTTAAAAAATGTCGTTCTCTATAAATCAATTATTTATAAAGGTTAATTTCAGTAAACATTAACATTATTTTAAAATGTTTTATAAGGAATAATTTTATTTTGTTATGTACTTTTCATTTTCTCACATTCATTAAAAAGGTGTGGAAATAATCCATTTTTAAATGTGAAAACCTAGATAATTATAGAAGTAAATCAATATAATGATTTATTAGTATTCATTTTATGGATTCATATTTATTGTTTTTTATAAATGTTTTTATAAATATTTTTAGTAAAAAGGGAGTAGTTTTGTTTATCTAAATTTTTTTCAGTGAATTACATTTTTTATTTAAAAGATAAATTTATGAATTTTTAATTTTTAATTTGATTAAAATGAATTTATTTTTTAATCAACATATAAAATATATGTTAGGACTAATTTTTGTGAATTTTTTTGAAAGATTGATTTTTGAGTGATTAGTAAAAAAATAAATTTTTTGTAAATCATACTTTTCATTTCATTAAATAAAATAATTTAAAATTATATTTATGATATTTATTTGTTTTTATAGAAAAATAATATACATTTTATTAAACATAATCTAAATTTTTCCTTAATAATCAAAATTACATTTTATTTTTGTGTAAGTTAATTATTATGCTTAAAAACATAATTTTATAAAAATAGTTTTTCATTGGGTTTTGGGTACTTATATTAAAGGTAATCTATACCACTTATGAATATTAAATAAAGAAAAGGGATTTAATATTTGGAATAAATAGGTTCAAATTTCATTTTTTTTGTTATTATTAATAGTTTCCATGGTAAAAATTTGTAACCAGAGTAAAAGGTTAGAACATATCAATTGAGGTAAAAGAAGTGATAGGGTCAAAAAATATTATCCTAATTCATATTGGATGATATTATATTGAACCTTATCACCATATCTTATAATTATAATTTTTTATTTTCCACTTGACCCTGTGAGTCACTTAATATTATTTTAATACTTTGAATAATTACATGTGTGTCACTCCCCTCACTTATAAAAGGGAACCTCCCCCCCCCCTCATGAATTTAGAGCACTCTAGTTCAACCAAGACTTGATAATTTATCTTTAAAAATTATCTCCATACATCCTAAAGTCATTGGCCTATCCAAAATAAGAAACCTAAAAGGATTAAGGTGAAATCCAAATGGGGTTTTCCAAAGAAGGGGTATAATTTCTAACCGAGTGTTTCATGTTTATTTCCACTTATACCTAATTAAAATATTCTTTAACCATGATGAAATAATAATATATATATCTTCCATTTACTAAAATTTTATTACAATTATGGTACAACCATTTTCATCTCCTTTTATATCTTATGGGAAATGAAAAATTCTCTCGTGTGTACGTGTAGACTACCACCTCCATGATGTGATGTATTTTTTCATCACCAGATCATATGTCTTGTTAAAATGATGAAAAGGTAATATATATATATATATATATGATATTTAAGGAATAATTATTATTTATAAAAGTAATATATCACTTAACTTCTTACCCTTTCCTTCTATTGTAAATTGATAAAATCTATCATTCATACATATTGAATACCATCACAATGAAGTGATATTATTCATTTTCATTTACACATTGTAAGGATAGTAAAAAAATATAGGGATAATGAATAAATATGTTATTTATAACGTATTTATGATTATGGAAAAGTATACTATTATATAATTTATCTCTTTTCCAACCATTATAAAAATGTAAATGTCATTCATGTGTATGTATGGTCAAACATATCAATGAAACTAAGTGGTTAATTTTTCATGACTTACTTACATGGTTAGTTTTTAAAGTGTGTTTAATTTATAATAAAATATACATAACATATTTATTTATAATAAATCTCTTTTTTATACCTTTTAATATTTCTATATATATCTCTATATTTTTCCTCAGAGTTGGTGTTGTGTTTCGATGTCTTAGGGCCCCACAATTAATATATTAAAAATATTAATATATATTAAATATTCCTCACTTATATTTTTTGAATAAATGGTATTTATATTGGTTGGGACCTAATTTGGGAAATATTAGACCATAGTTATTTTCAAAACATGGGGTTTCCAAAGGAATGACATAAAGTTGGTCAACGTCAGGAGTTTGGATGAATTCTATAGTTTGTGGGTGCATTAAGAAAAATAATCAAATTATTTAAATACATTTATTTAATTTTCTAAAACCCTAACCCTGCTCTTTATATTCTTCATTTAAAATTATTTCTAGTGTTAACCACATAACTGTGGGAGAGATTAGAATCCAAGGAGGTGATCCATTAATGAATGGAAATAGATCATGGAGCATCATTAATTTTTTAAAGGATTCATCTTTACCAAATAAGTTCATAGATCCCACCAAAAAAATGGATCAAACCTGTTCTTTTACATTGATAAAAAAACTCAAGGTAGGGTAAATTTTTTATACTTTTCATCCCTTTACTTATTTACAGTCATGATTTGTTTATCATCATTTGTTTCCAATTATTTCCATTTTTTTCATGAGCCCATATATATATTTTAATTGTTTCACACATGATTTCACCTTGTTTTCTGAATTACAAAATAATTATATGATATCACACTAATTGGAAATGTTGTTCACTTAATTCTTGTTCTTATTGACAACTAATTTTCACATTCTCCACCATTATCCCATGGGGTCACAGTTCAACATTACCAAGCCAGATTCGATCATGATTAAACCCTTAGATTCATGGAAGATATGTGAATGAGTAAGAGATCATCATTTTGTGATTTGATCATGATGTGATTCGGGATGTGGTTATTGGAAACATAAATGGGAGGCCAGATTTTTGGTATTCATCCTTGGGTGATGTGACAGGGTAGCACGGTGTAATCGGGATGGTCCACACAAGATTAGGTTAGCCAAAAACTGGTAACTGACTAATGATCAAGCACATTCATCACTATATCTAATTTCCATGATGTGATTCGTGTAATATTCAATAGTAGAGAAGGTATGATTGAGACTCTTGATGTGTTCATAGATTTCTGTAAAATCCTAACATAAATGATGTGATGTCTAGGAACAAACATTATGTAGTCCCTTTACTAAAATGTCTATGGTTTCAGGAAGAGTTTAATATATCTCATCATGTATGACACATACATGTCGTGTGACCCGATACTAGTGGATTAGCATGTACCCTAAGAGTACACATATAAAAACATGGCTAGGTATATGGGCATGGATAGAATACATGGGCACAACCATGTACATGGATAGGGTTAGGGTACCGATACATTGAAAATGTACATATACATGGCCATAGTACATGGGAATTAGAAATATTATAGGGTCACTGGCATACCCTAGGCTTCCAAGACATTCCATGGACCCTAAGTACATGTTGTGTATATCAACTTGGTCATCCAATATATGTGCATATGGGAAAATTTCAAGGTGTTTAGGATAGGTCACACATTGTGTAACCCTATGTACACACCAAGTATTGTTCAATGAGACTTATACCATGTGTATATCCTTTTAAGGAATTGGATTTGGGCCAGTTTATAGACTATCTAAATTAGTTATCCATGTAGAATGTGATGGTTTACTTTTTTTGGAATCATAGATACAACACTAGGTTTTATGATCAGGACACATCCTTCAGTAATGTATAGCCAGTTAAAATGATTAGGTGTGATTACATGAGTGTAGTCAGGGTCAGTACCCCCCTATCGCACTATAGAATAGGTCCCCCAAACTCTTTACATAGTTCAAGTCAGTAACCACGTACTATATAGGGTGAAGTTTCTCTATTTACAGAGTGGTATGCGCCTATTATTCAAGCTTTGGTAGGAAGTGAGTCATATACTAGAGTTAGAGGCCCCTTGACTATGGAGCATGGTGGCAATGTGTGGGCCCTCCATATCAATTCTTAAGATATTACACGAGATATATGGATAATATAAGGTTCCCCCTTATCTATGGGTAATTATAATACTTAGATATTTTAAATGAACACTACGTTTAATAGTGTATACAACATAGTACATTGAGATTAAATGAATATCAATATTTTATTAAAATATTATTATTTAAACATGATCACTATAACCTAGTAGTTAAAATTGGTGGTATTAATATGAATAACCATGTTATGAAAAATATCAATACTGATTTTATTTAATCAAAATGTATTGATAAATTTATAATAAATAATTACTTAAATTCCAATAAATTCTTTTTATAATTCAAAAATGCGTTTTCTTCAAAAAATAATTATTTCTTTTTGTGGGATAATATTATAATTAATTCCAAGAAATTTAATAAATTTTATTTTTTAAAATTTTAAATCATTTTTGATATCATGATATCAAAATTATCTTAGGGTTAAATTTTTATATTTTTCTGAAAATATTTATTTTTCTATAACAGTCAAAAATATAGTTTTTTGTAAAACTGTCATTTATTTTCATTAACTAGGGTAATTTAAACGTGATACTATATTTTGGATTCAATATTAATGTTATATATTGACCATTTTATTTATAATAATAAAATTAATTTCATTTTAATATGAAATTTTCAAGATTTTTTTATGAGTTTATTTTTATGCTTAAAAACGCAGTTTTCTACAAACTGTTTTTAAAGTGCATAATTGTTATCCATTATAATTAGATAAAATAAATCCTAGTAAGGGAAATTTTAATTTTAATTAATATATTATCTATATATTTATATGAATTTATATTCAAATAATAATTATTGGCAATCTTATAGTTAATATAAGATCATCAATTTCTTGAAAAATGCATTTCTTAGAGAACAGTTTTTTTACATGTTTTTTTAGTTTAATTTTTAATTTAAATATACCAATTTTATTAAATTGATTTTAATAAAATTGATTAATTATTTTTAACCATAAAAATTAATTTTAGGTGATAAGTTCAATATAATTTTTGGTCATAATAAATATTTAAAACAATAAAGAAAACTAGTTAATGTGGTAAAAACAAAAATGGTAAAAGGGAGTAACCTTAGAGGTAAATGGAATAAAAATTTTAAAACCTGTTTATTTTTTAAATATTGTGGTTCTAATAAACCATATCACTCCTATAATACATTATTTATCATATTTTTAGACAGTTTTCTTGAGAGAGACTTCTCATTATTGAATAGTTTTTGGGTATTTATAAAAATGTCACTCCACACACTTATAAATGGGTACCACCTATCCTATCCTTTACACATTTAAAATTAATTGAGGTTCAAACAATAAATACCCATAAAACTTCCTTATTTATATTTTCATGTTCTAGAGGCCTTATTTTGAGCAAAAATCCAATCTAGGTAGGCTCTAGGTATATACCAAAGGAGGTGGTCAAAGAAGAGATATTGTTATTAACTAAGTGTTTTTGTTTTTTTATTCTTCCACCTACATAAAATATTATTAAAAAATGATGATATAATAACATATATATCTCCCATATACTTATATTTTATTATATTAATTTCAAAATTTACTTTCATGTCCTCTTCCATCAAATGGGAAGTGAAACCATCGTTCATGTGCATGACGTACTACCACCTCACGAACCGATGAGATTCATTTTCCATCATCTAAAAATACAGATGTACATAATTGTTTGTTTAATTATTATATATGATATTAATTACATATTAAAATTTATGAAAATTTATATATCATATTCTTTCTTACCTTAATTTCCATTGAAAAATTATAACATTGTTCCTATGTACGGAGAACTACCACCTCATGAAGCGATGCGATTCATTTTTATATTAACATATCACATGGATGGTATATGTATTTATCTTTAAAGAAATAATATTATTTTAATGATATAATTATCATTTTATAAAGATAATATGTCACTTACCTTCATCATATCATGATCATTGAAAAATATAAACATTTCTCATACATACCTATGACCTATCATCTCAATGATTGTAACATAGTTCATTTTTCCTAATCATCTTTCTCGATTGATTTTAAAATTAAAATTGATGTATAAAAATTATAATTAGTCCTATATTATTATTTTTTTAGAAAATTTAATAATAATCTCATTGACTTTATTCAATATACAAAAGTGATTTTGGATATATGAGACGAACATCATCAAACTGTCAAACACAAACCAAAATAATTATGTAATTAAATATAAAATGATATTAAATAAAATAAATGGAATAATAAACATGAAATTTTTTCTTAATTATATAACTAATTGATATAATTTTATTATTTAGGAAGTAAAATAACTCACATGATGAGTCAGGCTCGAGGTAAGGGTTTTTATCTCAAAACATCCTTCTTTGAGACACATGTTCTTTTCTAAACCTAAATTATTTTATTTGATGTATATACTTACCCATTACATATTATATCATGAACCATTCATATATCATGTTATTTTAATGGAAAATTTATTAACTTTGTACTTTTAGGTTATGATTGAAAATATACTACCATGGTAAGGGTTTATGCTTCAATCACATTTTAATCTGGATTTTTTATTCTTGAATTTACCTTAAATAAAATTATTTAATAATTTTCTAAAACCCCCATAAATTAATTATCCTATATCCTCCTCCAAATATAATTTTTATTCAAAAAAGGCAAACAAAAAAACCCCGGGTGACCCAGGGCTTAGGGGGGTCTGAAATATTGAAGACCAATGGAATCCCCTCTAAGTAAGTTAACTCACTCTGGTTTCAAACTATTGACAGGGAGACGGGAAGTATAGATGGAGCTCTGAACCGCCAAGGAAGACAAGTGATCCGCTACCTTATTACCCTCACGCCAAGTGTGAGATACATTGATATTGGGACTAAGAGGAGCTTTAAATTTTCTAAAAATGTAAGCAATAGTCCATGGGGAGGATCCGATTCCAACCATGGCATCATGGAGAATCCTGGAATCAGTCTCCACCTTGGTTAGATCCAACTTCTCCTTCCTACAGAGGGAAATCCCTGTGAGCATGGCCATAGCCTCGGCCAAGAGAGATGTTCACTTTCCAAAGAATGACGTGAATTCCATGACAACCTCCCCCCTGGGGACACGGACTATGCCCCCTCATTTCATCACCCCCATAGTGCAGGACCCATCAGTATTCAGCTTCAAACCAGAACTAAGAGGTTTCCAGCTTACCCAGTTTTCTTGTTGAACGACCCGAGTAGGAGAAGCCAAGGATCTACTGGCCTATTACTGGTTGAGAGAGATTACCCCCAGCCATTCCTTAATGAGCGGAGCCAAATCAATCAGAAGGAAGTGATTCTATGCAATGATGGACCTAACCGAAGGAGCGAGGCCTTTGAACCTTGACTAGTTCCTAGCTTTCCACAAGCTCCAACAACCTGCACTGAAAATCACCGAGCGAACCATCCTACCCTTCTCGGATCCTTCAACACCTTGGAACCAACTTTCCACAAAGGTTGTGTCATTATGATCAAGAGTGTAGAGTTCCAAGGAGCCACCAAAGAAAGACCACACCACCTGAGCCCAATAACCTACAAAAAAAGTGTTTCTTACTCTCTTCCCACCTGTTGTAGCAGCAAGAACACCTCGACGCTAAGCTGATACCCATCTTCTTAAAATTCTTGTTCGTCACTAACGTAGTGTTCCTAATGCACCAAGTTAGAAAGTTGAACTTCTTAGGAATATTTTGTCACCACACAGTGCCATTCTACCCTTCCTGAAGATCCTGCTCAGAAAACAACCTGCAGAAATCTTGATAGGAGAAGGCCCCTGAAGCAGTGGGGGTAAAAATGCACCTATCTGGGTCATCATTTAACTCTATAAACTCAATAAGGACCTTTTGATCCTCATCCAGGATTGCTGAGGTGAAACCGGGGTACTGGAAAGCTTCTTTAAACGTAATCATCGGGGTCAGTCAACCAGGGAAGGCTAAAATAGAGCCCGCCCAGTTCCTGTGCTAGAAAAGGATATCCCCTGATCCCACAATCCACCAAGAGTTGAGATGAATCATCTAATATAGGGGGTAAACTTTCTCCCACATAAGATAATTATAATCGCTGGTAGCCTCCACACTTCTTCCATAGATAGGAGACACGATTTTACCCCATAAAGACCGCTCCTCTAGAACTTCCCATGCGAGCATGCCATGCATGCAGCGAATCGTGCTCTGAAGGCTCTTCGCATTAATCCCGCCATCCAAAATCAGCCTCTCCAACTTACCCCACAAATCACAGTGCTTCTTCCCTTCCGATCTGGAATCCCACACAAATATGCACAAGATTTTTTCGATGTTCTTAATCACACCTTGAGGTACGTTGGAAGAGGCCATTTCATGGATGGGAATGGCAGACAACACGTTGTTCACCAGAGCTATACGCCCCCCAAAAGAAAAGAACGTATTCTTCCAATTAAGGATATGGCTAGTGATTCTGCTCACAACATGATCATAGTCCTTGATTTAAAGTCTATTAGAAGAAATATAGGATCCCAGGTACTCCATCAGAAAGGATCCATGCTTCATGTCCAGGTGATTTCACAAGGAGGACACCCTCCTTCGATAACTTTTATTGGAGATGAAAATACTGCTTTTAGAGTTGCTAAAAACCTGCCCGCTCTAGTAGCAATAATCATCTATAATTCCTTTGATCCCACAAACCGAGACCTGACCACCATTGATGAAGATTATTGTATCATCAGCGAACATAATATGAGACACCACTGGAAGATTCATTTTCCTCCTGAAAGGGATAATAACCTTTTGGGAAATGCCTTTGTTGATGAGTCTGCTGAGGGTGTCCTGAGCCAGAATGAAAATACTGGGAGAGATTGGGTCTCCCTAGAGAACTCTCATTGCCTTGAAGAAGTTGTGGTTCTTCCCTCTGAATGGAACCACCAACCATGAAGAACTAAAACTCCTGAAAAAAAAAGTTCCATTAACTTGTCTGACAACCCAATACCCAAAAAAACTCTATTGATGAAACTCCATTCAAGCCTATCATATGCCTTATTCATATCCAATTTCATCTCCATGTTAGAACCATGAGTCTTTAATTTCATGTCCCTTAACATCTCATGGGCCATAGAGATGGCACCCTGAATGGATTGGCCTCTCACAAAGTCATGTTTCTCAACTGAAACCCACCTGGGAAGTATATTTTCTAGCCTCTAGTTAAGAACACATGCAAGGATTTTATATGGTAAGTTACAAAGACTCACCGGCCTATAATGTGAGAGATTTTAAGGGTCTTTAATCTTAGGAATGAGAACCAGGGGAGTTGCACTAGCCACTCGAGGAAGGCATCTACCACAGAAGTAGTCCTCGATAGCGTCGATGATGTCACGTTTCACTACATCCCACATCCCCCTATAAAAGGAACCTGGAAAACCATTAGGTATGGGAGCACTCTTCGGGTTGAGATTTTTCATGGCTACATGAACTTCTTCCTCACTGGGAATCACCTCGAAGACATAATTGCCGCGATTGGACACTAAAGAGGGAATCATCCCCCACAACCCTGTGTTTCCCCTTAGATACCCACTGGGCATCCTTGGATTGGGGCCAGCAAGTAGATATTTGAAGAAGGATTTCTCCATTCCCCCTACCATGTCATAGTTATCAGTATAAGATCCATCCTTGAGTAAGAAGTTCGGAAAGGGAAGGTGTCTTCTTCCTCTAATGCATGCATGGAAGTAAGCAGTATTTTTTTCACCTTCCTTCAGCCACCTTACTCAGGAATGATTGCGATCCAGCCACTCCTATTTAAGAAGCACCTCCTCCCAACTCAACTTGATGCCCACAATATCCTCAAACACCAAATCAACCCACTCTTCCTCCAGATTAGATTCTATGATTTGTATTCTCTTCTTAATATATTTCATATTATTATCAAAGTAAGGAATCACCCTTGAACAAACTTTCAACCCCTATTTTAACCTTCGCAGCTTGTTGTGGAGAGAAACCCACATATGCCCCTAGGTAGGAGCCTCCCATGAATTCCTAATGAGCCTCTGATACTCTTGGATTCGGGACCAATGTTGACATAACCTGAATGACACTTTGGAGACCTATTTGGGAATCAGAGACACTAGTATAGGAGAGTGATCAGAAATACCTCAAACAAGATGCTTCACTTTTGCCTCTGGATAGGTGATGAACGCCTTGTTATTTTCCAAGCAATGGTTGATCCTGCTCCAACATCGCCTTCCACCCGTTTGGTTATTACACCACATGAACTTGTCTCTAGAGTAGCCCAAGTCAAGGAGACCCTTATCCTCCATGAAGAGAGAGAAGTCTAAGCTAGCCTAATGAGGGAAGGCACCCCTGCCCTTCTTCTCCTATGGGTCAAGAATGGCATTAAAATCCCCAGCAAAAAATCACGGGAGGTCCTTCGGGACAAACTTCCCAAGCTTGTGCCACAATATCTTGCGTTCCTGAGCATCGCAGCTTCCATAAGAAAAAAAACAAAAAAAACATTCCCCTCCCTTCGATACTTTCATGGTGAGAAATTGGTCCCCTGCCTCAATCAGCTGCATTGAAACCTCCGAATTCCAAAAGATCCAAATACCCCTGTCAGTTGGATCTGCATGCATGGAGCCCTACAACCGCACCTTGCGACTGAAATTCTTAATCTTATCTGGGTTTTTTTTCTGCTCAAGAACCACAACGATGCATGCATTATGCTTCTTAACTTCCGATGCTATAATATCTATCTTCACCCAAGCGCCCAGGCCACGAGAATTCCACACTAGCATAGATAACATTAATAACTGTGAAGCCCGGATTTGGCCCCAGGCTCATCGGTCTTCCTGTTGAGGGGACAAAGTCTTTCCCTAAGATGTCTCGATTGTGCCAGAGTACACACTCCGGGGCTCTAAACAACAGTAATCGGGACTAAAGACACACAACTTAAAATTTTCACCCTTCCCTTCACTGTCTTTCAAGGGGAAATGTAAGATTAGTTCTTCTCTGCCTGCCCCTCCACCCTAGAGGTATCTGGAGAAACCCTTGAAACACCACAAATACTACCCTCCGAACCAGCCTCACAAAGAAGGTGAACCTGAGGCTTGCAGCCCAAAGTCTCCAGTACCATAGGAGCGTCCTCAAAAACAACACATAGTGGAAAACTGGACTCCCCCATCTCCCATGTAGGTGATAGAGAATCCAGAAACATTTTCCATTGTCCCCCAGCTAAACACCACTGGCCTTGAAAGAGTAACTGGTCAGCAAGGGAATCACCCATAGGTGGAGCAGCATCAAACTTGTAAGGTACTATGTCCTGGAAAAAGGGGGCCTCGAAGGCAGAAGGTAGAGTGGGTTGATCCTCAACTTCTGACGCGGCTGAAGAATCTCAAACCCCTACTAGGAGTCCGACATCCTCGCAAGAGGAAACAGACTCTAGGACACCTGGAATGAGACGGTTTATGATCCCCTGTGGCGTGGCCTTTAGAGCCATGAAACCCCACTCCTGGCTCCTGCAAATCATCCTGGAGAGGCCTTAAAGACCACAGGACCACCCCTTGTGAGCCTCCATAGACTAGGGAGCTAGGTTGAATCTCCATCTCCTGAAAGATCTAGGAGCTTTTCACCACGTGGATATGAAATCCGCCTCTGACACTAGAACCAAAAAAATGAATGATAATGGATCACAAAGAGACTCACCCATCCCAATAAGCCCCATGATCCAACGAAATGCTTGAAAATATACAGGGAAGGTTTCTCCGCCCCAAAACGAGCTATTAAGGTCCACTAGAGAAGATTGACCACCTCCACAAAAGTTGTCGGGGGGACATCCAAAGAAACACCATCGATATCCCTCGAGACCGCCGGAACAAAAGGCCGCACATTCGGGAAATATCTCTTTCGAGGGACTTGGGCCGAGATACAGAGGGCTTCACGGTAGGACACATGAGGCTGATGAAGGGAGTTGGACGGATCCAGGATCCTCTTAGCACCAGAACCGACCGGAGAACCAAGGTCGAAGGTTGGAGGAGCCAAGGCCGCTAACTGCAGCTCTCCGCCGCCCAGAGGAGCAACGGGTGGGGGAATTTTAAAATCCAATGCATGGGGTGCATTCGAAGGAATATCAATTTTCCTATATTTGTTAATTAAAATTATAGGCAAAAATTATTTTAAGAAAGACCAACCTCATTTCTACTTTTGATCAAAAATCTATTTTCTTCCATATCCATATTTTCATTAGGGAATATTTTTAATATTATCCAATAATTTATTTAATACATTTATAACCTTTAAAATAATTCTTAAAAGAATCTTTATATCTATTTCTGAAATATGATTTTTTTGTTTTTACTTCTTATAAAGTGTAAAAGAAATATTTTTTAACATGTAAGGAATGAATAGAATATCCTACTATCATGACCACTCTATTATTTAAATATTCCTTTAAATTTTTTAAATATAATTTTGAAATATAATTTTTTATTTAATATTTTAGAATTTTTTTATTTTAAGTAATGGATCTCTCTATAAAGACATTTTCTTTGATTTATGACCATTCTTTCTCAAACTCATTTTCCATCTCTCATTAAAGTTTTGTAATGGTTCTAAATTCTCAATATATTTTATTCAAATACATACTTATCTTATTATAACTTAATTTTATGGGGTGATACATGAGTTATGTTCATTACTCAAAATATTTTTTTTTTAAATTTCCTTTGATTATGATATGAGGGAAAATTATGCAAACCATTTTCATTAAATGGGTAATTATTATGTTCATTCCTTATGATTGATTTCCTTTTTGTGTCACACTTAAATCTTGAACATGTTATGATGGGTGATCCTAGATAGAACTATAATATAGTAGGAAATTCTTTAGTCTCGGGAGACATTATATTTGGGATTTTGGAGTAAACCAAATACATTTTGGGACTTTTTCACCCATGTAATTTTTTATAGGTTGTTAGACTTAACTAATTTATATGTAATTTTTTTATAAAATGTTTCCTATATTTACCAAATATTATTGTACTATGATATTTATGTTATTAACCCATGTTATTACTAATGATCCTTCTATTTTATGATATCATGTAATACATTTTACTCTCATATTATGTTTACTTATCATGATTATTCCCTTAATAGTATCTTATCCCATCCATTTTTTATTTAATACCTAGGTTATCCAATGTAGTTTTATGAACTATAATGTATTTAAGATCATGTTATGGAGAATAAAATATAGTCATTTTAATTTAGTCTCACTTTGATGTATTATGAACATAGTCTTCTAAAGACACTAAGCCTTTTCAATCCTTGTTTTGTGTTAATTGATATATATGTTAAAAATCATGTAATAATATGTTTGAAATGGTATTCGGTTACTATAATTATTATTAGAGGTTAGTCTAGTTATTTTTGGGGATTCAGATTAGAGAACATTAGTAAAAATGCAAGGGATGTTTCTAAGTATAGGAAAATATCCAAGAATTTTCGTGAAGGATAGAGTGAGTGGTTTCTGATAAATTACATCCCTATTTGGATACTAAAATTGGATGTGGCTACATAATAGTTATACTTAGGGGTAAAAAATTTGAAAAGGGTGTATTGAGATGGAATCAATTATCACCAGGTTCAGGTCAATGATCCTTACTACACACCTAGTTTGACACTCCTATGGGATATGTTTTTGAAATTTAGAAACTCTTTATGAACCACTATAATGTAATCAACCAAATTGTTAGGTTATAAAACCTAGTAGGAAACATTATCATGGTTAAACTATATTGAAACCTAGAGACTCATTATTTAGGATATACATATCATTCATAATTTATTTTATCTATATTTATATGTTTCCATTTTTTCTGTTAATGAATTATCATATTGTATATTTTATTCTTTTTAGTTAATGGTAGGAAAGAGGAGAATGAATTCCAACAACCAATGTGATATCCAATGTAATCATTTCCCTAATGATATCTCTAAACTAATGGGAACAGAATTTATATGTCTTATGATCATGAAAAATTAGCTATATATATTTTTATTAACAAGTGGAAGATAGTTGAATTTTGAAACATATCAAAGAAGATAATTATGGAATCTCAATATTTTAAATATAATAAGATTCAATTTCATACATGTCAAAAATGTGGGAAGATTCACTACATAAAATTATTCAATAGAAGTAGAAGAAGTTTTTTATTTGGAAAATTAGGGCACAAAGTAGATAATTGAAAGGTAAAAATTAAGATCCTAGTTAACAAGATGTAGGGAAATAAAGTTCAATATAAGGCACCACTAATAGTTAAATTTCATAGATATGGGGAACATATCCATTTTATATTTCAATGACCTAATTAAATGATAAATTCTAAATTAACTATGTTATGAAAATAATTTAAGCATAATGATTGGATTTTTTAGATTTTTGAACTTGATAATCATGTTTTTGAATTATTTTTATAAATTTTATTCTAGTAATAAGACTCATTAAACCTATATAGATAATTAGTAAGTAGTTTTTATTTATGATTTTTAAATAATGTTTTAAATGGTACTAGTGTAAGATCTTAGACTACGTGGAGATATGTCCTTGTTTAGAATTTTGGTCTCAAACTATTATTTAGGGTTAATGAAATTTTTTTGGGTGTATGAGGGGCCTCAAGGGTGTTCTTGGAGTTTAGAACATGAAAATAAAGGGAAATTGGGCCAATATGTGCAAGGTGCATGGTTTGCACACTGTTAAATAAATTGTGTGGCCTATCTAGGAAAATCGTGAAACCTTAGAAAATATCATGTCACATGGCTGGAGCATGATTTATAAAACTATAATACCTTCCCAAGTAACCATGCAACCTATCTCCCCTTGGATTGTGTCATGCTCATGTTTTACGCATGGTTTGTAAAATCGTGTGAGTAAACTCTGCGACCCGATAAAGTTGGGAAAATTACAAAATTTCCATTGTGGGGTTTTTATGTTCCAGCTAATTTCTCCCTCATTTATCCCCCTCGTAACCCTAAAGACTAACCAAATCAACCCAAGGTCTCCAAGGATGGTTCTCCTTTGATTCGGGATCATTTGGAGCATTACGGATTGTGGATTAAAGATTCAGGTGAGTCAAATCCCTCTCTTATCTTTATTTTTCATATTAGGGCTTGTATCTTGGGTTATCTTCTTACGAAGCCCAAAAACATATATTTTCAGGGGATATTAGTTTAAATCTTCAAGGGGTGATTGAATCCCGATTTAAGGCTATGATTAGGAGTGTGTTCATCATCGGATTTGACTTAGGTGGTCTACAAGTCATATCCCATAGTTTTGATATGGATTTATGCATATGATCTAGTGTTCTAGGTTTCACCTTATTGTGTAGTTGAATCCTTTATTTAGATCTAGTAAAATTGGTGTCTAAATGATAAATTTAACTCCTCATGGTCCCTTTGGGATTCATGGAGGATGATTCAACCATTTTTGGCCACCCATGGGGTGCGCTGGCTTTTTAGAACCTAGAGAGTGGTAGGGTTAAGTGAAGGGTTGTTGAGTGATAATGCAGAGCACATGAAGAACATGTTGTAATGGTTTATTAAGTTGAAAATGGAATAATAATAGTTATTATTAGGGTGATAATGGCATAAGTGGGTTGTTTGGTATGGCATGAAAATGAGAAATAATGGATTAAATGATATTATGTCGAGTGTTTAATGATTTTTTTTAGAAACACCTAATAGGATTAGTGCATATGAAATGGTGAACTTGTAAATGGGTAATGTAATGGGAGAGTATGGAATATTTTAAAAGAGAGTTAATAAATTAATTTATTAATATGTTGAATGGTTTAATACATGAGAATTATGGGGTATACCTAATGGTTTGAATGTAAAAAAGTGGTTGTACTATGTGATATAATAATTATACTTAAAATGCATAAGTGGGAAAATAATTTTGAAGTGATAGATGGGATAAATGATCTAATGTATGGTAATTTATTAAAATACTTGATTGGTTAAGGCATGAGAATGCAAATTGGGCTAAACAGCTATGTAATATAAATGGAAAATGTATTAATGGATTATAGCATAGTATTAGTTCCTATGTTAATGGTTATGGAATGTGATTGCTATTTTTAGTGGTTTTTTTTATTGTGTAATGTTATATGTGTGGTGAATGGATTAATAAGCATGTGCACATGTCTTAGTATAGTGGGTTATTGACATGAGGTTCTATGCCCACGAGTTGAGTTAGAATGAGGATCTAAACTCCACCTCAAAATGCACGTGTTAGGGAAGGTGATGGAGGATCTATTCCCATAATGGTTTCATTCCACCCGGACGGAGGCTTTGAGGTGAGGATAATGTGTTGATGTGATATTCTTATCCATAGTGAGATAGGGACATGATTTATTCCCTTATTCATAGATATGGATTTCTTAGACCCATGTGTAGATGATGTATATTCCTAACCCATGGAACATATGAAGATAGTGGATTAAGTAAATAATATGGATAAGTGGTGAACATAGTAATGATGATAGAAATGGTTAGGATACAAATGGTTAATTGATGGCTAGTGAGTTTTTCTTTTTGGTTACCTGGTCAATTTATTTCATAATTTCATGCACTATATATTAGAATGGATATATTTTAGACACTTTTGGTGTTGGCCTACTGAGTTTGGTACTCACACCCTACTCAGGTCACTATTGGGTACCTGATCAGATTTCATGGTTGCAGGTCCGAACAAGAGAAAAGCCCTATACTCTGATGTTTATTTGGTCTAGGGACATGAATGTATAAGGATCCAGACTTGGAGTCGGGACATATTTTTAGGATTTATCCACTTTATTTATTTTTTGGATTTATTCAATTTGGCACTATTAGCATTTCCTGACATGGTTAATATTGAATTTTGGTTTGCACCCAGTTTTGGGAGATGTCTGGATATGCGTGTTTATTGATTGTTTAATATTTTTTCACTATTTATATTTTGTTCTATTGTGGATTAATACGTTAAAGAGGTTATAGTCTCACCACATGACTTATTATACCCTCTCTACTAGTAAGAAACCTTTAGTGTATGGGGAGGTGCACTTGAGGTCATGTGACGACCTGAATCAGGGAACTGGTTTAGTGGCTTCCAGGTTAGGTACATTACAAAGTGGTATCAGAGGAGCTATATCTGGGTCTTTTTAACTAGTATGGTAGACAGGAGGGTAGGATGTGTTGGGCCTTGTAAATAACCACATTATTAGGAGTATCTAAACTATGTATGAGGTAAAACTCAATTCACCCAGAGTGGGAATCATTGTTCTTGATGTGTATTGTTATGATTGGATGATATTTCACCATTTGGTGATGCACATGATGTATGATTTGAAGAATTTATGATATTTTTCTCATGAACGGAATGGCATGAGGTTTTTCATTCATGCATCATTTTAGGCACCTAAGGATATAGGTGGAATGCATCATGATAGACACACGTGGGATAAGTGTGTGGGGCATAGAGAGTAGAATTCATTTTAATTAAAGAAAAAAATTGAAGAAAATAGTAAATAATAATTGGAATACAAGTGGGTAAATGAAAATAATTAAATGAATAGTTAAGGAATACTATGTATAAAGAAACATTATGACTAGGTAAAAAATGGGTTGTGATAAATTGTAAAGGATGAATGGTGTCTAAAAGAGAAATATTTCATAGTGATGGTAAAATGGTTAATGAATTGTTTCCAATTAAATGTGTAAATGAGTTAAAATAAGGACTGTGATGAGTTGTGAAATGGATAATGTGCCTAATAGAAAAGATTTTCATTGTGAAAGAGGAAATGGTTTAAAAGGGTAGTTTGATGAAAGACCTGTGATCAAGTAAATTAGTTACCCCATGCTAACCATGACCCATGGTAAGTATGGTATAGGGTAGTGTTCTATATGTGATGATGATATTTGGGATGGTGTATGAAAATTGATATGTTTAAGGTTAATGGTATAAGATCTTTTCCATATGTGGTTTAACTCTTTCGATCATTCATCGGAGTATTTGTTGAGGGTGCTTGTTTAGATTATAGTCATGAATAAGGTAAGGACCTTAAAAACTTTGGGTGAATGGTATTTTAAAATGTTAATTCTTGAGTTCAAAAATGATGAAGTTAATTATGAAAAGGATTTGTAATGATGAAACCTTTTGGAGAACTAGGTAGTGGGTATTCCTTGTCTTGTCGATTTGACCCTTGTGTGAGTGGTTTAGGGAAGTGAGAGTGACCTCATTTGGGACCTTTTATTTGGTTTTTCATACCTCACTCATTATGATAGGCATAAGAGTTATGCTTAGGTCACCCTCAGTAAGGTTCTAGCCTTTGGGTCATGAGAGGTTGTTCAGTAAGGTGAGTGTGGAAATCCATGTGAGTTGTGATCGTGCAGATTTCATGATGGACCATAAGGACAGTTCCCTGGTTTTAGTGACTTTGTGATTAGGGAACTCGATATTTTTTTTGGTGTAGAACCTAGAGTAAATGTTCATTTGGTGCACTAAGCATAGTGTGAATCGGCACTGGGGTTAGAGTGTCATTACTGATCATTGCTTGGTTCATAACTCAATGTGTGTGTTTTGTAAAGAGGATTTTTGGATTTTTCTTGGTGTGATTCCAATTTAGGGATTTGGTATTTTTCAACCATCAAGGTGACCTAAGAGAGAGGTTGGACAAGGTTTCAAGTTCTTTGGGGTATGAGTCATATAGGTGGATGTTTTGACCTTGAAATTGGTACACATAGAACATTTATTAAAGTGGTTTTGGCTTAGAGGGTCAAATGGGATGATTGATGGTTGGTGATGCAACTCGAGTTGTGGTTACACGTTGAAATATTTGTAAAAATCAAGGGTTACCTCATGGGAAGCTAGCCCATTGATGAATCTACCTTGGAATATAAAGCATGGTAGATGATTCGGAGGTGGAATTGAGACATAATGAGTACCATAAAGTTTTGGTAAATGGAATAGGTGTGCCCTGGTTCTTTCATAAGGGAACCCTAGTGCTTGTGATAGGATGTAAGGTCTGTTTCGAAGGGTTGTATCATATGGATTCATGAACTGTATGTTTGGATGATGATGAATGGAGGTATTCATGTTGTTTTCGATTAGAAGATACATGGGTGACTAAAGAGAGGTTATATGATTTTGTTTTGAAGGTGACACTGAGGAGAGGTTGGTCACATAGATGATCTTGTTTGAATGAATGGTTTGGTTTTTGGGTTAGATGTAGAGGATGCCTATGGGTTGATGGGGCTAACTAACCAAGATGCATGGTTAGGTGAGTAGTTGAGAATTGGTTTATGCTTAATTAAAGGTTTTATGGTGGTAAACCATAGAGTCTTGGTTGATTAACTATTAGGTATGAACCAAAATAATTTTAGTAGTGTGGTGAAAGTAGTTCCATAGTAAATTTTGGTACATGACTAGTTGGTGGATGGTCGTGGAGCGGTGGTGGTTAAGTGCTGAAGAGTTGTGTGTGGTAGGGAATCTTGAGATCCTTATCATTTCATGGTTTCCTATAGTGGGAGGTGACATCATCAATGGATAATTTGGTTGTATTATTATTCAAAAACTTCTTAGCATACCTTATCTTGTGATGATCATTCCCAACACCTTCACATTGTCCTAGGTGCATTGAGAAGATCTGTATTTATGCTAAGAGACTTGAGAATATTTTGGTTGGATGAGGAAATCATGTATTTTATTCTCATGGGGTAGTATATGATGATCTAGATGATTGGATTTACACCGTAACTTTTTTCAGGTAAGGTCCTCAAGATGGACCAGGTGTCGAAAAACATCTTGGGTTATATTCACAGAAGCTGGAATGGGCACTGGGTGATGTTCATTTCCTCATTTTGGGAAAATAAATATAGTCATTTCTAGGTTTTTTGGTTCATTTTATGATTGATTTTAATCCATGGTGTTTGAAATCCTTCATGGGGAGTAATGGTAACGAGACTCCTAAGGTGGTGAATGATAAGTCAGTCTTAGATATGGGGGGAGAAAATTTAATTGATTTAGTGGAACTAGGTTACCAATGGTAAACCTATGAGATACATTTTGGGTTCCTCAGAGAGTCCAGGTGGGCCTTGGATGTGGTGTTGGGATGATCCAACCATTTTCTTTAAGATTACGGTAGTTACAAATGAATTCGAGATGCCTATGGAAAAGCTGTTTAAGGGGGGTGGTAAGACATGTCAATAGTTGTGGCAAAAGAAGTTGGGTTTGACAAATCCAAAAAAAATAGGGAGTAGACTCTGGTAAGTATATTTGGGTGGTATTGTAATTCCCTAAATTTTGAGGGTACCTTGGGAATGTGATGGAGTATCATGCCAATGGTGAAGCTAAACATTCCCAGATGAGTCGGCTAGGGATAGCTCAACTCGACTAAGAGTAAGGGTCGTTTTTGAAAAGCCGTAAATCACCTTTAGTGGATGTTTTGGGTTGAGAAGTGTATTTTAAATTTTATAATGGGTTTGAGTGAGAACCTAGCCTTCTTAGTTAGTATATGAATAGTATGAGTGGTTGTGTGGAGAATTTTAATGGGGGTGGTGAATCGTGATGATGGTTTGGATGGCGTGATGTCGCGGTGGAGAAATTCTATCAGAAGTCAGGTAATGAACTCGGTAGGTTCATTGGGTGATATTGATGGGTTTCAAGTTAGTAAGTGCCTTGGAAAGCTGAAAAGGAGTAGTGTTCCATTAGTGGAAAATGGGTTTTATGGGACAAGTCAGTTGGGGTTGTCCAACATGATGTGGTAAATAGGAATGGATGTGATGAATTGTGAACCACCTCTGGTTTGGTATTTATGGTGGTAAGGAATTTTCAGAAATGAAATCGTACTTGACTGAGGCCGAGTTTATCTTAGTCCTCAAATGGATGGTGTAGGAATTTACTTCCGAGCGGTTACAATGGAAAGGATGGAGGCTTATTTAGGGAGAGAACCATAACAAACAGGTGGTTGGTTGATGACGTGATTAGAGTTTCATGTTGGAGGGACTCAATCGATCATCGTTCAGATGATTTGGCCCTAATAGTGAGCATTGGCATGAGTCTAAAGGGGTGAGTTCCCTTATAGTATTGGTTGAGTTTGTATATACGGTTATGTAATGGGATCGTCGGTACATGAGTGGTGGATCAGTGTAATTTAGGAAATTCGGTTGTAAATACCATGTTTTTTCCTTTGGGTGACATTGGGTTTTGGCCTCCATTATATTTTTTAAAACATAGTAAAATTATGCCAAGTGACTTGGGTCATGAGTTGAGAATAAAACCGATGAGGTGCCGATTAGTTCCTCCATGATGATATGATTATGTGTGTGATGTTTCCTTGTGTTGTGAATTAGGTACTATTGTATAAGTTTTCCCAATAAAGTTATAGTGGTTGTTGTATGGTTGAATTTAATGTGTCCTTTGAGGGTATCCAGTTTGTGTTGTGAGTTGATGTGGGGAATTCTTGTGGGGAAATACCATGCCTTGGTTCAAATTTTGTGGTAAAATTTTAATGTTCAATGAGAATATTAGGAAAAAATAATCAATTGGCAGGCCTAGTGACATGATCTCTTGTTTCAAAAGCTTAGTGATGCTCAGGAAGAGCAGCTCGAGGATGAACTGTTATAAAGTGGGAAGGTTGTAAGACCCATTACTTCATGGAGATATGTCTTTGTTTGAAATTTTGGTCTCAATCTCATTTTTAGGGTTAATGAAATGTTTACGGGTGTATGAGTGGCCTTAGGGATGTTTTGGGAGTTTGGAACGTGAAGTTAAAGGGAAATCGGGCCAATCTATACAAGGTTCATGGATTGTGCATGGTTAGATAAACCATGAGGCCTACCGAGGAAAACCATGAAACCTTAGACAGTGGAATATCGCACGACTAGCACATGGTTTGTAAAACCTTGTGACCTTACTAGGTAACCATGTGACCTAGATCCTCTTGGATAGTGTCTTGTTCATGATTTGTGCGCAGTTTGTAAAACTCTGTGAGTAAACTATGTGGCCCAGAAAAGTTGGGAAAATTACAAAAATTTTGTTATGGGATTTTTATCTTCCAGCTAATTTCATCTTAATTTCTCCCCCTCTTAACCCTAAGGATGAACCAAATCAACCAAATATCCCCAAGGGTGGTTCTACTTTGATTCTTGGCCATTTGAAGTGTTGTTGGATGTGGATTGAAGATCTGGGAGAATCGAATCCCTCTCTTATATCTCTATTTTGGATTAGGGCTTGTATATTGGGTTATCTTCTTCCAAATCCTCAAAACCCTCTCTTTCTGATGGATCATAGGTAAAATATTCAAGGGGTTCTTGGAATAGGACTTAAGGCTACTATTAAGAGATTTTTCATCATCGGGTTTGAGTTAGGTGGTCTATAAGTCATATCCCATGGTTTTGATATGGATTTTTGTATATGAGCTCGTATTCTTGGTTCCACCTTGTTGTGCGATTGAATCCTTTAGTGAGATCTGGTAAAATGGGTGTCTAAATGATAAGAACTAAGAGGATTATTTCATATGAAATGGTTAACTTGTAAATGGGTAATGGCATGGGAGAATGGGGAATATGTTAAATTAGATGTAATAATGGAATTGATGAATATGTTGAATGGTTTAATTCATGGTAATTATGGGGTATACCTAATGGGTTGAATGTAAAAAATTGGTTGTGCTATGTGCTATAAGAATTATACTTGAAATGCATAAGTGGGAAAATGTTTGTGAAATGATAGATGGGATAAATGCGCTATTGTATTGTAATAGATAAAAATACTTAATTGGTTAAGGTACAGTAATGGTAATTGGGATAAATGGATATGTAATGTAAATGGGAAATGTGTTAATGGATTATATCATAGTATTAATTACCATGTTAATGGTTATGGAATTTGATTTCTATTTGTAGTGGTTATCTTTGGTTGTGAAATGTTATGTGTGTAGTGAATGGATTAATAATCATGTGAACATGTCTTGCTAGAGTGGGGTATTTAATTGAGATTTTATTCCCATTGGTTGAGTTGGACTAAGGATATAAACTCCATCTCAAAACGCATGTGTTAGGGAAGTGGCAGAGGATCTATTCCCCTAACAGTTGAATTCCACCCAGACCAAGGCTTCAAGGTGAGGATAATGTGTTGATGTGATATGCTTATCCCTAGTGAGATAGGGACTTGACTTATTCTCTTATGCATAGAGATGGATTTCCTTTTACCCATGTCTAGATGATGTATATGTCTAACCCATAGAACACATGAAGATAGTGGATTAAGTAAAGAAGATGGATTAGTGGTGAACATAGTAATGATGATAGAAATGGTTAGGATAAAAATGGTTAACTAATGGCTACTGAGTTATTATTTTTGGTTACCTTATAATTTATTTTATACTTTTAGGAACTATCTATCAGACTGGATATATTGTAGACATTGTTAGTGGTGGACTATTGATTTTTGTACTCAAACCCTACTCAGGTCGTTGTTGGGTACTCGAGCAGATTTCATCATTGCAGGTCAGGATAAGAGAAAAGGCCATATTCTTGGATGTTCAGTTGGTCTTAGGACATGTATGGATGAGGATTCAAACTTGGAGTCAGGACCCGTTTTAGGGATTTAATCATTGTCTTTATTTTGGGATTTATTCACTTTGGAACTATTACCATGTCATGACACGGTTAATATTGAATTGTGGTTCATATCCAGTTTTGGGAGATGTCTGGCTATAAATTTTTATTGGTTGTTTCATATTTTTATGCTATTTATATTGTTTTCTATTTTGGATTACTCTGGTAAAGAGGGTATAGTCTACCCACATGACTTATTGGACCCTCGCTTCTAGTCAACAACCTTTGGCATATGGGGAGGCGCACTTTAGGTCATGTGATGACCTGACTTGGGGCACCGGTTTAGTGTATTTTAGGTCGGGGATGCTACAACTAGTGACCTTGAAAGGTTATTTAATTGCAAGGTGATATTTTATGGAATAAAACTTTAATGAGGAAAATATAATAATTGAGATGTGATTTATATTGAGGTAATTATAATTAATAAAATTGTTTGGTTTTTTGGAAAGGAATGAGTTGGATAGAAAACATTATAGGTTAAAATAATGATTCGATAGATAATTTTAATTTTTAAGATGTTGATCATATTCTAGATAATGTTATATTATGAAGGTGAATTATGAATATGATTATCACTTTTTTTAATATTTTTGAAATGTTACAACTTGAAATCCAGGAAACAATGAATCACTTTTGGTAAGAATGTGAGTATTGAACCCACAACTGAAGGGTGAAAAGGATGTAGTGTCTACTACTGTCCTATATGATGTATTGGTTAGTATGAAATTGATCTTACTTAAATTATTTTATATATAAATATTATGTTTATTTTGGGAAATATATTTTGGGATCAAATATTTTTCAATTTTTAGGATTTTGAGGTGACTAATGATATTTTGGGAAATGTTTCACTATTGAGGTCTATGTAACCCATAGATAAAACATTTTATTTAGCATAAAAGATTAGTTTGTAAGAACATAATTAAATTTTTCAATGTTGATGACATTTATGATGTAGGTTTATTTATTTATGAAATTATTTAAGGTGAAATTTGGGTTTCAAGATTAATATAAATGTTTATATATTTTGGAAGTTGTATTACCTTGCGTTAACCATTTCATTTTTTGTTAATATTTAAACTTATAAGTAATATATTTCCATATTTTTTTTATTATGTGATCTATTAGATTTTTATTTTATATATTTAGGCATAAAAAATTCAACTTTAATACTCATTATTTTGAGTGACAGATGATATTATAGTAAAAAAATATTAAAAGATGAAATTATATATTTTAAGCAAGTATATTTCCAAATGTTCTTAGTCTATATGGATAAATTATCCCTTGAATTTATCAAACATATCTTGAAATAAAAATGTTATTCATTTTTGATAAATTAACGGTCTCTTATCTCTTAAAAATAAATTATTATGTTACTCTTAGATAGATCCTATTTCCAAGTCCATGTTTTCACCTCCCACCATTTTTTGACTTATTTTTAAACCTGGTTTTGTGTTATTTGAAATGACATTCATAACTCCCATTATTTTATTTTAAGTGGAAGTTTTATTTTCCTTCTTTACAGTGTGGGTTTTATTGGAGAGAATTTTAAAATGTAAAACCCTTGATTATTGAGCACATGTTAAAATTTTGAGGATGAAATTTATTTAAGGTGGTAGAACATAACATTATGAGATTTTAAAAGAACACAATTTTCATTAGCATATAAAATACACAACACCGAGATTAAACAAATTGTGATATATTCTTAAAATATTATTATTTAAACATGATTGTTAAAAACTATCTATTAAAATTAGTGGTATGAATAGGAAGAAACCAATTATGAAAAATATCGATAAAGTTTTTTTATAAGGTAAATTTATTTATTAATTCATAATAAATAAGTATTCAAATTTATGAAATGTAATTTTATGTTTCAAAAATAATTTTTCTTAAAAATTTATTTTTGTTGATTTTTCTAAGAAAGTATTATAATTAATTTCATGAAATTTTATAAATTTTATTTTATAAAATGAAAATAATTTTTTTAATTATCATATAAAAATTATCTAAGGGTTTTATTTTCATATTTTTCTAAAAATTTGTTTTTTCAGTGAATAGTGAAAATAATGTTTTTTGTAAAATTTTAATTTCTTTTCATAAGATCTTGTAATATAAAATTAAAATTATATTTTGGATGTTTTTAAACTTATATATGAAAATTATTATTTATAATAAAATAATTAATTATATTTTAATAATAAATTTTCTATATTTTTCTAGAAGTTTATTTTCATGCTTCAAAACTTGATTTTCTACAAAAAAAAATTAAGTATATAAATTTTATCCATTAAAATTAATTAAAATTTCCCCAAGTATGGAAATATTTCAATGAAATTCATATATTATAAATATTTTTTTATGAATTTAAATTCATATAATGATTATTTCTAGTTATATAGTTAATATAAGACATCTATAGCTTGAAAATTGCATTTTTGAAAAACTGTTTTTCAATATGTTTTAGGGGTTTATAATTAAATTGAATTATGAAACTTCTGTGATTTTAATATGATAACATATATTAAATATTTTTAATCAAAATAATTAATATTAAGTAATAATTTCAACTTAATTTTTTGTCATAATGAATAGTAAAAATAGTAAAAAATTAATTTTCTTAGTGAAAAACTAAATGGGTAAAATTTATTATCCTTGGTGGTAAATATAAAAAAATGTTTATTATTTAATTTTTGATGTTTGGATCAACCATATCACCCCTAAAATCCATTATTTATTAATTTTTGAGGAACATGGCTTGATACTTATTTCCCATTATTAAATTATTTTGGGTATTTATAGAAATGTTGTAACGAACCAATATTTTTCAATGGAAATTCCTCTCTTATAAATATGTCATAATCACATCACAACATAATTAACTAATAAGTGCTATGTGACCCTTAAAACATAATTTGTTCACTTCTATGATGTGAATTTCTAAAATCTGACATACACGGTTGCGATCAGTAAGTTATTTGGAGTCCAATACGGAAAACTTAATTTTTGGTGAATAGTAACCTACCCTTATGAATAGTAACATACCCTTATGAATAGTGATATACCCTAATGAATAGTAACCTTACCTATGATAGTATATAAATAATATTCAAGTGAAAGTATGATATACCTATGCTTTGAAATAAGTAAATAAATGTTTTAAAACTGTTGTTTTTAGAATAAATTATGATTTTAATTAAATATTAAATTAATCAGATTTAGAAAATTATTTTTCAAAAATGGACTTCATTTTTGGATTCTACATATTTAAAAATGTTTGGGGTTAATTTTTGGTATTTTTCTCAAATACATGAATTTTTGATGAATAGTGAAATACCATAATTTACAAAATAATCTAAATAAGCTAATTATAGAGTCATGCATGATTTTATGCTGATATAAGACCAATTGATTCGGGTTCAGATGATAAAAGTACTATTATTGGTCATGTAAGACTCACTTTTCCTTGTCTTGTGGGGAAATAATAAATTAATGAATTTTATATTGAGAAATATCCTCCCTCCACAACTATAAAAATCCCCTCCCACTCCCTCTTCTCTTTACTACTCTCAAGACTTGTTCCTACTCTAAATTCTATCCAAATATCCTCCCAACCTCTTATCCCACATATATCAAGCCTTGGACTCATTAAAAGACCAAAACCTCTCCCTTAAAGAGGCTCTCAAGGAAGTTTGGTTCAAGAGGTAAATTCCTCTTTTCAATTCATTGTCTTTCCTTTCAAGTTCATTTGTTTTATTTTTCTATTATTACCTCTCCTTATCCAAATGTTGTGATAAATCTATTAACTTACACATACTATAATTTTTTCATGATATTATAATAATTTAACATCATCTCTTCCTTTTACCTTCTTTTATACTAGTAGTAGGAACACCATCCGAGATGTGTCAATTTACCACATTCAAGGACGATGGGCTTTCGATTTCTAGTATAATTCTCAATTATGGTCATAAAACCATTATTTTTACGGTTTAACCAGATTATTATATATGTAATATACCCTATTTAATGTTCTGTAATTCTTTTTTACAAATGGTATTAAGTTATAAATAAAAATTTGTTCGTTGTAATCAAAACCCACAATTTAACTGAAACAGTTTTCATTAAAGATCTATATAATAATTAATTATCATTATATATAACCAAATTATATAAATGACCACTAAAACCTATGTATGATTATAAATAATATGCGAATTCAATTCTAGAGATTTACATGAACTCTATTACTTAAGAACAAGTGAACTGATTATGAAAATAAAGAAAACGAACATTGCGGAACGACGAAATTCAATATAATAACTTATCAATAAGGGCATAAATGAACTAAAAATAATTATGATAAACTAAATACATGTTTAATAGGTTCTGAAATAATTTATTAATAAGTATAATTTCATATTCTACGAGATTAAGTTCAAGAGCGGAACACATTTGGAGTTAAGGTAAGGGTTTTTTCACCCGAACTTCCATTTCCATTCGGGTTATTTTCATTCTCTAATTAGCTCAATGAAGTTTATATGTATTATTATATACCCATAATAAATTATGTGTGAGTTTTATATATATTTACACAACCCAGAATCATTATTTATTTTATGGATAGTTACATGTTTTAAAAGGAGCTTTCAAAATTGTTTCTGAAATACAAGCTCGATTCAAGGGAATATCTCAATTTTTTACCTATTTTCAAGGGAAATATCTAATATGTTTTTGGAAACCATTATATTTATAAAATCACTCAATTAATTATGAAAATAATATCTTACTTCACTTATGGTTTTATACAAATATTTTTACAAAATAACTCTTCTTTTCAAAGTAAAAGAGTATTTATTTCAAGAATTACTCAAGGATTTTATAAGAGTATCTTACTCTATTTAAAAACTCTTCCTGATTCTTATGTATTGTTGGGATTAATACTTCACGTATCATCTACCATATTTAATTTAATGTTTTATGATTATTTTTTCTGTGGATGCGTTATCTTTAAACCATTCACCAATTTACTCTGAATGGTTAGTGTTTATGCTTAATGTTCGGGGACACTTATTTACATTTCAAATATTAGTTTCAATATGAATGTATATATTGTTTATGTTTATCTCTATTCATTTGAGGAATTAATTTAACATACTAAGTGTCAGGTGGGACCTACTATATCCCCTCATTGCATCGGTAGGTCTCATGATACAAACTACGGTCTTGGCACAAGGCCTTGACAAAATGATTATTTATGGTCTTGGCAAGAGGCCTTGACGGTATGGTTATGTTGTCCCGCATTATGAATTATCTCATTATGAAAATAGTATTGATGTTTTATATGGTTATTCAACTAGTATAATACCCATGATTATGTTATATTATGGTAATGTTTACTCAGCTCATAATTCTACCATATTATGTTCTAGTTTATTTTTTAAAGGCATGTGTTTTCAATTATTCATCATGTCTAATGTTTATGTTATCTTCCACTGTATTCCATAACCTTACTAAGAATTTGATCTCACCCCTTTATAATGTTTCAATTTCTCAGGACATGAAGAATTTTATCATGATTGACATACTGAAATAACCTAGGAGTTATGGAAGTGTCTAAGGAGTTTCTATGTTCTTTTCATTTCAAGTTGTAACATTGAACTTATATATGTATCTTGTTTCCAATAATACTAAACTACTCAGTCCTTAGGTATGCTTATTCATTGTTTTATTCCAATATAATGAAATGAGGCACCAACTCTGGGCAATAGGGGTCTGGTCCTTACAGTTGGTATCAGAGGAAGTTTAGTAGAAAACTTGGAAACTAGATTTAGAAAACATGGATTATGGAAGAGCCCCTAAGATAGTTTTGAGGATAAACATAGATGAACATCCAGGTATTTTGGTAAGGAATAGATTATGTGGATATTCCAAGAAATATATCCCTATCTTTATATGAGCAGGTAGAGACAGATCTGGCATAGATGTATCAAGGTGCAAAACCCGAAAACACTGATTTGAGCTAGACTCGAATGGGAAATGGTGCTCGAAAACAGGCCCTGCTACACTCTTGGTTACGACACTCCCAGAGGATATTCTTAGGATAATTCACATTTTTATTACAAGACGTTATGAAGGATTTAAATGTAAATTTTTTCTCAAAGAACCCATTTTTGTGATTATGGGATTATCCATGCGTAGGATCTCAATTTGTACTAAGTATTTTATTAAGTTAATATTATACATTATGATTCATAACCTAATATGGCGTATGACATTATCTAGAGATGGTGCCTAGCGGAAGGAATGGAAACTACACAAACGTACGTGTCCCCTGAAGGGATTTCCCTCTAATGTAAGATAATGATGTTGGCTCAGGTGTTGTGACTGGTGTTGAGAAAATCATAACTATACTAGGAAAATTTACTCAGGTTATGAATAATAAACTTACTTGTATGGAGCATCCGGGTCCACCACTTGGAGGAGATATGTTAGATCGCTTTATGCGACAAAAACCTCCATAATTCAATGGGACTAAAAACCCATTTGTAGCAGAGTAGTGGATATGTTCCCTTGAGAAGATATTTCTCGCTTTGGGATGTAATGAAAGAGATAAGGTTCTCATGGAAGTTTATTATATAACAGGAGATGTGGATCAGTGGTGTTCATTAATCCAAAACAAAAAGGAGGAGGAATAAATAGAAGAGATGAAATGGAGGGATTTTAAGTAAATATTCTTAGAAAAATATTTCCCTCGTGAACAGCGAGCAGATATAGAGAGGTAATTCTTAAATCTGAGGT
The DNA here is from genome assembly GCA_963277665.1 of Viscum album. Classification (NCBI taxonomy): domain Eukaryota; kingdom Viridiplantae; phylum Streptophyta; class Magnoliopsida; order Santalales; family Viscaceae; genus Viscum; species Viscum album. The sequence goes on from OY728145.1 coordinate 1,705,281,940, forward strand.
AGAAGGAGGGTGAAAATTTTGCCAAGTATGAATCCAAATTTACAAGGCTCGCAAGGCATGTTGCTAGCTACATACAAAATACAAGGAGAAAAATTGATTGATTCTTTGATGGTTTAAAACCATTCCTTCGAAGGGCTCTAGTATCCCAAATTTTCTCATCATATGAAGATATAGTCTCAAGTGCTATCAAGATTGAAAATTAATTCTCTAAGTCTTATGAATTTAAGGGAAAGCATGAGAAGAATAGGGATGATGAAAAATCTGGGAAAAGAAATAAGGAAATAGGAAAGAAGGGAAGAGGTGAATTTCCATCATGTAGTAATTGTGGGAAGAAACACCCTCGCACTTTCCTGAAGGGAATGGGAGTCTATTACAAGTGTGGAGAAAAAGGCCACTTATCTCAGGATTGTAAGGGGAAAAAAGAAGCTACCAATGTTTTGTGCTAAAATTGTATGGAGATGGGACATTATGCACATGAATTTCCTAAGCATTAGGGAAATGTTCCCCAAAGAAGGCCAAGGGAGCAAGACCAAGCTTATGCGGTCACAACTATGGAGGTTGAAGTTCTTAATGAAGTGGTGGAAGGTACATTGATTGTTTCATCCAACTTAGCCAATACTTTATTTGATTCTGGATCGTCTCATTTATTTATTCTTCCCAATTTTCTAAGAAAATTAGATATGTCCAATTTGATTTAATAAAGTAGTTATCAGTCAAAACTCTTTGTGGATGTATCATTACAACAAAGTCATGTCGATTAGTCCCCCTCATGACACATAAACGTGCTTTAGTTGCTAACCTTATCATCATACCAATGGTTGACTATGATATAATTCTGGGTATGAATTGGATATCAAATTATGATGTGAATATCTATTAAAATAACAAGGAAGTTACAATTTTTTATAATGGTGTAGAATACTTTATTTTTAGAGATGAAACCTCACCATTTGATTCTCATTTAGGTCCAACCCCAGTAGATCTATTAAATTCAATTATTGGGGAGGAAGGTAATGAAATAAATAGGGATGAGTAGAAGAATTTAAAGATATAGGACGTATCTATTGTGCAAGAATATGTTTATGTCTTTCCAGAGGATTTACCTTGACATCCTCTAGAGTGTGAAATTGAGTTTTCCATTGACTTAATTCCTGATTCAAGGACCATATCAAATACCCCTTATAGAATGGCCACTGTGGAGTTAGTGGAACTAAAGAAACAACTAGCATAATTGAGTGATAAAGGATTTATTCACCCTAGTGTTTCTCCATGGGGAGCCCCTTTTCTTTTCGTTAAGAAGAAAGATGGGTCTATGAGGTTTTGCATTGATTACAAGGAAATCAATGATATTACAATAAAGAATAATTATCCTCCACCAAAAATTAATGATTTATTCTATCAACTTCATGGAGCTCAATATTTTTCAAAGTATGATCTTGAATATGGATATCATCAGTTGCTTGTGAGGAAGAAAGACATTCCAAAAACAGCATTTTGAATCATGTACGGGCATTGAGAGTTTATACTAATACCTGTTAGACTAACTAATGCACTATATTTTTTCATGGATATGATGAATAGAGTTTTCAATGAATATCTTGATGACTTTTTAGTGGTGTTTATTGATGATATCCTAGTATAATCTAAAAGCCATGAAGATCATGAAAATCATTTGTGCACCATTCTAAATACTCTAAGAATAAATGAATTATATGGGAAGTTCAGAATGTGTGAATTTTGGCTCCAATCAGTTTCCTTTCTGGGCAACATTATCTCTAAGGATGGAATATCTGTAGATCCTGTGGATACAAAGGCTATGCAAGAATTTCCTACTCTAATTAATGTAACTGAGGTATATATTTTTATTGGTTTAGCAGGATATTATCAACTTTTTGTTCAGAACTTCGCCTGTTTAGCCAACCCAATGACCAAGATCACATGAAAAGGGGTTAAGTTCGTATGGAAAAAGGAATGTGAATAATGTTTTGAATAATTAAAGAGGAGTTTAGTGAATGCTCTGATCCTAACCCTGCCATCGGGGAATAATGGGTTTGTTATCTATAGTGATGCATCAAAAAAAGGACTTGGTTGTGTCCTTATGCAGAATGATCGAGTGATTGACTATGCATCTAGACAGCTAAAAATTCATGAACAAGACTATATAACTCATGATCTTTAGTTAGTAGAAGTAATCTTTTCTCTAAATATTTGGAGACATTACCTCTATGCCAAAAAATGTGAGACATATATATATCATAAGAGTTGAAATATATATTCTCATAGAAATAAATCAATAGGAGATAAAGGATATGGATCAAGCTACTCAAAGACTTTTATTACACAATACACTACCACCTGGGAAAGGCAAATAAGGTGGTAGACACTTTGAGTATAAAGGACCATTGAATTCTGAACAAGATAAGAGTTGAAAGGGATCCTCTATTCATAGATCTAGTAAAGATGGATATGGGAATTATCAAGGAAGGTAACACATCACTAATTTTTAAAATGGTTGCCAAACCTTCTTTACTAGAGAGGATAAAAAGTTCTCAGGATGATGATGAGGAGTTTCAAAAGAAAATTAAAGTTGTAAATGATGGAAATTTGATTGAATTCGCATATGAAGGTGGAATTTTGAAATTTAGAAGGAGGATTTGTTTTCCTTATCTTCCTAAGCTAAAGAGGGAACTATTGGATTATGCTCATAGGTCTAATTTCTCTATACACCTTGGTAGCACAAAGATGTATCGAGATCTCCAGGAAAACTTTTGGTGGGAAAATATGCAAAGGGAGATTGTTGAATATACATCAAAGTGCCTGGTATGTCAACAAGTGAAGGCTGAGAGGCAAAAGTCTAAGGGGATGATGCAAACACTACCCATACCAACATGGAAGTGGGAGAACATTACCATGGACTTTATCACTAGACTTCCAAGGACATCTAAATGAAACTATCGACGAAACCTTGAATTCAAAGTTGGATACCTAGTATTTCTACGCATATCTCCATGGAAGAAGTTCATGAGGTTTAGGAAGAAAGGAAAACTAAGTCCCAGGTATATTGTCCCCTTCGAGATCCTTGATCAAGTTGTAGTTGTGGCCTATCGACTGGCACTTCCACCCACCATGTTGAAATTACATGATGTCTTTCATGTATCCCTCTTAAGGAATTACATACCAGAACCTTCACATGTACTCTCTTTAGAGGTGGTATAGTTGGAGGATGATCATTCCTATGAGGAGAAGCCAGTGAAAATCTTGGATCGTAGACACAAAGTTTTATGCAACAAGACTACTCATTTGTTCAAGGTACTATGGAGAAACCATAAGTACGAAGACGCAACATGGGAACTGGAGGAAGCAATGAAGGAAAAGTACCCCCAACTGTTTTTTTCCTAGTTTGTAAAATGAAATTTCGAGGATGAAATTTCTGAAGGGGGAAGAATGTAACGACCCAATATTTTTCAATGGAAATTCCTTTCTTAAAAATATGTCATAATCACAACACAACATAATTAACTACTAAGTGCTATGTGACCCTTAAAACATAAGTTTTTCACTTCTGTGATTTGAATTTCAAAAATCTAACATACACAGTTGTGATCAGTAAGTTATTTGGAGTCCAATAACAAAAACTTAATTTTTGGTGAATAATAACCTACCCTTATGAATAGTAACATATCCTTATTAATAGTGATATACTCTAATGAATAGTAACCTTACCTATGATAGTATATAAATAATATTCAAGTGAAAGTATGATGTACCTATGCTTTGGAATAAGTAAATAAATGTTTTAAAACTGTTGTTTTTAAAATAAATTATGATTTTAATTAAATATTAAATTAACAATATTTAGAAAATTATTTTTGAAAAATGGACTTCATTTTTGGATTCTACATGTTGAAAAATGGTTGGGGTGAATTTTTGGGATTTTTCTGAAATACATGAATTTTTTATGAATAGTGAAATATCATAATTTACAAAATAAGCTAAATAAGATAATTATAGACTCATGCATGATGTTTTGTGAATGTAAGCCCAATTGATTTGGTTTCACATGATAAAATTACTATTATTAATCATGGAAGACTCTCTATTCCTTGTCTTGTGGGGAAATAATAAATTAATGAATTTTATATTGAGAAATCCACTCTCTCCTCCACTATAAAAACTCCCTCTCACTCTCTCTTCTCTTCACTCCTATCAAGCCTTGTGCCTACTCAAAATTATCTAAAAATATCCTCCCAACCTATTATTCCACTTCAAGAAATCCTTGGTCTCATGAAAAGACCAAAACCTCTCCCTTAAAGAGGCTCTCAAGGAATTTTGGTTCAAAAGGTAAATTCCTCTTTTCAATTCTTTGTCTTTCCTTTCAAGTTCATTTGTTTTATTTTTCTATTATTACCTCTACTTATCCAAATGTTGTGATGACTCTAGTACCTTAAATTTACTGGAATTTGTTCATGATAGTGTAATATGTTATCATCATCTCTTCCTTTTACCTTCTTTTATACTAGTAGCAAGAACATCATCCGAGATGTGTCAATTTACCACATTAAAGGACGATGGGCTTTTGATTTCTAGTATTATTATTAATTATGGTCATGAAACCGTTCTTGTTATGGTTGAACCATATTATTATATATGTAATATACCCTATTTAAGGTTCTTTAATCCATTTTTACAAATGGTATTAAGTTATAAAGAAAAATGAGTTCGTTGTAATCAAAACCCACAATTTAACCGAAACGGTTTTCATTAAAGATCTATATAATAATTCATTCTCATGCCATGTAAAAAAATTATATAAATTACCACTAAAAACTATTCATGATCATAAATAATATTCAAATTCAATTCTGTATATTTACATAAACTCCATTACTTAGGAACAAGAGAACTAATTATGAAAATAAAGAAAACAAACATTGTGGAATGATGAAATTCAATATAATAACTTATCAATAAGGGAATAAATGAAATAAAAAGAATTATTATGAACTAAATAAATGTATAATAGGTTCTTAAATAATTTATTAATAATTATAATTTCATATTCCAGGAGCTTAAGTTCAAGAGCGGAACACGTTTGGAGTTTAGGTAAGGGTTTTTCCATCCGAACTTCCATTTCCATTCGGGTTACTTTCATTGTCTAATTACATCAATAAAGTTCTTATTTATTATTAAATACCCCTCATAAATTCTGTATAATTGTTCTATATATGTACACCAACTGGAATAATTCTTTATTTTATGGATAGTTACATGTTTTAAAAGGATATTTAAAAATTGTTTCTGAAATACAAGCCCGATTCAAGGGAATATCTCAATTTTTTACCTATTTTCAAGGGAAATATATAATCTGTTTTTTGAAAACCATTATATTTATAAAATAACTCATTTTATTATGAAAATAATATCTTTCTTCACTTATGGTTTTATACAAATATTTTTACAAAATAACTCTTCTTTTCAAAGTAAAAGAGTATTTATTTCAATAATTAGTCAAATATTTTATAAGTGTATCTTCCTCTATTACAACACTCTTTCTGATTATTATGTATTGTTGGGATTAATACTTCATGGTATCATCTAACATATTTAATTTAATGGTTTATTATTATTATTTTTTTGGATGTGCTATCTTTAAACCATTCACCAATTTACTCTAAATGGTTAGTGTTTATGCTTAATGTTTGGGGAAAGTTATTTACATTTCAAATATTAGTTTCAATATGAATGTATATGTTGTTTATGTTTGTATACATTCATATAATAAATTAATTGGACATAATAAGTTTCAGGTGGGTCCCTCTATAGCCCCTCGGTGCATCGGTAGGTCTCATGAGACAAACTACGGTCTTGGCACAAGGCCTTGACAAAATGATTATTTATGGTCTTGGCATGAGGCATTGACGGTATGGTTATGTTGTCCCACAATATGAATTTCCTCATTATTAAAATGGTATTTATGGTTCATGTTTTAATTCAACTAGTATAATACCCATGATTATTTTATGTTATGGAAATATTTACTCAGCTCATAATTCTGCCATATTATGTTCTAGTTTATTTTTTAAAGCCATGTGTTTTCAATTATTCACCATGTCTAATGTTTATATTATCTTCCGCTGTATTGAATACCCTTAATAAGAATTTGAGCTCACCCCTTTCTTATGTTTCAATTTCTTAGGACATGAAGAATTTTATCATGATTGACATGCTGAAATAACCTAGGAGTTATGGAATTTTCTAAGGATTTTCTATGTTCTTTTCATTTCAAGTTGTAACGTTGAACTTATGTGTGTATCTTATTTCCAATAATAATAAACTACCCAGTCCTTAAGGATGCTTATTCCTTATTTTATGCCAATATAATCAAATAAGGCACTGGCTCTGGGCAATAAGGGTCGGGTCCTTACAAATGTCACTCCCTCTCACTTTTAAAAGAAAACCTCCTCTCCTATTCTTTCCACACTTAAATGACTTTTATTTCATCCAATACCTACTCAAATATTGTCCTTAATTTTATTCCCACATCTTATAGTCCTTGTATTGATCCAATATCCAATCTTAGGAGGCTCTGGGTATAATCCTAACGTGGTGGTCCAAACAAGAGGTATTGTTCTTAACCAAGAATTTCTGTTTTTTTCTTCTTCCACCTCCTTAAAATATTAATAAACCATGTTGTTTTAATAAAATAAAAAATATATCATATACTGAGATATTATTATGTTAATTTAAAAACTTATATCCATCTCCTCTTCCATAAAATGAGAAACAAAACCATTGTTTGTGTGTACGGCGGACTACCCCCTCACGAACAGATATAATTAGTTTGTCATCATGGCCTCACAAATATATTACTAATAATATATTTAATGTTTATATATAATATTCATAAAAATGAATAATTTTTTAAAATTAATCTATCATATTCATTCAAACTATACCATCCATTAAAAAATGATAATGTCGTTCGTGTGTACAGCAGACCACCACCTCACAAAGCAATGTTATTTGTTTTTTATTAATGAATAACATGGATGGTATATTTAAATGTATTTAAATAAATAATATGAAATTTTTTATATAATTATCATTCTATAAAGATAAAATAATATATACCATCTTTCCATCAGGATCACTGAAAATAGAAACGTTACTCACACTTACATACAGCCTACCGTCTTTATAATCGTAACATAGTTCATTTTTCATAACCATATATCATGATCAGCTTTAAATGTATAATTTATTTATAAAAATTATAATTATTCCATGATAATTATTCTATATTTTATTAAATAATAATCTCTATGACCTTATTCTACATACCGTATTGATTTTGGACATACAAGACGAATATTGTTAAAATATAAAACACGAACCTAAATGATTAAGTATTTGAATATAAAATGATAATAAATAAAAGGAAAGTAAAAATAAAATTGAAAAAAGTTTCTTAAGAACTTAAATAATTAACATATGTTTATTATTAAGGAATGTTATGAATTTTCATGACAAGTTCGGCTCTAGGTAGGGGTTTTGATCTCAAAACAATGTTCTTTGAGACACATGTTCTTTTATGCACCTAATTTCTGTTATATATTGTATATATGACCCCACTACATATTATATCATGAATCCTTAATACTTAATGGTATTTTAGAATTCAATTAGTTCAAATAATTTTTGGGGGTTATGATTCAAAATTTATCAAGAAGGTAAGGGTTTATGCTTCAGTTTTACTTTAAATTAGGATTATTTATACTTGAATTTCCATTGATGGAAATTATTTTATAATTAGCTAATAAAAACCTTTTATTTTTTTCTCTAATAGTTATTCATAAAAATTTTAGGTAAAATCACATTTTTTCTCTATTGGGTACTTAAAATTATTGATAAATATTTTTAATCAAAGTCCAACTTTATTTCACCTTTCAGTTGAAAATTCATTTTCTTCCATATCCATATTTTGTTTAAAGTGTTTTAAATAATATTTTTAATAATCTAAAATTATTTAGTAACAAAATTTTTACTAATGTATTTCTTCTTATAGGATGTTTTAAAAATAATATTCTTGTCTCTCTTAGAATAAGGAGTTTTCTATTTTAACTTTTTACAAAAGTTTGAGAGGAATTATTTTTATCTTGTACAACATGAATAGAATTTCCTACAATCATGACCCCTCAATTATTTAAACTTTCCATAATAAGTTTCCAATGTCCTTTTCAAAAAAAATGTTTATTATTTTGGATTTTTTAATTTTATGTAAGGGGTATCTCTAAACCAACCTTTTCTTCAAGTTATGACGGTTCTCTCTCTAACTCAGTTTCTACCTATCTTTAAAGTTATGTAGAGATTCCAAATTATGTATATATGTATCTAACATATATACTTAGCATATTCTCCCAAAATTTTATTGGGTAATAAATGCCTTATTTTTATTTCTCAAATTCATTCATTATAAAATATGATTTTATTATAAATGATGTAATATTATTCAACCCATTTTCTTTCCATATGTCGTTATTATGTTTAGGAATTATGATTGATTTCCTTTCTTCTACACATAAGTTATGAACATTTTATTATGGTTTCACCTTGATTGTGACATAATTCATTAGTAAATGCATTATTGTCATGATATGTTATGTTTGGGATTAGGGAGTAAACCTAATCCATTATGGTAATTTTTCCATCATATGAAATTGTCTTGGAAGTTATCCTTAACTCGTGTTTATGTCATGTTATATGTTGATTCCATATTTCCTATATCTCCATGTTATTATACCATTCTCTTTATGTTATGCTTTAATTTGATTACCTAATATCATTATATTTTATTATATAATGTTATAACATGGACTTGCATGTTCGGTGTAACACCCAAATATTTTTTGAAATATTTTTTTCAAATGAATATAATCTCTTCAATTTTTTCATTACACACCAAACTAAGTTTAAACAAAACGTGACATACTGCTAAAATATTATTATTTAAAATGATAGCTATCAAAAAATAGTTGGAATAGAGTTTATGAATAATATTAACTAAATTAATAAAATATATCATTCATACATTTATATAAATTAATAATTTGGTGACCAATTAATTAGAAATGAAAATAAAAATTATTTGAAAATAAAAGAAGACTTTTCCTAAAAACTATTTTTTTGTGCACAAAGTCATTTTACCTAAATAAATTAAACAAATAAGTTTTTGTGAGTAATTTTATTTAAATTTATATATTATATATTATGTAAAATTTTTATCATTCATATTATTTGTTTTATATACAATAGATAACAACAAATTTGACTTTATGCTTTAAAAACTATATTTTTCTAAAATGTAGTTTTTTCATCTGTTGTGGACATATTATAAAACTAATTTTTGAAAATTTTATAAAATTTATATGAAAAAAATCAATTTTTAAATAATTATATAAAAATTATCTAAGGGTAAATTTTTGATAATTTCATAGAATATAAATTTTTCATTGAATAGTGAAAAATACTGGTTTTTATTAATAATTTTCATTTCTTTTAAAGAATTTGAAAACATAAATATTTTTTTAATATAGTTTTAAATGTAAAATTAGTTCAATTATATATTTATTAATCAAATTTATTACATTGTAATAAATTTATTATTTAATTACTATAAAAAAACTTTTCAAACATTTGGACATTTTCTCTTTGGAAAATTGCTTACTCATCATGATTGTTGGATTAATTTTAAAATAAAATTTTTTAATTCATTGAATGTAAATTTGATAAATGGATTAAATATTTTAAATAATAATTATTTATATTATATAATAAGGTAAAATTAATTTTTTAACATAGTTAATGTTAAAAATAGTAAAAACTATTTACCACAGTTAAGGTAAAAATGGGTTTAGTTGGGGGGTTAAACTAAAAAGTTAAGGGTTAAAAATGACCCAAAACATTTTCAACACCCATTTAATTGAAATATGTATACCTTATATTCTATTTTTTATAAAATGTCCTATTTTTAATTATTTTTTAATGTTGGGAATGTGTGTGCAAATTTTTCTTTTCAAAAATTACAAGTATGTCACTCACCACACTTATAAAAGGTCACCCCATCTCTTATCATATTGAAACATTAAAAACTATTTGATTTATCTAATACCTACCAAAATAACTTCCTTAAATATATAATATAATACTAGAACACTTATTTTGGGCATAAATCCAAACTAAGAAGCCTTTTGTTTCAAACTAAAAGAAGTCTTCTGGAGAAGGGGTGACGTCCCTAACCGAGTGTATTATTTTATTTCTTTCATAACATAATTAAATTATTATTAAAAAATTAATTTATAAAATACTTAGTATATTATATATAATTATATTTTTTTATGTTAAATTAATATCCTAAAATAATCTCTTCTTCCATTAAATGGGATACAAATTCATTATTCATGTGTACGACGAACTACCGCCTCGCGAATCGATGTTATTAATTTTCCATAACCACCTCTCACAGCTTTATATAATGATGGTTTAAATAATTATATAGGTTATTTATAATATTATTATACTTATTTAATTATTTAATCCCATATACATTTATATTTTACATTTTGTGGGAATATGATAATGTCTCTTATGTGTGTAGCAGACAACCGCCTTGCAAAGTGATGTGCTTCGTTCATAATTTACATGGAAGGTAATAATGATGGGATTACTTAACATATTCAATATATATGGAATAAAAATTATTCATTAATTATAATATATTTATTACCCTTATCAATTTTAATCCATATAGAAAATAGAATCGGTCTTCATGCATGCGTACGGCCTACCATCTACATGAACAGTGTATTTCAATTTCTATATGAAACTCTTATGGATTACTCTAAAAATATATATATATATATATATAATATGATATTTATATCATGTTAAAAATTATTGAGATTATTAAAACATGATTAAATTATGAGGACCAAAAATAAAAAATAAAAATTTCCTGAAAAATAAAGCAATTATTTCTCAAAACATGACTTTAACATAGAATTGTTAATAAATAAATAATAAAAGGTCATAATATAATAATATATGGTATTATATATATAATTATGGTTCTATAATATATGTATAGTAAAATTATATTTATTATATAGTGTTTTTTTAACATATATAAAGGAATTGTATAATTAAGGTAAGGGGTTTCCATCTCACTTTTTACTTCTATAAGACACATGTCATATTAAACACATATTTCCTTTATGTGGTGTATATATTACCCATGAATTTATATTAGGATTATTCTTATGAAAAATATTATTATTTATATATCCACTTCATTATCTATCTTCCATGTGGTTTATGATTCAAAACATACCAATGCGGAAGGTATTATTGTCTCAATATTTCATCCTTGATAAATATGTTATGCTGTGAACCTATCTTCTATTATGAGGTTTATATACATCCCATTTGATATGTAATGACATGAATTTATTTATCCTCATGATATTTTATGTTTCATTTAATCTTATTTTTCATGGGTCTTATAATTCAATGTTATCAAATCGGTAAAGATTTTATATTTAAATATCATCATTTATCTGGATTGTTTATGATTATGTTTCCTATGATAAAATATTATGATCCATATTTAAATAAACTCATTGAATTTATTATCCTTTTTTTATTTCATTAAAATACAATTTTTTTCCTTCATTTTACTATATTTATGTATCCAACAGATCAAAATTACATTTTTAAGAAAAAAATTATTTATTTCACTCTAGTGGAAAATAATTTTTTCTCCCCAAAATTTTTTTAAAAAAATGTTCTCAGAAATGTTTTTAGAATTAATTAAATTATTTATTAAATTCATTTTTTCCCATTTTAACAATTTTATAATTATATTAAAGAAATTTTCATATTTTTTTCCAAAATATACCTGTTTGGATTTTACTGAAACTGTGAATGGAATTTCTTTAACATGGATGGAATGAATAGAATTTCCTACCATCATGAAAAAAAATTGAGGATTATTTTTTATATCTTCATGTTTATTTTCAAAGAAAAGGATTTTAAAAAAAATTATGTTTTCAAAACTATTTTTTAAATCATAAAGTATATTTTCCTTAAGAAATATTTTTAATGATTTTTAAAGATTAATTTATAAGTTTAGTAGTTTATTTTAAAATAAAATTATTTCAAAAATGTTTTATGAATTTATATCTTTAAAAACTGATCTTTAAAGAAAATTTATTTTCCTCAAAAAAAAATTAAATTCTCTTTAAAAGTAATTTTTCATCTATGATGACATTCGTTGATGTTACTTATGCCTTAATGGGGATATTATCAAAGTAAACCATTCTTATTTTTTTTATAAATGGTTTTTGTTTAAGATTTAATGATATTTATGGAATATTTTTATCTTAAATGGGTTACACTATGTGGAAATTATTATGAAACCCACCTCTTTTCATGGGTTATTCTATGATAAAATGATGAAATTTTTATGAAACCTATATTTTTTCCACGGGTTATGATATAATGAGATGTTTATGAAACACGTTTCATTCCATGTGCTTTTATATAATCAATGTTTTATGTTCTTGTAGAATAGATATATATGAATTTTATTATTTTTTGGGTGGTACCTATATCTATCTCCAATGAATTTGATTTAGATTTATACCTCATGAGATGGATAACAATTGAATAGGGAGTGAACTCAGTTGAGTAAAGGACTTTATCTGGTATGATGGTATTGGGGTTGAACCTTGATTATTATGATGGTTAGGGGAGTTAACCCATTCCACTATGATAGCCTTGGTAATGAGACTTGACTACAATTGAAATGAATTTATATACTTATGTTTATGCCATAATTCCATGTCTTATTCCAATGTTATTCTCTCATGGATCATGTTCTTTGATTCATTTATAATTCATGTCTTATTAACTATCAAGATTAATTCCATGTCTCAAGATTATGAAAATATATATAGGGTATGGTTTTAAAATGTTAAAATCACATTCTCATACCCTCATTCTATTTCCATGCTTATATGACCATTGATGCCTCGCTTTCTTTCCCTTTTTGAGAATGTGATCTCACCCTTTCTTATGTTTCCTTTCCCCAGGTTATGAGAAAATATTTTATGTAGGGTATGTTTGTGAATATATCTAAATGGGAAGATCATTATGGGATATGTTGAAGATATTTCACTAAATAATAATGTTTTGTTCCTAGTATTCAAAGGAAATAAACCATTATAATCCTTGAGTTTGTGTTTGTGTAATGTAAAAAATATTCATCTATAAATATGTAATATCTATGTGTCAATATATTGGGTCATTATATTTGATATTATATGACATGTTTACTTAACCTTTTGAAATAAAGATGATAAAAATTTAGTGAGATCCCTAGGGATATTTATAAGGATATGTATAGGTATGTCTCTAAGGATAAGTCTAAGTATGAGTTAAAGTATAGGAAAATGTCCTGGAATTTTGGTAAAGGATGGAGAAATTGGTTTCAAACCAATTACATCCATGTCTGGATACTAAAAGTGGATGTGGCTCTCTCATAGAGGTACTTAGGGGTAATAACTCAAAAAATTGAGCATTGAGTTGGACTAGATATTTACTTAGTGCATGACAATGGGCCATGGTTTACACCTAGTTTGACACTCCTGAGGGATATAATTTGAAAATTAAAACACTTTATAAACAATCGTGAAGGATTTAAATAATGAACATGAATGGCCGATGATAAAACTAAGGTTTAATATATTAAAAAGATGGTGTTTTTGATTTAGATATCCTATAATTGATTTTTATTTATTATGTGTTTCCCCGCTATGATTATTATTTCTCACAATATGATTTTTTGTTTTATCCAATGGTGGGAAATAGAAGGAACTGGATCAACATTTAATGTCATAGATAACATTTTGATGAGAAACCAAATGGGATAAAACTGGAGAGAAGGATATTTTTATTATTCCTAATAATTTATCCAGATATATGATTAATAACTTGAATCTTAACAAACTCTAAAACTCACCAAATAAGATAAGGATAAAGTTCATTGAGAGTTCGAGTGGTGGAGACCATAGAGGGAAGTGGAATATGTATCCTATATGTCAATAATGTGGGAATAAGAACCTGAGGTAATGTCTTAGATGGATATAAATATGTTTTGAGTTTGGAAAATACGGACAGAATTAAAGTAATTGATGTCTAAACAAAAGTTTTTTTAACATAATGGATGTAAATAATGGTGTCCCTAAGATATTGTCTATGATTGAATGTTTCAAATGTGTAATGTTTGAGAATTATGAAAATATATATCATAAAGGGAGAGATAATGAAGAGAATAAACAAGGTGGTATGATTAATTGTTATATTGTTGATGATGAAGAGAATAAAAAAGACATATGAAAGGTATGGGCCATTCTAATAGTATTTTTTTGTTAAATGTGAGAATCATAATTAGATTAAGGTTGATGAATGTTAATACATGATTCATATTTATTATATTATGAATGTGGTATTATGGAATATGATTATGAATCCTAGTTAATTATTTTAGAAGGAAGTGGGAATATTGAAGTGTTTATGTATTGGAATTGAATAATTATGTTATATGAATCATGAAATATATAAGAATTTCTCTTTATAAATTTTTCATTAAGGATTTTCAAAAATATGTTGAATGGTGCTGATTACCTGGAAAAGTTATTTAATGGAAAGGTGATATTTTGATTAAGGGGGGATAAACCTTAATATGTTCCTAATGTTGATAAAATAGTGTTTAGTTTTGATAAATAGATGATTGATATTAATAATATAAATTGGATTGTGTTGATGACCTTGGAACTAATTAATGATTTATGGACAAAGTGATTTATGTTATCATTAATGAAGTTTATATAATTGTTGGATTTATGGAATATATTCAATAATATGTTGTTTTATTAAAGAATGAGGAAGTATGTATGTTTTAATTAAGGTTTTTTGGTAATTCTGGTTATTACCATGAGTCAAGAAAATATATGACTAAGGTATTAAATTATTTCATATGTGACAATCAATAGCTACTTTATGGAAATTGGGGGATTAATGTTATGTTGAATTTTATAAATTTAATGACCTTATTTATAAATTTTTAATTTTGGACGGGTGATAAGGTTAACCATTTATGGAATGGTTTAAGTTGAATTTTTTATAATGTTTTATAGATTAATGTATTATTTCACTATATGGGTATTTATGCATAACTTGTGCTATCTTTTTTTATAATTAGATATAGAAGGAATGACTTTCCATTCTATTATGGATCTTATGATCCATTAGTGCTTCAGGAATAAAAAAATCCATCTTCATTTCATTGAATAATAGATGAAGTATAAATTGATCATAGCACAACCAAATGATGAAATTGTTCTTACGATACAATGTAAATGTAAGCCCTGGGTATATTGGTCCTTTTGAAATTATTTTTCATATCAGGGTGGTATCCTATCAATTTACATTTCCATTGAACCTATCTCAAGTTCAAGATGTGTTCTATGTATCTCTCCTGAGGAAGTACATACCTGATCCATCACATTTAATGAACTCAAATTTCATATCATTGGATCATGATATTTATTATATATAATTACCAATAGAGATTTTGGATTGAATAGAGAATGCTCTATGAAACAAGACCACTTACATGGTTAATGTTTTTTTGAAAAACCACCATCTTGAGGAAGCTATGTTAGAACCTGGGGATGTAATGAGGTAGAAGTATCCTCAGTTTTTTCTACCAAAGTAATGAATTTTGAGGGAAGTGTTTATTTTAATAGGTGGTATAATGTAACCACTTTATATTTTGTGAATTATTTTAAATAAATTTAATCTTTTTGATATTTTTCATTACACACAATTGAGAGTTTAAATGAAACTTGAGATACAATTAATGTATTATTATTTAAAATAATAGTCATCACCTAGACATTATAATTAAATATATGAATAGGAATAAATAATTATGAAAATATATGGTTTAATAATATATATAAAATTAATTATTTGGTATCCAACTAATTAGAAATTAAAATAAATAATATTTGAAAATAAACAAAATCATTTTCTGAAAAACAATTTTTATGCACAAAAACATGTTTTAGACCAATAAATTAAACAAGTCCCTTTTTGAGAAATATTTTAATGATATTTATATATTATATATTCAATTAATTTTTTGACATTCATATTATTTGTTTTTTAGACAATATATAAGAATATAACCAATTTTACGCTTAAAATAGTATTTTTCTAAAAAGTAGTTTTGTCTCCTAATGTAAAATTGTTTTAAAACTAATTTCTAAAACTTGTATAAAATTTATTTTAAAAAATAAAGATAATTTTTTAAATTGTAATTTCATGATTATCTTATGTTCAATTTTTTAAAATTTTATGAGGATAAATTTTACAATGAACAATGAAAATACCTATTTTTATTAAGAATTGTCATTTCTTTTAAAAAATTTCAAAATGAAAAATTTGTTTTAATATGATTTTATAGGTAAAATTTGATAAATTATATATCATTTAATCTTGTTTATTTCCTTATAATTAGTTTCAAGTTAATTTATGATGAAAAATCTTTTTAAACTTTTGAACATTTTCTCTTTGGAAACTGATTTCTCGTCACAACTGTGGTATTAATTTTAATTAAATTTGTCCACTTATTTGAATTGAATTTGGAAAAAATAAATTTCATATTTGGAATTAAAATAATTAATATTATTATATGTGGTAAATTTAATTTTTGACCAGAATTAATAGTAAAAAATTTAAAATTATTTACCATGGTTAATGTAAAAATTCGTTTACCTAGGAGGTTAAACTAAAAAGATAGTGGTTAAAAATGCCACAAAACTATTCCAACATTAATTTTATTACAATAATTCAACCTTATATATTATAGGAAAGAGAATGGACTATTTTAGAGCTGTGTGACTTGTTGAAAATGTTGGTACACCTTTTTCTGTTAAAAATTTACAAGTGTGCCAGTCAACTCACTTATAAAAGGTCACCCCTCTCCTCTCCACTTTATAACTTTAAAACCCATTAGATTAGATAATACCTGTAAAAATAAAACCCCTAATTCTATAATCTCTTCCTATGAGCTTATTTTATTCATAAATCCAACCTAGGAATCCTTTTGGAGGAAACCAAAAGAAGTTGTTCGAAGATGAGGTAACGTCCCTAACCGAGCATTTTATTTTATTTCATCTACAACACACTTCAATTATTATTAAAAAATTATGATATAATAACATAAGTATATTAAATATACTCATATATTTTTTATGTTAATTTAATGACCTATAACCATCTCCACTTCCATTAAACAGGATATTAAATAATCATTCATCTATACGGTGGACTACTGCTTTGGGAATCGATTTTTTTTTCTATCACCACCTCCCACAGCTAGATATAATGATGGATTAAATATTTATATATGATATTATTATACTTATATAATTATTATATCACATATAACATTATAATTTCCATTCTGTGTCAATATGATAGCATCTCTCGTGTCTACAGTGGATTATTGCATCACGAAGTGATGTGATTATTTTACACTTTACATGGAAGGTGATAAGGATGGTTTTAATGAAAATATGTGATATATATGAAATAAAATGATTATTTAATGTTAATATGTTACATAACCATCTTTCTTTCAATTCTCTGTGAAAATGGAATCAATATTCATGTGTAAGTACAGCATATCATCTCCCTAAATGATGTATTTCATATTCTACATCTATCTCTTATAGATTACTCTAAAAAATATATATTGTATATATATTATATTTATATCATGTTTAAAAAATTTGAGATTTTGTAACCATGATAAAAGTAAGAGGACCACAAATAACAAATAAAAACATACATGAAAAAGAAATTATTGCCCAAAATGTGATTTTAACATGGAATTATTAAAAAATAGGTAATAAAATTTAATAATAAAATAATATATGATATGATATTTACAATTATGGTTCTTTAATAGATTTATAATAAAATTATATTTATTATATAATAGGTTTGAACATGTACGAATGATGTAAATACTAAAGGTAAGAAATTTTGATCACACTTTTTACTTCTGTAAGACACATAACATGTTCACCTCCTTTTTTTATGGTGTATATACTACACAATAATTTATTTTATGATTATTATCAAGAAAATTAATTGGGTTTTCATATAAACTTTATGATATCTCTTTCATGGGTTTTACATTTCAAATGATACCAAAGCGGTATAAGATTTTTGTCTCAATTTTCCATCCTTGAGACATATGTTATGTTGTGTACCCATATTATTTTATAGGAGTATATATTTACCCTTCGAAATGTAATATCATGAATTTATATATTCTCATGATATTTTAAGTTTTATTTAATTTTATTATTTCAAGGTCCTAACAATTCAATGTTACTAATGTGGTAAAGATGTTGTCTTTCAATCTCATCTTTTATTGAGATAGTTTATTATTATGTTTCCAATGACAAAACATTATTATAAATCTCTCAAGAAGCTAATAACCTTTATTAAAATATTTTTATTTTATGATAATACATTTTTTAAATTAATTTTCCTCTATTTATGTATTCAAATTTTCAAAAGAATGTTTTTAAGAAAAATCGTCTTTATTTCTCTCTTCGGTCAAAAACATTTTTTCTTCCAAAACCATGTTTTATAATTTTATTCAAAATTGTTTTTAAAATTCATCAAATTATTTATTAAATAAATGTGTACCCATTTTGATCTTTTTAAATAATTTTTTTAAAGGAATATACATATCATTTTCTGAAAATTTTATTTTTGGATTTTACCAAAAATGTGAAAGGAATCATTGTTTTAACATATACGGAATGAATATAATGTCACACTTTCATAGAAATTGTTTTCATTGAATATTAATTTTTAAGTTTCATGGTTATTTTAAAAGTAAAGTATTTTCAATATGATTTATTCTTTAAAAATTATTTTCCAAAATAAAAAGGTTATTTTCCTCATGAAAATTTTTAAAATATTTATAAAGATTCTTCTCTAAGTTTTAAAGTTCATTTTCAAATAAAATTATTTCAAAAATATTTTATAAATTTTTTGTATTGAAAATTGATTTTTAAAGAAAAGTTATTTTTCATCAAGAAATGTTTTGAATTATATTTTAAATTCATTTTCCATCTAATATGACATCTTTAAATGTTACCTATGCCTTATTAGGGATATAATCAAAGAATACCATTTTGATTCTTTATATGAATATTTTTTTAAGATGGAATGATTTTTATGAAACTCCTTTCTCTTCTATGGGATACACCATGAGAAAATTCTTCTGAAACCAGTGTCTTTTCTTGTCTTATGTGATGATGAAGCGATGAAATTATTAGGAAACCAATATATTTTCATAGGTTATGATATGATATAATGTGTCACAAACCATCCTGGTTTGACCCTAAACCGGCCATCTGTGCCAGTCCACGACATGTCCTGAGGGGCGAACCTGATCCCCCTAGAATGGAAACTAGTGTCAGGCATCAAAACATGCATGCAAGAGGAATGATTTCCGGAAAAAACCAGGATCAAATAAATAAAACCAAACACGCAGATAACCAATGACTGAATCTTAAACAATAATATAAATATATTTAGTTACAGATACAACTCAACAAGCTAAAAACTAAAAATAGAACTGAAACTAAAATGAGCAAACTAAACTGTTATCATGCGATCTCTATGTGACCTATTTGTAACCTATAACCACAAGATATCTATGCTCTAATCGCGAGCACCTACTAGGGAAAACTTGTAAAAATTGAACCTGCAAAACAACTCGGGTCTACCGACACTGAGTGGTATGGGTGGGGTGTGAGCTCGACAGCTTAGTAGGTAAACACCACAGAATCCATGTCATTTCTTCCCAAAAACATTCCATTAATTCTAATTTTAAATACATTTATAAAAATATATTTTTAAACATATCTTTAATTTAAAATAAAAACAAACAACATGCTCCATTTCCATCATAATTTAAAACCAAATACAAAAAAGAAGAAGGAAGTTTGTGGTTTCTCTTTCAAAACATCTACTTTATAACCCTTTTTAAAGAAATCACACATTTACAGTTTTTTCCAAACAAACACCAAAACCAGGTATAATGGATAAGACCCTACATAATGAGGTAAATGGATATAATATTACTCATAATATGGAAACATAAGAAATCCTAGTAACTCAGAGGAGAACCAGAACATATTATACATGTGACTCATTCTGAAGGCATGCCCTACTCAGTGACATCATAACACCCTAACACCCGACTTTCACCCTACCTATCATCATCAAGGGGCCTAATCCCATATAAATTAAAAAAACATCCCCCTTCCATGGGTCACAAGCCAGTGTATAATATAAACTAGTGCAATAATCATTCTTGGTAAACCTCTTTGTTATGCTAGGTTTAATTGTATAATTCTCAAGGGGGTGTGCCATAAATTTCAAACAACTAGCCACATATGTACAACCAATCACACCACACAATCTGAAACCACCCTAGCCACCTCAAGGATAGTCCCTTGACATAACATTCAATACACAAGGGGGTTATATACTAAGGACCCTCCCAGTACCATGGATCAAAAACTAGGCAAGGATCCCTACCCAATAAGGGTTTTACAAAACCATTTCAAAAATTAAAAATGGTCTTTAAGTTCTTCCCATCTATGGTACATTTATCAAAGTTAAAAAAAACACCTTATAAACTATTTTCCAACAATAAGAAATTTCATTTTCACTATGCCCATTCCCATTGGCCTTTAAGTTTCACACACACCCTAACATGTCACACTTTCCAAATGGGCCTTTATTTCAAATCCAATTCACCAAAATAAGTTGAACCCATGGAAAATATACTCAAAGGTTCCAAATAGGCCTTCAACCATTTAAAGAAACAATAGCCTTTTTAATCAACACCAATCATTTAATAACTTTACACACTTTTGAAACACCTTAATTGATTTTAAAAACCATAGAATCATTTATCAAAAGAAGAAAGAAAGGGGAGAGAAAGGAATTATTTTTAGAAAATAAAGGTTTAAGGAAAGGACCTCTCCAAATGTCATCATCATTTGAAGGCCCATACATGGGTGCACTCCATGAATCCATAGATGTGCCCACGTCCAATGGTATAACAAGAGACCGTTTCCCAACTATTTTGAAGGAACTACCCACACACACACCGTCCACTAACACATTAAAACATTTCATCATGTTCCAAATTTCATAAAGTCGCCCAATAAAAAACAAATAGTTTCCATAAAAAAATTTATCAACAAACACCACCCAAGATATCCAATAATGCCATTTGAAAGAACTAGACAATTATTCCAACCCAAATGCCAAGTCAATTACATGTGCATAAATATAAAAGTATCCTAAAACCTAATTTTAATCAATTAAACCAACATGAAAGCACTGCCAAAAAATAACTAAGTATGTAACATAGGTTTAAAACATGTTTTAGGAATTAAATAAAAAACTAAAGAACCACATGGATTGAAATTAGAAGAGAGGGCATGGAAACACCTACCTCAACATGTTCGAACATTATGGAACCTTAACAGAAGAAAGAATAATTCCCTGTGGACCAATCGCACACCCTAAACAACAAGAAAAATCAAAAATCCTATACCCAAAACCCTAGGGTTTGTCCAAATTGAAGAAAATAAAATTTAAAAGGTAAAACACACCAGATGAGGGGAAACCATGCACTAGAGAAGAGGTAGAGGAGCTACGCAGGGGGATACGGCCAAAGTAAGGTGGATTAGGGAGTTCAGGACTTCGAAAATGAGGTCTCCAAACCGGGGGCTCACGCCAGCGAGTAGGAGGGCACAAGGAGGTCGGACCACCGGTAAGGCAGTGCGTATGGGGGAGGCGTGCCAGAATGTAGGCCAACTGGAGGTAAGGATGGGAGTCTGGTGGGCGAGGGGGTGCAATGTGCTGCAAGCTGAGTGAGAGAGAGGGGGTAGGGTTGCGCAGATCAAGGGGTGTGCATCGTGGGTAGGGGAAGAGGGGAAAGGGTAGTATTAGGGTTTTAAAAAACATAATAATAATAATAATAATATAATAATAATAATAATAATAAATTAATTATAAATATAATCTTAATAATAATAATTTTATTCTTAATGATAATATTAATAATAATAGTCATAACAATATTAATAATTTTCTTAATAATAATAACAATACCAATAATATAATTATAATAATAATAATAATAATACATTATTAAGGTATTATTATAGTAATAAAAAACTTATTATTAGTAAAAAATATTATTCTTAATATTAATAAAACATTAATTAAAACACTCTTATTATTATTATAAATACAATAATATTTATTTCATTTTTTTAACAATAATAATATCAATGACAATTTTAATAATAAAAATAATAATTGCAACACCTTTAATAATAATATTATTATTATCTACACAATAATATTATTATTATTACAGCGCCAACATTTACCTTATTTTATTTATATAAAATTTTATTTATTTTAAATATTAGGAAACTTCATGGGAACCTAGGATGACCGTACAGTTACCGCCAACCATGCGGTGTTTGCGCACCAGTCTAAAACCCACCAAACTCATCAAAAATCAAAAAAAAAATAGGCCAACCTTCAAATAAAACCTTGAGGAGGCTAACTGAATCCAAAAAAATAATAAAATAAAATAATTTTAAAAGGTTGGGTGTGACAATTATCCTCACCATAGACACTTTCTTCCCCTAGAAAGTCACCAATCTAACAGTTAACACAACTCAAGTCCATGCCCAGACAAAACCAAAGGAAACTGAAAGTCTTGGGGTGACCATTCCCAACACACATCACACCCAACAAATTCAAGAAAAAACATTTCCTGAGATTGAGGGGAGAACACAGGAGGGTTCTCCCCATCATCAGAATTCACTGACACGGATTCCTTAAAACCCAAACACACCACCCCTGGGGGGCCAACACTGGAACTACCAATCTGGTCTTAATCAACTCCGCCACAAGGACTCAACAACACACCTGATACATAAATGGGAAGCTTTCTACAAAAAAACTATAAACCTAAGGATGAGAAATTAACTCAATATCTTCCACACTGACTGAATAAAATCTTCACCGCAACCGGAGACTAGGGAATTCCTATCCTAAACTCAACCCACTTTCTCAATGCTAACGGAACAACTCCTCCAATAGGATTAAAACCATTATGGGGAAAACAAGAACACTAGGACATTGGGATAGAGGGATCCCCTACAAAACTGAAACACACTGGAGTAAAACCCTTGAAGAGCTGTCGGAACTAAGAAAGGGCCCAAAAACACTAGCCATTAATTTCACAAAACCAAACATCCCCCTAATGAAAACAGCTTAGACCAAACTCAAAATTAGAATGATTCCATTTATTTACACTCCCATAACCCTTCAATGAATCTGAATGATTTAGAAACCACACTAAGAGTAGATAAGGAAGCTTAGATTGCATTAGGATGAGCTCATCACACCACCACAATAAGGATGGACTAACGACGGTGATGAGAATAGAACAAGGAAACATTGGATGTTTCCATCCTAAAATAGAAAACATGACCCGGGATGAGGTTCCACACACCATCAGTAACTCTTAATTGTGCGTGAGCTTCCACCAGAGATCTATGGCTGGGGCCCTGATGGCTGAATCATATTATGCCTCATAGTCATGCATTTGCATCCTCCAATCCCCAAATACTTCTTTCTATGGATGATACAAATGGACAAAATGGTGGTACATTTTTGATGGGATGAAATGTGATGGATTAGAATGCCTGAACTGGACATACTGGTGGCACACAAGAGAACGGTCTAACAAATAGGAATTCAACACTGAAGAAGATAGCTTCTTGGAGACAGGTTCCTCTGACAGGCACTCCTCACCAGATAGGGAACCCTTACAAAATCCAACCACCACCAACTACACCCCAAACTTTAATGATGAAGAAACATCCAACCTCCACTGGTCCAACACTGTACTCTTAGACAAACCAAAGATGGCACAAACCTTAACCAACTCGGGAGTTCCCAACCACCCGAAGACAAACTCTAATTGTACAAACCACACAACTACCTCTAGCGAACCTCGATTCCTTTTATAAACAGGAAACACTTGAAAAGAACTGAAAATTAGGCATGACTCATTGGAAACCTTGGGGACACTTTCTGGGTGGAATAACCTAAACAATACGAGAAACTCAAACTAAAACTAGCATCAATCCCAAAACACAATCAAAGAAGCACTCTGAGCTCAAAACAACCAGCTCATAAGGAAAACAAACTCAAGAACAACCAAAAAAACCCTTTCAAAAATCCCATTTCATATTAATTTCCAAAATTAACACATTTCCAAGAAACTTTTAAAATAACAAACCCCTCTTTTTAAACCAAAATAAATTCCAAAAATTCATTTCAACTTTTTCAAAATCACCATTTTCCTTTTAAATTTTAAATTTTCCTTCTTCCAAGGAAAATTTCCAAATACCAAAACCCAATTTCCAAAACCTTGAAATTTTAAAAACTCACTTGTGGTATCTTATGAACCATCACATGTGCATTCATCCAATCCCACTTACATCATCCACAGAAAAGTGCCCTCATGAACTCTATGTACATACCCACACAAATGTGACCCTCTATAAAGAGTTCCAAGGTTCAAACATTTCTTTTCATTATCAAATCTAGAAATATACCAAATTTTCCAAATTGAAACACTTCCTATTTAAAAAAATCCACTTTACCCTTTTAGAACCATTTGAGGAAACCATTCTCATTCCGAAACCATTTTCAATTTAAAGTTCTAATTTCAATTTCAACACACACTCACATCAACCAAAATAAAAATAAAACAAAACCAACAACAAACCACCAGAATGAGGAACTAGTGTTTATGCCTAACCCGGTGACCTAGTGGTGAACCATGCCCCAAGTAAGGCATGACACTAAGAGGACCTTGAACCGGTCACTTGGACTCCACATGGGTCACCACCCCATGTGAGGCTACAACATAACCTGATTCACCTCCATTATCATCCTCATATCCAAAACAACCCAAGATAAAAGACTCAAAAATCTTGGACTACCCCTGGTGACTCGAGGATCAGTGTGAGAAAGAGATTGTGATGCTCTTCCCGCACCTACCTCCCAAGTCCTGACAGTACTAATATCCTTCTACCAGACACCCCAAATATCAAGGGCCTCCTCTGATACCATTTTGTCATGAACCAGACCAAGTTGACCCTGAACTGATCGCCCGAGTTGATCTGCAACATGTCCCAAGGGGCATTCCTGATACCCTGAGATAGTAACTAGTGTCTAGAATTAAAACATACATGAAAGGGGAACTATTTTAGTCCAAAACTAGAATCAAATAAATAAAACCAAACACACAGATAACCAATGAATAAATCATAATAATATAAATAGATTCAGTTATAGATACAACTCAACAAGATGAAAACTAAAAACAGAACTAAAACTAAAAAAGAAAAATCAAATACTATCACGCGATATCCATGTGACCTCTTGGTCACCTCCAATCACAAGACATTTATTCTCTAATCATGAGAACCTTCTAGGGAAAACTTTTACAAAACTAAACCTATAAAATATCCTAGGTCTACCGAAACCGAGTGGTATAGGTAGGGTGTGATCTCGAAAACTCAGTAGGTAAACACAATAGAATCCATTTCATTTATTCCCAAAAACATTCCATTAATTCTATTTTGAAATAAATTTATAAAAAATATATTTTTATACATATATTTAATTTAAAATAAAAACAAGAAACATGCTTCATTACCCTCATAATTTGAAACCAAAGAAAAAAAAGAAGAAGGAAGGTTGTGATTTCTCTTTCAAAACATATACTTTGAAACCCTTTTTAAATAAATAACACATTTATAGTTTTTCCAAAAAAAACACCAAAACCAGGTATAAAGGATAATAACCTACATAATGAGATCAACATATCTAATAGTACTTTCAATAGGGAAACACAGAAAAGCCTATGAACTCAAAGGAGAACCAGAACATACTATACATGTGACTCATCCTGAAGGCATGCCCTACTGAATGACATCATGATGCCCTAATTCCTGACCGTTAACCTACTTGGCCTGGTCGAGGGGCCCAATCCCATAGAAATAATAACAAAACATCCCCTATTATGGGCCATTATCCAGTGTGTAATCTAAACTAGTGCAGTAATTATTCTCGTTAAGCCTCTTTGTTATGCTAGGTTCCCATGTATAGTTCTCAAGAGGGGTGTTCCATACATTTCAAAAAACTAGGCACATGTGTACAAAAAAGAAAACCACACATTCTGGAACCATATCGGTCGCCTCAAGGATAGTCCCTTTTTATAACATTCAATACACAAGGGGGTCCTATACTGAGGACCCTCCTAATCCCATAGATCAACAAATAGGAAAGGAACCCAACCCAGGAAGGGTTTTTCAAATCCATTTCAAAAATTCCAAATGAGTCTTAAGTTCTTCCCATCCATGGTACATTTATCAAAGAGAAATAAACACCTTAAAACCATTTTCCAATAATAAGAAATTCCATTTTCACTATGTCATTTCCCATTGGCCTTTAAGTTTCACACACACACCCTAACACATCACACTTTACAAATGGGCCTTTATTTCAAATTTTCTTCTCCAAACTAAATTGAAATCATGGACAAAACACTAAAAGGTTCCAAACAGTCCTTTAACCATTTAAAGAAACAATAGCTTTTTTAATCAACACCAAGCATGTCATAACATTCCATACATTTGAAACCACATTAAGTCATTTTAAAAACCACAGAACCATTTATCAAAAGAAGAAAGTAAAGGGAGAGAAAGTAATTCCTTTTAGAAAACCAAGGTTTAAGGAAAGGACCTCTCCAAATGTCATCGTCATTTAAAGGCCCATCCATGGGTGCAATCCATGCATCCATGGATGTGCCCACATCCAATGTCATAAGAAGATAGCGTTTCCCAACCATTTTGAAGGAACTACCCACACACACACCATCCACTAACATATTAAAACATTTCAACAAGTGCCAAATTTCATAAATCCACCCAATACAAAACAAAAAAATTCCATAAAAATCTTTCTATCAATAAACACCACCCAAGATATCCAACAATACAATTTGAAAGAACCATACAATTATTCAAAACCAAATGAAAATAAATTTACATGTGAATAAATAGAAAAGTATCCAAAAACCTAATTTTAACCAATTCAACCAATAAGAAAGAACTACCAAAAATTAACTAAGTATGTAACATAGGTGAGAAACATGTTTTAGGAATTAAATAACAAAACCAAAGGACCATATGGATTGAAATTGGAAAACAAAATGGCATGGAAACATCTACCTCAACACATGTAAATGCAACGGAACCTTAACATAAGGAATAAAAACTCCATGTGGACCAATTACACACCCTAAACAACGAGAAAAATCAAAAACACTATACCAAAAACCATAGGGTTTGTCAAAATTGAAGAAAACATAAATTCAAAGGTAAAACACATCATAGTAGGGGAAACCATGCATTGGAGAAGAGACAGAGGCACTGTGCAAGGGGATGCAGCTGGATCAAAGCGGAGCAGGGAGGTCGGGCCACCGGAGATGAAGTCTCCAGATCAGGGGGCTCATGTTGGCGAGTAGGAGGGAATAGGGAGGTTGGACTGCCAGTAGGGTGGTGTGTATGGAGGAGGCATGCTGGAATTGGGTTTCTGGGAATAGGGAGGCACGCTGAAACATAGGCCAGCCGGAGGCAGGTAGGGGAGTCTGACGGGTGAGTGGGAGTGCAATGCATTGTAAGCCAGGTGGGAGAGGGAGGGGTAGGGTTGTGCTGATTGGGGGGTGTGCATCGTGGATAAGGGAAGAGGGGGTAAAGGTAGTATTAGGGTTTTAAAAAAACATAATAATAATATAATAATAATAATAATATTAATAAATTAATTATAAATATGATCTTAATAATAGTAATTTTATTATTAATGATAATATTAATAATAATAGTCATAACAATATTAATAATTTTCTTAATAATAATACCAATAATGTAATAATAATAATAATAATACATTATTAAGGTATTATTATTATTATAATAAAACACTTATTATTAGTAAAACATTCTTGTTCTTAATATTAATAAAACATTAATTAAAACACTATTATTATTATTATTATAAACGTAATAATATTTATTTCATTTTTTAACAATAACAGTATCAATAAAAATTTTAATAATAAAAATAATAATATCAATACCTTTAATAATATTATTATTATCTACAAAATAATATTATTATTATTACAACTCAAACATTTAACTTATTTTATTTCTATAAAATTTTATTTATTTTAAACATTAGGAAATTGAATGGGCACTTAGGCCGACAGTGCGATTACCGTCAACCGTGTGGTGCCCCCACACCAGTCTGAAACCCACCAAACTCATCAAAAATAAAAAAAATTAGACCAGTGTTCAACCCACACCTTTACAAGACTAACCGAATCCAAAAAATAATAAAATAAAATAATTTTAAAAGGCCAGGGTGTGAAATAATGTCTATGAAACCTATTTCATTTCATAGGTTATGATATAATGAATGTTTTATGATAATTTAGAACACATATGTATTATTTTCATTTTTTGAGGGGTCCTACCAATATCTCCCTCCAATGAATCATGTAAATATTTATATCTTATGAGATAGATATGGATGGAATGGGGAGTGAATCTCATTCTGTAAGGGAAATTGTCTATTATGATGGTCTTGGGAGTGAACCTCAGCTACTTTTATGGTTTGGAGAGTGAAATAATTCCACTATGATATAATTTTAAGTTATCCTTGACTACTATATAAGTGATTTTATATGATTATGTGTATGCCATAATTCCATGTCTTGTAAAGACCCCAACCCTAATAGCCCAAAGTTGGTGGTTATTTTATTACATTAGTACTAAGTACAAGTGATAGTATTACAAATGACCAAATAGTTTAGTCATTTTGGAAAACTAGATACATACTTAAATCTTACAAAATGATGGAAAATATAAAATACAACATAGAATCTTCATTGGAAACACCATTAGTCTCCAAGCTTTACCCTGCTTATTAGTCATAATATATAACTTGGCATTTGGGGGAAAATAAAGCATAATAAAAGGGTGAGATCAAATTCTTAGTAAGGTTATATATACAATGAAATATATTAAATAATAATTATTTCAAGGTAAATAACTAAAACACGCTCCATTTAATCAATAACTTGAGCAAAAATATGTCTGATATGAAACATGGTCAAATAATTCCATATAAACAATACCATGAGGTATAAAACATATGCATGGAAATTATACTAACCTAATAATCACATGGAAATCAATAAATGATCTCATAATTATGGAATTCATAATACTGGTCATCAGAAATATACCATTAAGGCCATGACCAAGACATCTCAAAATAAATCGGTAAGGTCTCATCCAAATCCCAATATGGTTTGTCTCATGATACCTACCGATGCATAAAGGGTAAATAGAGGGCCGCACACATCACTTAATAAGTCTAATTAATTCCTCATATGAATGAGGTGAAACATAAACATCATATATATACGAAATTTAACTAATTATCCCCAATCATTAAACATAATCACAAACCATTCTGATTAATATGATGAATGGTATCAAAGTACCACACACACTGTCAAACCGATCATAAACAATTTAATAAATATTTTAGATTATTTCATAATATATCAACCTCAATGAATCATAAAATTAAATAATGGATTTTTACATAGATGAAAATACTCTAATAAAATCATTGAAAAATCTTGAGAGAAATACCCTTTTTTAAATTTGAAATAATTTATTTAAAAGCCCACAATTTTAAAAGAAAATATTTTCACTGAAAATAAACTTTTAAACATGTAAAGTAAGCTTCAATAAATTAAGGCATCATTATGGTGGAAAAATAATCTCATTCCACATAATTTAAAAAAAACATTCCTTGCATATTTTTATAGAAAAATTCATGAAGTACCTCATTTGGAAAACATCAAAAATATTCCTTTAAAACCATATCATAAAAATAATAACATGGGTAAAAGACTTTAAATTTTTTTAGGATAATATTAAAAATATTTTTGAAAACATTTTTGGAAAACATAGTCATGGAAGAAATATGTTCCGCAGTGGAGACTTAAACATAAAGAATCCCGAATAAAAATGAGATTGTGAAATAATCCTTACCTCGCATTTCCTTTAGTTAAACATGATTTAAACTCTTATATAATTTTTTAAACCATGTTATAAATTTATACCAGAACCATATCCATATTTATGATATCATATATGATCCTCTTATATATTTTTGTTAATAATATTTCATTATTACCCTTGTTTTAGGTGTTAAATGCTTTATTTTATGATACATGTTGTATCATGTAAGTTAGGTTTATAATGAATAGGATATAATTATTTAATATATATAATGAAATTATGTTCATAAATATCATATTTAATAATTATATACATTTTTATAATCATTCTTGAATGGTTAACATGTAAAATAAATTACATCGCGTCGTGGAGATGGTAGGTCATACGTATGCACGAGCAACGGTATAATTTCCTTAATGGTTAAAGGGTAAGGAAGTGGATGATATATTAATTTTTAAAGATTTATTATAATGTAATAATTTTAATATATATCCATTATTTACATCATTATATTCATCCAATTAAAGTGGTGGTGAAAAACATATTACACCACAGTGTGGAGACGGTAAGCCGTACATATGCACGCGTAGTGTTTTTGTTTTTCATAAGATGGAAAAAACATAGAATATGGTTGTACTATAATAATAATAACATCTAAAAATATATATTATACTGTATCTATTACTTTAGAATGTAAACAAATCATTAAGAGGAATTATAAGGAGATATGAACAAGGATGAGTTGGTAAAAATGATTACCTCTTCTTCGGCGTACATCATTTGGATGTCATCTTAAGGGATCTAGGGTTGGTATTTTTAGAATAAAATAATACCCATAACTTGTATAAGGATTTTGGGAAGATAAATGGGTAATTGTTTTCAATATATAAGGCTCAATGTGGTTTGAGGAAGTGATGGAGCAGGTTCCCTTTTATAATTGAGGTGAGGGGAACTTTTGGAAACTCTAAACATATTAAATTAATATAAATTAATTTATTTTATAAATGGATCAAAAGAGAGTAATGTAAAATATAATATGAAAATGTTTCTAAATTCTCTTAAAAATAATTTCTAGACAAGTTTTAGTCACATTATTACCCTTATCTTTTGGATTTAACCCTTATTTAATCACTTTAACTCTTACTATGACAATATGTGTTTTTACTACTTAATGGTTAATATAATCACTATAAAATTATAAATGAACCATAAATGGATAATTTATGATATTTTCAAAATTATCCAAATAAAATGGACAAATTTTATATTTTTATTAATTTTATATCTTTTAACAAAATATTATTTATTTTAAAATATCATTAATGTCAATCTTGATACTATTCATTACATGATATTTTTAAAATATCATAAAAATATGATATATTAAAAAACTATGAAAAATCCCTAATATGTCTCTTTCATCTATAAAATTTATGTATGACATTAATTATATCGAATTATATTTATTTTAGTATTTTTAATAACATTTATTTGATATTTCCATTAACTAAACAATTATTGCATCATCATTGTGTAAGAAATTAATTTAATTATTTATTTCCTAAAAAATAAAAATAAAATTATTATGATTAATATCAACATTTTATCTTTCAAATTACTATTTATAGTCGAATACAACTTCTGAATAACCACAAATTAAAAATATAATACTTATTAAAAACATGAGTATGACATTTTTGACTTTCCTTAAAATAAAATACTATAAAAGGATTAATGTCATAAAAGTGGATAAAAGAGGACATAAAATTGTACCAAGGATTATTTTGGTCGAAATTAACTCATCCAATAAAATTTGGATAAGTTTTAGGGTAATTTTCTAATATTATTATAACCCTTAATTACACGGTTTACCCTTAACCGTGATAATAAAAATTACTAAGGTTATCATTCATTTTGTACAAAAATAATAAGAACCTATTTAAAAAAATTGGAATTTCTGATTACAAATATGGAATCCATTTTTAAAAATAAAAAACATATAATTGGCTAAAATTAATTTAAAATTAATCTCATAGATGGAACAAGAAGATGAGTTCTTAAATTGAAAATGTTTAAAAGATTGAAATGTTTTTATATCCAAATTCAAAGTGAAATTGATTAAAATTACCTAAATTGGATTAAATTATATAAAATTGATATGATTATACTTTAAAACCAATAAAAAATATAACTTAACACTCTGAATTATTTATATGAAAAAGATATTTTGAATTAATGTTCGGTTTTTTTCTTATTCATTAACACATAAAAATTATTAGAAAAATAACAAAAATTCAATAAATGTAAATTTTGATATTACTTTTTAATATAAGAAGTTTATTTTTTCAAATATAATTTATAAATGTCTCAAAAACTAGATTTAATACAAGTACAACATTAAAAGGCGGTAAAACTGTCTTTTTATAAAAATACATCTTTTATGAGTAAAATTGGATTTGTTGTTATATCATGTCTAGATAACACATAGGATGAATTATTACCATTATATTGTATATATTATATATATTTCATTAATATAAT
Organism: Viscum album; assembly: GCA_963277665.1. Lineage (NCBI taxonomy): Eukaryota > Viridiplantae > Streptophyta > Magnoliopsida > Santalales > Viscaceae > Viscum > Viscum album. Next base: position 1,705,314,918 of record OY728145.1, read on the forward strand.
CCAAAAGGTGTGATTTTTTTATTTGATTTTTATAAAACACACTTGTGCGCATTTAAATAGTTTTTTTGAAAAATATTTCCTTTCATTTTAAAAGGGGTTTTATCTTCATTTATAAATAAATATTCACCAAATAATTCATTATATTTAAATATATAAACCATATTTTGATAATTTAGTTAATAATTTTCATTCTAACCATTCTAATGGCTAGGTTATAATGGAAACATTTAAATAATAATATTTAGTCATTAATTTAAGCTTGATGTGATGTATCATGTATGCTATCTAGCATAGAGTTTACATTTAAAAAAATGGGATATTACATTATCCCCCCCCCCCCCACATTAATAAATTTCTTCCTCATAATTAGAACTCGATATTAAAAACTATGACTTTAAATTTTCAAAATACATTTGTTAAAATTCAACATCATAAAAAGGATTAATGAAACTTTCACTTTAAAATAAAGAAATGGAAGTACAAAGGTCACCTGTAATAACACATACTAGAGTTACATGGACATGGAAAAAAATTATTAATTTTTGATGGATAGTGATAGAGAACATGGTCATGATAATGTTAACAATCACAAATCCATAAATTTTTTATCAGTTAAAAGATCATTGATTTCTCATAAATAAAAGTAAATGAAAAATGTTTTAGTTCAAAAATATCTTTCCTAGAGTTGAGGTACTCTTTTACTATACAAATAAGAACCTACTTGATTTCTTTATATGTAATAATCATAATCTAATCCTTTGGTTGTTCTTAAATCTATTTTCACTTCATCCCTTATAATGAGAAATGAATGTTCAAAATAAAGTTTTTAGGCCAGAATCACTTTTATGAATCATAAGATCCATGAGTTATTCCATCGTATTTTAAATTTTTACTGAAACCAAAATGGTTAGTAAAGGTTAACCAATATGATAAATCATACTTTAACCTCAAAAAATGATATCTAAAGTTCAACTTAATCCATTTCATAAGTAATTACCTTAAGGATCATCAAAAATACATCTATCCAAATTCAATGACAAAAAATTTATAAGGATGGTCACTAAATTTCCAAAATTAACTTAATATTAGATTCCCTGAAGCACATAATATAGATCTTATTGTCAGATATCACATATTTGAATACCTTGGTCACCTTAAAACCTTAACAAAAACATGAATTCTTAAAAATAATTAAAGAAGATATACTACAATAAAATCCTTATATATATTATTATTCTTATAAATAGAAAAACAAATAATTTAATTATTCCACTTCTACTAAAGTAACAGCATAAGCTTGACCTTGATCCCTTTGCTTATTCTGAGGTATGTTTACTTGATTCTTGGGTAATTCATTTTCATAGTGTCTCATCTCCTTACAATTATAGCATTGAACATTGGTAGCTTATCTCTTTCCCTTGAAATCATGAGTATGATGGAATTTCTCACCACAATTTAAGTTAAATCATTCTCCTTTTAAGCAGGTACCAAGGTGTTTCCTTTCACAAGTATCACTTATTGTAAAATCCTGCTTTCCCTTATTCCCTTTACCTAACTCTCGCTTATCTATTCTCTTCTTCTCTTACGTCACTTTGAATTCATAATACTTTGATAATTATTTCTCTCTCTTGATATCACATGATATTATATCCTATTATGATGAGAAATTTTGGGAGACTAGTTCCCTTTGGAGGAATTTATTTAACCCATAAAAGAAAAAATCAATCTTGCTCCTTGGGTTACGTATGTAGTGTGAATCATTCCTTGATAACTATGTAAATATGTCTTTATACATAGAATTATTATCATCTTTATTTTTACTCAAACTTAGAAATCACCTCTCCATATCTACTCGTTGTTCACAAGGAAATTATTTTTCTAAGAAAATTTCCTTAAAATTCTTCCTTTCCATGTTTTCTTTTTCCCCCCTCCTTCATGTATTTAATCAATAAAAAACATTGATATTCATCTTCCTATATATGATAAAATTCTATTATAACCTTCTACCTTTCATTACTTCCTAAAAAAAGAAATATCTTCTCTAAGAAACTTATCCACTGCTCAGTTACAAATGGATTTGTAGTCCCATTTAATGATGTAGGTTGTTGTCTCATGAAGTGGTCTAACATTTTTCCTCTACATTGTGGGTCATGATGCCCCAGATGGGTAAGGTTATTGATCATAACCTTATTTAGTTGTCCCAATATAGTTATAAATTGTTCAGTAGTAGTTACAGCTCCATCTCCAACACTATTATCTTGTATAGAAGGGAAATCACAACATGGTTTACGTGCAATGATGTAGTTTCCATTCCTTCCACTACAAGTCATTTCTAAATAATGGGATTCACTAGATTAGATCATAACATTATGAAACATAATGCATAATATTCAAACTAGTTAATCACAAAACCTAAATTAAATATTTATGTATAAATAATATCTAAATCATAAGATTAGTTTACTTGGATATATTTCCAAATTCTATCATAGGGTTTCATTCTCTAATATATGTTCTCTTAAATCTTGTTCCCAAGTTTTTTACTGCACTTTCTCTGATACCAACTATAAAGACCCAAACCCTAGTATCCTAGAGTTGGTGGTTACTTTATTAAATTGGAACTGAGTACAAGTAATCATATCCCAAGGGACCGAATAGTTTAGTTATTTTTAAAAAAATAGATACATACTTGAATCTTACATTACTATTAAAAATATAAAATACAACATTGAAACTTCATTGGAAACACCATTAGTCTCCTAGATTTACCTTGAATATCAGTTATAATATCTATCTTGTAATCCAAGGAAAAAAGAATACATAAGAAAGGGTGATCTCAGATTCTTAATAAGGGTATATATATAGCAGAAGCTAAGAAATAACAATTATGGAAAGGTAAATAACTAAAACACATTCCATTTAATCAATAACTTGAGTATAATGTGTTCTATGTAAAAGATAATCAAATAATTCCATATAAATAATACCATGAGCTAAAAAAACTTATCCTTGGAAATTATACAAACTGATTAATCACATGGAAATGAATAACTAATCTTATAATGATAGAATTCATAATAATGGAAATCTGAAACATATTGTTGAGACCTCATCCAAGACATCTAAAAATAAATGGGTAAGGCCGGGGAAAATCCCAATCTGGTTTATCTCAAGAGACATACCTATGATTCGGGGGGCTATTGTGGGCCCCACTAATCACATACTAAGTCTAATTCATTCCTTATATGAATGTGAAACTTTCCATAATCAGTAAACATATTCACAAACCATTCTGAGAGAGGAGGTTCCCTATTATTATTGAGGTGAGGGGAACTTTTGAAAACTCAAATAATATTAAATTAATATAATAATTTTTTTTTAAAAAATGGATTAAAAGTGAGTTATTGCGAAGATAAGATTATTATGGGTTTAAATCCTCTCAATAAATAATATTTAGACAAGTTTAGTTCACTTTCTTACCCTAGTATTTTGGATTTAACTCTTATTTGATCCCTTTTACTCTTACCGTAACAATATGTTTTTTACTCCTTAATGGTTAATATAGTAACTATAAAATACCAAACAAACCATAAACGGATCGTTGATGTCATTTTCAATCTTATATCAATTCGTTGTTGAATTTTAGATTTTTATGAATTTTATATCATTTAATAAAATATTATTTATTTTAAAATATCATAACAACATGATATCTTCGAAAAAAACCTTTAAAACATCCCTAACATGTCTCTTTAATCTATAAAATTTTTGGATGACATTAATTATATAAAATTATATTGATTTTAATATTTTTAGTAATATTTATTTGATATTTCCATTAACTAAATAAGTATTTCATCATCATTGTGAAATACTATAATTTAATTATTTATTCCCTAAAATTTAACAATAAATTATCATGATGAATATAAAAAATTTATATTTAAAATTACTATTTATAGTCAAATATATTTTCTGAATAACGACATATTAATTCTTAATACTTATTAAATACAAAAGTATGACATATTTGAATTTCCATTTAATAAAATACTATAAAAGGAATAAAGTCATCCGTGTTGATCCAATAGGCCATAAAATCTTCCCAATGATAATTTTGATCGAAAATACCTCATCAAATAAAATTTGGAAAAGTTTTATGGTAATTTTATCATATTATTGTTACCCCTAATTACCTGATTTATCCTTAACCATGGTAATAAAAAATTACCAAAGTTACTATTCATGTAACACCCCAAGGTTTTACAAAATATATGAAATGCATGAAACTTTGTTTTAAGTAAATATTTATAACTAGCCTTTAAATATAATTTTGCTACTTCTATGTTTTGAATTTCGAAAAACGGTCATCTACAATTGTGTTCAGTAAGTTATTTGGAGTCTGACGGAACCAACTTGTTTTTTGGGTGAATAGTGACATACCCTTAGGAATAGTAATATGAATAGTAATATGAACCTAATGAATAGTAATTTGTATTATTATTTTATTTTCTTAAGACTTTTAGATAATGACATCTTGGTTAGTTTTTCAATGTGATATAAAAGTAGTTATAGAATTAAAATTGTTAATTTTTGAATTAAGTATGATTTTATTTAAAAACTAAATTAATAATATTTAGAAAATTATTTTAAAAAATGGGGTTTATTTTTGAATTATAAAGGTTGAAAAATGTTTAGGGTTAATTTTTGGTATTTTTCTGAAATTCTTGAATTTTTAATGAATAATGAAATATGGTAAAATACTGTATATTCAAATTATCAGTTAAATACACTATTTATGACAACATAAGTGATGTAAGACCACTTGGTTCAGACTCATATAAAATTATTACTATTTGGGGTCACATAAATTTATATTATTCATATTCTTGAGTAAAAATATTATAATAATGATTTAAATAATGTAAAATACCTCCTCTCCTCCACTATAAATACAACCCCCATTCCCCTCTTCCTCCCACACCTCTCAAGCCTTGAGAATTGTCTAATTTATGCCAAATTTCCTCCCCAATCTCCTTCCCTGCATCTAAGACCTTATGTTCCCACCCAAATTCCAAAATCAAAGGCCTTAAGGAGGATCTCAAGGAGAAGAGATCAAGAGGTAAGGAATCCTATTCCTTTTCATGAGTTTTCCTTTCCTTTACTTTTCTTTTATATTCTCTTACCATAATATTATCCAAGAGGCATGAAATCTCCATAAATCTTGTATATTCTAGATTTCCTCATGTTAATGTAAAATTAATCATCATTCTTCTTATCCTATCCCACTTATTCAAGGAATAAAAACATTGTATGTGATGTGTCGAATTACCGACATCATGGACGATGTGATTTCAATTTTCTTTAATTATTTCAAGTCTGGTCATGAAACCATTTTTATGGTTAAACTAGGTTATAATATATGTATTATGTCTTTTACATGGTTCTTCAATTCTTTTGTACACCTGATTTTAATTTATAAAACAAAATGAGGTCGTTATTATCAAAGAACAACTAAAATGATCTAAACGAACATCATTAATGTTTTAACTTATGAATCATCCTCATTTCAGAATTAAAAATAATAAATGGTGTAATTTATGGTTCTGGAAATATGTAACTTCTATCCCATTCCAATTCTAGAGTTTCACTTCCAATTGAAAATAATATCCATCATGAACCAATCATGAAAAACATGTAAAGAAAGCACCCAAAATAAAGGAAAGAACAAAATACTAATAATTAAAGGGTGAAATTATGTTATGAAATGATCATATAAGGTGTTATAAACATGAATAATTTTCTTTAAGATATTAATAACACTATTTTAACCATTATACATGAGGTTTAAATACTTTTTAAGTAAGAAGAACCCAAGGTAAGGGAATTCTTAACCCAATTTCCATTCTTTGGGTTAACCTTCTTCTTTATTAATTATATGGTATTAAAATTATTGGTGTGATGAATCTATGTTTATATTTTGTTTCACTAAGTGTATTTATATTTTATACACATATACATTCCATTCTATTAATTCTCACTCCAATTATATTTTAAGGGACTTTCCTTTAAAAAACCTTTTAAAACTCTCTTTAATAAATCTCAAAAGGATTTTTTTTATGCGTATGGCATGAGTGGTTTCTCCTGGTTTCAAGATACTTTATTACCATGATATGTTCCTTAGAAATTATTTATTTGGGGTTGAGACCATTATAGATCAAGATATGTTGGGTTGATCCCATTATATCTCAAGATATGTTGGGTTGAGCCCATTATAGCTCAAGATATGATGGTTGACCCACATTATAGCTCTCCAATGCATTGGGTACTCTGGAGATGGAATTTGAACAAAAGGTTATTCCATGTGTAAGGGTGAATATAAGAGTGATATGTTAAATATGTACCAAGGTAACTACATGATGTTTCTATGCATATGAGTTTTTATGATTATGGGTTTTATTGGTTTTTATGTTATCACTTGACTAACACTTTCTTTATTTATATACCTTACTGAGTTTTATACTCATCCCAAGTTTTTAAAAAGTTTTTCATGGGATATAAGTATGGGTAAGAGAAATAAGGGAGTTGTGATGTTTGATATTGAGTGTTGTTAAAAAAATCATATTTTAAGTTTTAATGTTTTATATTTAAAAAAATGGATATTATTTTAGTAGTATCCTCTTGTATGAATGTGGTATGTATTGTATGTAAGATATCCTAATTCCTTAAAACTCTAAACTCAAAAATATCTTCAATTTTTAATAATGTATGGTATTGTGTAAACTTCAAGATTAAGTAACATTTTAAGTTCGGGTCTTTATAGTTGGTATCAGAGGATAGTTTAGATAACTTTAGGGTTTGGGATGATATTTAAATAATAATGTAACTGATTTTTACTCTATGTTAATTTGAAATGTTATAGAATTTAAGGATTACCATGTTTCTTCATCTAAGTTATTTTTTTTATGAAATGGTTTTCCATAGAAGAAACAGGGAAGCTGAAGTGGGAAGGCACTAAGAGGCTGATTTCTGTCCGAATATGTATCCCAAAATGGTGGGAATCAGAACTGAGCAGTTTTTGGAAGAAATGGCTCAGTTGAATCCAGCAATAAACGGGGGCAGTATCTATGCTAGAGAGTAACAAGACCTATCAAGAAGAAACATGTCTTTTGTGGAGCATTTTATGAGGTAACATCTTCCAACATTCAGTGGAAACACAGATCCAGTGATAGGTGAAGGATAAATCAATGCTCTAGAAAAGATATTTGATGTCATGGGATGTTCAGAACGTCAAAAGGTAATACTATCCATTTATAGTTTTGAAGGTGAAGTCGATCAATGGTGTTCTCTTGTTAACAATATGAGATAAAGAGATAATCTTGACAGTCTGAAATGGGATGATTTTAGGAGTCTTTTTCTGGAAAAATATTTTCCCAAAATTGTTCAACTCAGAATGGAGAAACAATTCTTGGAACTGAAGCAACAAGATGATGATTCTATGGAAACATATGAATCTAATTTTATAATACTGGCCAATTACATACCAGATTTTACTAGGGATTTTGAAAGTAAAATTAATATATTTTACTCTGGTTTGAAACCATTTTTGAGAAGATCTTTGGCTTCACGAGAGTTTAAAAGCTATGAGAATCTTGTTCGTTGTGCTGAAAAAGTTGAGATGGAGTTTTCTAACACATATGTGCCTTGTGATGACAAGAATAAGAAGCACTTAGGTTGGTAGGCAATAGGGAATAACTCGTCGAAGAAGTCTAGAGATAAGAAAATGAATTTCCCTTCTTGTGAAAAGTGTGGTAAAAGGCATCCTGGTGAATGTATTATAAATTCTGGTAAATTATATCGATGTGGAAATTTTGGAAACATGTCTCATGAGTGCAAGTAAAATAATCCAAAAATTAATGATAAGCTAAGGGTGAAATGCTTTAAATATAAGAAATTGGGTCATTTTGCTAATGTTTGTCTAAAGCTAGTTACTCAAGTAGAGAATCAATAATATTGGAAGCAGAAAGGTTTGGTAAAATCATTTGAAACCACTTCAGTGGATGTTGAGCCATCAAATGAGGTGGTATTGAGTACATTTCTTGTTTTTACAGATTTCACAAATGTTTTGTTTGATTTAGGGTCTACACATTCATTCATTTCTGATAAATTTTTGGAAAAATTGGGAATTCAACCTCATGAAATAAAACCAAATCTCATTGTAAAAACACCTAGAGGAAATATTATGGAAAAAAGAAATTATAATAATATTCCTATCCTCATATGTGGAAATATTTTACCTAAAAACCTTGTATGTTTCCTCTAGTATAGTTTGATGTTATTCTGGGTATGGACTAGCTTTCTTTTTATTATGCTAAGATAGATTGTAGAGAAAAGAATTTTTTTTTCAGAAAGAATTTTAGTTTGTGTACAAGAATGAATACAGACCATTAATAAAATATCAAGAAGCTAAGAAACCGATAATGGATGGAAATGAAATTTAAATTTCTCATATTTCTGAAGATAAGGGAACTATATAGATTAATTATGTACCAGTGGTAAATGAATACTTGGATGTTTTTTCTGATGATTTGTCTGGTGTTATTCCTAATTGAGAGGTTGAGTTTACTATTGACTTAGTTCCTGATGCTAAGAAAATTTCTAAAACTCCTTATCTAATGGATCAAATAGAACTTCTGAAATTAAAAAATAAGTTGCAAGAATTATTAGATAAAGCCTTCATCTGACCCAGCACTTCACCATGGGGAGCTTCTATCTTGTTTGTCAAGAAAAAATATGTTTCAATGAGACTTTACATCAATTATGGATCCTTCACTAGTGCAGAAAACATTTTTTACTGAGGTTATTTTTTATTTTTATTTTCGGATTTTGGCTGATGTTATTACAGGAGATGTTATAAACAAAGTTTTTTACGTCGGTTATTTTACAACCGACATAAAAACACAAATCTGAAGTGTTTTTCACGTCGGTTGATAAAAGTCCGACGTGGAAAATTCTTCGGAAGAGTGATTTATTACATCGGTTATTTAATAACAGACATGGTATATTCCCTTTCACATCGGTTATATAATAATTGACATCATAAAGCACTCTTCAGAAGCATTTATCACATCGGTTATAAAAATAACCGACGTGATAAATCTGTCTGCCAAGCAGTTTTCAACGTTAGTTATATAATAACGAACGTAAAAACATATCTACGACGTTGTTTATTTTATAACCGATGTAAAAAACTATCCATTTCAATTTATTACATTGGTTATGAAATAACCAACATAAAAAACATTTCCCATGAAGTTATTACGTTGGTTTCCAAATAATCGACATTAAAACAAATACCAATGAATTTTTTATGTCAGTTATGAAATAACCGACGTAAAAAAAATTAAATAAAACTGAACCAATATTATTCCCAACCAAATCACCTAAAACAGAGAAAAATCTTACAAAAAACATACCAGAACCCCCCCCCCCCATCACACCCCTGGACACCCCCCCCCCCCCACACCCCTGGATAGCCCTCCACCCCCTGGGCAGCCCCCCACACCCCTGTACATCCCCACCACCCCCTGGACAGCTCCCCACACCACTGGACAACCCCCCCCCCCCCCCCCACCCTCCTGTATACCCCCCACCCCCTGGAAGGCACTTCTACACCCCTGGACAGCCCTCCCACACCCCTAAAACAGACCAAAAAGTTACCAAAAATAGACCAGAACCCCCTCACTCCACTGGACAACCCCCACCACACCCCCGAACACACCCCCCCACCCACACCCTTGGACTGCACCCCTCCCACCTCCTGGAAAGCTCCCAACACCCCTGGACAACCCCCCCACCCTTCTGGACACCCCCCCCCCCCCACACCCCTAGACTACCCCACCACCCCCTGGAAAGCCCCCCACACCCCTGGATACCCCCCCCCCCCACCCTCATGTATACCCCCCACCCCCCCCCCCCCCCCACACCCCTGGACAACCCCCCCCCCCCCCCACCCTCCTAAACACCCCCACACCCCTGGACTCCCCCCCCCCACCCCTTGGAAAGCCCCCCATACCCATGGAAAACCCCCTACCCTTTTGTATACCCCCCACCCCCTGGACAGCACTCCCACACCCCTGGACAACCCTCCCACACCCCTGAAATAGACCAAAAAATTACCAAAAATAGACCAGAACCCCCCCCCCCTCCCAACCTACTAGACAGCCCCCACCACACCCTTGGACACCCCCCCCCCCCCCCACACACACACACCCCTGGACTGCCCCCCACCCTCTGGACAGCCCCCCACACCCCTGTACAACCCCCCCCCCCCCCCCCCACCCTCCTGGACACCCCCCCCCCCACCCCTGGACTAGCCCCAACCCCAGGACTGCCCCCCACCCTCCCAGACACCCCCCACACCCCTGGACTGCCCCCCACCCTCTGGATATCCCCCCACACCCCTAGACAACCCTCAACCCTCATGGAACCCCCCCCCCCCCCACACACACACACACACCCATGGACTACCCCCACCCCCAGGACTTCCCCCCACCCTCCTGGACACTCCCCCCACACACACACACACCCCTGGACTCCCCCACCCCCTGGACAGCCCCCCACACCCCTGGAAAAACCCCCCACCCTCCTGTATACCCCCCCCCCCCCACACCCTGGACAGCACTCCCACACCCCTGGACAACCCCACCACCCCTGGACAACCCCCCCCCCCCCCACCCTCCTGGACACCACCCACACCCCTGGAATCCCCACCCCCAGCCTCTGTACAGCCCCCCACACCCCTGGACAACCCCCTCACCCCCCTGTATACCCCCCCCCCACCACCACCACCTGGACAGCACGCCCACAGCCCTGGAAAGCCCTCCCACACCCCTGGACTACCCCCCCCCACCCCCTAGACAGCCCCCCCTCCCCCCCCCCAAACCCCTGGACAACCCCCCACCCTCCTGGACACCCCCTCCCCCCCCCACACACACACACCCCTAGACTACCCCCCACCCCCAGGACTGCCCCCACCCTCCTGGACACCCCCCCACACCCCTGGACTTCCCCCCACCCCCTGGACAGCCCCCCACAACCATGGAAAACCCCCACCCCACCCTCCTGGACACCCTACAACACCCCTAGACTGCCCCCCCCCCCACCCCCGAGACTGCCCCCCACCCTCCTGGACACCCACACACCCCTGGACTGCCCCCCCCCCCCCCCCACACACACACACACCCCCGAGATTTCCCCCCACCCTCCTGGACACCCCCACACCCCTGGACTACCCCCCCCCCCCCCCACCCACCCTCTAGACAGCCCCCCACACCCCTGGACAACCCCCCACCCTTCCGGACACCCCCCCCCACACACACACACACACCCCTAGACTGCCCCCCACCCCCGTGACTACCCCCCACCCTTATGGACACCCCAGGACATCCCCCTACACCCCTAGACTGCCCCCCACACCCTGGACAACCCCCCACACCCCTGGACAACCCCCCACCCTCCTAGACACCCCCACCCCACCACCACACACACACACCCCTAGACTGCCCCCCCCCCCCCCGGGACTACCCCCCACACCCCTAGACATCCCCCCACTCGCCTAGACATCCCCCCCACCCTTCTGGACACCCTCCCGCCTTAATGGACAACCCCCACCACACCCCTGGACACCCCCCCCCCACCTCACTGGACACCCCCAGACCAAAAACATACCAAAACCTAACCAAAACCAGACCATAACCCCCCCCCCCCCACCCCACCCCACCCCACTAGACAGCCCCCACCACACCCCTGGACACCCCCCACACCCCTAGACTTCCCCCACCCCATGTACAGCCCCTGGATAGCTGGTGTTGGGAGAGGAGGTTCCACCATCCCTCAGGGGTTTTAACGCCGCTGGAAGGTACTCATCACTCCCACATGTGAAGATTGAGCTCTAAAAATGTTTCATCAATGCTTTCTTCACCTATAAACATCATTTATTCTATCACTTTTATGCTAGTATAACCAGGGGGAAAACACCATCACACATGAAGGCGTTTCTCCCCTGATTATACTGGCATCAAAGTGATAGAATGAGTGATGTTTATAGGGGAAGAAATCATAGGTGAAACATTTTGATAGCTCAATCTTCGCGTGTGGGAGTTATGAGTACCTTCTAGTGGCGTTCATCCCCCCGAGGGATGGCGGCGCCTCCTCTCCCACCCCCTGGACTGCCCCCCCCCCCCCCCCACCCCCATGGACACCCTGGACCCACCACCCCCACCCCACCCCACTAGATAGCCCTCCCACACCCTTGGAAACTCCACTAACCCCACAGGACACCCCCACTATAGCATCCCGCCTTTTTATCACATAAACTTTCATTACATTTTACAAAAATGAGGATCTTTAAGGTTTAGTGTCTTGGAAACCAGGAACTTAAAACATGAAAATATAAAACATTCTTCTTAAACACTTGAAAGGATTATCCTCATGTTCATCCTAGGTTCATTACTGCATCTCATAACCTGGGGACAAACATCAAAAGAAAGGGTGAGCAGAAGGCCCAGTAAGGGAAACAAGGGGAAACATTTAACATGTGAACTTGGGATACATCAACAATGTCATGAAAAAGAACTTTAAGGCATGAGAAAGAAATCGTGAGGCATATCATAATAAAAATGACATTTTTCATAACTTGAAGATGTGGCTAAAACATTTAATATTGACAATCATTTCTTTTCACCAAGGTCCATCCCCAAGGTGTCATTAAAAAATTACCAAGGTTATTCACCAAGGTATCAGTCTAAAAGGTCATCTCTAGAGATTAAGTCTTTACCCAATGCATTGGAGCGCTATCTGGGCGCACCCTTGACATTTCTTTATTATCATGTGAGCCATATATATCATCATCAATCATTTCATAAACAACCCATATAGCATAAAATAAATGGGTTTCATTTCATAATCACAACGTTTTAAAAACTGCTTTAAAGACATGATCTTTATGTCACTTTAAACCCACGGAAAGGGAAAGCAGGTTTCATGTATGTAAAACCCAGAATTTAAAATAGAAAATTTTGATATATGTGTGGATACCCCTATAGAAATAAGAGCTTTGAGTATTCACTTTATAACATAAAATAATTTTGAGAAAAGAGAGAGGCATTTTGAGATGAAAATTCTGCAGCATAACAGCTATGTTTCGGGGTTTTAGAGAACATTTAAAAGAGAGGGGACATGGGTCACCCACTCATAAATGATCCATAAAACAGTACAGGGACAGAATATGAAGGATATATGAACATGGTAATGAAATTTGAAAGATGTACCATATGAAATGAAGAACATGAAAGGAAGACAAAAATAAAATTTCTCTTATGAAAATTCGGCAGCCTAACGGCGTCACTTAAACTTCAAAAAATGAATTGATGAGATCAAATAGGGTCTCTCATCATGTGAAAATAAAATATCAATATTATAGATATAGATATCATAACCTAACATAATAAAAAGGAACTTGAAATATGTGACATGAAAGTAGAACTTCAAAACGAGAAGGGTAAAAGAACCACTTAAAAATTCGGCAGCCTAACGGTGCCACTTAAAACTTCAAAATACTGAATTGAGGAGATCAAATGGGGTCTATCATAATATGATCATAAAATATCAGTATGATATATATAGTGATAATACCCCAACATAATAAAAAGTTAACTTGAAAGACTTTACATGAAAGTAGAACTTGAAAACAAGAAGGGAGAAAGAATCTGTTACAAAAAATTCGGCAGCCTAACGGCGCCACTTAAACATTCATAAAACAAAATAATGAAGTAAGAGGGGATCTCTCATTATATGAACATGAAAAGACAGTATTATTAATATAAAATAACATCCTCCAACATAAGATCATGGAGCATAAAAGAAATGACATAAAAGAGATTACTTGAAAAGAAAGAGGGAGGTAGGATCCCTTACCTTAAAATGTAACTCTTAAAACTCAAAGGTTGGGACCTTGAGGGATTGGAGGCACCTTGGGAGGACTCCTTGGGAGTTAATGAGACCAGAGCTTCGTTGGGGAAGAGTTGGGAGTCGAATGGATGAGAGTATGGCTTGTAATTTATAGGGAAAGTGAGAGGACAAGGCATTAATGGCCAAGGGACACCTCATTGGTGGTTTTGGAAAAACCATGTGCTTGCCCATGGTATTTGCCCATGGTATTGGCCACTTGGGACACCTCATAACTTATATTACTATTCATAAGTTGACCATATTTATTACATAATCAATACATCATTTAATGATGTTATTAAACACCCATAACTTAAAAACTGTATTTTCACTATTCATCAAAAATTCAACTTTCTCAGAAAAATCCAAAAATTTCACCCTAACCAAATATCGATGATATGATTTCAAAAATGAACTCCATTTTATAAAAATAATTTTCTAAATATTTTTAATTTAATTTTTAAATAAATACACTATTCACCGAAAATTCATTTTTTTCAGAAAAATCCCCAAAAATTACCTTAACATAATATCGATGCTCTGAGTTCAAAAATGAAATCCATTTTATAAAAATAATTTTCTAAATATTTTTAATTAAATTTTTAATTAAAAACACTATTCACCCAAAAAAACTAATACCTGACTAATAATTTATGAAACTGTTATTTAACCATTTTATTGAATCACATTACTAAATCAAGGTGCCTAGATTATATTAATGCTTTGTTTAAGTGAGATTACTAATCCATTTGGTCACATTACTAATCCTAAGCATAAAATCACTATTCATAATTTACTATTCATCAAAAATTAAGTTTATCTTATTAGACTCTAAATTTCGTACTGAACATAATTGTAGAAGACCATTTTTTGAAAATCAATACACATTTTTAATTATTTAAGGTTTACATAAACATTTTTAAAATATCCTTTTTCTAAAATTCATCAAAAATATGCATACTATATTTATCCGGTCATTTAAAAATTCATAAACTTCATCATAAGAAGAAATCCCAATTTTTATTTAAAACAAAGGATTACACAAGGCAGTTACGGTCTCCTTACATAGCCCCTTATCACACCAGCATAGGACCTAAGTATAAGGTGTGCTAAGGTGAGAGAATCCGAGGGAGGCTCGGCCAACATCGCACGAGTAGTAATTTCTATCAGTTTGAACTTCTCGCGAAGGCGATTCCATTCTAGCTTCACATGATGAATTTCAGCTTGGGTTTGGTCCAGAGCAAATCCTAGTGGTGCTACCTCCTTCCTAAATTCTGTTAGATGGGCTTCGATCGGTCCAAGACTACTGGGTGAGGCCATCGAATATTCTTTCTATATTAATTAACCAAGATTACTTGTATTTAGAGACAATAATCGAAACGTTTAGTTTCCAGCGGTCATATTGACCAATGTTCATATAATAGTCAAATCCAACGGTCTCATTTTAATTATACTCATGTTATCAAATGAAAAAGTTTTATTGAGTATAAAAAATAAAATAACACACAAAATTAGGAAACAAGATTTATTCAAAATTTCAGGTCGTTACAATCTTCCCCCCTTAAGAAATTGCGTCCTCACAATTTTTAAAATTGGGTTTTGAAATTTCATTGAAAGTCCCACATCGGAAAAAGAGTCAGTAACACTATTACTTTAAAAGAAAGAAAAGGAAGTACAAAGGGAACCCGAGTTAACCCACACTGGGATTCCATGTAGGAAAACATGGACATGGAGGAGAAAACAAAGGGTCAAGTTCTGAGGGAGAGTGATAGAAAACATGATTAGGAGAAAGTTAACCATGAGAAAATCCCAAACTTATGATGTGTGTAAACGGTCTTTGATTACCTAGTAGGAAACGTAAACCAAAAACGTTTTTGTTTTACGTTCCTTTTCATAATTTTGAGGAATTCATTTACTACATAGAACAAAAACATAAGGAAATATACCTACCTTCCAGTAGAGTTTCATCCTTTAATAAGTTTCTACCAAAACTAATAATTTCTCCAAACGATGAGCATTCAAAACTAATTGGTCTCATCAAAGCACAAGAATCATCTTATAGAGAATCACATAATCCACCAAAGATTAACTATCTATTTCTTCTATCTTTAAACATTATCCCGAAAACAGAAAGGGTAAGATAAAAAAACTCTTCCAAAATAAAGAACCCCAGAGGAAGGGAAACTACTTTAAATCTTCAAAGTTTCACGGTACTACCCAAAGTTCATCCTAGACCATTCCGTAAATAACTATCCTTAAAAATCCTCAAAATAAACCAAACTAAGATTGAAACCAAAATACAAGAAGGATTTGATAACATAGTCTTCCAAGGTAAACTTTATCATTCATCTCCAAACAACATCAACCACTCCTAACATCTTATAACAAAAGTAACTAACATAAACATATTTACCCCAAGATAGGTTAATCATTTCCATAAGTAACCTAAATTACTATAAGTCCACATTAAATTTATCGATTCTTCAAAATATAAGTCAACCTTACTACTCAATGAAAATATCATAGTAATCTATTTACCTCGATCATATAGGGTCCCCAAAATAGTGAACATCTTCCAAAATAATAATCATCTTTTAATCCACTAATAAACTTTGTCATATTAATACGGAAATCATCGCATTTCCTATCACATTGGTTGTTGGGACATGTTCTTCTATTTCCCACCATTAACTAAGAAGAGAAAGTATAATTAGGGGCTTAAATACTTAGCCAATAATCATGAAAAGGAACTTAAAGCATAAAAGGATAAATTGTAGAAGAAAAGTACACCCTAACTTGTGATCCCATAGGTTTCAAACTAGGTTATCCATGATCATATATTCTTATGTGAATATTTATTTTATTTTATCTTTGTTCCTTTAATAATGGTTCATACTGAGCTTATGAATTTACCAAAGCATATCCCCCGGGAGTGTCGTAACCAAGAGTGCATCAAGGCCTGTTGTCGTGTACCAGTTCCTGTTTGAGTCTAGCTCAAAGCGGTGTTTTTGGGTTTTACTCCTATGTACATCTATGCTAGATCCACCTCTACCTGCTCGTATCCAGACAGGGATGTATTTGCTCGGCAACCCCTTACTCAATACTCACCAAAATACCAGGAAGAATTCCTATATTTAAACTTTTCTATAGGGTTCTTCCTAAAGTTTTCATATCCTAATTTCCAAAAATAACTAAACCATCCTTTGATACGAACTATAGCATCCAGCCTTTTTATCACATAAACTTTCATTACATTTTACAAAACCGAAGATCTTTAAGGTTTAGTGTCTTGGAAAACAGGAACTTAAAACATGAAAACATAAAACATTATTCTTAAACACTTAAAAAGATTCTCCTCATGTTCATCCTAGGTTCATTAATGCATCTCATAACCTGGGGACATACATCAAAAGAAAGGGTGAGCAGAAGGTCCAGTAAGGGAAACAAGGGGAAACATTTAACATGTGAACTTGGGATACCTCAACAATGTCATGAAAAAGAACTTTAAGGCATGAGAAAGAAATCGTGAGGCATATCATAATAAAAATAACATTTTTCATAACTTGAATATGTGGCTACAACATTTAATATTGACAATCATTTCGTTTCACCAAGGTCCATCCCCAAGGTGTCATTAAAAAATTACCAAGGTTATTCACCAAGGTATCAGTCTAAAAGGTCATCTCTAGAGATTAAGTCTTTACCCAATGCATTGGAGCGCTATTTGGGAGCACCATTGAAATGTATTTATTATCATGTGAGCCACATATATCATCATCAATCATTTCATAAATAACCCATATAGCATAAAAGAAATGGGTTTCATTTCATAATCATAACGTTTTAAAAACTGCTTTAAAGACATGATCTTTATGTCACTTTAAACCCACAGAAAGGGAAAGCGGGTTTCATGTATGTAAAACCCAGAATTTAAAATAGAAAATTTTGATATATATGTGAATACCCCTGTATAAATATGATCTTTGAGTATTCACTTTATAACATAAAATAATTTTGAGAAAAGAGAGAGGCATTTTGAGACGAAAATTCTACAGCATAACAGCTACGTTTCAGGGTTTTAGAGAACATTGAAAAGAGAGGGGACATGGGTCAACCACTCATAAATAATCCATAAAACAGTAGAGTGACATAATATGAAGGATATATGAACATGGTAATGAAATTTTAAAGATGTAACATATGAAATGAAGAACATTAAAGGAAGACAAAAATAAGATTTCTCTTATGAAAATTCAGCAGCCTAACGGCGTCACTTAAACTTCAAAAAATGAATTGACAAGATCAAATAGGGTCTATCATCACGTTAAAATAAAATATCAGTATGATAGATATAGATATCATACCCCAAAATAATAAAAAGGAACTTGAAATACTTGACATGAAAGTAGAACTTCAAAATGAGAAGGGTGAAAGAACCACTTAAAAATTCGGCAGCCTAACGGCGCCACTTAAAACATCAAAATACTGAATTGAAGAGATCAAATGGGGTATCTCATAATATGGTCATAAAAGATCAGTATGATAGATATAGATATCATACCCAACATAATAAAAAGGTAACTTGAAATACTTGACATGAAAGTAGAACTTGAAAACAAGAAGGGAGAAAGAATCTGTTACAAAAATTTCGGCAGCCTAACGGCGCCACTTAAACATTCATAAAACGAAATAATGAGATTAAGAGGGGATCTCTCGTTATATGAACATGAAAATACAGTATGATTAATATAAAAGAACATCCTCCAACATAATAGTATGAAGCATAAAAGAAATGACATAAAAGAGATTACTTGAAAAGAAAGAGGGAGGTAGGATCCCTTACCTTAAAATGTAACTCTTAAAACTCAAAGGTTGGGACTTTTAGGGCTTGGGGGCACCTTGGGAGGAATCCTTAGGAGGTAATGAGACTAGAGCTTCGTTTGGGGAAGATTTGGGAGTCGAATGGATGAGAGGATGGCTTGGTATTTATAGGGAAAGTGAGGGGACAAGTCATTAATGGCCAAGGGACACCTCATTGGTGGTTTTGGAAAAACCATGGGCTTTCCCATGGTATTTACCCATGGTATTGGCCACTTGGGACACCTCATACCTTATATTACTATTCATAAGTCGACCATATTTATTACATACTTAATACATCATTTAATGATGTCATTAAACACTCGTAACTTAAAAACTGTATTTTCACTATTCATCGAAAATTCAACTTTCTCAGAAAAATCCCAAAATTTCACCTTTACCAAATATTGATGCTATGATTTCAAAAATGAACTCCATTTTATATAAATAATTTTCTAAATTTTTTTAATTTAATTTTTAAATAAATACACTATTCAACGAAAATTCATTTTTTCAGAAAAATCCCCAAAAATTACCTTAACATAATATCGATGCTCTGAGTTCAAAAATGAAATCCATTTTTTAAAAATATTTTTCTAAATATTTTTAATTAAATTTTTAATTAAAAAACACTATTCACCTGAAAAAACTAATACTTGACTAATAATTTATGAAACCATTATTTAACCATTTTATTGAATCACATTACTTAATCAAGGTGCCTAGATTATATTAATGCTTTATTTAAGTGAGATTACTAATCCATTTGGTCACATTACTAATCCTAAGCATAAAATCACTTTTCATAATTTATTATTCATCAAAAATAAAGTTAATCTTATTAGACTATAAATTTTGTACTGAACATAATTGTAGAAGACCATTTTTTGAAAATCAATACACATTTTTAATTATTTAAGGTTTACATAAACATTTTTAAAATATCCTTTTTCTAAAATTCATCAAAAATATGCATACTATATTTATCCGGTCATTTGAAAATTCATAAACTTCATCATAAGAAGAAATCCCAATTTTTATTTAAAACAAAGGATTACACAAGGCAGTTACGGTCTCCTTACATAGCCCCTTATCACACTAGCATAGGACCTAAGTGTAAGGTGTACTAAGGTGAGAGAATCTGAGGGAGGCTCGGCCAATATCGCACGAGTAGTAATTTCTATCAGTTTGAACTTCTCGCGAAGGTGATTCCGTTCTAGCTTCACACGAGGAAGTTCGGCTTGAGTTTGGTCCAGAGCAAAGCCCAGTGGTGCTACCTCCTTCCCAAGTTCTGTTAGATGGGATTCGATCGGTCCAAGACTACTGGGTGAGGCCATCGAATCTTCTTTCTATATTAATTAACCAAGATTACTTGTATTTAGAGACAATAATCGAAACGTTTAGTTTCCAGCGGTCATATTGACCAATGGTCATGTAACAGTCAAAATACAACATTCTCATTTTAATTATACTCATGTTATCAAATGAAAAAGTTTTGTTGAGTATAAAAAATAAAATAACACACAAAATTAGGAAACAAGATTTATTCAAAATTTTGGGTCTTTACACCCACACCCCTGGACACCCCTTGGACAGCCCCCCACTCCCATGGACAGCCCTTCCACCCTCCTGGAAATGCTCCCACCCCCTAGACTGCCCCCCCCCCCCCCCCACTGTCATGAACACCCAGGATACCCCCCACCCCACTAGACAGCCCTCCTATAGCCCTGGATATCCCCCCACCCCACTGAACACCCCCCACACTCTTGGAACCCCTCCCCCCAGAGCAGAATCCATAGCAGAAAAACCATCATAAGTAGACCAAAACAAGATTTAGATCAAAATTAAACATTCCCATATATAACATTAAAAACTTACAATTTCAACTTAAAAAAACTAAATCTAACCTAAACAACTACCAAATACACAATTACAATGACAATATTCAAAATTCTATTTTACACTACAAACAACTAAAATTTAATCAAACCTATAAAATAATTTGACCATTCCACTTGTAAGTGTTTGATGTCTTGAGCACTATAGGGTTGAGGGTCATAAAATAGCTAAAAATTAAAAGGATAGTAGTTATCATGTATAATGAATAAATCAAATGAAATATTGTGGCATAGTTTAAAAGGAAATCTTACCAGGTCAAAGTTCACAATTGTCCCAGTTGTTATTATTTCATACATAAATATTAACATATAATATCCACATTCGATGAAGCCTTTTTGTTCATGAAAATTATGTTTGAATGAGTGTAAATTAAATATATTATTTTTATGTAACAAATCAAAAAGTACAAATTATAAATTCATATTTACCTTTACATTTACATATTTGATCTTCACACTCATTTTCTTTGTGTTTTTTAGAAAGTAGACCCATCCCCTGTTAGAAAATAATAGGAATGGGATAAATTTAAAATTCATTATAATATATAAAACTATTGAGAAATTGAAACATACTTTTCCAACATTTTCTTAAAACTTTCCCACACATCACCATGGACAGAGCATATCCAATAAATTGACTTCTCCCTTGGGAAAAAACCCCTAACATCCAATGATCACTGATAAAAGAAAATTTAAGGTTAGTGGTTTTTTATGTTAAAAGATAATAAACTATTTGAGAGAGATGTGTTTCATACCTCTCACAAAAAGGCATCATCCAACATTGTGTGACTATATTCTATTCAAGTATTTCAGCAATATAAAGCATTATTTGTTCCTCATCTAATGCACATGCCTCAGGGGAAATCAAATGCGGTTCTATGTACCCATATACATCTATCCACTCATTCTTCTCACAAATTTTATAAAGATACCTAATACAAAACAGATATAAGTATACATTTTTAATAAATATAACGCAGGGAAAAGGTGTTAAGACATACATGGAAAAAAATCACCACATTTATGCCCAACTTATCTCCAGTAACAAGCTCCATGATATCAGTTTTCACAATCCCCACAGTTATTGCATGTCCATAAACATGAGATTCTATTGGAAACTCATAATGATCCACCAACAAATTTAAATATCTTGACAATCTATCAAAACTACTAGAATCTGTATCTGATGTCATAGCCATTTGTCTTTGTTGTTGTCTATACATTATTTATTTACCTTTGAAGTATTCCTGTAAAAATAAATAGAAAAATATATTAGTTTTCAAATGATAAAAAAACTTTAATAAATAAATAAAATAGAATATATAACATATATACCTCTATAGTAATGAGTCAAAGAAGTCTGGATGGCCAAATTAAAAAATGGCTAATACTATGTCCAACTGTCATCACCTCATCTGTAGGTAATGGTACTCAAGATGATCTATCTATAATATCATGTATAGTGACCCTCTGATTCTCTACCTCTAATTGTTTATGATGAACTATATATCCTATAAAATATACCAACCCATATGAAACTATATGATGTTGAGGATCATCAACATAAAACTCACAATAAGTAGGAAGCTGCGGCGGAGGAGTAGGATAAAAATGGGGTCTGCAGGCTGAGGTGGGGGAGTGGGAGCTACTGGTAGAGGTGGAGGATAAATAATGGGGTCTATAGGGGGAGGTGTAGGAGTGGGAGCTATAGTCTGAAATTGTCTTTGTATGTCTACAAACATAGACTGTACCGACGCTCTAATCTTTTCCTTCATCGTCACATTAATATTATGAACTTCTGCCTCTAAGGATTCTATTTTTTTATAAACACCCTCAATGTAATAAGTTGAATAAAGTGGAAACACTTTTCTTGCCAATACACCTGCCGAATATCCTCGTACACGACCAGGATGTTCGGGATTTCCCAATGTTCTAGATAAAATATCTTACCTCCCAGTAGATATAAATACCCCATGTGAGCTCTACTCCTCAAGATAATCCTGTATTAATTAATTGAACGTTTCTGTAATGATTGAAATTATACGAAGAAAATAGTTAACTTAAATAAATAAAATAGATATCTTACAATCCTCTCAGCTAAAATTCTTGAATCTTCTGAAATATATTGTACTTTTTTCCCCATTTGAGCTCTCTTCCATTTTTCATGTCTATATAGAGTGGATGGAGGGGCCACCTCTCTAGAGATTGAAGACTCAGCTCTTAGTTTTTTTAATTTTTTCTTCCATCATTTGTTCTTTCAATAATGTATACCCTCCCTGAGATAAACTATGAGGGTATACATTTTTAGATTGGATCTCCTGATGAGATTTCCTTATTTTCTGTAAATTAAGAATATTAAATCATTAACAAAACATTAATAAGATTATTTATATAAGAAAGCTTATAAAAGTTTACATTACCCTTACCAAAAATGAATCTTTTCTTCTACTTTCAACAAACTGTCTCCATGTGTCTTCATCTATGAAAGGATATATACAACATGAATTGTCATGACTCCTATGACCAAAAATGAAATCAGATGTGAGGGTTGATTTCAAATCCCTCTATCTCCTGGAAACCATCAATAAGCATTTCTTCCTGACTCCTCCAGTGTCAGGAATATCAAATGTCATCTGATAAAGAAGAGGTTAAACATATTATATATACTAGAAACATTTAAATAATAGGCAAACCATAGAAAAAGATCTTACCAAAATTATCTCCCACAACTGAGAGATTTTCACTTTCTCCACACTTCTCCAGTCATCATACAAAATTCTTACTTTGCTCTTACCCTGATTTGATACAAAACTCTTAAAATCTTTTGAATTTGGACCTCTAGGAATATCATCCTCATCAAACTCAACGAGTATCCTCTCATCCTGCGTACGGGCAAGTGATAATTTTGGTAAATGTGTGCAACCACGTTTACCAACTCTTGAACACTTTGTCGTGATAGTAGCACATGAGGAAGATTGGGGAACATCAAGAGGAGCATGTGAATGTTCCTCCCCAGAGGTATGACCAATATTCTCATCTCCAGAATCATGTGGTTGATCAACTGATTAATCTTTCATTATCCTTCAAATCAAAAAAAACAAACATTAGTTCACAAATATACAAATTCAAATATTTTAATACTAATATAATCAGAAAATAGAAAATTGTACTAAGTTACGTAATAGTAAAAATGCTTAATATGGTAAGAATGTTAAATTATGGTAAATATGGTAAATATGGTAAAGATGGTAAACATGGTAAACATAGTAAACCTGGTAAACATGGTAAAAATGGTAAAGTAATTGTGAATGATCAAAAATAATAGATATATAATTTATGTAATGGTTAACATGATAAAGTAAACTAAAAAAATTAAAACATGGTAAACATGGTAAATTAATTGTCACTGAACAAAAATAATAGATATATAATTTATGTAATGGTAAACATGATAAAGTAAACTAAAAAAATTAAAACAAACAAAAACTTATACTTATTTTGTTTTAATAAATGTTTTAATAAAGAAAAAACTTACAATATCTAAAATTTTATGAAAATAATAAATTTAAACAAGAAATAAACAAATGTTACCTATAATTTTAGGAATGTACAAATGGACTATTTTCCCAAATTCCTTCGTCGTGATCGTTCCTTAGGGCACAAACCATGTCTTCAACATGCTCATCATTATGTTCTGTTAATATTTTCATGGAAGTAGGGATCTCATATAAATTAGCATCTTCATCAAGTTCATCCTCACCAACATATTGTTTTTCCCTTGTAAAACAACAACCCAATGCATATCTGATTGATCTACTACATAGAAAAAATTTTTTGCATGTGTTGCCATTATAAAACAATCAGTTGTGTCTTCCAATCTATTCAGATTAACAACTGTCATTCCAAATTCATCGTGTCTGACACTGTTGTTACCGATAAACCATTTAGAGTTAAAAATAGAAACTTTAATTGTAAAGTAATAAACCTCCCATATGTCTTCAATCACTCCATAATATGCACTTGATGCAGAAATTGGGTTTTTGTTCGTAGCACTCGAAAAATACATTGCTTCTGCAAACACCAATACACCACTATTCTGAACTGCACTTCTGTTGTCCTGACCTTTCATATGAAATGTATAGCCATTAATGTCATAATCGGACCATGTTATCACATTTAAACATGGACCACCCATTATCCATTTTAATTTCTCTGATACATCTGATCTACCAAGAAAGGTCTTTTTAAACCATGACAAAAAAAATTTGTTGTGCTCATTCAAAATTCACTTTTCTTTCTTCTTTGGATGACATTGTTTCAACTTATTAACATGAAATGTGATATACAGTTGAGCATCATCTATGTTATTCAAGATGTATGATTCTAACTTCTTCATCTATTCAACTGACAATGATTTGACTTTCAATCCATGAATCCCCTTTCCCTCATTATTAACGTGTTCATGGCGAGATGGAGGTAAACATATGTGTTGCTCCGCATCCAAGTAACTCGTACAAAACTCTGTAACCTCCTCAGAAATATACTTTTCAATAATGGAGGCTTCAGGTCGATATGTATTCTTAACATACCCCTTTAATATTTTCATATACCTTTCAAAATGATACATCCAATGAAGATATACAGGTCTACAAAGCTTTATTTCTTGAACCAGATGAATCATTAAATTCACCATTATATCAAAAAAAGTTGTAGGAAAATACATTTTTAATTGAAAAAGTATACAAATTGCAACCTTTTCCAAAATTTTCAAAGCATTCACATCAATCACCTTATTACAAATTGAATTGAAAAAATAACACAACTTCATTATAGTCTTTCTGACACATATGGGCAATATTCCATGCAATGCAACTGGTAGAAGTTATTGCATCATGACGTGACAATCATGAGATTTCATACCTATCAACTTCAAGTCCTTCAATGAGACAAAATTTTTTACATTTTAAGAATAACCTTGAGGCACTTTGATATCATTAAGACACTAAAAAAAGATAATTTTCTCCCTCTTTGATAATGTATGACAAGCTGGGGGAAGAAATGTTTGTCTTTCATTAGGAGCAGAATCTAACTCCAAACGTATTCTCATTGATAGTAAGTCTAATATTTCATTCAACCCATCTTTTGTCTTTCCTTTAATATCTAATAATGTTCCAATCAAACTATCATAGATATTCTTCTCTACATGCATGACATCAATATTATGTTTAACTTCATGATATCTCCAATATGGTAGCTCAAAAAAAATTGACCTTTTCTTCCAAATATGTCTATCATTACCAGATTTCGGTGTCTTTCCCAATGTCACATCAAGATTTTTCACCCTCTCAAAATACAGATCAGGGGATAAAGGTTTTGGATCAATATTAAATTATTGTGATCCATTGAATGACTTTTTTAGTCTTCTATAAGAGTGATCTATAGGAAAAAACTTTTGATGACCCATGTACACTGTTTTCCTCTCATGATGAAATTGACAATATGACGTCTGTTGTTTGCAAATTGGACATGCTTTATTCCCTTTAACACTGTATCCAGAAAACTTTTCATATGCTGGGAAGTCATTTATAGTGAAAAAAAGCACTGCATGCAGTTGAAAATATTCCATTTTATAAGAATCATACACCCTAATACCATCCTCCCATAAAAGTTTCAAATCATCAATCAACGGTGACAAGAAAACATCAATATCATTGTTGAGCTGGTTCAGACCAGATATCATTATACTCAACATGACAGATTTGTGCTTCATACAAACTTCAGGAGAGAGTTTGTAAATTACCAATAAAAAAGGTCATGAACTATGTGTGCTACTGAGGGTTCGGTATGGATTCATTCCATTTGTGCACAACCCTAGTCTGAGCTTTCTAATTTCACTTCCAAATGTAGGATACTACTCATCAATTTTCTTCCATTGTGGACAATCAGCTGGATGATGTATTTTTCCATCACATAACTGCTCATCAGCATGTCATCTTAACCTTTTTGCATCATGTGAATTAGAAAATAAATGTTTGAAATGATGAATTATAGAAAGATACCAAAATACCTTTGAAGGGATCTTTGTAATCTCTACATCAGCCTGTGATTTTTCATTCACCTTATACTGTGATGTCACACATTTAGGACACTCTGACAGAAATTCATATTCCTTCTTATATATCATACAGTCATTTAAATAGGCATGTATTTTCTTGTATCCCAATCCTATAGGGCATAATATTTTCTTGGCCTTATAATGTGAATCTGGAAGATAGTTATCTTTTGGAAGAATGTCTTTCATCAATTGTAGCAGATCTGTAAAACTTTTGTCACTCCATCCATGTTTCGACTTCAGGTTAATCAATCTTAACACTCCCGACAAAACTGTAAAATCTGTACAGCCATGATATAATGGTTTCCAGCATCACCATATAGACGAGTAATTATTGGTTCTATCTCAATTTGTTCTGCTACAATATTGCGAATCATTTCTTCAATTCCATCAGAGTCACCATCTTGCGAATCATCATCATCAGTGACATTCCATTCGGTTTCACCATGCCAAATCCAAGGTATGTAACTTAGATTAAAACCATGAAAAATCAGATGATCTTTTATCTCTCTACTTTTAAAGTTCTTCATATTCAAACATTTCAGGCATGGAAAGAAAAAAATGTCACTACTTAGAACATTTCATTTAGAAAATTCCAAAAATCCATCAACACCTTCCTCATATTCATTTCTCATTTGATGTGTCATAATCCAACTTCAACTCATTATTACCTATAACAAATATCAAAATTATACATCTTTTTAAGATAAGACAAATATATGTTTATATGAAAAAAAATCATAGTTTTAATGTAAAACAATTTTAAAATATAAAACAAATATATGAATATTTAAAAAAATATGCTTGAATATGATTTTAAAAGGAAAATATAGTTAGATATAACAATTTTAAATTAATCTTTGATCCTTTCTTCTTAAGGTTCACAAAGAATACATCCTGGTGCAACTGGATACCAAATTCACCCTTCCGTAAAAAACAAATATGAAGTATAAATATTAAAATATGTATTCATTCACTACTGAAAATTATATAGATCCAAACTATTTGAAACCTCTAGACACCCCCCCCCCACCCCTATGGACAGCCCCCCACCCCCTTGACACCACCCCCACCCCCTGGACATCACCCCCATCCCCATGGACACCACCCTCACCCCCTGGACACCCATACCCCCTTGTACAACACCCCCCACCCCCTTGGACACCACCCCCCACCCCCACCCCCTTGGACACCCCCTAGACACCAGTACCCCCTTGGATAGCCCCCCCACCCCCTGGACACCTCCCCCACCCCCTTGGACACCCCCTGGATGCCACCACCCCCTTGAACACCCCCCCCCCCTCTAGACACCCCCCCCCCACCCCCTTGGACACCCCCACCCCTCCTGGACACCACCCCCTACCCCCTTGGACACCCCCCTAGACACCCCCCCCCCCCCCCCCAACCCCTTGGACACCCCCACCCCCTAGACACCACCCCCCACCCCCTTGGACACCCCCTGGACACCACCACTCCCTTGGACAACCCCCCACCCCCCCCCCCCCACCCCACCCCTCTGGACAACCCCCCCCCCCCCCACCCCCCCACCCCCTGGACAGCCCCCCACCCCTCTAGACACCCCCCCCCCCCACCCTCGTGGACACCCCCCACCCCTCCTAATAACCCAATAACACATCGATTACTATTAAACTGTCAATTTAAAAATGACCAAACATCCCTAATAATAGAAGGAATGAAGGATAAGAAGAAGTGGATAAAGAAAAAAAAAAGAAACAAATAATAAAGGAAGAAGAACATGGAATAAGTAACTTATTTAACAAAATTCCATGTAATCCAAGAAAACCATGGGGCCTCAAATGGTTGATATAAAATTAGAGAAAATGTAGTAAACCTGAGAATCAAAACAAATTTAAAATAAAAACTCGGATGAAGAAAATCACAGTGTAAAGCCTATCATCACGGCACAATGGGGTCAGGATAACTACGCATATTTGAAAACCACGACATGGTCTCCCCCATAACCCATAATTTTCTCATATTCACTGACTGGTCAAAATATATATAACCAAATAGAATCATATTGCAACACCCCTCATATTTTCATAATGCTTGAATCCCTAAAAATCATAGTGGAAACCTCAAACATAGATTGTACCAACCCCCTTGGACACCACCCCCCATCACCTTGGACACCACCCCCCATCCCCTTAAAAAACACTAATAAATTATAGCCTAATATACACGAAAAAATAAAATCATCATGTCATAATCTCACAAACCTCGATTCAATAGTCAATCCCAACTAACACTTACCCCCCACCCCCTTGGACACCCCCTGGACACCACCACCCCCATTAGACAGCCCCCCCCCCCACCCCCTGGACACCACCCCCCACCCCCTTGGACACCCCTTGGACACCATCACCCCCTTGTACATCCCCCCCACCCTCTGCACACCCCCCCCCCACCCACTTGGACACCCCCCCCCCCACCCCTCCTGGACACCACCACCCACCTCTTACCCCCTTGGACACCCCCTAGACACCCCCCCCAACCCTCTGGATACCCCCCCACACCCACCCACCCCCTTGGACACCCCCCACCCCCTTTGACACCCCCCACCCCCTTGGACCCCCCCCCCCCCCCCACACACACACACCCCTAGACTGCCCCCCCCACCCACCACCATGGACACCCTGGACACCCCCTAACCCTCTGGATAGCCCCCCAAACACTATGAACACAACCCCCCCACCCACTAGGACAACCCCTGGACACCACCACCCCCTTGTACAGCCCCCCCCCTCACACCCCTCTAGATAGCCCCCCCCCCCCCCCCCCCCCACCCCCTGGACAGTCCCCCACACCTCTAGACAACCCCCCCCCACCCCCCCCCCCCACCCCCACCCCCTTGGACACCCCCACCCATCCTGGACACCACCCCTTTCCCCCTTGGACACCCCCCTAGACACCCCCCCCCCCCCAACCCTCTGGACACCCCCCCCCACCCCCTTTGACCCCCCCCCCCCCACACACACACACACACACCTGGACTGCCCCCCCCCCCCCCGAACCCTCTGGATAGCCCCTCAGACCCTCTGGAAAGCCCCCCACCCCTGGACACCCCCCCCACCCCCTTTGACATCCCCCGCACCCCCTTTGGACACCCCCAACCCCCTTGTACAGCCCCTGCACCCCCCTAGACACCACTCCCCACCCCCTTTGACACCCCTTGGACACCCCCACCCAACCCCCCTAGACACCCCCACCCACTTACACAGCCCCCCCACCCCCTTGGAAACCCCCTGTACGCACACACACGTGATAGAATGCACAAAAATCATAAACTTGCATGATATCAATTCCATAGGTTTATTTTACCAGAAAAGAATTTAGCATGGTATAGATGAACACTATGAAACTAACCATGATTTCAAGAACAAAGAAAAATAACATCTCAACAAATTCTTTTAGGGCATCACAGAAAAAAACTGAAAAGGAGTCGTGTGAGGCTTACTTGAGTGTTGTGAGTCGACCTGGTAGATCTGATAATAATAAATATGAAGAATTATGTTTTCAAAATGAGTATGGAGGTCACAAATTCGATGAATTGATTCTAGGTTTTCTATGTGAGAGAGACGAGTCATAGGTCGCCCGATCGAAGAAAACAGAATGACTGAATACGGGGTGCGATAAATTATTTAAAAGATTTATCATGTCGGTTATTTAATAACTGTCATGATAAACTATTTTTTTTAATGTTTATAACGTCGATTATTTAATAACGAACATTGAAAACAATTTATCACATCCGTTATTTTATGACTGACGTGATATATGTCGCTTCATACCGACGTGATAAATTGCTGAGATTGGCTTTATCAAGTCGGTTTTTTTTATAGCCAACATGGTAAAGTTCCGAGATTTCCTTTATCACATCGGTTATTTAATAATCACCATGATAAAGCACCGAGATTTCCTTTATCATGTCAGTTATTTTATAATTGACGTGATAAAGTGTGCCAAATTTGATTTGCGCGTCAGTTATACAATAACCGTCGTAAAAAAGCTAATCTCCGTATATTTTACGTCGGTTATTTTATAACCGATATAAAATATGGATCCTGATAGATATATCACGTCAGTTATAAAATAACCAATGTGATATATCGATCATTATATCTTTGCACGTCGGTTATATAGAACCGATGTGAAAAATGACGATGTGTTAAACATTTTTTCCACTAGTTCTTGAATAACATTACTGTTAAAAACAAGTATCATTTGCCTCATATCGATGATTTGTTTGATCAGCTCTAGGGAGCGCATTATTTTTCGAAGGTTGACCTGAAGTCGGGGTACCATCAGTTGAAAGTAAAGGATGAAGACATCCTGAAGACTACGTTCCGTACTAGATATGGTCATTATGAATTTGAAGTTATGCCTTTTGGGTTAACTAATTCACCTGATGTATTCATGGATCTTATAAATATAATATTTCATGAGTTCTTGTATAAGTTTATGGTTGTATTTATTGATGACATTATGGTATATTCTAGAAGTAAATAGGATCATGAAAAACATATAATGGTTGTTTTTTAAACCTTAAAAGAAAAGAAACTGTATGGAAAATTCAGAAAATGTGATTTTTGGTTGCAACAGATTTCTTTTCTTGGGAACATTATAAATAAGGATGAAATAATAGTTTATACTTCCAAATAAAAGTTTTTGATGAATGGAAAAGACCTATAAATGTTATAGAGATTTTTAGTTTTATTGGATTAGTAGGTTATTACCGACGGTTTGTTAAAAACTTTTCACAGCTATCTAGACCACTAACTAAGTTAACACAATTAGGGGTTAAATTTGTTTGGACAGAAGAATGTGATGTTTTTTTTCGGGAACTGAAGAAGATATTGGTGAGTTCTCTAATTTTGGCCATGTCATCCCTAAATGGTGAGTTTTTCATCTACAGTGATTCTTCATTGAAGGGACTTGGTTATATTCTGATGCAGAATGATCAGGTAATTGCTTATGTTTTAAGAAAACTAAAACCTCATGAGTTAAATTATCCCACACATGATTTGGAATCGAAAGCTGTATTTTTTTCCTTGAAAATTTGGAGGCACCATTTATATAGATCCAAATGTCAAATATATACTGACCATATAATTCTGAAGTATATATTCACTCAGAAGTAATTAAACATGAGGTAGATAAGATGGATTGAACTGATAAAGGATTATGATTTCATGATCAATTACCATCCAGGTAAAGAAAATAAAGTGGTGTATTCCTTGAGTCAAAAAAATCATGTATCATTAACCATGTTACATTTGGAACATGATCCCTTGATTAATGATTTGATGAATTTTGGATTAGAAGTTGTCGGTTTAGGGAATACATCTGTTTTGTTTTAGGTTTCAGTGCAATCATCATTATCAGACAGAATTAAGCAACTGTAGAAGGAAGACCATGAGCTACAGAAAAAAGTAGAATTTGTTAAAATGGGTAAGTTGACAGAATTTAACCTTGATAAAGATTGTGTTTTAAGATTTTTAAAAAGGTTGTGTGTGCCTTATGATTCCCAGTTAAAGAAATATTTATTGTGTGAAGCTCATAGTTCTCCATTTTCAGTTCATTCTAGAAGTACTAAGATGTACAGAGACCTTCAAGAGTATTACTGGTGGGATGGAATGAAAAGGGATATTGCAGAATTTACTGTGAAATGCTTGACATGTCAATAGGTTAAAGCAGAGAGGCAGTTACCGAAGGGGGTGCTTCAGCCTTTTCCAGTACCAGAGTAGAAATGGGAGAATATATCCATGGAATTCATGGTGGGACTACCTAATACTTCTCGAGGTAATAATGTGATTTGGTTTATTGCTTATTAGATGACAGAATCTACACATTTCCTTTCTATTCGAGATATAATGCCATTGGATCCGCTTTATCGATTGTACCTCAAAGAGATTGTCAGGTTACATAGAGTTACTCTTTCCATTTTATCTGATCGGGATCCCATGTTCACTTATAACTTTTTTAAGGGGATTTAGAAGTTGTTGGTCACATAATTAAATTTTAGTACAACTTTTCATCCTCGGTCAGATGGGTAGTCATAAAGAACAATTCAGACCTTGGAGGATATGCTTCGAGCTTATTCAACAGACTACCAGGGAAGTTGGGATTAGCATCTTTCTTTAGTTGAGTTTTCTTATAATAATAGTTTTCATTCAAGTATACAGATGGAACCTTTTGAGGCATTGTATTGGAAGCGGTGTCAAACTCCAGATTTTTGGGATGAAATTGGGGAAAGGAAGTTGATGGGACCAGAATTAGTAGAGGAAGTGGATGAGAAAGTGAATATGATCCAATAGCACATGAGGACAGCTCAGAGTAGGTAGAAAATTTATGCATATAATAGAAGGAAAGACTTCTCTTTCGAGGTAGGTGATTATGTTTTCCTTAAAATCTCTCCTTTGAAAAGTGTGATGTGTTTTGGTAAGAAAGGAAAGCTAAGTCTGCGATTCATCGATCCTTTTGAAATCCTGGAGAAAGTTGGACTAGTTTCATATAGAGTAGCTTTTCCTCTGAGTTTCTCTCAGGTAAAAAATGTTTTTAATGTTTCAATGTTGAGAAAATATGTTCCAGATTCAAATCATGTCTTGATATTAGAAACAATTCAGCTGGAAGAGAACCTTTCTTGTAAAGAGAAACCAGTTTAGATCATTGATCAAAGGAAACAGGTATTATAGAATAAGGTAATCTACCAGGTAAAGGTTTTGTAGAGAAAAAACATTTTTGAATAAGAAATATGGGAATCTAAAAATGCTATGAGGGAAAGGTACCCTCACTTGTTTAATGAGTAAATAAAATTGTGAGAACGCAATTTTTAGAAGGTGAGGATAATGTAACACCCCAATATTTTAAAAAAATAAATGAAATACATTCAACTTTTTTTTAAGTAGATATTTATAACTACCCTTTAAATATAATTTTTCTACTTCTATGTTTTGAATTTCGAAAAATGGTCATCTATAATTGTGTTCAGCGATTTATTAAGAGTCTGATGGAACCAACTTTTTTTTGTGAATATTAACATACTCTTATGAATAGTAATATGAATAGTAATATGACCCTAATGAATAGTAATTTTTATTATTATTTTATTTTCTTAAGGCTTTTATATAATGACATCTTGGTTAATTTTTCAATGTGATATAAAAGTAGTTATAGAATTAAAATTATTAATTTTTGAATTAAGTATGATTTTATTTAAAAATTAAATTAATACTATTTAGAAAATTATTTTCAAAAAATGGTGTTCATTTTTGAATTATACATATCAAAAAATGGTTAGGGTAAATTTTTGGGATTTTTTTGAAATTTTTGAATTTTGATGAATAGTGAAATATGATAAAATACTATATATTCAAATTATCAGTTAAATACACTATTTATGACATCATAAATGATGTAATACCACTTTTTTAAGACTCACATTTCATTATTACTATTTGGGATCATGTGAATTGAGATTATTCATAGTCTTGAGCAAAAATATTATAATAATGATTTAAATAATGTAAAATACCTCCT
The DNA here is from genome assembly GCA_963277665.1 of Viscum album. NCBI lineage: Eukaryota > Viridiplantae > Streptophyta > Magnoliopsida > Santalales > Viscaceae > Viscum > Viscum album. The sequence continues at coordinate 1,705,349,358 of OY728145.1, forward strand.
CTCCTCCACTATAAATACCACCATCATCCCCCACTTCCTCCCACACCTCTCAAGTATTTAGAATTGTCTAATTTATGCCAAATTATCTCCCTAATCTACTTCCCCACATCCAAGACCTTCTGGTCTCACCCAAAGGCCAAAATCAAAGTCCTTAAGGAGGATCTTAAGGAGAAGAGATCAAGAGGTAAGAAATCATCTTCCCTTTCATGTGTTTCCCTTTCCTTTCCTTTTCTTTTATAGTCTATTCCCATCCTATTATAAAAGAGGAATGAAAGCTCCAGAAATATTTTATATTATGGATTTTATCATTTTCATGTAAAATTCATCATCATTCTTCTTCTCCTCTCCCACTTATTCAAGGAATAAAAACATTGTCTGTGATGTGTCGAATTACTGACATCGTGGATGATGTGATTTCAATTTTCTTTAATTCTTTAAATTATGGTCATTAAACCAATTTTATGGTTAAAACAAGTTATAATATATGTATTATGTCTCATCCATGGTTCTGGAATTCTTTTGTTCACGTGGTTTTAATTTATAAAACAAAATGTGGTCGTTATTATCAAAGAAACACTAAAATGATCTAAACAAAAATCATTAATGTTTTAACTTATGAATAATCCTCATTTAAGAATTCAAAATGATAAATGGGATAATTTATGGTTCTAGAAATATTTAACTACCATTCCATTCCAATTCTGGAGTTTCACTTCCAATCGATAAGAACATCCATCATGAACCGATCATGGAAAACAAGAAAGCACCCAAAACAATGGAAGGAACAAAATACTAATAATTAAAGGATGAAATGATGTTATGAAATGATCATATAAGGTGTTATAAACATGAATATGTTTCTTTAAGATATTTATAACACTCTTTTAATCATTATATAGGAATTTTAAACATTTTTGAAGTAAGAAGAACCCAAGGTAATGGAATTCTTAAGCCAATTTCCATTCTTTGGGTTAACCTTCTTATTTATTAATTATGTGGTATTAATATTATTGGTGTGATGAATTTATGTTTATATCATGTTTAAATTTGTGTATTTAAATTTTATACACATATCCATTCCATTCTATTAATTCTCACTCCAATTATATTTTAAGGGACTTTCCTTTAAAAATCCTTTTAAAACTCTCTTTAATAAATATCAAAAGGATTGTTTTTTTATGCGTATGGCATGAGTGGTTTCTACTAATTTAAAGATACTTTATTAACATTATATTTTCCTTGGATATTATTTATGTTGGTTTGATCCCATTATATCTCAATATATGTTGGGTTTAGCCCATTATAGCTCAAGATATGTTGGGTTGAGCCCATTATAGCTCACGATATGTTGGGTTGATCCCGTTATAACTCAAGATATGATGGGTGAGCCCCATTATAGATCTCCAATGAATTGGGTACTTTGTACATGTAAGTTTACCAAAATGTTATTCCATGTGTAAGGGTGAATGTAAGAGTGATATGGTAAATATGTCCCAAGGCAACTACATGATGCTTCTATGCATATGAGTTTTTATGATTATGGGTTTTATTGGTTTTTATGTTATCACTTGACTAATGATTTATTTATTTATATAACCTACTAATTTTTATACTCATCAAAAGTTTTTAAAAAAAATTTCACGTGATATAAGGATGGTTAACATAAATAAGGGAGTCGTGATGTTTGATATAGAGTGTTGTTAAAGAAATCATGTTTTAAGTTTTAATGTTTTATATTTTGAAACAAAATGGATACTATTTTAGTAGTATCTTCTTATATGAATGTGGTATGTCTTTTATGTAAGTTATCCTAATTATTTAAAACTCTAAACCCAAAAATATCCTCAATGTGTAATAATGTATGGTCTTGTGTAAAATTCAAGATTAAGTAACATTTTAAGGTCGGGTCCTTATAATTCATATTGTCCAAAAATAAAAGAGACCTATTTACTAAATTTTGACCTTATGATTCCAAATATGGAATAAATTTTTCAAAATTAAAAACATATAATTGTGTAAAATTAATTTAAAATTAATCCCATAGACGTAACGAGATGGATGGTTTTAAAAGTGAAAAAGTTAAAAATATTGAAATGTTTTTATATAAAAATTCAATGTGAAATTGATTCAAAATACCTATATTTTGTTAAATGATATAAAATTGATCTAATTATACTTTAAAGCAGATAAAAAATATAATTTAACACTATAAATTATTTTGATGAAAAATATTTTTCAATTAAAATTCAGTATTTTTTTACTATTCATTAAAACATGAAAATTCTCATAAAAATACCAAAAAAATAATAAAATTAAATTTTTATATTCCTATTTAAAATAATAAGTTTATTTTTGAAAAAAATTATAGAATTTTCAAAAACTATATTTAAAACAAGCGCACCATCAAAAGGCTATAAAACTATCTTTTTATAAAAATACATCTTTTATGAGTAAAATTAGTTTTGTTCTTATATCATGCCTACAAAACACATAGGATGAATTTTAAAAATTATATTGAATATATTGTAAATATATTTCATTAATATAATCCAAAAAAATGTGATTTTTTTATTTTATTGGTATAAAACACACTTTTGTGCATTTAAATAGTTTTTTAGAAAAATATTTCCTTTTATTTTAAAAAGGGTTTTAACTTAATTTATAAATAATTAGTCACAAAATAATTCATTATAGTTAAATGTGTAAACCATTTTTTCATTATTTAGTTAATCCTATTCATTCCCTCTATTCAAATGGATATGTTATAATGGTAAAATTTAAATAAGAATATTTAGTTATTTGTTTAATCTCGATGTGTCGTATCATGTATGTTATAGAACATAGTGTTTCCTTTTAAAAACATGGAATGTTACATGTATTATTCCAATTTTATTCACTCATGGATCATTTTATTTGATTCCTTTATGATTCATTTCTTATGAACTGCCCTAATTTATTCCATGTCTAAAGATTATGATCATTGATATGAAAGGTATGGGTTCCAAGTATTAATTTGTTCTCATACACTTATTCTTATTTCATGCTTATGTGATCACTAATATCTCACTTTCTTACCCTTGATGGGAATACGATCTCACCCTTTGTTATTTTTCCTTTACCTATGTTATAAATAAAGGTTTTAAGTATGGTATATTTGTGAAGAGTGCTAAAGGGGATATCCTTTATGGGAGATGTTGAATATCTTTAAATAAATAAGAAGATTGTGCACCTAGTCTCCAAAGGTACTAAACCATTTTGATCCTCCGGTGTGTGGTTCTATAATATAATGAATATTCATATAAATGATATAAAATATATATATGAAAATACGGGCTCACTGCATTATGATTCCTTATCATGTTTATTCCTTTTCTAGTATTTTTAGCTCACTCCTTTTGTTTATTTATTCCCCAGAATATCACGTTCAGTTTTAGGAGATCAAATGGATTTAGGAGCTCATTATAGAGAATAAAATAAAATAATTTTATTTTAGTCTCACTTTTATATATTATAAACCTAGTATTCCAAATACACTAGGCCTTTTCAATCCTTATTTTTTGTTAATGATTTTTTATTTAAAAAAACATGCAATAATATGTGTAAAAAATATTGGGTCCCTATAAAGATAGTAGCAAGGAGTGTCCAATCCACCCTATTTCTCATGAGGTTATAAATGGTGTTTGGCTAGTAAATGGTTCTTTTGGAGTGGTGTCCACACTCATATTTATTAGTCGGGCTATGGATATGGAGATACCATTCCTCTCTCATTTGGGTTTCTTTATGATCATAAATGATATCGGGTTTCCTTTAGTCATTTAGTATGGGTTTAAAAGGCTATTTTTTATTTATATTGCTTACCCTTACTAGTTTTCGGGGAATCCTATTGGGTTTTTATATACTCACACATGTATGGACTTTTCCCACACATGTTATGTCTTATAAAATCAAAAAATAGATTTGTAGTTACTATAGTGGACCTGGTATCATTAGTGATTAGTGGTAAATATTGGTGATGTACATGTTAAATTGTTAGACTATAGGATCATACATTATGATTTTCTCTTATCAACTCTTTATAGTTTTTTTCAGTTTTGGGTTCCCCCTATATTTATGGATGGGATTATATTTTTACCTTTTATATTTGAATCATGTTCTCATACTCAGATGTGTAAATTTCCTAGAGGTTATTGAATTTATTTTTTACACTCTATATGATTCATTATTTTTTAATGTCTATTCACTATTTCATGGATCTATTGTTTTCATTAATATAGGTACATTAATCAATTCCCTCCCATTTCAATGTTATTCCTACTTAGTGTTTATCGCTAGCCCCTGGTTTAAAGGAGGAAATCTTGGGGTGTCACACTTGGATTATTTCCATCTAGGTAGGAATTTGTGGGTTAGTTCATGAAAATTTTGTATCATAGGTTGCCTTTCCTCTGGATTAGGGTTTGGATTTAGACCATAGAGTAAGGTTTGGTTTGGTAACTTAGGGAAATATTGTCGTAGTGTCATGAGTTTGGATATCATGCTAGGAAACCCAGTTTTGGTGAAAAAAACAACAAATCCCAACACTAGGACTCTAATTACCATATTTTGGACTCAATATATAGATACATAAGTTATATAATTCCAATGAAATATGTGTCATATAATATTCAGTGTTTTGACTTTCATGTATTTCTTAAGTCAGCTCCACATATATTCTATTGATTATGGTACATTTTGATAACTTTAAAAATTACTATATAATAAATGAAATGTTGGATTTATAGATAGTGTCATGATGAAAATTGGTTGATAAATAAGGACCCAGTTCATGGATATTCTCAAGATGTTTTTCCTCGAGGCTGGCATAGAGATGTGTTATGATCTGTTGAGTAGTGCATGGATCCAACTCTAGTGGTTCAGGTGGATGATTGGTTGTGTGTTGGATATTTTATAGTTCCAATATGTTATGATAATGATGAAAATAGGATTTTAATGTTTCATAATTTCCAATGATTGATACTGCTCAGTTTTTACAGTGAGCAAAACCCTAAAGTGGTGGGGGATTGGACAATGGTAGTGGCCCGGGTTTTCTGACTTCTGTAAAACCCTAATAGATCATATGATTGTTCTTGAAACCATTTTTATCATTGATAATTAAGTAAATGGTAGGTTATGGTCATCCATATATAAAATTAGGTTACCCTACCTTAGGATAGAGATGATAATATCTTCATAGATGATTACTTTCTAGTGACCCTGTAGATAACTGAAGTTTTGATAGAGATGATGGATTTTGTTTTCCACCTTATATGGGTTCCCTCCTAATGATATGGTGTTAGAAATAGCTAAAATTAATTACTAAAACATAGGTTATTGATGGATCCCTATATGGGTGTTGTTAATTTTAGAATGTATGGAGGAGGGACGCTTCCCAAACCTAGATGTGTCCTCTTATAACGTGATTTGAAATTGTGTGATAAATTCAATTCATCTTAATGTGGATGGTGGTGAGGTGTACTAGATGGATTCCTTTTAATTTTATATTTATGTTCATTTTATTGGAGGGACAGGACCTCTTTTCCATCACAATGAAACCTTATGATGTTATTCTGGGAATGGATTGGTTTTCTTTGGTGAATTCCATGATTGATTGTCACTATAAGAGAGTTAGATTCCTATGTACATATTATATGAGAAACTACTTCATGTGAGAGAGACATATTATGGATGAGATAGTGGGGATCTCATGAAATTAGGTGAAACCTATCACCCATCAGTTGGTGAGTTATCCTTTAGTGCAGTGGGGTCTACAGGCATTTGTCTACCATCTGTGGTGGAATATTTTAAGGACCTCTTCTATAAAGATGTTTCAGGAATACTTATATGGATGGAGATAAAATTTCACATAAACATGAATACTTATACCACTCAATAACTTATGATTCATATCATATGGACCATACTAAGATCTAGGATATGGAGGTGAAGTTGGAATACATTTAAGATAATGGTTCTATTAGACCCAGTGTGTCCCCCATTGGAAACTCTGATATTTTTAAAAAAAATTAGTAGATATTTTGAGAATTTATATTTATTATTATTTTTTGAATAAGGTAATAATAAATTAAATGTACCTATTTACATGTATTGATGACCTTTTGACTATTTGAAAGTTGGAAGTTGGTTCTCAAAGATTGATCTCTTATCTGGCTACCATCAACTAAGGGTTATCATGGATGATATTCCAAATATGGAATTATGATATCACTAAATTTAATATGTTTTCATGGTGATTCCATTCAGTGTGAGTAATTCTAACTCACTTGTTCATGTATATTATGAACTGTATCTTCTAACTACACTTGGACCAATTTAAATATTCTTTTTTCATGACATTCTCACATGCTCTATGTTAGTGGAGGAGAATTAAGAACACTTAAGGTTGGTCTTAGAATTACTTTGGGATAACTATCTTAATAGAAATATCTTGAAGTGTTAGTTTTTTATCCATGAGGTTCACCTTGTATGTCAAGTCATCTTTGAGCAAGGTTTAGCTATCGATCTAGAAACTATTAATGTATTGATTTCTTGGGAACCTCCTAGGAGTGAGTCAAAGGTGTGGAATTTTTTTATTATAGTGGGGTACTAAAAGCGGTTAAGGTTATACCTTTCTAGGATATAATTATCTTTTAATGCCTTGAAATGGAAATAGTTTCTATTTACCTGGACTGAGTAGTGTTGGAGATCCTTTGAGGAGTTGAGGACAGGGTTGACTGGTGATCCTATTTTGAGACTAATTAAGGAGGGTGCTGAGTATGTGGTGTTTTGTGAAGCTTATGAGGCTATATTTGGTTGTGTGTTAATGTAGAGGTTAGTATTGATCACTAATTAGTGGATACAGTTGAGACACCATGACCATAACTACACTACCCATTAGTTAGAGTGGGCAACAGTAGTCTTCCCCCATAAAGATGCGAAGGAGTTATCTTCTGGGTGAGTGGTTTATTTTTTACTCAAACAACTAGATCCTCATGTATATCTTCACTCAGAGAGATGTAAAAATGGGATAGAATCATTGGTTGGACTTCAAATAGGACTATAACTATGAGATAGTCTATTCTCTAAGTGAAACATAGTGGAAGGTGACCTTAGTAAGATATCCCATTATTTATTAGTGGATGAGGTGTCTAAATAGTTGTATTTGTTTCATATAACTCTAGTGGAGAGAGGGATTTAAATTATATTTAATCAATTGTGGTGACTCAACAATTTCTTCAGTGAATGAGAGTGGCCAATTTGGGAGATATTTATTGGGAGGTTCTAGATGAATTGATATCCTCAAAAGATGCTCTATGTGGATATTATGAAGGTGGGGAGCATGTTATCCATTTATAGGGAAAAAAATTAGTTTCAATAACATTTCATGAGGAGGTTTTGAGGAAGTTTCATACTTCTCCATTATCTATTCATTCAGGTGTGGAAATGATGTACAAGGACCCTTAACAGTAATTTTGGTGGGCATGCATGCGGTGGAGTGTCACCAAGATGGTCTCTTGGTGTGTCAAATATTAGTAGGTAAAGGATAAACATCAGGTTATAGCATCATTAACTTAATCTATTTATATCCCTAAATGGATATAGGATGGAATATAGATGTATTTTTTGACCGGGACTCTGTTGATAGTGAGTGGCTATGATGCTATCTGTGTTATTATTGACTGAATCACCATGTCATCACATTGTATTTCCATCCTAGAGAAGAGTTTAGTTGTGGATTTGAAGTATTGGTACATGTGGTAGATTTTATGGCTTTATGGGGTAACCAAAAATATCATGTTCAACCCAGATGTATGGTTCACATTTAGTTTGTGTAGGGTTTTATAAGAGTCTTTTCAAAACCAATTACATATGAGCTTGATGTATTACCCCAAAATAGATGGAAAGACCTAGAAGAATATCCAAGTATTGGAGGATATGCTGAGAGACTATGTGTTGGACATCATTTGGATCTTATAGGATCACTTTCTATTGGTATATTTTACCTATAATAACAACTATCTCTATACTATCGTCATGAGACATTTCAAGGACCTATATGGGAGACCTAAAAAGTCACAATTGTGTTTGACTAAGATTAGTGAGACATCTCTTGTTGTCATAGATATAGTATTTACAATGATAGAGAAGGTTTTGGTGATCCATGAACATTTGAGTATTGCTCAATGTAGACAGAAATGTTACATAGACCTAAATCCTAAAGCTTTAGTGTTTGTGCAGGGAGACCATGTTTTATTTTGAGTCTCCCTATGACGTGGATTGTAGCTTTTTGGCTAGGGAGTAAGCTATCCAAGAGGTTCTCTAATATATTCTAGATTCTTTATAGGTATGATTATTTTTCTTACCTTTATCCTTACCTCCATAGTTGAACTAAGTGCATGGAATATTCTATGTTTCACAGCTAAGAAGATACGTGCATAAGAGGAAGCATGTTATTTACTGGGGAGATCTAGACATAAAAGATGGATCCAGATTCATGGAGTACCTAGTTGAACCCAAGGACCATCAGGATAGGATCCTACATGGACTGAATTTCCCTTTAATTCAAGTGATTTGGTTACATGGGAGCATGTAGGAGAGATCCTAGGAACATGAGAGTCAGATGTAGACTCAGTACCATAAACTTTTTTTCCTAAATTTTCCTTTTTAGGGTGAAAATAATTGAAGGATGGTAGAATTTAATGCCTTTGGTTTTATATTTTAGTCCTTTTAATATATCTGTATTTTTCCTTGGATTCATTGTTGTTTTTTTGTCTCAGGGCCTCAGAATTGATATTTTAAAAATGATAATATATATATTAAATCACATACACACACATTTTTGGAATAAATTTATTTTTTTGTTTATTGGGACCTCAGATGGGAAATCTGAGACCATGGTTATTTATAGAATGCATTAATTACCCTATTCATGATATAACATTTGTTGGAGTCAGTTGTTCAATTGAATGAGATTTGTTGGTAGGTGATTTAATTAATTTAATTTAATTAGTTGAATTAAATCAATTAATTTATAAAAACCCTAAACATACTCAATATATAATTCAATATAAAAAATCTCTTGGGTTAGATGCATAACCCTAAGAGATTATAAGATCAATATAGGAGATCCATTGTAGAATGACAATTGATCTTGGAGAAGAAATAGTTTCCCGATGGACAATTCTTCCCCAACGATGTTCTTGGATCTCTGCAACTACAACAAAACATACCTGTTATTCATAAAAAATTAACACAATATTGAGGCAGTGAATTTTATTTTCATTTTTTTACCATTTATTTATTTGGAAGGAATTATTTTTTTATCTATTTTTTTCTAGTTATTTCTAATCTTCGCATGTGCCAAGGTATTTATTTAAATTTTTGCACCTATGATTTTACCCTAGTTTTATTATTATGAAATCATTGGATGGGTTAACACTAGCTAAATATTTTTTTCACTCAATTATTATGATTTTAACTACCATTCATTGTGTTCTTTATTAATGGATCATGGGTCATGGTTCGACATTTTTTTCCTAGATTCAAGTGTGATTTAACCCCCCCCCCCAATTTCATTGAGGATGTGTGAAAGAGTTGGATATCAGAGTTTTGTGATTGAATTGTAATGTGATGTGGAATGAGGTTTTTGGTGACATGGATTAGAGGCCGTATTATGGGTCTTCTTCTATGAGTGAGGTATCATAGTGGCGTAGTGTGATGGGGATGGTACTCAAAATGTTTGGGTGGAAAAAATCTATCCACCTATGATGGATCGAGCGTGTTCATCCCTAGATCTATGTTCCTTGGTGAAATTCATAAGGGATCTAGTGGTGGAGGTGTTATAGATGAGATTCATGGAGAGTTATTCGATTTTTGGAAAATGCATGCATACACTACGTGTAGTCTTGGAAAACAATCCATGTAGTTCCCTGGCTATGAAAAACTAGTGTCTCATACAGAGTTAAATATCACATTACATGTTTGAAATGAACTAGTTGTGTGACCTAGTACTGCTAGATTAGAATTTACCCTAGGTATACATGGGAATGAACACATCTAGGAATATATTCACGACTAGATTATAGGAGTGCGACCATCTAATCATACATGACCAGAGTACCTTTACATGGACAATGTACATGGGCATGGCTAGAGTATGCAGGCGTGATCCGAAGTACACGTTTATATGTCAAGATGGAATGAGAATACCCTAGACTACCAAGATATGTTGTATACCTAATGTACATGTAATTTATATCCAAATGGAAAAATAGGCCTTGTAATGGCGAGGAAACACCGGCATGTCTATGTAAGGTCACACACCATGAAACCCTACAATCACATTGTTTATTATTCTATAATACTACTACCTACTATATCTCCTTATTCAAGAATCAGATTTGGGCCTATAAGTATCCTATCGAGAGTAGTTCTCCATGTTGAACATGATAGTAGTTTATTTTTTGGCATCAATGATATGATGCATGGTGATGTGAGTGTGATAGTTCTTTTAGTGAATCATACATGGTGATAATGATCATATTTGATTATCAGAGTGTTTCCATGGTTGGTACCCCCTATCACCCCAAGATGTGGGTCCCTTAAACTCTTTACACAAGTAGAGTTAATACCCCCATATAAAGAGTGCATGGGTCCTTTATCTAGAGAGTGGTACCCCTCATCTTTGAGATAAATTATGGAGTGATTCCTCCACTAGAATTATAGCCCCCTCAGTTTTTTAGCACAATGGCAGGGTGCATGCCCTCCACATTGATTCTTGAGAGGTTATGTAACATGCATAGCAAGGGGAAAGTTCCCCCTTGTCTATAGCACATAGTGGAAATGAGAATTCCCTCCACCCTATTTCTCATGATGTTACTTGTGTTTCTTGTATATTAGATGGGACCTTTGTATCTATAGGTAGAATCATCGTTCTTAAATGTGTTATAGAGATGGTGATCCCCTTTCTCTCTCGCTTAGGTTTCTATATGAGCATATGTGATGTTAAGTTTTATTTACCCTCTTTCTTATGGGTTGATATGATTATTGTTTAATTATATTTCTTCCCCTTCTTGGTTCTTAGGGTTTCCTACTGGGTATGTATATACTCACCCATGTATGGAATTTTCCTACACATGTTGTGTCTTATGCATTCAAAAGATTGATTATAAGTTACTATGGTAGACCTAGTATTAAAGGATCATAGTAGTATGTAGTGGTACTAATGATATTGGGTGATCAGATAATAATATCTTGAACCAACTCTCTCAATATCAACTCATTATAGTTTTTTTTTATTTTTTCTCCATTTTACTTCTAATTGGGTGTATATTTTTTCCATTCACATTTCTATTACACTATTGTACACTGATATATGTATTTCCAAGAGGTTGTCACATCAATGGTTTATACTCTAAATGTTTTAGTAAATTATTATATATATTCACCATTTCATGGATTTATTATGTGAATTCATAAATGTGCTTTAGGATAAGGCATGTTATTTAAATGTTATACCTACTTGGCGCTTGTTACAATCATCTACCCTATTTGAAGAAGTATTGGTCCATCATACTCAGCTTAATTTTATCTATGTGGGCCTTGATGGTTCAGGTAGTGACAAAATATTTTTGGAGGTAATGAAATCATTACCCCTTTGACAATGGTCAATGAACCAATGTTACATGAGGTTATAAACCAAACGACCCCAAAAACATCCATCAGGAACTTCACCATTTTAGTATCTAAATAAAACATGGTAATAAATGAAATAAAAAGAATAATACAAATGAAATGAACGTAAAAAAGGTTATTAATAAACTGTAAAACTAATATAATTTGATTATTCTAGAGTTAGATAACACATGAAGTTATCTGAGAATTAAGGTATGGAATATTCCTTGACATCATCATTTTAAATGTTTTAAACTTTATCTCCTATATATCCATTCTATTTTAAATGTTTCAATATTATTATTATTTATATTTATAAGGATGATAAAGTTAATTTTCAACTATATATGATTTTTTATACATAGCCTAAAAAATATATTTCAATGATTTCGATATGGGTTGTTTCTAACCTTTTACAAAAGATCAAAAAAATTAATGTTTATAGCTTGACTAGATTTTCTTAAATTTGTATCAATTATCAATTATCAAGATTACTCTACATGTTAACATGGTTTTTTAAAGAATATATTGTTACTAATCTTCATGGGATTCTTCATTTTTAAGTGTTTTCAAAGAAAAATGATATCCCCCTAATGATTAGGAAAATATAGAAAGTGTTTTGGAAATGGATTTAAAATTATCTTTAAAAAGTTTTTATAATGAAAATGTTCAAGATTATAAATTTTTTTAATTATTATATAATATAGAAGAATTATAGATAATGACAGGTGATCCTGATATAGCTTATGATGATGGGTGATCCTGATATAGCTCTCTAGTGTATTGGGTAATGATTAGTATTTAAAGGAGAAAAATTATAAATGTCACCATGGGATTAAAAGGTTTTCATTGATAAATAGTTTATTTTATCATATGTAAATGTTATATTTTAGTAGTCAATGTTTTATTTTCAAAATTATAAATGTCGGTATGGGTTTTCATGTTTTTCATTGGACTAATGGGATTCCATTAATTTTATCCCTTGCTGGGATTTTTTTTCTCATATGACATTTTTAAATGTTATTTAAAGGATCTAATAATGAGTATGCATTTTAGAAATCTCATGTTTTCCACTATGGTGACTTATTGTAAGTGAATAAAAATATACATGAGTGAAACATGGATATAAACTTAAAGAACGGTTTCATTAAAAAAATTTATATTGTGTGATAGTGTCTACTTTATTAATGAATTTTTTTACCTAATTATATAAAACTATAAACCAAAAATATCCTCAAATTGTAAAAATATGAAACCCTTATTTTAAACATTGTAATAATGGGTTGTTTAAGTTATGGGATGTCAAATTTTTCATCAAATGAAAGGTTTTTATACCTTTAAAGGTTAATAGAATGTTAAAAGAATCATTAATGATATTCATATTTATCATTATATTATCATGAGATATATTTTGAATATTTCAATGTTTCTTTATCTAATAAATGTTTGTTCATAATTATTTTCCATAAATAAAACATGTAAATTTAGGAAAAAAGACACCAAGGGAATAATAAACTTCAAAATAGTTAACTTAGAATGGTTGGAATAGAGTAGTTTGTGGAAATGTTGAATCATATGTCCCAAACTATTATTGTTGGAACCCATGAAAGGTGGTGAATAATTTTTATTTATATAAACATATCTATATTAGATAATTTCATGAAACAAAACCCTCCAAATTTTAGTGGATCTTCAGACCTAGTGAAAGCTTAATGATGGATCAATGATATAAAAAGCATATTTATAGCCATGTGATGTATGAGAGATCAAAAGTAAACTCTTGGTATTTATCACTTTGGAGGATATGTTTATCGATGGTGGTATTTTATTAAGAATACTATGGAAAATTATGTGATTGATTCCTTGTATTGGACAATATTTAATGATATTTTCTTAATAAGTATTTTCCTATTTTTCATAAGCTTATAATGGAAAGAAAATTTATAGTGTTAATGAAAAATAAAATTGAATCAGTGGCCACTTATGTGGAAAATTTTACCAGAATGGATAGGTAATAATTGAATTTTATTCTAGAATATGATAGTAAAATTGATTTATTTTAAATAGATTTAAAACCAATTTTTTGAAGTGCATTAGACTCTTGGGAAATTAAAAATTACGAGGATGTTATTAATTGTGGTGAGAAAATTGAGGTGGTGTTTTATGAAATATATATAATTAGTGATGAAAAAAGTAAGAAATGATTAAGTTGGAAATCAATGGATAAGTTTTTATCAAATAAATTTTGTGGAACACACCCCCCCCCCAATGATCCATATGTGGTAAAAGAAATTTTTATGAATTTTTTATAGGATAAATATTTTTTACCAATATGGTAATCTCATTAATTTGTCTCTTAATTATAAGGAAAATAGTTGTAATCCCATAAGTAATAAGAAAAAAATATATTTACCCAATAGTGAGATGTTTTAGTGGGGCTGAGTTTGGCCATTAAACTAATTTATGTCTGAAGATAGTTAAAAAAGTTAGGAATCATCAAAATAAAAAGTAGAAAACTATGAAAAATTATTTTCCTACAACTAAAATAGATGTTGGACCATAAAATAAAGTTGTTTCTGGTACATTACTTATTTATTCAGAGTATTACAATATATTATTTTATTTGGGATCTACACATTCTTTTATATCATTAAAATATGAAAGTAAAATGGAAATACCATCTCAAGAAATGAGTTCTTAAATTTTGGTAAAAACTATTGTGGGTAATAATAATTTATTGATATCTTCATGTTATCTTTTGTAAAATGGTTATTCCTATAATCCTAGTTATCTACCCAATTATGGAGTTTTATTTCATTCTAAGATATGGATTATATTTCAATTTATCATGATACGATAGATTGAAGATCTAAAGAAGTAATATTCAACTTTAAAAGTAAATTTTAATTATTATATAATAATGAATTCATATATTTGATAACATATCAAGAATCTAAGAAACATATAATATATTCAAGTGAAATTTATCTTGAATATATTTTTTGTAAATATAATTTTCAAATCATAAATGTTATAGTGGTGAATGAATATATGGATGTATTTCATAATTATTTTCCTGGTGTTATTCCATATCTAGAGTTTGGTTTACTATTGACTTGTTTATTTCTACTAATCCAAATTTAAAACCTCATTATCAAATAGATTTATATGAGTTAATAGAATTGAAAAGGAAATTATAAGAGTTTCTTAATATGGATTTAATCCTTCTAAGAACTTTTCCTTTGGGTGCCTCTTTTCAAAAATAAATATGATTTCATGAGAAATTGAATTGATTATAGAGAACTAAATAACATCATTGTTAAGAACAAGTATACATTGCATCAAATTGATGATTTGTTTGATCATATCCAAGAAGATCAATATTTTTTAAAGGATGGTCTCTGGTATGGTTATTATCATCTGAAGGTGGTAGAGGAAAACATTATAAATTCAACATTTTATTCCGGATATGGTCATTATGAATTTTTGGTTATGCCTTCCAGGTTAACAACGTCACCTTATGTATTTATGGATATTATGAATAGATTATTCCATGATTATTTTCATAAATTAATTATTTTTTTCATTTATGAAATTTTAGTTTATTCTATGATATGTGAGGAATATGTGAAATGTATACAGATTTTCATAAAAAGCATAAAATTCAATAATATGTATGGAACATTTATAAAATTTGAATTATTTCATTATATAATTTATTCTCTTGGGATTATTTTTTTCAAAATATAGAATAACTATTGATCCAACCAAAACTAGATAGGTGAAAGAAAAGACAAGACCAAAAAATGTCACTGATATTCAATTTTTTCTTATATTAGAGGTTTAATAATGATTATTTATTGAGAAAATTGTTATGTTATATATCCCAATGACTACATTAACTAGAAAAGGATTTAATTAAATATGGATACATGATTATGATGAATGCTTTCAGAAATTGAAAAAAAATATTAGTTAATGTACCATTTTTATCCTTAGTAATAAGAAATGGGGAATTTTTTATATACAGTGATGCATAATTATAAGGAATTTGTTGTGTATTAATTCATTATTATCAAGTAATTTCATATTATTTACTTCAATGAAAAATCCATGAGAAAAAGTACCCTATTTAAGATCTTGATCATGCATTTGTGTTTTTTCTTTAAATATTTAGAGTCCTGTTTTATATGGGTTAAATTATGAAATATATACTTACCACAAAAGAATAAATTAAATATTAATAAAAAAAGAGTTTAAAAGTGGTTGAAAATATGGTTTGAACTTATAATGGATTATGATTTACCGATTCACTATCATCCAGGAAAATAAAACAAGGTAGCTAATGTATTGAATTTAAAGGATCATGCATCATTAACCATGAAACATTTAAAATATGGTACTTTTTTTAATAAATTAATAAATGTTGTACTAGAAAGAGTTCATACAAAAAAATTATCTATTTTTGTTATGATGTCATTATATCTATCTTTGGGATAAAGAATTAACAAGGCTCAGATGGAATATCATAGTTTTTAAGAAAGAGTAAATTTAGTCAAGAAGGGTATGTTGACTGTGTTTAATGTTGATCGAGGTGTTATCATATTTGAAAAGAATCTATGTGTTCTGAGTGATCCTTGGTTTAATAATGAATTATTAAGTGAATATCAAAGCTCTATATTTTCCATTCATCATGGCTATACTAAGTTATATTGATACTTATAAAAATATTATTCATCGGAATGTATAAAAAACATATTGATCAATTTACTTTGAAATTTTTGAATTGTTAAAAGGTTAAAGCGGAGTGACATCAATCGAAGGGGATTCTTCAACCTTTTCTAGTTCCTGAATGTAAATGGTATAAAATATGCCTATATTTTGTGGTAAGATTTTCAAATAAATCTTGATTTAATGATGGGATTTTGGTTATTATTGATTGTTTTTTGAAATATGAGCATTTTATTCCTATTATAGATATGATTCCTTTGTATAAAATTTCTAAAAATTGTCTTAAAGAGATAGTTAGATTACATGGAGTCCCTATCTCTATTTTATCTTATCATGATCCCATATTTTCTTCAAATTTTTGGAATAAAACTCAAAATTATTTTGGTAATGAATAAAATTTCATTATATCCTTTCATCCTTAATCTAATGGATAGTCGGAGTATAAAATTAACACTTTGGAGAATATTATTTGATATTTCTATTTATATTATCAGTTAAGTTAAGATTATCATCATTCATTTGATTATTTTTTAAATAATATTATTTTTCATTCTAGTATAAAAATGGCACCTTTTGAGACATTATATGGAATGTTTTGTTGAGGTCCAAGTTGTTGGGATAATTTTAGTGAAATGATGTTTTGGGGAGTAGAACCAATGGATGAAATAATAAAGAATGTAAAGTTTATTTAGAAGGACATGAGGAAAAAATCTAGAAGGTATATGAGTTATAGATATCATAAGTGAAAATATTTATCCTTTTAGTTAGGAGATCATGGTTTTCTTAAAGTATCACCTTGTAAAAGATTCATGTGTTTTAGTAGAAATGAAAAGATAAGTTTTTGTTTTAGTGATTGAATTTTGAAAATTTTAAGATCATTTTCTTATATAAAAGCATTACCTTGAAGTTTATCTCAGGTATATGATGTGTTTTAAGTTTCTTTGATAAGAAATTACATACCTTATGAATCTCATGTTTTGATCCTTAAATTGGTAAAATTAGTGAAAATTTTATTATATGAAGAAAATATAGTTCATATTTTGAATCTCATGGGGTAGATACTGAAAAATAAGGTGACTCACCATGTTAATGTTTAATGGATGAATCACATGATTGAGGAAGAAACATAAGAATCAGAAAATTATATTAGGGAAAAATACTCTCACTTGTCTATATAATGAATAAAATTACAAGGATGAAATTTCCAAAATGGGGAATAATTTTACAACCCTGGTAATCTTAAAAAATATATCTTATTATTTAAAATTATTCATTTTATGCATTTAAATTTAACCTAGTTTTATAAAAAAATCATAAAGTTTTTAGTAGAAAATGAATAGTTTTATTTAACTAAAATTTTTTCAATTAATTTTATTATTTTATATAAAATTTAAATTTATTTATTTTATAAATTATTATTAAATAAAAAGGAGTTAATTTTTTAAATAAACATATTAATTATATATTATGATAAATGTTTTGGATTTTTATGAAAGGATTCATTTTTTAGTGAACAGTTAAAAATGATGATTACTGCAAAACGGTCATTTCTTTTCCATAAATCATGTATTTTAAAAGTCCCGTTATATTTTTTATATTATTTTTCAAGTAAAATGATATAAATTTCATTAAAATTAATAAAGATAATTGAAAAATAATCAATATTATATTATATTTTGTTATGAGTTCATTTTTATACTTTAAACCACAGTTCCCTATAAATTTTTTTTGTTGTGCTTTGTGAACATATATTAATAGTAATTTCATAAAATTATAAACAATTAATATTTAAAAATATATTTTATATTTTCAATTAGGTGGTTTAAATATATTAATGATGTCTATATCATTTTTTATTCATTGTATATAGTTACCATGGTAAAAATGTGTCACTATATTAAAAGGGTAAAATTGGTTAATTAAGGTAAAACCTAAGTAATAAGGTAAATAAAATAATTTCTTAATTATTATTGGATGATAGGATTTATAAAACTATCATATTATCTCTAAATAATAATTTCTTATGTTCCAATTGACCAATAGAGTGCCATATTATTATATTAAAACATTGAATAATTATAAGTATTTCATTCTCCTTGCTTATAAAAGGGAACCTAAAATCCTCACCTACTCGCACCTTTTGAGCTCTGTATTTGATTAAATACCTATAAAAATATCTACCCAACATCCCTATCCACTTTCTATAGATCCCAGTTTCACCAAAATTTTAAACCTAGAATGATTAACGTGTAATCCAAAGGAGGTTTTCCACATAAGAGGTATAATAGTTAACTAAGTGTTTCATGATTATTTATTCATATACCTACTTAAAATATTCATTAAACATGATTAAATAATAATATAATTACATTATATATACATAAATGTTATTTTCATCATTTTTTAACCCTTTTCATATAATTTTCAATCTTATATAAAATGAAAACTTATCTCTTACGTACATGCGGACTATCACCTCTATAAAGAGATGTGTTTCATTTTTCATCACTAGATTATATGGATCATTAAAATGATGTGAAAATGAATATATATGTTATTTATGTAATAATTATTATTCTTTAAAATTAATATATAACTTAACATCTTACCATTTTTGTTCTTTTTGAATTGATAATTTTGCTCGTGTGTACGTGTGGAGTACCACCTCCATGAATTATTTTGATTGATTTTTAATTTCCACCTTATTATGGTAGTCATAAGGATAAAAATAATGAATAGATATAAAATTTATAAAAATGTTTTGTATAATATAAAATTATATTTCTTTCCATTTTATTTCTTTTCCAACTATTATAAAAATGAATGTGTCATTCATTCCCACGTACAAACTTTCCTCTCTATGAAACTAAGTGGTTCATTTTTTATGACCGCCTTACAAGGTTTTTTTTTAAAGTGTATTTAATGTATAAATATGATAATTATAACATTTTATTACTAGATTTAGTTGAACCATAAATCATTTGACCATGGTCAAAACACTAATGTTGTTTGAGGTTAAAAACCAAACTACCATAAAATGTCCAATGTAAACTAAACCATTTTAAAAAATAAATAAAACATGGAAGAAAATGAAGTAAAATGAATAATAAAAATGAAATAAAATGAATAATAAAAATTAAATGAAAATTAAATTTTTTATTAATACATTATAAAATTAATATAATTTTATTATTTAGGATTTAGAGAATATATGAAGCTATACGAGGCTTATGGTAAGGGTTTTCATTTAAAATACCATTTTAAATGTTTTAAACACTTTATTATCAATATTGATGTTTATTTAAATGTTTGAAGAATGATATTACTTATTATTCAAATATTGATTAATTTAACTTTCAACCATATATGAATCAATTTATAATGAATCAAAAAATGAATGTTTTCAATGTTTTATGTATGGGTTATTTTCAACCTTTTTCAAAAGTGAAAAAAGATTTTTTAAGGTATATAGCTTGATAATATTTTCCTAATGTCATAGATATTATTCATTATCATGATTTATCCATAAAAAAATTATAAATAAAATCCTATTCTCATTGTTCTAGGAATTTTTTATTTTTAGGATTTCTCAAAGAAAATGTATATTTATTCTAATGATTGTAAAAAAATGGAATGTGTTTTGGTAATGGGTTAAAATGAGTTTTATAATGGTTTATCATGAAAATTGGAAATATTATACATTTTATCTTTATGATATGTTATTTGATCCTTTTTGATGATGAAGGGTGATCCTAATATAGCTTATGGTGAAAGTTGAGCACGATATAGATCTCCAATGCATTGGGTAAGAACTATTCATCAAAGGTGAAAAACGAGGGATATAGTCAGGTGGGTTACTCATATATAATTAAGTAGGATTCATTTATTAAAATATGAGTTAAACATGAGTGAAAATGGTTGATGAATATGATGCTCCAAGATACCTATATTATTCTTGAAAAAATGGGTTTTATGGAAATATTTTGATTTTATAAGGTAAAAGAAGATAAAAGGTGAAAGGTTTGTATTTAAAGGAATGTTTTCATGAGTTCCCACATTCCTCATGATTTGTTAACAGTTTTTTATATCCTTTCTAATATCATTCAATGGTTTTATTTGATCATAGATTTATTTTCTCATATAAAATTCTTATATTTATGTGTTAAAATATTTATTATAGAAAAGGTAAATTTCATCATGGGTTTTTATGTTTTTCATTAGAGTAGTTAGATTACTTTATTTTTATTCCTTGATAATATTTTTTTAAAATCCCACATGTAACACCCCTAGATTTTAAAATTTAATAGTGTATTCCCCATGCAACACCAAACTGAGAAGAAAATATAACACCTTGTGACTTTAAGATATATTTATTTTTAAATAAATCCATCCCCTTAAATATCTTACATTGCACACAAAAATAATTTTATATTATATCACTTATAAAACTCATTTTATCATGTGTTACATGGAACACTATTTTTAGCTTGTGTTACATGCATAATGAGTTTATTTGGTAACTTACGTTACATGCGCAAGACCTAGTTTTACTGAACAACAATATATTATTAAAATAATTTTATAATAGTTATAACCTAGGCATTAAATTGGAGGGTATGAATGGGATTAAATAACATATTAAAATATATAATTTACACATTATTATCAGTTATCTTTTTATTATTAATAAAATAATAATCATTTAAATGAAAAAGAAATGTTTTCTAAAAATTTATTTTTATAAGACATATTAGTCATGCATTGCGTACATAATTAAGAATTAATTTTTAACACTATAATAAAATTTATTTCAAAAAATAAAATTAATTTTTTTTAATTTTGATACAAAAATTATCTTATGGTCAATTTTTGAGATTTTTCTAAAAAATTTCATTTTTTGATGAATAGTTAAAAATACTGGATTTTAATTGAAAACTGAATTTTCATTTAAATAATTAATAATGTTAAATTATATTTTTAATTGGATTTAAAGTAAAATTAGTTCAATTTTATATCAATTATTCCAATTTATCTCATTAAAATCATTTTCATATTGAATTTAGATATAAAAACTTTGTAAACTTTTAAACATTCTCACTTTAAAAAATTGATTTCTCTACACATCTGCAGGATTAATTTTAAATTAAAATTTTTCACTTAAGTTAATTTAATTGAGAATAATTAATTTAATATTTTGAGTCTTGATAATTTTTTTTATAATAATTTCAACTTAATTTTTTGAATTAAATGAATAGTGAATGTGGTACAAATTAATTACCATGGTTCAGGTAAAAATTTATTTATTAGAGGGTTAAACTAAAATGATAAGGATAAAAATGGACCATAAACATTTCTAGAAACTATTTTATGGAAATATTTAGAAAATAAAACCTCTAATTTTTTATATTGGTCCATTTTGGACCCCCTGTATCACCTAAAAAACATGGGAACACACGATTCTATTCAAAAATACCAAGTGTGTCCTCTCCCCTACTTATAAAAGGACACCCCCTCTCCTCTATTCTTTACAACATAAAACCTATTTGGTTTGGAAAATTCCTACCCAAATCACTTACCAAATTAAATCCCCTAATCCTATAATATTTATCTTGGGATGAAATATAACCTTTTAAGGCCTTAGTGCAAACCTAATGAGGATACCCAAATAAGGGGAAATGTTCCACAATGAGCGTCTTTATGTTATTTCATTATCTTCCTCCATAAATTTATATTAAAATGTGTTGATATAACAACCTAAGTGTGTTTCATATATTGGGATGTTTTTATAACAATTTAATGGCCTAAAACCATCTCTATGTCCATCAAATGGGTTATAAAATCATCATCCATGTGTACTGAGGACTACTGCCATGCGTACCAATGTCATTCATTTTTTCATTTCAATCTATCAGGGATGGGCTTGATTATAGATATAAATTATATATTTTATATTTATAAAATATTTATACCTATGGGTCATTATATCATATATATAAATATTTTCCTTCCATTCCATAGGTTATGCAATAACATCACTCGTGTGTACAGTGGACTACCGCCTCATGAAGCGATGTGATTCGTCTTCCACTAACGCTTTACATGGAATGTAATAAGGTTAAATTGAATGATTATATTTGATAAAATTAATAAAAGTTTGATATTAATGACATATTTATTATTCTATAAACATAATATATTTTATTTTATTTTTTTCCTTTTCAGTCACATAAAGATGATAACATCATTCTTGTACATGTGGACTACTGCCTTCATGAAGCGATGTGACTCCATTTTATTAACCACACCATTTGGATGATATATAAGTATTTAATATGGTATTAATTATATTATGATCATTTTTTGAAATTAAAATATTACTTACCTTCTTTTTATAATGATCAGTGAAAAATGGAAATGTTACTCATGTAGACGTACAGTCAACCATCTCTATGATCGCAATGTACTTAATTATTCTTAAACACCATACATGATTAGTTTTAAAATTAAAATTGATATAAAAATATGATAATTATGTCATTATTATTATTATAGAGATAATATAACTTCATTATACTCATAAGAACTTGATATTTCATGATGAAACATGCATGATATAACAAGGAAATTAACACCAAACACAATGAAAATAATGAAATATTTTTAAAATAAGGGTGATAATATGTTATAAAAGGATTATATATGATATTATAAATATTAATATGGTTTTTTTGTAATTTAATTACATGTTTAAATCCACTATACTGAAGTTTAAAGAAAGATCAATCAAAAAGAAGCATAAGGTTAGGGATTTATTAACTCAATTTATGTTCATTACGTTAATATTATACTTCATTGATTATGTTATTATAATATTATATCTATAATTATATTTTATTACCTTAATATATTTCTAATTTTGAGATAATGATGAAGAAATGATTGATTTAGATAAGTACTGACTACCATGGAACTGATTATTGACTTGTAAACAAGTAGTCTATGCTATCATAGATGGAGTTTACAACACTTTTGGATTTAAGGAATATATCCAATAACATGTATATTGCTTAAGGAATATGGAATAATTCATGTTTCAAATAAGGTTTTATGGTAATTTTAGTTATTACCATATTTCAAAAGGATACATGGTGAAGTTATTCACATGTTTGGAATATAAAAATTTAGAGCTGGTTTATGTTGATTAAGGGATAATGATAAGTTCATCTTGGAAATTCAGTGACCTTCTTTCTAAAGTGTTGGATAATTATATTTTGGAAAGTTTAAAAATTTATGAATGGTTTAAGTTGATCATTTTCTAATGTTTTAAACGATAATGTATTACTTCACCACATGACGCAACCTGTTCTAAGAGATAAAGTATAGATAGTTCAAGGAACAATCAAAGGATAATATTGTGTTTATGAAATAGAAACATATATTTATACTCTTATAAAGTGGAATAATTCCTCAACTCAAAGAAAAGAGTCTTAATTAAAATTTTGTCCTATTATCATAATCTTTTATACTATCAATGATTTTTTTTTCATTACAGTAGTTTATAGTTTTGTAGTAATCAACTTTAAACTCAATATGTTCTCTATCACTTTCCATCATAACTTCATAGTTTTATATTTCTTCCATGTCTAGTTTCTTACTTCCAACTAATGTCACCCCATTCAAAAGAATAATTTTTGTGGTGACCACCTCATTTACCATAACCTCTTTTAAGAGGATATTTTATTAACCCTATTTTTAATGTGGGTTTCCCATAAGAGAATTTTCAAGTATCAACCTTTAACTTTTGAAGTGAAATTTCAAATTGTAAATATGCAATTCTATTGATATAAGAATAATGTAACACCCTAGTAACTTGTTTTATAATTTTAAATACATTAAGTTAGGAAAAATAATAATTTAAAATTAAGTGTTTTAATTAATAATAATAATTATAAATAATTATAATTTATATCTTTCAAATTAATTAATTAATGTTCTGAAAAAACAAATTCTATTTTATAGTATTATTTTGTGTAAAATAATATTTTAATATGAATATATGTATTTGATTCATTTTTATCAATAGATTATTTAATTAAATATTTAAAACAGTAATATATATATATATATATATGTTGACTATTATAATTATTTTGATAAATACTAAATTATGTTATGAATATATTCACTATTAATATGACACCCCAAGATTTTATGGTATATTTCTTCATAAATAATTTCAATTCATTAGATAGATTATATGAACACAACACTGAGTCTCTGCAAAATAACACTTTGTTATAGTTATAACATATCCATTAAACTTAATTTTTCCACTTTTTTATTTTAATTTTGAAAATTGATATACACGGTTGTGATCGGTAAGTTTTTTAGAGTCTAATATGATCAACTTAATTTTTTTAGTGAATAGTAACTCAATCCTTATGAATAGTAATGTACCCTTATCAATAGTAATGTACCCTTATGAATAGTAATGTTACCCATATGAATAGTAATATGGAACTTATGAATAGTAACCACACCCATGAAAGTATAAATAAAATTTAGTCACCATATAAATGAGAGTAAATGTTTTAAAAAATAATAATTAAGTGTTGGTATTTTTATGAGTAATAAATATTTAATTACAATTAATAAAATTAATAAAATTAATTTTCATAAAATGTATTACTAAATAAATATTTTGTTTTCCCATGATTTTAGAATGATTTTATGAGACCTCAGTTAATTTTTGAAAGTATTATAAAATCAGTTTTAAATTTAAAATCTGTATTTTTCAAGTAAATAATGATTTTTTTTAAAATTAAATTTGTAACATCTCGGTTCTAAAAGACACCAAAAGGCACCCCTTACCTGGTTGGTCACATGGCCTCAAGCACATTTCCCCGAACTCCAGAGGCTATCGACTAGCATCGAGAGCCTTGGGTGTGATAGTGGGGAAACTATGCCCTCATTGGCGGAGTAACACAGTAGAAGTAAAACAGATATGTAATAGCATAAGCAGTATAATCATGCAAAAGTGAACAGTAGAAGACTATAAATAATAAACTGGATCACACATATATATATATTAATGATGCATGATACATATGTTTAGGAAAGCAGCCAAATAAATCACAATGCTGGAATACAAATAGTAATAAACCAGAGTACAAAAGAAAAACAGATGGCAGCTTCTTAGCATCACAAGCCTCAGCTTGGTCCCATGCTCTCCAGTTTCACAGCACTCAAGTACCTGAAGTAGAAGGTCTCTTTCCCTTATCTATAACTGCAAAAATATAATCTGTTTGGACCCAAAAGCATGGCCCAAACAGGGTGTGAGACAAAATCCCAATAGGCAATCACCACAAGATCTGTGCCTAACAATCAGTGAATATATGGCAAGTAATAATCAAAAGAAGGCAGTAAACAAGGAAGTACTCAACAGTAACCAATCCTACAGTTTCAAAACATTCAGTTTCATATATCAAGTAAACAACCAATCAAGAAGGAAAACATAAACATGTAACCCTCTAGGAAGTACTCACAGCCTATCCCCTCTGGTCCTACCTGGCAACACAAGAAACCCTCTGGAAAGCACACACAGTCTACCCCTCTGGTTCAAATTACAAGGATATAACAAAGACTCTCTGAGGAAGCACTCTCAGTCAATTCCCCTTATAGTCAAAAGTAATAAAGACTCTCTAAGGAAGATCACATGGTCAATTCCCCTTATAGTCAAAAGTGATCAAGACTCTCTGAGGAAGATCACACGGTTAATTCCCCTTATAGTCTATTACACCAGGTTCTCACAGCCCTGTGTAAGTCAAACGATCGTGGTAATGTAATATGGAAAAAGTAAACCTCAAGAAATACTTGGCTAAACATTCTATATCATATCAAGCATGTCGGATCAACTATTCACTCCATCCTACAGTACTAGGCATGGGAAACATCAAGGAAGCCTAATGGGATAAATAGGATCAAGAGGTTGTAAACAGAACATGCATGGGAAAACACTTCCAAAGCATAGCAATCAACCCTATTCACATTCAGTTAACCTCTACTCAAGATTACAATCATGGAAGACAATTAACAGGGCTAAAATTATAAACTCACAATGCCCCATGTAAGGGTATTGGACAAAATTTCACATATTACTCAAATACTTTCAATGGAAATGCACAAACCACCTACCTTGATGTTGGGAGATTATTATATGTGAACCTCAAGGCTTTAATCGCCTAGGAACACCATATATCTACAAAAATGTCTAAAATTTTAAATGGAGGATAACTTGAGAAAGAGGAGGAATCATGTAATGAAGATGTATCAGAATTAATAGCTTACTAAGGTTATCCCAATTCAATCAACGGCAGTCGAATCAGAGATTGGATGCTCACTCGGGGGCTCGGAGAAAGATCGTAGTTGTCACGAACCTGGCCGGGTCGCCATCCAACCCGGCACCCGACTCGGTCTACGACATAGCCCGAATGGCATTCCCGATCCCCACAGGTTGGCACAAGTGCCCAGGTATCAAACATTACATGGGAACAATTTACCCAAAATAAAAGACAGAAAAACAACTAGCTAGATAAATAAACTGAAACTGGAAAAAAATACAACCAAACACGTCTTTAAACTATGAACATTTTTAAAGTCTACAACTCGAACCAATAACTAAAAATAAAGGAAGATAGCGGAAACTAAAACTATTACTCAAAACCTCCCAACAAAAGAGAGGCCACATCAACACCACCCTACATGAAAAGACCAACTGCAACCTGAACTACCATCACTGAGCACGAAGTCACAACCTGGAAAGCAGAAGAAACAGAATCTGCATACACCCAAGGGTGTATGTAGGGTGTGAGGTAAAAGCCCAGTAGGTTTCCATTGAGAAAAGGTTCCACGCATAATTATTAAAAGACAAATACATTTGCAATTTAACCGAATAAAAAAATAAGTGCTTAAATAATTTTAATGAAAACGGTTTTTAAGGGGAAACTTCTATAAAAGGAAAACAAATTAAATTAACTTACACACACGCACACACACACACACACATGCACACACAGACGCACATACACACGTACACACGCACACACACTTTTCTTTCAAACCACAACATCACACCATGTGCCGACGGTGAGCAGAAATCAAAAGAAGAGCACAATACATGGGAGAGACCCTAAAGATACTAGCGAGAAGTGGGACCCTAGAACCTCACATCTCAGTGACCCATATCATACATTATCATTCACGAGCCACTGGTAGGGAAACATTTCCTACCATAGTGGTCTCCAGTCATCATCCAATATTTAGTTAGTGTTGTAAGCGTCAATCCTGCTAAGTGAAACTGGGCCGAGGCCACTCCCGTATCACTAGCATGCTAGTCTAGTCCTCCCACCTAGTACCCAGGCTTCCCGTTTGTGCTCAAGTAATTCAAAGTTCATGCCACGTTTCATAATCATACACTCAAACCAAGCAAGAAATCACGCACACCAAAAACCACCATTCGCACACACAAAATCCATTTGAAATAATACGCACACTAAAATGTTCCAAAACTCAATCTCCATTTCTTACACAACCAATTAAAACAACTTTCATCCTTAATAACTATTTAATAAAACATTTAAGATTTTTTTTATAAACAAATTTTGAAGATCAGAGCATTAATTTACACACAAAACCAACCAAACCTTCTTTCGTAACCAAACGCATACAACGCCACATCAAGAGTTCAATCCACACCACTTACACCAATTAAAAAGAAACTGTTTGAGTAGTTTAACACAAGTTCTAACAAACGATGCAATAATGTTTTCACTAATGATAAATTTGGTTTTATTTAAAATTCCACTTTAGAACCAAACACACGACGTAATATTATCGAAACATGATTTTCACCACAAATATCATTTAATTAAAAATTTAACAATTTATAAAACACTAAACCAGCTTGACATGGGTTTCCAGAAAATCACACTAATATCACAAAAACACATTAATAAAAAATCAATGCATATGAAATCTCAAGAGAATAAAATAAGACCACATTGCACCCTACAAACTAACTAAATAATATGCTGAATTAATTAAACACGCAAATAAATTCATCAAACAATAATTATGAGAATAACCACCTACCTATGATACCATTTTGTCACGAACCTGGCCGAGTCTCCATCCAACTTGGCACCCGACCCGGTTCGCGACATGGCCCGAAGGGCGTTCCCAATCCCCACGGGCTGGCACAAGTGCTCGGGTATCAAACATTACATGGGAATGATTTACCCGAAATAAAAGACAGAAAAACAACTAGCCAGATAAATAAACTGAAACTGGAAAAAAAGACAACCAAACACCACTTTAAACTATAAACATTTTTAAATTCTACAACTCGAACCAATAACTAAAAAGAAAGGACGACAGTGGAAACTAAAACTATTACTCAAAACCTCCTGACAAAAGAGAGGCTACATCAACACCACCCTGCATGAAAAGACCAACTGCAACCTGAACCACCATCACTGAGCACGAAGTCACAACCTGGAAAGCAGAAGAAACATAATCTACATACACCCAAGGGTGTATGTAGGGTATGAGCTAAAAGTCCAGTAGGGTGCCACCGAGAAAAGGTTCCACGCATAATTATTAAAAGAAAAATACATTTTCAATTTAACAGAATAAAAAAAATAAGTGCTTAAAGAATTTTAATGAAAATGGTTTTTAAGGGGAAACTTCTCTAAAAGGAAAACAACTTAAATTAACTTACACACATGCATGCGCACACACACACACACACACACACACACACAGACGCACACACACACACATAGTAATAATAATAAAAATTATTAATAATAATATTCTTAAACTAAAACCATGATAACAATAAAAATTACTATTTTCATTTTCATTAAAATAATTATTTAAACTTTGTTTGATTATATTTATTTTTAAAGAGTCGGGAAACTGTGCGGTTACCCCGCACGGCCCTTAAAAAAAATTTAATAGAATTATGCTGATGATAATAATAAACTTAATACAATTATCATCTTTAACACCTTTTAATTCGTTTTGGTTTTAATTCTTTTTTTCGGGTAAATCATTCTCATGCATTAGTTTTGATACCCGGGCACTTGTGCCAGCCCATGGGGATTAGGAACGCCCTTCGGGCCATGTCGCAGACCAGGTCGGGCGTCAGGTCGGATGGCAACTTGGCCTGGTTCGTGACAGTAGTCGTACGGGCGCTCTCAGATGAACTAGGTCAAGAAGTAGACAGTTCTTTCTGTCAGACGCGACCCCGGTACGTTTAATGAAAAAAAAGAAAGTATGCGGCATGTACTTTTGAAGTACATGGCATGTACTTTCCCTTACCGAGCCCCACTTTAAGCAGACTCCAGGTCACCACACATGGTCATGTGCACGGCTGTTACACGGCCCGCACACGGCTACTTGCGGTGATAGAGTACACGGCGTGTACTTAAAAAATTTCCAGAAATTCCTTTTTTTCTCAAAAACAACTAGAAAAGGAAAAAATACCTGAAAATAAGATCCGGGTTCTTACAAACTTCCCCCCTTAAAGAAATTTGTCCCTGAATTTCCCTATCAAGGTGGCGTATAAGAAGAAACTCGGAACAGCTCGGACCACTGTGATCGTACATCCGCCTCCCTCTCCCAAGTCTCATCCTGCACTCGTCTGTGCTTCCAAAGCCTCACACTAGAGGAATAGACCGGCCACAAAGAACCTTCATACTTCGATCGACAATCCAGATAGGATGCTCCTCAAAAGATGCATCCACTTCCAACTCAACCTCCTCGGGTTGGAAGACATGAGACGGGTCTGAGAAGTAACGTTGAAGTTGAGAAACGTGGAAGACGTCATGCATAGCCTGGTACCTTTGAGGTAACTGCAACCGATAGGAAACTGACCCAACTCTCTCCAACACCTCAAATGGCCTGACATATCTCAGAGAAAGCTTACCCTGTCTTCTAATCCTTCTGTGCCCCAACATTGGTGTGACAAGCAAGAAAACCTAACTCCCGACCTTGAACTCCAGAGGTCGTCTCCACTGATCAGCGTAAGATTTCTTTCACAACTGTGTAGTATCCATCCTCTTTTGAATCAACTCTATCTTCTATGTGGTCTCCTGAACAAGAAGAGGTCTTAGCATAGCTACCTCTCCTGCTTTCAGCCAATATAAGGGTGATCGGCATGGCCTACCGTACAAGGCATCGTAAGGTGCCATCTTAATAGTTGCTTGGAAACTATTATTGTTGGAAAACTCCACAAGAGGTATTTATTTCTCCCAAGAACCTCCAAAATCCAGAATGTATGCTCGTAGCATGTCCTCAACCACCTGAATTGTACACTCATACTGGTCATCTGTTTGGGGATGGTAAGTTGTGCTCAAAATTACTTGTGTACCCAAAGCCTTTTGAAGCCCCTGCTTTACCCGAGAAGTAAAATGTGAATCTCTATCTGAAACAATAGAGTGTGGAACTCCATGTAAGCACACAATATTACAGATGTACAACCTCCCCAGCTCATCAACACTGAAGGTCTCCTTAATCGGCAAGAAGTGAGCAACCTTCATGAGTCTGTCAATGACAACTCATACTACATCATTCCCTCGAGGCGACCTCAGCAACCCTATCATGAAATCCATCACAACATCATTACAATTCCACTTGGGAATGGGTAACTGCTGCAAAAGCCATGTTGGTCGTTGATGCTCTGCCTTCACCTACTGATAGGTGGAACACTTCCTGATGAAACCAGCAACATCTATTTTCATACTAGGCCACCAATACTAACAGTCTAGATCCTGATACATCTTGGTGATACCAGGATGAACTGCCCAAACTGAGGAATGAAAGTCCCGAATTAGATTCTTGTGTATGTCTGCTAGCACCCATATGTGCCCCTAGAAATGCAAGATCTAATCCTCACCTATGGTCTATCCAAGAATAGGTTCCTCTCCTGACACATTTTCCCATAGGACTAAGCCCTCAGAATCTGATAGCTGCCTCATTCACACTCGATCAAGAAGAGGAGAGGTAACAGCTACAGAAGAAAGAAAATTTTTCCCCTGTATGTCGTGCACCTCAAAATTCATCTTAGAAAATAGAGCCATAAGCTGCCACTCACTGCTGGCCTCCTAAACTGCCTATATCTGAGTCCTCCTACTCAACGCATAAGCCACACCATTGCCTTTCCCAGGCGTATAGGCAAGCTCAAAGTCAAAGGACTGAAGGTACTCAACCCACCTTCATTGTCTCAAATTTAGATCATGTTGAGTGAAGATGTACTTGAGGATTTTGTGGTCAGTGAAAACCAAAAAATTATCTCCCAAAAGATAATGTCTCCAACAGTGTAAAGCATGAATAACAGCAGCCAACTTGAGATCATATGTTGGGTAGTTCCTCTCATGTGGCCTCAACTACCGAGACCCGTATGCAATGACCCCTTCCCCCTACATAAGAACAGCTCCCAAAATGATACCTGAAGCATCACAGTACATAGTATAGGTCTTTCCTGGATCTGTAAACACTAGTATTGGTGCTGAATTCAACTTCCCTTTCAACTCATGAAAGGATGACTCATAAGAATCTGACCGCAAAAACTTTTCACCCTTCTTAGTCAGGTCCATCAGTGGCACTGATAAGTGTGAAAAGTCCTGTATGAAACATCTGTAGTATCCATATAGTCCTAGAAAACTCTTCACCTCAAAGACATTATTTGGATTCTCCCAAAAAACTACTGCTCTCACTTTCTCTGGGTCTACTGATACTCTTGTCTCTGAGATAACATGACCAAAGAAGTGAAGATCGTCCATACAAAAGTGTCATTTTGAGAGCTTAGCATATAACTGATGCTATCTCAGTGTACTCAGAATGATCTCAATA
This sequence comes from Viscum album, assembly GCA_963277665.1. NCBI lineage: Eukaryota > Viridiplantae > Streptophyta > Magnoliopsida > Santalales > Viscaceae > Viscum > Viscum album. Next base: position 1,705,381,710 of record OY728145.1, read on the forward strand.
TGGGTAGCATGGTCGTGTCGAGTGTGAGAGTACACCAAGATATCGTCCACAAAGACCACCATGAAAGAATCCAAGTATGGATGGAGCACTCCGTTCATCAATTCCATGAAGACTGCAGGCGCGTTCGTGAGACCGAATGGCATAACCACATACTTGTATAGACCAAACCTGCTCTGAAAAGCTATAAGAGGTATATCAGATGGTCTAACGCACAACTAATGATAAATAGATCTCAATTCAATCTTTGAGAACACCTGGGCTTCTCGAATCTGATCAAAGAGATCATCAATCCTCAGTAAGGGATATCAGTTCTTGACCGTCAACTAGTTCAACTTCTGATAATCCACACAAATCCTAAGGGTATCATCTTCCTTCTTCACAAACAGGACATGTGAACCCCATGGAGAAGTACTGGGTCGTATGAAACCATTTTCCTGTAACTCCTCCAACTGCTTCTTAAGCTCTTGTAGCTCTGGTGTATCCATCCTATAAGGAGGAATGGACACTGGTGTCGCTCCTGGCACAAGCTCAAAAGAAAATTCTACCTCAAACTCCAGAGGAAAACCTAAAAAGTCCTCTGGAAAGACATCCCTGAAAAGATCCACCACTGTAGGAAAGTTCATCTATGAATTCCCCTGGTTATCCAGATATATACTAGAAATCTGGGCTATAACTCTTCCCAACCCATGATGCTCGGGTCCTTCTCTACTCGCCTGGACATCCCATTCACCCTTACGAAGAAACGATCTGCCCTCTAGTGACATAAAACTCACCCTACGGTGATAAAAATCGATAACAGCCTAAAAGGTAACTAACCAATCCATTCTGAGAATGACATCATATCCCATCATCTCTAGAACATAGAGGTCCCATAAGAAGTGACACCCACCAACCTCTAGAGGTCACTCCTTAAACTGACGCACACTAGCCATTCTATCCCCAATGGAGTGTCTAGCATAAAAAGATGCAGAGCCTAAGGCTCTCCACAATAGCAACAGATATAAAGCTATGGGAAGCCCCTGTATCGAAAATAATATAAGCTAAAACTGAGGAAACTAAGATCGTACCTTGAACTGTAGAGGGTCTGGGATCCTGCTCCTACTGGGTCTGCTCCACTACAAAATTATGACCTACACCATGGTCCTGTGACCCTACCTGACCACTCTGAACTGATCCACCCTATTTTCACTAAAAATATGGCGACTTGCTACCATGGTCACGACCTCTACCTCGGCCCGAATGGCTGGAATAACTCCAGTTCCCTAACTAAGGAGTAACTGTTGGTGCTTCTCCTAAACTTGGAGTCATAGAAGAACCCCTGTCACCAGCTACTGGTGAGAATATCAGACAGAAATGTTGAAGATGGCCCATATTGCTGCAAGATTGGCACTCAACTGGGTCTCTTGGGCAATGTGGCCTCATATGCCTGCTCTTCCCGCACTGGTAGCACACCACCTGGATACCATAAGGTTCATCCCTCCTACTCTGATCTCCTCATGTAGCCTCTATGTGGTGCTTCCTTCTATCAACTGGAAAAACACTCACCCTGGATGTTGAACCACCCTGTCTCACAGCTCCAAAATCCCTCAGATTACACTTCGTGATCAGTGCCTGGCTGACTATAGAAGATATCGATGTCAACCTGAAGATGTTCACCTGAGATCGGATATCCTGCCTAATACCATCCTCAAACTTTCATGCAAGGAACAACTTATCTCCCCCTAGAAATGGTGTAAAGAGCTGCAGCTCGGTGAAGCAAGAGGAATACTCCAAAATAGAAAGAGTGCCTTACTCCAAACTCATAAACTCTTGAGCTCGATCAGCCCTCAACGTCTCAAGGTAGAAGTAATCATAGAAAGTGCACTGAAACTCATCCCAAGCCATATTCTATTGGCCTCCTGTCTGTGAGATCACATACCACCACCTCTTTGTGGAGTCTCGAAGCATGTAGGTAGTGAGATTGACCCTCCTCTCTAGAGGTGTCTCCAAATGCTCGAAGATTGTCAACATGGCTTCTAGCCATGATTCTATATCCTAGGGTCCTCCATCCCCTGAGAAAGTGGGAGGATGCTGCTATTGAAAGACCTACATCAATTCTGTCATCGATGGTTTAGGAGGCGGTGCTCCCTGTAAGGTCTCCATCATCCTTATAAAGCCCTCCCTGAACTATGCATCAGCACCTGTGTCAGGTATAACTGATGGTGCCAAGACTCGCACAACTGGAGGACCTGCCGATAGTCCCTGATCATCCATATCCAGTGTCTAATCACTGCTATGTAACTGGTGTACAACCAGAGGACGTCTCGGTGGCATGACTCTACAAGGTCAAACGCACATCTTAGATCATGATTAACAGGGACTGAAACTTTGAAGTGTAAGAAGGGAACAAGATAAGTAAATCATTTAAGTTTTCCAAAACATGTATACACAATGTGTATAATGACTACACGGCGTGTTCCCCGAAGCCTTTCACATGGGCGTGTACTTCTTCCAACCCAGGTCATGTAACACCCCATACACATGGCATATTGTCCTAACACATGGAATGTACTTGACTTCTCTTCCCCTGCCCAAGTCCTTCTACACGACTAAGCTACACGGTTCCTCCCAAAAGAAGTCTACATGGTTCCTCCTAAAAGAAGTCTACACGGTGTGTTCTCTATAGACATGGCATTTACTAGACGAGCTTCACCAACCTGTGTTGTTAGTGACACGGCCAGATACACGACTCACACTACACGGTGTGTTCCAGACGAACACGGTGTGTACTAAAGGATTTCCACTGACCTATGTTATTAGTTACACGACCAGATTCCAGGGATTATACTACACAGCATGTTCAACTAGGACACGGCGTGTTCCCCCAAGGATTTCCCAACCCCGTGTCTCTGCCCACCCATCCAATGACACGGTTAGAGACTACATGGTTTGTACATATAGTACACAGTGTGTACTTAAGAAAAACAGTTTCTTCTTGAACAGAAGAACACATGGCATGTATTTAACATTACATGCTATGTATTCTGGGTTTTTCCAGACAGTAAGCCTCAAAAACTACTCCAGAACCCAGAAAAACACTGAAACAAACATTGAAAATGCCCAATTCCGATCCGTGAGGGCCCATACTCCCCAAAAATCAAAACTTGGCATCTTAAAAATGTTATAAACAAACATAATAGGCAATGATCCACCAAATTCTGGTCCATGAGGGCCCATAACACTTCAAGAACCAAAGTTTGGCGTTCATTCAAACAAAACATTACACAAACAATACTCTATCAAACAGAAAGTATTCTATCAAGCATCTATCACAATAGCATGTATATCTATAACAACATCTATCACAACAACATGCAATCGCTAATGCACCCTAAGTGGCATGGAAAGAATGCATGACATGTGATTCTAACAAGTGCCTATATGATGCATGAGATAGAATACCCTCATCTCATCGGGTTTCAATATAAATAGAACCTCAATAACATCAATGATAATAGCACAAAACATGTGAATTACCCAATGGTGAAATAAAATCAACTGTAAATTTGAAAAACCAGAAAAATTGCAATAACAAGTTAAATTGGCTTTTCCCTGTACACAGGTTAGTTATGCCCAGGCACAACTTATTACCAAGTACTTATTCCTTCCTATCCTTGGCTATAGTCTCCAAATAGTAAGTCAAGAATAAAGAATTCATCTGATACCACTTTGTAACTTTCTGATTCCAGAAGCCACCCAAAGGCACCCCGTACCCGGTTGGTCACATGGCCTCAAGTGCATTTCCCCAAATCTCAGAGGCTATCGACTAGAAGCGAGGGCCTTGGGTGTGATAGTGGGGAAAATATGCCCTTATTGGTAGAGTAACACAGTGGAAGTAAAATAGATATGCAATAGCAGAAGCAGTATAATCATGCAAAAGTGAACAGAGGAAGACTAGAAATAATAAACTAGAGAACACACATATATATATATATGAATGATGCATGGTACCTATGTCTAGGAAAGCAACCAAACAAATCACAATACTAGAATACAAACATTACTAAACCAAAGTACAAAATAAAAATAGATGACAGCTCCTCAGCATCACAAGCCTTATCTTGGTCCCATGCTCTCTAGCTCCACAGCACTCAAGTACCTGAAGTAGAAGGGTGCTTTCCCTTATCTATACCTGCAGTAATATAATCTGTTTGGGCCCAAAATCATGGCCCAAATGGGGTGTGAGATTAAATACCAGTAATCAACCACCACAAGATCTGTGCCTAACAATTAGTGAATATATAGCAAGTAATAAGAAAAAGAGGGTAGTAAACAAGGAAGTACTCGGCAGTAACCAATCCTCCAGTTTCAAAGCATTTAGTTTCATATATGAAGTAAACAGTTAATCAAGCATGAAAACACAAACAGGTAACCCTATGAGAAGTACTCACAACCTATCCCCTCTGGTTCTACCTAGCAACACAAGCAACCCTCTAGGAAGCATACACAATCTACCCCTATGGTTCAAATTACAAGGATATAACAAAGAATCTATGAGGAAGCACTCTTATTCAATTATTCTTATAGTCAAAATTAATAAAGACTCTCTGAGGAAGCTCACATGGTCGATTACCCTTATAGTCAAAATTGATAAAGACTCTTTAAGGAAGCTCACGCGGTCAATTCCCCTTATAGTCTATTACACCAGGTTCTCACAGCCCTGTGTAAGTCAAACGAGCATAGAAATGAAATACGGCCAAAGTAAACCTCAAGAAATAATTGAATAAATAGTCAATAGCATATCAATCATGTCGGATCAACTATTCACTCCATCCTATAGTACTAGGCATGGGAAACATCAAGGAAGCCTAATAGGATAAAAAGGATCAAACGGTTGTAAACACAACATGCATGGGAAAACATTTCCAAAGCATAGAAATCAACCAAATTCACATTAAGTTAACCTCTAATCAAGCTTACAAGAATGGCAGGCAATTAACAGGGTTAAAACGGTAAACTCACAATACCCCGTTTAAGGGTATTGGACAAAATTGCACATATTAATCAGAGTTTCAACGGAAAGGCACAAACCACCTACCTTGTTATTGGGAGATCGTTATATGTGAACCTCAAGCCTTGAATCTCCCAAGAACACCATAGATATACAAAAATGTCTAAAACGTTCAATGGATGATAACTTTAGAGAGAGGAGGAATCATGAAACGAAGATCTAGTAGAAGGAAGATCTTACTGAGGCGATCACAACACAATCGACGATGGTCGAATCGGAGATCGGATGGTCGATCGGGGGCTCAAAGAAAGATGGTGGCCATATGGTCACTCTCAGACAAACTAGGTCAAGAAGTAGATGGTTCTTTCCATCAGACGCGACCCTGGTACGTTTAATGAAAAAAAAGTACACAGCATGTAATTTTGAAGTACACAGCATGTACTTTCCCTTATCGATCCCCGATTTAGGTGGCCTCCAGGTCACCACACATAGTTGTGTGCACGACCATTACACGGCCAGCACATGGCTACCTGTGGTGACAGAGTACACAACGTGTACTTCAAAAATTTCCATAAATTCCTCTTTTTCTCAAAAATGACCAGAAAAGGAAAACATACCTGAAAAGAAGATCTGGGATCTTACAAAATTTCACATATTTAGAAAATTATTTTGATAAAATAGAGTCCATTTTTTAGTTCTACATGTCAAAAAATGGATAGAGTGAATTTTTGGGGTTTTTCTGAAAAACTTGAATTTTTGTGAATAGTGAAATTCGATAATTTACAAAATATGCTAAATAAATGAATTTTTGCATCATTCTTGAGTCATTGATGATGTAAATAGCCGTTGGTTTGAACTCACATGTACTTATTACTGTTTTTAGTCACAATAATCAAGACTGTTCATAGTCTTAATCCAAAATAATAAAATAATGATTAAAATAATGGAAAAACCCTCCTCTCCTCCACTATAAAAACTACCCCTCACTCCCTCTTATTTTCAGTCCTCTAAGCCTTTAATCTTATAAAATTTCTTCCCAAATACTCTTCCCTAGTCCTTCCCCACATCTAGGATCCCTTTTTCTTGAAAAAATACCAAAACCCTTTCCCTTAAGGAGGTTCTCAAGGAGGTTATTTCAAAAGTTAAATCCTCTTCCTTTTTCATTTAATTTCATTTCAATTTATCTTCTTTTCTTATTCGCTCCTAACCTAATCTATCCAATTGATCATGATAACTCTAGTATAATATATATATTTTAATTATATTATGTTAATGTAATAACCATTATCAATATACTTACTCTCCCTATTTTATTTTATAAACAAAATCATCGTCTGGGAGGTGCCAATTTACAATCTTCGTGGGCGAGGAAGTTTCATTATTCAAATTATTTTTAAATTATGTTCATGAAACCATTTTAATGGTTGATACAGATTTACAAATTTTATAATATAACCCTTTTTATATTCTATAATTAACATGTTTTCATAATACTAAACAATAAAACAAAATGAGTTCGTTATGATCAATAACAGTCGTAATAATCTAAATGATTATCACTAAATGACTTATCTAATGATTCATCCTCATAAAATGTAACCAAATGGTATATATAACCATTTAAACTTCTTTATTTTTATTAATAATATATAAATTCAATTCTATATAATTATATCCATTCCATTTGAACTTCTATACTCATATACAAGTATGTAGATCATAAAAATCAAGGAAACAAACACTCCCGAGCAATAAATTTGTATCTTATAACTCATCCAAAAGGCTATAAATGAACTTAATAAAATTATAATAAATAAAATAAATGTATATAAGGTTTTTAATTAATTAATTAATGGATTTAATTTTATTATCTAGGACATTAAGGTCAAGTGCAGAACACGTTCGGATATAAGGTAAGGGGTTTCTCATATCACTTTTATTTTTGTGAGATTTCCATTATTCACCACTTATTTATTATATGTGGTGTATAATTACATTTGATATATAATATCATGAATCTATTTATCTTCATGGTATTAAATTATTCATTGTATTAATGTTAATTTTTTGAGATATGATTCAATTGATTACAAAGTAGTAAGGGTTTTCTCATCTCACTTCCATTTTTGTGAGATATTCCTTATTCATCACTATTTCTTGTGTATAGTGTATGTATAATGCCCATTTATGTAACATATAATGAATCTATTTATTCTCATGGTATTAAATGTATCATTTTATGATTATTAATTTTGGGGGATATGTTTTGATTAATTATAAACAAGTAAGGGATTCCACCCGAACCATCATTTTTTCAACGAGTTATTCTTTCACTATACTTACCCCGATGTAATGTTTATTTCCTTTTGTGTAATTCTTATATAATATGTTTATATGTTTCAAAATCATATATTCAAATCATTTCATATTTATTTTATGGGAATTTTATGTTTCAAAATGGTTCCCTTCTCAATTTTTCCCGATAAACAAAACCAATTCAAGGGAACTTCTAGGATTATTACCCATTTTCAAGTGCTTAATATAATATATTTCAAGCCATAATTATTTCTCTAAAATCAAAAAATTTATCATGAAAAAAATATCATGGTTAATTTCTATTTTTATGAAAAAAAACATGTCTTTCCTCTTTAGAATCTCTTTAATATTTCCCTTAAACCGCACTAAAATGTTTTATTTCAAAAGTTTATTAAAAACTCTTTTTACATGATTTAACTTAAGTGGGGCGTCATTTATACCTAAAATGTAATTTCAATGTCCTTACCTTTTCTTTTTTGGAATATACATGTTTAAAATCTGATTTTATGACAAATAAAAATGATTTTCCAAAAGAACTCTTCTTTCCAAAGTAAAAATGATTTTTCTCGTCTCACTTTAACTTTTATGAGATATATGCCTTGTTCACCACTTATTACTTGAATTTGGTGTATATAATACTATTTTATATATCATATTAATATTCTCATTATTCTCCTAATATTATAAGGGGTTATTATTTGAATGTTTCAAAGTGGTATGGGATACTTTGGAATGTTTAAAGAATATTTCATCATGAAATTTTCAATGGTCTCATTTAAAAGTATATTCATCTATGTTAATATCATTTTTTGAATCTTGTAATTCATTGAGGTGTATCTATTATGATATCATCCACCATATATTGTTGAAGGGTTTATGATCAGTTTGACTATGGATGTTCTAATTTGATACCATTCATGGGTTATAGTTAAAGTATTCACATTCCATATGCTAGTTTTTCAATACGAATGTTTATGTTGTTTATGTTTCACCCTTTTATATGAGGAATGTATTGGACTTATTAAGTTATGAGTGGGGCCTTCTATATCCCCTTGATGCTTTAGTAGGTCTCATGAGACAAACTAGTTTAGGTTTTTACCCATTTATGTATGGTCTTGGCATGAGGCCTTGATAGTATGGTTATGATGTCTGGAATTATGCATTCTCTCATTATGAAACTAAATATTGATAGTACTTGTGATTATTCGACTATTATAATATCCATGGTTATGTTTTTTGAAATTATTTAATCATTTTTTATTCGTGCCATATTATTCTCAAGTTTATTTTTAAAGTAATGTGTTTTTAGTTGTTCACCATGCCTAGTGTTTATGTTTATAATAACTTACATTGTATTACTTACCCTTAATGAGCATATGAGCTCTCCCCATTCTTATGTTTCTTTTCCCTAGGTTATGAAAATGAAAACTGTATATAATCTTTCAAGGATTCAGTTTATTTAATTTTATATTGTATCATGTTTTATTTTATTTTCACATTGTATATTAGGTATCATGAATGTAATCTGGTTTTCCAAAACTGTTAAATTGGTCGGTCCTTCGAGATTTTATTCCTTGTAATCATGCCAATGTAATAAAATAATTCACTGACTCCGGGCTTCTAGGGTCAGGGCGTTAAAATACTAAAATTAATTTTCAAAACAAATATAGTAATTTCCAAAGTCTAAAAAGTATTTTAATATCTTGAAAAAATATTTATTTAAAATGAATGTCTTTAAGATGGATAAAACCATATAAATAAATGGAGTTAATATATTTTGTTATCTTTTTATAAAACTATGTTTTAAATTTCATATACCATGATTAAATCCTTGGGTAATCTAATGGTATTCAATTTTCCATATCCTATATTTCTAAACCCTATGTTTAAAAATTATTAAATAATATCCCTCATTTTATATTAATACTCACCCATCCTTCTATTTTAATAATCTATAAAATCATTTAGCATGGTCCTCCTATCATTTTACCTCCCAAGAGTCCATCCAAGAAGTTGGTAATGTTCTTCTCCAATAATTAGGATGTTATTTTAAAAGTTAATGGTTGTTAATCTATTTTATCAATTTCTCTTATGTAATAATTTTTAATTCCATTAAATTTCCATGTGAAATGTTTTTATGATTAATTATTATAGATTAATTATTATAATATTATTGGGTGATCACCATTCACTCATATTATATAATATTTATAAATCACTATAATTCTAAAATATTTCAATTTCATTGATCTCAATTATCTGAATCTCTTTATGTGTCATGTATTTCTAGTATTATAGACATATTATTTCTAATATTGGAACTCTTTCTAAGGATAGATGTATGTGATATATCAGGTAAAACCTCTATTTGGTCCATAATAAAATAATCTATCTTTTGGTATATGTGATCTATTTATATCAATGTATGTTGATGTTGAATTTTATCTTTAAGGTAATTTTATATCCTTAATGTGTATCAAATATGTTTTTCATGTACTCAATATATTTAATGGTTATTTTCTTATCATTGTACTAGTCTCCAACCCTTGAAATCTATTATGTTAAATGATTATTTCCTATTAATATATCTATACAATGAATATAACTTAGAGTCCTAGATAATCCCGCAGTCACCCAAATGGTGGGGTGAATTAGGGGTGGATAGCTTTTATTTATTAAGTTAAACATAAATTATTACTTATATTATATTGATTGAACCTCATTCATTAGTTAGGATGTATTAATATCAAGTATAGTCCCACACCATTTTTCCCTTATAATATATAGATAATGTAAAGTAAATAATACACAGGGATTTTGAAATGATTGATTCCAAAAAATTCATTGGGGCCCACATGCGGTGTGTGTTTTCGTTGCCCCACATTACCACTTTATAAAGGTGGGAGGATTTTATCAATTTCATCAGCGATGACTAATCTTTGATCAAAATGGGGTGATGGGATGTCAGTTCATACTTCCATGGATTCCTCCTTAGAGATTTTTTTCTAGTACATATCTACCTCATAGATTAAGTAATGTTCGTTAAAATATTCTTGATTCCATCTCTATGTGGAGGCCAGTTAATTATAGTTCTTCTATATTTATAGGATAACAAAATTTGGTTAGGAGAGTAGTCATGTTGGACATATCTAGGCATGTCTGTACATTGGTCACATTGGTCACATTGGTCACCTATAAATTTTCCTCTTAGGATGGATTCTCATATGAGGAATCTTAGGCATAGATCCCAAGGCATCCTATGTTGATCACGAGGTAATTGATTCCATGGGTAAAATTATTCAAAGGATTTTTACCTCAGGAATCCCATATTTATTTCATGGGGTGCATATTATGGGTCAGTTAACAAGTTCTATGTCTTATGGAGAAAAATCTAAACATCCTATAGAGATGGACCGGGGAATAAGTTTAATGACTTTTGGAGATGATATTGGTTGATCAGAACACCCTATGGAGGCGTATCAAGGAGGTGGGTCTATATTAGGTAATATGTCACACATGAGTTTAACATTGTGGATTGAACGCCCTATATAGAAGGATTCAGAGTTGTGTCGCTAATAGGAAATATATCACACCTTAATTTATCCATTTGGATCAAATTCCATGTGGATGAGGATCTGAGAGGTGTTTCCCAGGAAATCAATATGTTACACTTAAGTTTACCGATGTGGATTAAACTCCCTATGGAGGTAGATCCAAGAGGTGTTTCCCTATGAGGGAAGATGTCACACCTGAGTTTATTAATGTGGATCAAATGCTCTATAGAGGAAAATTTGGTAGGTGTGTCCCTAATAGGTAATATATCACACATGAGTTTACCAATGTGTATTGAACTCCCTATGGAGGTGGATTCGGGAGGTATGTCCCCTATGTGGGAATATGTCACACCTGATTGTATCAATGTAAATCAAACTCCTTATGAAGGCATATCTAGGAGATGTGTCTCTAGGGGGAAAGATGTGACACATCAGTTTAACAATTTCTAGATTGAACCTCATAGTGGCATCCTATATATATTGTTTAAAATATAGAGATAAAAACTCATGTAGTTAAATTCTTTAGTTTAAGGTCATGTGATAGGACCGATCCATGTAATTTGAGGTCATATGGTAAGTATTATCATGTCATGAAAGGGTTATCTATGAGGGATAGTGTGGGTCTCATATAGAGAATATTCCAGTGGAAAGAGTATTTCTATTGGGGAAATGGTGTGGGGCTTACTCATGAAAGTTGTCTAGGTGTGGAGGATTATCCCATGATGGGGAAGGATAGTGTGTGTATTACACATGGAAGATTTTATATAGTGGAGTTCTATTGTCTATAGTGGGAGAGGGTGTTGCCCCATGATGATCATACATGGGGAAACCCATGTTCATTATATAGGGTAAGGATATATTTTTACATCATTTGTTAAGGATGTTGTTGTGAAGCTTAACATTTTATAATAAGGATGTGGAACTAGGAGTTTTTATATAGTGTAGCCCATATGTGGGGGGACTCACTCCTCACCCCTGCGACTTACGTAACCACTACTCATACACCTCTGGGTGGGACATGGTGTTGGAACTTCTATGGAGGAGTGGTCAATCACAAGGTCTATGTTAGAGTGATTATTATTAGAAGTAATGGGGGGTATATTACCTATTATTAGAAGTAATATGTAGGTTAATAACTGCACTAGAGGTATAGGGGGTGACAGGTAGGGGAAAAAGAATTTTTTGCATGCAAATGGGTTGGGTTGCATGAAAATTTTCTATGGGAAAGGGGCTCTAGAACAAGGGAAATTGATGGATTTAAGATTTTTAGTTACGTACAAGTTTGGAAGTTGCGCACAGATCAGGATTGTGTATAGGTAGATTCTCTTTGAGCACAACCAACTAGCCTTAGGAGTAGTTGTGCAAGGATCACCCGACAGTAGGTCAAGTCATGCTTGGGACCACATGTGGTCTATCATGGAAATTATATAACTTTGTGAGTCTATGATCACTAGTTTTTCACACTTTCATAGGTGAATGAGAGTTTCACACAGAAAATAGTTGTGTCATCTTTTGGTGGGCCTCCCAGATGAAGGGGGTGATATTCTATTTAAAGAAAAAAACCCAGATATTGGTGTGAAACTCCTTGGTCATGGGACTCAAGTTGTGTGTGTGTGTCTGTCCTTTTCTGCTAAGTCTTTTATGTGCAACATTTCAATATTGACTTGGTACTTGGTGTGTAAAGGGGAAGGTTGTGCATCAAGATTGCATGAAATGCTTATTTCTTTCACAAATTAAGGATTTATTGTGTGTGGGGGCCTTGGTCATATTGTCGGCCTATGGAGAATTTGTGGAACTATCTATTGTCTTCAGTATGAAAATGTGTTGTGTATAGGACTACATATTTGAAAGCACTCATGTAAAATTGCATTCACCACACTCATCGGCCCTGGAATGGTCCTTTGGGGTGGTTCATGTGCTTGTTTTATCAAAAAACTAACCATTTTTTTGCCTCAGATGAGATTTCAACACCAATAAACTCCCCCCACCCCCTCGGAATCAGAGATGATAGGGGATAGGAAGGTCAGGTTCTAAGGGTAAATCCAAAGAGAGTGTCTTATCCTCATCAATTCATGAAACATATGTTTCGAGGTTCACAAATGGGGTTGCACACTGCACACAATTGATAGTGATCACATATAAATAGGATGAGTGGGCCCATTATATGGTACTTTGACTTCTTGTGTGATGATCCTTTTCTCTCATGCACAAAAATCCTCTTTTGTGTGGAAATCCAAGCCTTTTGCTGCATCATTTGTGAAATTAAACCTTTTTCACAACACCTTTCATGAAAAAGTCACCATTTTTTGAACACACTTCAAATTTTTCATGTTGACTCGCCCTTTTTTTCAAAAATCAGCATTTTTATGCACCTTAATTTGAACTCTAATACCCATATGATATGTCCAATCAACCAAACTAAGCTGAGATCGAAGCTTCTTCCACTTCCCAAAGAGAAGAAATGGTATCAAACCCTGAAATTACTTGAGGAATGAGGGTCATTTACAACAACCAAGAACTTATAGGATTACATAAAAAATCCCAAAGAAACTACCCATTGAGTGACCACCTTCAATTGTGGAATTTTGGATTGATGAATGAAGTGAACATATCAAGTATCAAATTCAACATGCCATGCTCCTAGTTCACATGTGAGGCAGAACTTAACCATTGAAACATCACAGTCCATGGTCACCCTTCTTGGTAGCATAGGGACATTTTCATCTACACACTGAATGGATGGATGAGGATAGTTATGGGGGAGAAACCAAAGACTGATGAATGTATTTCTTGATATTCTATCATTTTCCAGAGCAGCATGCAAGAGAAAAATAATGTATGACATAAGGACTGGGATTTTTAGAAAGGAGGAAACATCACAGATGAGTGGTCCTAGGTGTACTAGGTATGGTAAAACTATCTGGAGTATAGGGACGAGCTATTCCATATTAGTTTATATGGGGGAATGTTGACATCCCAATTCTATACTTACCACCAATAGGAGCTTCTTCTAGATATCCTCATCCAATTTTATCCAAACGCCAACACATTCCACAATTAATATTTGTATGTGAGTATCAGCTTATGGGATGTGCAATGTATTAGGGTAATCCCACTAGACAAGTTCCAAAATGAAGAATTTATTCCAACATTGAATATTTGGTCAGACGGGCAGCATACTCCTCTTCTAGTACAATACCTACTAAATGAATTGACCAAATTGATATAGAATCTTCCCACTAACCCAAGGATATCTCATTAAAGAAATATTTTATAATTTTCATGAATAAGGGACCAAATTTAAAGATTATGGGTTGGCCAAAGTAGTTCCTGAAGACATCGCAAAGGAGTAGGTTTTCTCATATTGGTTGATCCTAGAGAGGGGGGAATATGAGTAGTGGGGTTTAGGTATGGTTGAGGACTGGAAACCATAGGTTATCTACACCAAATTCCTCATGATATTATTTAGTGCTTGGTTTCTTCCAGTTAAATATACATGCATGGTTCTGTGCTTAGGGACATTGGTGATGGCATCAATCATGGTAGTCAATAATAGAGTGGACATGGGTGTACCAGTGATGGATCAATTCTATAGCTAGTTGGGGCATGTGGTGAGGGGAGACAGGAATATGAGGCTCTATAGACCATTCTAGTTCCTGTAAGGCTAGATTTTGGTACAATTTAGAGGATATGAGTTTCTAAATTCTATCATCCCACCAAATTCTGGCTTATGACCCTCTCCGCTCAATATCACCAAAGTTAGGCCAGTGACACTCAACAAAACCAGGATCATAGTTGGGATTAGTAATTATGAGAACATCAATATTCACCTATTTTCAACCCCATCTAGAACAATGGTGGACAACATTTTAGGGACTCTAGAGTATAGGGAGTACCTTTACTCCTTTTGAGGTAGATTTTTGGTTCCCAGGATCAGTGGTAATACCTACTGTGAGCCATACATGTCATCCCGATGCTCCAGGAATTCAGGTTCATCTATCAAATGATAAGGAGAGTTCACATGGGGGTCTTTGAAGAGTGAAATCCCTATATCCTTCATCACCTATGGTGGATCCTGATAGGAAAGGGATCAGGAGAGACTATCACACTACTATAAACCAATGTTAATGCCTTCCTTCCCCAGGATTATGCCAACAATTGGGTAGCAACATACCCAAACGTGATCTCATGGTAGCACATAATGGTGATCACACCAATAAGTGAGGCACCAAAGCAGTAGGAAGGAAGATTAGATGCTCATCTAGGTATAATATAGACCTCATGAATGGTTCAAGATAGAGCTTCAACGGGAGCGGCATAAGGTGTTATTTCACCCCCACCCCATGGAAGGGGAGGGCCTTCTATATAAACGATCATGGTATAAAATGGGGGGATCTCAGGTTAGGATGATAAGATCCATGGAGGATCATAGAAATATTAGGAAACACCTTTTGTATCCAGATACTAATTTTGTCTTCCCCATGCCCTAGACAGCTTAGAGGATACATTGAATGACCATGATAATGGATGACCTATTGTAGAAGCTGATATAATACATAGTCAAACTTCCAGAGTTTGGGATTTTTTAGATCATGGATAAGGTTGGATTCAATGAGAGGTATACATACCTGGCAAACATGGATTCCTTCTCCTTTCAATGATGGGAGCTTGATCTTCTTACACCCTAGTGCAGGTAATATTTGGCGGTGAGCCAAGACATGAGGAGACACCACCTATCGATTATTTAAGTGAGTATGCATTGACCGATGATGGTATATAGGGCTATGGTAATGGAGAATCCTAGGGTTTATCCACTAAGTAATGGAGTCCCTAAGAGAATTGTGAGATCATGGTCTCATATTAATTTGAATTTTTTGGCCTCCTCAAGGTAAGCATATTTACTTACTTGTACTTTTCAGTCATCCCCCCTATTATTGTGTAGCTCTAACTAAAAATTATCTTGCACAAGAACAAGATAAAGATGGGAAATGGTTCCTTGCTAGAGGTGATGGTGGTACTCTATCATATGTTGTGGGGAACACCCCGAGGAATGTGCCTAAGGCAGAAGCAACTGGTGGGCTCTTTGATGAGGTCAAAGTGGATACCTTGAAGCACCAATTCCTCCATATCATTTATGGGGGAGAACACCCTTTCATTACAATGGATGAATCCACTTATAGTGAATCATCATGTTAGGGGTGTCTTATCATCAAAATCCATATACCCTAAGGTAAGACCAAATATCAATTCACTTATCCCCTCTCAAACTTTCATAGATATTTTCATCAACATGTCTATCTATTCCCATGTAGAATTCGATCAACCAACGCTTGGGGGGCAGTGATGGTCATTGAAGTGATGATTGATGTCAGGGGGTCTCATGTTGTGGAGCTTCCCATCAAGGTAAAGGGACCAAGTATTCAGATATTCAGTATCTATATGTCTATTTCTATCAAATGATCCTAACTTTTCATTTGATGATCAAATCAAATGACATTATCTTATTTCAAACTATAATTGAAAGGGTATGTGACTAGAATGTGGTTGTAGTTAGAGAATATGGGGACCCTTTCCTGATGGATGTGATGACCCTTGAGGAGGTATTCATTTAAGAAGAACTGGCCTTGGTCCCGATGGACTATTTTTCTATGGCCACAGGTGATGCCACTGGTGGGGCGAAGATTCAGGCCCACAAAGATGATGCTTCTAAGGAAGGTTTATATGATGACAACTGACCTCTTGATATATAACCTAGGATAACTGAGAGGATCCTAAACATAGATCCTATATCCATTGTCCTTATAGTCTTCCCCAAATAAGAATCAGTTCTAATCTAAGAGATAGAAGAATCTAGTTCTAATGTTGCTAAAGGGAATCTCATTATTTGGAAAAGAGCATACATAAGTATATAGTATTTCAACACCCAGACCTCGGAACTGCATATGGTGAGCCATATGGGTTACCTCCACCATTGGATGAGAGATCTAGGAACTGTAGGAGTAGAACCTTGCATTCTTCATGCATTGTTCTGTGACATCCTTGCTGAGCGGGTGAAAAAATAAAGAAAACCTTTAGATGTTTCATGGAAGAAGCAGAATTCTGACAGCACCCGAATGATCTGAGAGGAAAACCAAGAAATTAAAATTTATAGGAGTATAAAAATGATCATTCTATCTTTCTCAATTCTTAAGCAGTGGTTATCAGTCAACTGAGGACTCAGCTAGAGTCATCCTAGGATCATGAGAAGAAAGTGATATATCAGATAACAGAGCTCTAAGTTGACAAAGATCGAGCATAGATCAGGTTCTATGAGATTTATCCTATAGCTAAGGAGGATGAAGAATATCTCAAGAGGTGGTAGAAAGTACTTGAAGATACACATTAGAGGCTGGTGGAATTGGAGAGCTCCTTTACTGGGCTAGATCCATATGAACAATTTTGGCCAAGACTAAAGAGAGGCTCTAGTATGTGGATGAACCTCACCTATTACTGAAGTTTTATTTTTAAACATTACTTCTTTAATGGATATATTTCATTCATTATAGTTAATTATTTAAATTCAATCATGTTTTTGAAATTACCAATGACCATTCCATATGATCACATGATTAATTCTCAGTGTGAGAAACAAGGGATGACCATATGATTGCTCATTTATATGAGTGTGTGAAATAATCATTGAACACTCAGTGGTTTACTATTTTTGACTAACCAATAAGGGATTTTGGGCTAAGAGGAGCTATGGTTAGAGAACATAGCTCTTTGAATAGCTGAATTTCGTTCCTAAAATGTGTTAGTGCACGAATGGGGTAATGCCAGGGGCATTGAATTATACCTAAACAAAGGGGAATGAGAAGTTTGAATCATGGTGTGCATAATATGGAACATAATGGGAGTGGTGTGGTGATATGGGACAAATGTAGTCCATGTTCAAAACACAACATCCTTACCATTATCCAATAATGGGGAAAAACAAATGAGGGTCGACCATTGACCATGTTTGTAACATGGGACCTGCCTTAGAATGTTGTCTAAAAGTATTCTAGGAAATAATCATAGGATGGTAGGTGATCTATTTTGGCTAGAAAATGTTTCCATTTGGGGGAATTTTCAGACATGGATGGGGATGGGGATCTAAATAGAGGGACACAAAAATCATAGAGATGAAGTGATGGAATGTTTGAATGGATTAAAACACTCCCAAAACTATGTCTTCGTGACTTGGATCACATTGGTGTGGGTGTATTGGTCTGAAAAAAATTTAAACTCATCTTCCAGGGGAGTTTCATATTAGATTTTGACAAATAGTTAAAGGACTCGAATGATGTAGTAGGTGACTGACATAATATGAAAGGGCTTCTTGGTAAAGGGCCTAATATGCATCATAGTTTTAAATAATGAAATGGGGATAAGGAACACACATTTTAATGTCATATATTAAGGATTTTGGGCACACAGTTTAATGTCATATGATGAGGATTTGGGGGTGTATTGTATAGTTTAACATCATTTGATCAGGATGCATCACACTATTTAATGTCATATGATCAGGATGTAGTGAACTAATGCAAAGAATACCCATACACCCATAGTGGATAAGGGCACATAAGGGTATCACAATAGGAGTGCTCCCTAAAATGGATTATAAGGTAGGGGAAACTTAGAATACCTAGCTCCAAGATAAGAATCTAGGAAAATTCACAAACACATTAAGGTCATGATGCTCAGAACACTGAGTGAGTGTCCTAAAAGGATATGTGTATCATGGTGGAGTGACAAACTCGATGTGAATGTAGGGGCCTAGGAGGCCACCTAAAACACATGATATCTCAAAGGCACCTTTCATGTACACATTTTATGGTTGTGATGATTGGACCATGAATTTAAGTTTATGGTTATAAATCATAGACCTATTGAAAATAGTTTATGGTAAAAAGGATTAAACCAAGGGAGTGTCATGAAGAAATGTATGAAATATAGAAGGAAAGTTACCTGACATGAATAGAGGGGCCTAATAATCCACTCAATGCCCCATAAAAACCCCTTATGAAAAATCAAACATATTTTAATGTTGTTATGTTTATACCATGACATCCAGTTTATGGTCATAAAGCTTGGACTATGATTGGGTATCCCAGAAGGACATGTGTAGCATAGATGAGTGACAACTTGGTGTGAATGGGATCCAAGGAGGCCCAATTTCATGAAACACATTTCTAAGGTGACTTTCACACAGTTTAAAGTTGTGATTATTGGACATAGACTCCTAGTTTAAGGTCATAGAATTTGGACCATGGGAAAATAGTTTTAGTCATAATTCTTTGACCATAGTCTTTAGTTTAAGGTCCTAAATCTTAGACCATGGAAAATCTCAAATAGATATGTGTAGTGAAAAAAATCGACGACCCTGGCATGAATTGAGGGTCAAAGGGGACCCAAAACTACACAACACATTCTTGAGGAGACTCAAACATAGTTTAAGATCATGATTCATGGACATAGACTCCTAGTTTAAGGTCATTTAGTTTAAACCATGTGGAACTTATGTGTATCGACCTTTCTTGGGGATGACCCCTTCCTAACTCATAATCCCATGTGATCCATTCTCAATGTGAGAATCAATAAGTGTTATGGAGTTCCCATTGCATGTAAGGGAGAACACAATGAGGGGAATAAGTGGATGAAAAATACCACAAGGGTGATTGTGAATTCCAAGAATTGGATATGAAAAAGGGGGTAATAACTGATGGATGCTGAATAACTACTAACCAAGTTCAAAACATAGGTTCATACCCGCATTAGTTAGAGATGAGGAAAACAAATGCAAGATCATCCATTGACTAAGTTTGAAAAATGGGATCTATTGTTTTCTACTGAAGATCCCTTGAGGTGTGAGCCTAGGATGGTAGGTGAGCCAGTGTGTCCTGACAGCATTGTTGTTAGAGAGAATGTTGAGATTGGGAGGATAGGGTTATCCAAATTGAGGAGAGCACTATGTGCTAATGCATAAGTGGATAATGTCACAAAAATAAGTTATAGATAGAACCGAGACTGAGATATAAAATCAGGGCATCACCATGTCTTCTATGAGTATGGTAATCAATCCAAAAATAGTTCTAAGACACATCATGGTAGGATATCACCACTTGTAGGGTGGTATCCTCTCTATAAAGGATATCGGATCACCTCACATTAAAAGGAATCCCAATTTTATATGAGGTAATGTGTTCATCTCATACTTTTCATAAAAGTAATCCAAATTTCAGATGAGGTAAATCACCATCCCATACTTATCGCATGAGGTATCAAACGTTCATAATACAGGGTAATCTTGTAGTTTAACATCATGTACTAAGGACATTCGTCTTGGTGGTTTAAATTTATGCAACTCGTACTAGGGATGATATAAGTTTACATTTATAGAGATTAGACTATAGGGATGATTTCTGGTTTAAGGTCACATGCATTTGACCTAAAGGGTATGAAAGTACCATGATAGTTTGAGTTACATGGAAAAGTGATAACCCAGCATGAATGGAAGGTCCGACTGACCCTCTTCAACACAAAACCTTGAAAAAATGTACCATGGGTCGACCATTATGAAATTGGATGGAGAGTAAAGACCTTATAACGAGTTGAAGAAGGGTCTATAGCCAATATAAAATATATGGGAATCACTATATATTCCATGGGTATGAGAATCATGCCCCAAATAGTTCTGTATCACTTCATGGTAGGAGACCGATGAAAAAAAGGGGCCAGCCTCTCGAAATAGGATATGGAATCATCTCATATGAGTATATAAGGCATACCAAACTTATCCAGAGTAAGGATGCATTTTGATGTTGTGTGTGGAGGACGTTGGGGTTTGTTTATCCCATATTTCTCATATGAATCATCCTGATTTGACATAGGGTAAATTCATCCCTCATTAAGTGGCATCCTAAATTTATAGGGGGTAAAATTTCAGTTTAAATTCATGAATTGAGTACATGGGTAAATATTGTGCATTATACTGCCTATTCTTTTCTTCTTCATATCAGGCTATGAGGGAATCTCTACCCACTAATGAGGTAAAGGTAAATAAATTAGTATTATACCTATAAAAGAGGCTCGTTAGGGAATTTTTTGTGGATAATACTGCATGTAACGTAGGGTTTTACAATGAATCCAGGGTTGGGCCTAGAGATGGTAATTCTAAACATCACTATATATCCCATAAGGATGAGAATAAATCCACACATAGTTTTGGGATGTGGAGGAATGGGATTACTATAACACCAAGGGTGAAGCAGACCATGCATATGATAGGTGAACGCACGCTATTTATGGTTATAGGGAACTGGACATGGAAAACCGTTTATAGTCATGTTTCTTGGAGAATGTGAAATCGGTTTAATGTCATAATGATTGGACGGTGGAGTTGTTTGTTTCAGGATTAGTTTCATGGAATGAAAGAGGTAAAACACGATGTTAATGGATCCAAAGGAGGCTCGTGTACCATAAAATTATTAAGAAGAAAATGGAACAAGGTTTAAGGTCATGATTCTTGGATTGTGGGAAAAGGTGGAAAATAGTTTAACATCATGATGCTTGGACTAGGAATATTTTTGTCTCAAAAGTATCTATGTGGCACATAATAGGTAAAACATGATGTAAATATAGCTAAATGAGGCTCATGTACCACAAAAATACCTTGAAACAAATGGAATATAGTTTAAGATTGTAATTCTTGAACTATAAACGGGGTCAAGAGGCTGAAAGGTTGATGGATTTTATATTTGGGCCCAAAGGTATAAATCCTAGGCATCACTATGTATACCATGAGGATGGGAATCAAGCCACACATAGTTATAAAACATGGCATGATAGAATACCAACACAGGTGGGGGAAATCATCTCTAGCGAGGGAATTGAGGCTTCCCATGGTTTTGATAAGGCATATCATGTTTTTGGAATGGGGTTAGGTTTGTTGAGAATCCTATATTAATCATATGAGGCATCCCATTTTCAAACAGGGAAACATTTTCTCTTATTTAGATTTAAGTGGAATCCCAGTTTTTGATGGGGTGATACCATAGTTTAATGTCATACATTGATGTATTTTCTCTATAGTTTAAAGTCATAAAACTTGGACTATATGGGTTGTAAATAGTTTGTGTTCATAATGTGTGTACCTATTGAAAATAGTTTAATGTCATGTTTCATTGACCATAATTTTGATTATAGTTTAAGGTCTTAAATTTTAGACCATGGGATCTTAGTTTAAGGTCATAGAGTTTGGACCAAGGTGTGAGTATCCCGAATTAATGTGTGTAGTGAAAAGGAGTGAGAAAATCAATGTGAATGGAGGTCTAAAAGGGTCTAATGCCACAAAAATAATTCCCTAGGAACCCACGCATAGTTTACAGTCATGATTCTTGAACTTAGTCTCATTATGAAAATTAATTCTTGAGAAACATGGAATTGGTAGGAGGTGTGATACACTCTCCATCCATGGTGACCAAAGAGTATGATTCATTAGAATAGACCGTGTGAATGATGTAAGGTCCTTTACACTTGGGATAAAACTTTGGTGGATTCTTTCCATATTTCATTAGCGTTCTGAGATCTAGTGCCATGTCACCCTAGAGGAAGAAACATAGGATTTCTTTCCTATTGAACTCTCTAACTGTCCTTTTTAATTTCCTATTGAGATTGTGCAAGGTGTGGAGAATATTTTATTCAAGGTATTACAAATCAACTAGATGGAATTATAATATTATTTATATTATCTACTAATTATAGAGGGCTATTTTGAGTGAATGAAATTGAACTTAAATGGGAAGGAATGCCTCTATTCTGTATACCAAAGAGTATGGGGTCACCTGGGTGGAATTCTGAGTTATCATCTGATATGCCTAGTGGGTGTTGGGGAGATTTTCTAGCTAATAATTCTTATCCTAACCCACCATCTTTTGAAAAATGTTATATTGGGTCTTGTAAAATGCCTTGATCTGTCTATTTGCCTATACATGGTAGAGGGATGTATGGTTTTACCAGATTTTGTACTTGGCATACAATTTCTTTAACTTAGAAGCCCAAAAGTTTTTCCCGTTGTTTGTGAGAATTGCATGAGGACCCTTAAATTAATGGATTATGTGGGAGATCACAAGCTAAACCACTGATCAGGCCTTGAATTTATTAAGGATAATTTATTCTACCCACTTGGAGAAGAAATCTGTCACGATCATAATGAACCTCCACTGGAGAGACATCACTGGCGGGTAAGGTCCTGCATGATCAAGTCCCCATACTAAAAATTGCCAAGAATACTTAGTGGTGTGGAGGATCATTGGAAGTTGATGCACAAATTTGGTATGAATATGACATATAATACACCACTTGTCATACTCAATGTTATCTTGGATCATGGAGGGCCAAAAGTAGCTCAGTCTCTATATTTTGTGGGAGAGCTACAATCCTACCTAGTGGGTTCCACCATACTAGTCATTAACTTCCTAAATAGCCTAGGGAATCTCATATCATTGGATACAGTGGAGGGTAATTCCATCAAACCCGCATCTTTAGATATTCTTCTCAAGGATAGGCCCACTCTAGAGTGTAAACTATCCTACACACTAATAGATTTGATCATACTTGGATCGATCCAGTGGGAGAATTCCATGCTAGAGGTACTCAAAAAAGGGAGTTGTCCATTCAGGTGTTTCCTCTTCTGTGGGGGAACCTGAGGGTCCTGATGTTGAAGCATTGGTAAATAGATGGATTACTTGTTGGTCATCATCATCATTTGAAATTAATAGAGAAATAACACTTCAATGTGCCAGATGAATGGAAAGGTCATCATTATTAGTTTCTATAAGAGACATTTATATATTTTCTAAGGCATCATATTGACCATTCTGTGACTGAGGGACACGAGTCACTTTTAGCTGGGTGTGAAACTGGACCATTAACTGGTGATTGTGCTACAGTAGGGGAAAAATATCATGCTTTATGATGATGTAATCCCCATTAATTTATTTGATAACTGGATATGGACCTCCATTCACATTAAATTAGGGGACCTCAATCTAAAGGGATAGTTAGAGGCAAGTAATGAGAGCCTAATATTATACCGCAATGTTGGTTCACCCTTCTGACTTTAGGAAATAGTATAGCAGGATGACATATGTGAGAGTGATAAATATGATACCTAGGCCTACTCCATTGAGATTTATATTTTTAATCCTTCTACAGGTATGGTTCTGGGAGTCACCATCAAAATTCATCTAAAAAAAGGTATATCTTGAGCCACTGAGAGGATAGCCTCATCTGGGAAATCAACATCCAGGGGTAGTTCTTCTGGAGACGTATGGGAGGCTAGAAAATATGTCAGTTCTTGACCCTTGATGGCTTTCTACGGAATGTACCTGATGTTGAATTGTTTAAGGATCACTGCCTAGCATGACAATTTTCCCATTAACAAGGGTATATTGAGAATATACTTCAGAGGGTCCAATCAGAACACTAGATATATGTCATGTTGTTGTAGATAATTCCACAACTTCTTCACTATAGAAACCAGAGTGAGGAATATCTTTTTTATAGGGGAGTATCTTGTCTCCATGTTAAGGAGAATGTGATTGAGATGTTATAAATTTTTTTATCTTCCCTTACTATTATTCTTGTAAATGAGGGAACTGGGGGACCATTATAGTGCGATCACATAGAGGATTAAATGATTCCATGAGATGGGTGGCATCAAAACCAGAGACTATAGAGATAATGCTTGATTTCCTCCAATTCATCTTGGTATAACTCATACCATTGGTTAATGGTTCCATTCTTCTTGATCCTTGAAAAGGTATTACACTTTCCCAATAGATTTTTTATAAATCAATGTATGTTAGATAATTTTCCTTGAAGGCCTCACAACTCCTAAAGGTTGCTCTGAGGGGACATTTGGCTGATGGCTTTGATCTTCTCTGGTTTGATCTTGATGCCTCTATATCTTACGATGAATCCAAGAAACATCCTCAAGGTAACCCTAAATTCTCACTTCAATGGGTTCATATTTAGATTCTAGGAGCCAAGGAAACTAAAAACTTTCTCAAGGTCTCTGATATGGTCATGATGATGATGGAATTTGACCACCATGTCATCCACATAACATTACACCAACTTCTTGTGAATCAGTTTGATGGTGTGGTTCATTGGTCTCTAATAATTAGATCCTATATTCTTCAATCCAAAGGGAATCACCTGATATTAGAAGTTCCCTTATGGCACCCTGAAGGATGTGGACTCCTCATCCTTAGGGGGAATCCAGATCTAGTTGTATCCATAGTATCCTTCCATGAAGGAGAGGTTCTGGAACCTTGTGGTGACATTGATCAACAACTCTGTCATTGGAAGGGAAAATTCGTCATTTGTAAAATGGTGGTAGAGGTCCTGGAAGTCAATAAATACTTTGATTTTACCATTCTACTTCTTGAATGGGATGATATTATCTAGACATATGGGGTATTGGAAGTCCTAAATGAAGTTTTATTTGACAAGATTATCCACCTTGACCTCAACCATAACACCATGAGAGGGGTGAATATTTTTGGGAGGTTATCTGAACCCATGATGTATCACCAGAAGAACAATGTGATGGATAGATACCTAAGGGTTCAGCCTTAGTATTTATCCATATCTCTAAGAGAAAAAATCATGACGCTCACTTCTGCTCCTCTAGAGTAATGGATACACTAATCAGTGTCGGTCTTAGATTTTCCTCGGTACCAAGGTTCACCTAAATCATATCATAGACGGTGGTAGATAAACCTTATTCAAATGTGGTAGGAGTTTCTTCCAAATACTATTCATCATCTGAGTCATGATAATCAGTAGGATGTGGCAGTTCATAAAGGACATATGACTTAGGGGGATCTCTGGTGCCTACTCGGGTGAACAAGTAATCCCTGTGGAGGGGTTCCTGCTCTGCTAAAACCATGGTGATAGAAACTGTCAAGCCAATCCCATCTAGCTTCTGACTGTGAGGTCTATTATTAATGTTAAAGAAATGGTGGAAAGTAGGATTTTTATGATTCAACCCTACTTTGTAGAACATACGGGGATCGCATGAAATTGTGGGAATATGTAAAACTTCATGGTACCCCATAGGAATAGGGGCTTCTAGTATCACCTGAGCCTATCCCATCTAAGAGTGTGTGGTAATATTTATATGTTCCAATTTTTTAGGGATTCTGGAAATTTTTTTCTTATAGATAAAAAAGAAACCTACCAGGTATGGCGTTGTTAGCTCTATCCAATGAATTGAAAGAATGAAAGAACCGTCCAAGTCTGACCATGGATTGGTTACAGTGGTTGTTAGATCATGGGTGCGTTCAAACTCGTTGGTCTGAACCTACTTCCCCTCTCTCTTATAGTATCTGAAATACATATAGAGGGATTCATAGGAGTTTAAGGGAGACACATTACCCTATATTTCCCCTAATAAACCATTGAGGGAGTACTTGAGGCACTAGTATATGAGGATGGGACCACCACATGAAAATGAATCCAGGGCATACCTAGTAGTGTGTTGTAGGATGTATTTTATGAGAGAACCATGAATTCAGTTCTTGATATCAAGCCACCAAACTGGGTCATCAACTGAATCCTACCACATGGTTCCTGTTTGATCCTATCATAACCCTAAATTGTTAGTTCAGAGGGAGTCGGATCTACTTCATTCATTCCTAGCCTATGAAGCATACAGGTTAAGATGAGGTTGATCCCAAAACTGATGTCCACTAAGAAGAAAAGAATCACTACACCATTGAAATGGGGAATAATTTATAGTGGTAATATGTTCCCCTATATTAGGGATCCCTCATATTCCATGGAAAATTAGATAATGGCTTGATATTCCTGTCACTCAACCTCCTCAACATAGTAGGCCTCTACTATAGAAACTTATGCTTCGATATAGAGGGAGATTTTCTATGCTTCTACAAGGGCCTCATGCTTTACTTTTAATAAGTGGAGGGACCCAAGGATTGAGATCCTTGTGGGTATACTTGTGATATTCTTCAACACATCTTAATTCCATGAAAAAGGCTTGTTTTTACTAAAGGTGGTCACTCTTTAGAAGGGGGAACAATAGATTCTACTGGTTATACCATTGGATTTTGGGTGGTACTAGAAATATCATGCTACTAAATGGATGGCCTAATCTAAATTTCTATCTACTGACTACCAGTTGGCTAAGTCCTAGATCTATATGGACATGACCTATTGTTTCATAGTTTTGGTTGATCTAATTATTCAACTAACATAATTGGTTATGGAGGCATACCCAACAGAACATGTTGGGTGGATAGTTCTTACTGAGCATTATGAAAAACCTGCTACCTAGTCTAAGTTGCATGAACTACTTGGTTTGTGGCACTATACTAGTAATCCTTGATATTTTCATTTACTTGACCCTTAATTTTATATAATTGGTCAGAGTCATTCAGGGGGGTTTCATGGTATTCCTCACTATTGGGCATCATGAAGTAGTTTACTAGTTCTTTGGCATTCATAGAAGAATAATCCTTCTCATTATCAGTGAATTCATCTAGTGCTGGTCGAAACCTGGGTGTGGTTCCCAATATATGAGGTGTGAAATCTTCAAAAGTGTGAGATGGATTCATCACTAGTGGGGGTTATAATTTTCTTTATGTTATTGATGAATGTTATTTCATGATTTAGAGTGTTGAAACATAGTTTCAGGTGTAGTGGATAGGGGAGGAATGGAAACCATAGAAGATTTTGGCCTACCTAAATTGGTAAGAATGAAACCATGGGCAGGGTGACCGCCCTGTGATCCAACCATTCATCATATTTCTGCATCCCACAATTGTTAGACTTCTTACATTCACCTAAGCCTTCACTATCACTACCAGGGTTAGGGAAGATATGCATCACCTATGCTGTAATCTCACCCATCATGACCAATCCATGATCCACTTAGTCCTAGAGAAAATATTTGAACACATATCATTTTTTGATAATATTTCCAAGGATTATATGGTACGAGCAATGGTTAGGGTGGTTAGTGAATCTGACCTCCTAAGGCATTATGAATTCTAGAAACCTCACAATCCCCTTCTCTAAGGAAGAGATTAAATATACTAAGACATATGAATCCTAGAATTATTAGGTTCGGTTACTTCTATCTGGGATGGGAGTTCTGGGAACCTGGACTTGGTGAGGGGTTGGAGCTGAATATTCTCGTCTAGATAGTTGCGCTTGGCATGGTAGTGCCTGATAGTTTTTTGTTAGGTGAGGTTGTTCTTGATAGGTATGATACGGTTAGAGAGTATCCTTTGGAAAAGGATCTAATAACTCTACTAGATTGGGGTACTCTTCATTCACAATATTGGTTGTCTCTTCTTTGGTAGGATTTCTTGTGGGGAATGGAAGAGGCAATGGGTGTGACAGTCTAGCCTACTTCAAGGCTTCCTCCATACACTAGGACTTATCATGAAACTCCTATAATCCACCTTGAAATATTTGGGTGAAAATTTAGGTATCATATTAGTCTTAATGTTCCCTATACACATCATTATCAGTTGCTCTTGAGTCAGTGGAATATCGAGTGAGTACGTGAGGCCTTTCCACCTGACAAAAAAAATATGTAACTCACTCATCAAGAATTCTCTTGCACTTAAAGAGGCCGAAAATAATTATCTTGATAATGGTGGAGATAAACTAGTAGAGGAACTATCCGTGAAGGTCTTCCTAACCAAAGATGGACCTTATGGGTAGCTGGTTGTACCAAATGAATGTGGGTATTTTCAAGTTCTGAACAAAACACCAATGCTTGGAAGAATTATATTGTTCTACGGTTCCCAAAATAGGTCCAAAAATTGAGATGAAGTGGGAAAAGTGTTGTAGTGAGTCACCCATACCATTGAATGAGTTGAATATAGAATTAACAAACTCTATGGGTTCTCGTATGTCGTCCACCCAGGCTGGGTATGGCTTTATGTCAGGAAGGATCACCACCTATCTCATTTTCAAGGCCTTTAGGCGGGTAGTGAGAGTGGATATCAAGTAATATTGGTGAAGGTATTTATCTTCACAAAATTACCTAACCACTAATTCATTTATAGGATCATCAAATCAATGACCAGGTTCATCAACTCGAGGAGTGACACGATCCAAATCCTAATGAGGATAATTACACTACTCAGGATGGTTCAGTGACTCATACCTCAGTCTCTTTACATATACTCCTACATATACTCTTCTTGGATGTGTGGGGTTACCAGGTTTGACTGGGGGAATCTAGACAAGGAGGACTTGTGGCCCCGCTGAATGAGATATGGGATCCCATGGGGTAGTGTTGTAATCCAGGCTCCAGCTAGTAATGAGATCCATGATGATTCTTTTACTATCTTCTAGATAATGGATAAAAGAGGCTATCATGGACTTTGACTCTATTTTTGGAGAAATATGAAATGGGTTAGAGGGATTGGAATGATCCTTTCCCTTGTTGAGATTTCATTGAGTAGGCAACAATGTCTCATTATAGTGATCCTCAAGGACATGTTCCTACATTTTCAAATGAGTGAGGACACATGTTTGAGGATTTGTCTGGTACTACAATTCCCCTTGAGAAAACTTTTTCTTGTCAATTTTTTCATCGATGTCTCTATTCCCCTGATACTATAGAAGTTTGGGGATTACCATATTAACTATAATAGTACCCTAAGGGGAGCCCACATCATCGAAGGGTAGGTTAGGATATCATAAGATAGGTCTAAAGTGTAGATCAGCTTACTGTCCCCAATATATGATCTGCACATGTGGAGATATTGCTTATATTACTCAATGGAGAAATGTAAGGCTCTTGACACATCTCTATCAGAGGCTATTGAAGTAACCAAATGACTCAAGGCATTGAGCAACTGGAAATTCTTCTAACTCAACCCTTCAACACTACTGATTGATGTCCTTGAGGTTCTCTTGACTGCCCGGGTAACCGACAAATGATCACAACATTGGTAAAACATCTCCCAAAAAAATTGGAGGAAACACATGGCCTAGACCTCAGTGAGGGACTCCAGGATGTCAAAATTTGTAGTTGTAGGAATCCAAACACCACGAACAGCTGGTCCGCAACTAAAACCTCCCACAAGCCCTCTTTCTCATAAGAAGAGTCCTTATCTCGATCATCCCAAGCACTGATCAGTGCTAGCTGAGAGATAGGTGGTGGAACTGATTTGGATCAATTCTAAAAATTGTTGATCACGATAGGAGTCACCGCACGATTCATCTATTTGCGGTATTTTAGGATGTTTCTTGGGGTTGGTGCCAACTACATCATCACATCCCTATAGTATGAGGTGTTCACCACTTCCTCATGTGCAAGGTATGTGGACCTCGCCTGTTGATAAGAATAGTGCTCACATTATGAAGGAGTCATTCCAGATCCTAACATCTATCCCATAACTTGTGTAAGGGTACAGAGGAGGGAGACTAGTGGCGATGGAGATGGATGCAATATGAGCCTCTGGAAGGGGCCATAACTTCCTCTAGCTGCATGTACCTATGGAGGGATATGAGGATCCTGTGGAAATTAGATTTTAGGAAGGATAAATTCAACTATCGGGATCCTACCCTAGACTCTGTAAGTTGGGGTGGAGAATACATTATCAAGTAATTTATCCCCTTAGAATATGAGATATTTATGAGGTCCATGAAAACTTGAAATTTCCTAAGATTTTTCCTTCGATGGTGAGTGTTCATCATTATTCCTCATAAACATTATTTAGTTTAGGTTACCTAATTAGCATGAGAAGGACCTCCATGCTAGTGGGTAGTTATGTAGGGATTACCTCCACTTTAGTAATGGGTAGGACATTCTTGTTCTCTAAGAGTATGAGGAGGACTTCTATACTGGTTGTAAAAAGACCAAGGAGGACCTTCACTTTGACTAGTAAAAAAGTGGGGAGGATTTCCACTCTAGTTGGTAGGAACACAGGGAGGACCTCTATGTCGGGAATCAAGAGTATGGGGATGACCTCCATACTAGTTGTCATTGGAGCAGGGAGGACCTCCACCTGAGTTAGTGATGGAATGAGGAAAACCTCTTCTATGGATAGTGATAGAAATAGAAGGATCTCCATGATGATTATTGGAAGAGTGGGGAGGACCTACTATTGTATTAATGATGGTGTGGGAAGGACATACACACTGAGTCTCCTCATCATAGGTTATCCCTTAATAGCTGTTTTTGGTTCCAGCAATTGAGAGAGTCAAACATTCCTGCCTATGAGGCAACTGGAGTCTTTATCACATTCGAGAAAAGAAATATCCATGTTCATCTATCATAGGGATATGGAGGGATGCATCAATGGTGGAAGGGACAACAAAATCCATGGAATATTCCCCTTATTGGGCAGCATCCTAATTCTTCCCCTAACATTGGCGTCGGGTGCTTCAGAATAAGGCCGACAGAGTAGGGATAAATTTCACCTATTATTTTTCTGGTGTAGTCGGATGGTGTTGTGTTGACATGGAATGGTGGGATCCCTCCTTAGTGAGTCTTGGGTGGTTGTTGTAGCTAGTGTAGCTGGAGAATTACCCACCTCCTCGGTACAGTGGATCAATTTATCAGAGCAATCTAGGGAGAGACTTCTAAAGAGATTCTCTATTGGAACAGGGGATAGTTTCCCCCTACATGGCCCTCATGGGAGGTGGTGTCGATGAGAAAAAATTGCCTCTAAGTATTGGTGGACCATGTCCCTAGTGGTAATGACACCTTGATGCTCATACTAGCATGCAAGGTTTTCAATCACCTTCCTTAGGATGATCTTAGAGGGTAAGATATGGCATGGGCGCCTGGTTCTCTAAGGTGTGATGAAAGTCATGGTGGAGGTGGAGTTTTATGGGATTTCTACATCAATAATTCCCCTACCCCAGTACCTATGGGTGTTGGGTTGATTATTACAAATAACATGAGTCCTATAAGTCATGTGGATTCATATGTCAGTAAAGGTACAAGGAAAATGATGCCCAATTCCCCAACATCATCTAATATTCTGAAGGGGAAAAGGATACATGATGACGATGCCACAGACTGAGGATGCCTAATGATAACCGTCCCAATGTGTAGGTGAGTTCCATGCTGGTCCCACTGCTTTCTTTGTGGTTCTTGGTTCCATATATCTAGATATGGTGAAATTATAATCTATGGACTCTCTAATTTACTAGTCCCCATGTTGAGGAGAGGAGTTTCATATCCGGTTCACCATTTCTATTTTCGATGCTTGCACTGGGGCTGGCATGTGGTGCATGTTTTTGTTTACCCACATTCCCACTTTACAAAGGTGGAAAAAATTTATCACTTTAATTAGTTATGTATACTCCTTGATTGAAATGGGATGATGGTATATTGTTTTCTCCTTCAATGTATTCCTTCTTGGAGCTTGTTTCCTAGTCCATGTCTCCCTCATATAATAATTCATGTTATTAGAACTTGTTCCTAGTGCCATCTCTCTGTGGATGTTGATTAATTAAACTACTTATGTCTTGAAAGTTTAGAAACCTTTGGTCAAGAGAGTAGTCACATTGGGTATCTATGGGAATGTTTAGACATTGTATGCATTGCTCACCTATAAATCATCCTCTTAGGAAAGCATCTCACATGAGGAATCTTAGGCACTGAACCCAAGGCATCCCATGTTGATCATGAGGTAATTAATTCCATGAGATAATGTATTCCAAAGATTTTTACCTCAATAATCCCATGTTTATTGCATTAGATAGGTATTTTGGGCTAGGTCTGAAGTTCTACATCCTTTGGAGATGGATCATAATGCCTTGTAGAGATGGATCAAGGCAATAGTTTAATGTATTTTGGAGACAATATTTGTTGACCAGAATGCCCCATTGAGGCGGATCAAGATGGTGAGTCCCCCTGAGTGAATATTACACACCTGAGTTTACTATTGTGGATATAATTCCCAATGAAGGTGGATCCATAAGTGTTTCCCTAGAGGGAATATGTCACGCCTATATTTACCAATGTGGATCAAATGCCCTGTGGAGGTGGATACTGGAGGTGTGTCCTTAGGAGGGAAGATATTATACTAGAGTTTACCAATGTGGTTAGAATTCCTAGTGGAGGCATATCTAGGAGGTGTGTCAATATAAGGGAAAATGTCACACCTAAGTTTACCAATGTGGATCAAACACCCAATAGAGGTGGATCCAAGAGGTTTTTCCCTAGGAGGTAAGATGTCACACCTGAGTTTACCAATGTGGATCAAACACCCTGTGAATGCAGATCTTGGAGGTGTATACCTAGGAGGGAATATGTCACACCTAATTTCACCAATGTTGGTATTGAACCTCATAGAGGTATCCTACGTACTATGTTTAGAATATAGGGATGAACATCCATGTATTTTTATGCCACAATTTAAGGTCATTTAAAAATACTAATTCATGCAGTTTAACATCATGTGGTATGGATGCTCATATTGTGAAAGGAGTGTCAATTAGGTATGGTGTGGGGATTATGTGTAGAATATACCCATGGATAGAGGATTTATATTGGGGTAATGGTGTGGGGATTATGAATGAAAGTTGTCTAGTAGTGGAGGGTCATCCCGTGGTGGGGAAGGATAGTGTGGGGCTTATGCATGAAAGCTTCCTAAGATTGGAGTTTTGTTTTTCGTGGTGGGATAGGGTGGTATAAAATGATGTATGTACATGGGGAATCATGTGTTCATCTCATAGGGTAAGGATGTAGTTTTATGTCATGTGTTGAGGACATTTTCATGCAGTATAATGTTGTATGAGTAGGATGTGGAAATATAGAGTTTTACGTCATGCAGCTCAGATATGGGTGGAATCACTCCTCACCCCTAGGGATTATGTGACAACCATTCATGCACCTATGGGTGGGGCATGGTATTGTCACTCGCATGGAGGAGTGGTCAATCATGAGGTCAACATTAGAGTCCTTATTCTTAGAAGAAACAAGAGTTATAGTACCTATTATTAGAAGAAACAAGTAGGGTAATGGCTGCACTAGAGGTATAGGGAATGTCAGTTATGGGACTAGGAAGTTTTTTCAAGAAACCGGGTTGGGTTTCATGCAAAAGTTTCATAAGAAAGGGGATTTGGGATAAGGGAAATAGATGGAGTCAAGAGGCATAGTTATATGCATGTTTTGAAGTTTCACTCATATCAGTATTGCGTACAGGAGGATTCTCTTTGCACACACCTGACTGGCATTAGGATTAGTTGTGTGAGGATCACCCAACAATAGGAAAAGTCTTATTTTGTCCTACAGGAGGTCTATCATGAAAATTATCTACTTTTTGGGGTCCATGATCATTGGTTTGGCACACTATCATATAAAAATGGGATTTTCACTCATCAGAGCATTGATTTGTCTTTCTAATGGCCTCTCAAAGGGAGGGGTGAGATTCTATTTATAGCTAAAACCCCCAAATATTGGAGTGAAACTCCTTGGGAGTGGGACTTTAGTTATTAATGTATCCTCCATTTTCCACTGAGTCTTTAAAGAGCAACATTTTGGGATTGACTTTGTACTTAGCAAGTAAAAGGGATGGTGCATATCGGGTTTGTGTGTAATGATTCTTTCTTGCACGCAGCAAGTATTTCTTATACGTAGGGGTCTTGGGCTTGTCATCATCCTATAGAGTGTCCATAGAACTATCCATCTTCTTCGGTGCATAAGTTTGTTGTGTGAGGGACTCCATATTTGCATACTCATGGAAACTTGTGCACACCATTCTCATCATCCACAGAATCATTATTCGAGGTGGTTTAGTGCTTGGTTTACTGAAAAATTGTCATTTGTGGCCTTATATGAGATTTTGGCGCCAACAACTATTCAACCAAAATGTAAAAACCTACTTCTTGTTGTGTTGAATTCCTTAGAGTCATGTATTTCTCCTTAATAACTTTATTATCAATTATAAGTTACATGGGATGTTTTTATCCTTAAACAATAGTGTGAATTCCAAAAAATAGAGTTTCTCACACATCTTTAAACATAAACATTAAAAACATTTTCTTATTAAACATGATTTTGGATGGGATATCAACTTCTATTCAACCAAATCCAGTGACCATAGTCAACTTATTCAGAATTAAAAGTTTTAGTGTATTCAAATATTCAACCAAGCAGACCCTGTGATAACTTTATGTCACCATCTCTACTTATTCTCTACTCAATAATGGTGGTTTATCACTTTTTCTTTAAATTAATCAATGCCTTTTTATGAATGACCTTGACTCTTTTTATAGGCTTAATTTCTCTTGATATGTTCAGTTATTTGATTTATTCAAACATTAAGGATCCACACATTTTAATTTTTGAAAACCATAAATGAATCATCTAAAATATCAGAGTCATGAAAATTATATGCTAAATATGGTGTTAACCCATATTTCAAAATATTCCTTAAATCATGGATTTGATCAAAACTTTTTTCATTTTTATCAAAATTTAAATGAATCTCTTAACATCGTCATAATAATTATTACTTCACATGAATTTGAATTTCCTCAATATTTTTTGATCTGTTGACTTGTGTAGAATTTTAAAATATTTTGATATGAATTTAATTCTTTGGACCCAAAAATCATTAACATCACTCAATTATTATTTTACACAACATTGAATGCATCCATGAATATCATCCTTAAAATTATGAATTTATCTCCTACATTCATGTAAACTCCTTTAGCATTTAATAATTGGATAAAAATAATGCTTCCACTTTACTTACCCTTCTCTAACTGGTAAAAAATTAACCATCAAAACTCAAACATCTACTCAATTCTATTATATCAATTATGGTGTATAGTATACTTATGGTTCCTTGAATCCTATTAGTTAAATGCTCCATAATGTGGAGTATTTACTCTCAGTCATGATGATCACATCATATTCTATTACAATTTCACACATGATTTGTTTAATTATGTAGGTACATCTATAGCTTCTGGTCACATAAAAATTACCAACATTCCTCCACAATCCATATTCCCTTAAATTCTAATTTATATATAAATTTATAGAATGTGTCTCAAGGAAATATATTTGGCCTTATTTACTTCAATCATCTTGTTCTTCTAGTCGATAACATCTAATGCCTTTTCATATTTTTGTATGAGAACTATCCTTCAGTAGATCAACTCATATTTAAAAGCTTATCATCCACTATAGAACTTGGAATAGACTCTCTCTATCTCTATATCAGTTTTGATTCCTAGGTAGTCGCATCATCTTCCAGCTTCTGTTCACAATAATACTATATGTATTCATATATTCTAGTCACAATCACATCTCATGTTGTTTATATAGGCGCTTCTCCTGGTAAGGTCATAGATATATCTTCATCAAACACTCATATCTATGTTATTCAATATACTGTGAATTTGGTATAAATTTCATTGATCTATATTTTCAATAACAATTCATTAGTTAGACGGTTTCCCCCTACTTTGTCAAAGGGGGATGGCATTGAAGGATGAGGTGGGTGGCCAACCCAACCAAACCCATCCAACAGTGGGAGGAAACAAGGGGGAGGCTTGCTTATAAAGGGAAGTGGATTCCCCCAGGATTTATCATCAGCTTTACCTGGATTCTCATCATCTCCTATTAGTTTATGTGCGGTATTTGTGAGGTTGTTTCCCCATTATTTAAGATATATATTTACGAGGGTTTTCTCCTTGTAATAGTGATGGAGTGTGTACTAACTTTTACCAACAGTTATCCTTATATTTTCCTATGGTTTTTTACCCCTTTCATTTTGGGGGGTTTTCTGTCACGACCGGTCCCAGTGGGGCCCCCACCGTGACTCCCCAAGACCGCATCCAATAGGCCAGGGGCTGGTGACTAGCACCGAGTAGGAATATTACTAACATGGGAGGCATTTCCAAAGTACCTATACACACGCACACATCTCCAAGCCCAAAAATGCTAAAATGTGAAAACCACTGGGGAAAAAAATCATGCATACAACTAAACCCAACCAACAAAGTAGGATAGAAAATAAAGTACTAAAAGTAAACTTGGACGGAATACAAGACCACCAAAAACAAGAGTCTGAAAACTAAAAAGTCCAACCTGTAAACACAAAGAGGCACTGGGACTGCTACTCATAGCCATAGGAACACCTTGGCCTGTAGGGAACTCAGAAAGGTCAGTCTTGTCCTGATCCACCCTGGACTCTGTCAAAAGTCTGATTGTCTATACATGACACGACACGTGCGGGAAAAGCCTATGCAGGGGTGAGTATAACAATACTCAGTAGAGGAACCCAAAAATCACAAATCAATACACAAAGGAAAGGCACAGTCAGCTCTACATAGTACATGTATACTGAACATATAATAGGAGAACACAGTCCAGATATACTCAAAACCCAGAACCGTAGTCTAGATACAAGTCACACAACTTAATTCCCTCGCTAGGGATTTAGTTTGAAGATTCCATGAAGCACTCATCCAGAAGAACTCACTCCACGAGTATGATAGCTCTGATGACGTTTGTCTGAGAAGTACTGTCTTTCGGGAAAGGTTACGAGAGATAGATACACTCGTTCTGAGAGAACACACTCTCGAGTGGGGAAAAGATCACAATACATAGATAAGGATCATTGTCAAGGCCTTGGTGGATACCGTGACTTATCCATAATTCACCTGCTAAGTAGAGGATTGGCGCCCTGTGGAAGTGGTCATGTCGATACCCAACTCTACCTAGGGTCAAGAATGGATAGAGGATCTCACTTCAGGCCTCTCGGAGGGATACCTGACTATATCTTAGAAATTCTTTCTAAAGGGATCATACTCCTATAGTAGGAAAATGATACATAAACTTAAGGGGAATGAGAAAAAGGGGCACTAACCCAAATGAAACATGTCCAAAATATAGTGGACTAGAAGATCAAGTCATGTACTGAAAAGTACATAGTGTGTATAAATGTCACATGTCGTGTCTTCTGACCTAGGGTACTGCCCATGTACTACGGCTCATGTTGCAAGGCTGTTCATGTAGAGAAGTCAGTACATGGCATGTAGTACAGAACACACACCGTGTCCAAGTATCTAGGGTCGGCTCCGTGTACGTGGTTGTGTGCCCGTACATGGATTTATTCCGTGTGTGTCATCCCGTGTAACCGGTACACAGGGTAACCTGTGTAGCCGACCTGGTCTGGTTGTGTGGTGGAGTAAACAGGCGTGTACTCCATCCCGTGTATGTATACCCCCTGGATACATGTTGAGTCCTTCGTAGTCACCTCTGCCATGCCGTGTAGGGTCTACATGCCATGTTCTGAAGCCATGTAGTCCATCCCGTGTCCGTGTACTTCCCAGAATATACACCAAACTTCGAGGAAGGTCCAACATACCATGTGATGGGGGTCACATGCTATTTGATACCTGTCTGACAACCAAAACCCTATCCATCATCGTCAGTACCACACAGCATGTTCTTCAGGATACACATCGTGTTCTTCATAAATTTCCAGAATCTTGAACCTCCATCGTCACACCTCCCGTGCTACCTCGTTCTTTGATCCGGCTGTCTAATAACCATGAAACACAAGGTTTTTGGTCACCCGATCCCTATTAAGCTGATTCCATTAGTTTCAGGCCTCTGATCGACCCCAAAAAGGAGTTTTTATCATCTGTGCGAAGAACAGTTTAAGAACGATCATTCCCGAACCATGTTGATTCATCTATCGCCATCATCGTTGGACCTCCACTAGGTCTCCACGATGTCAAATCTCCATTTTGGGATCATTGCGTCGCAAAACGAACATGCAACAATCTGTTGTTCATCCCCCCATGAAGAACACGAAGAACGCATGAGAAAAATAAAGGAGAAAGAAATCCAAAAGCGAATCGAGGAACGAACCTCGTCCTTTATTCATCACGGTGTTGATCCGCTCTCATTAGTAGGATCAAACAGAGTAGAATCAAAACAATAATCTAACATGGATTAATTTCCTGAGATCAACCCAATAAAAACCCTCCCACAAAAATGTATGAATCTGCGGATCAACATGTTCGTGGTTGATCCGCGTTCATTGTTAAATAAAAAAATGGGGGAAAAGGAATCGAAATAACAAACCCCTACCTCAATCTGGTTGAATAACGATCATCGCATCGCATTTGTTGGTGAGGTTCGTCAGATCAGAGATGTGTCATCATCGTCAACCAAAGGGTTCTCCACTGAAGCTCCAAGAGGCTCTCTCTCAATTCACAGGGTTATGAGGCTAACCCTGCAAACTTGTCATAAGCATGAACTTATAGGGGAGGATTAGGTCACTGCGCAAAAAAGGAAACATTTTAAAGGAATAAAAATAAAATATTAATTTATTTTCATCTTCATTAAAATATCTAAAAACTAACTCTCACAGCTGACCCGCGTACGTCAAAGTTAGGCCCTACCTAAGATGAAATAGTTGCTCTAAATGTAACAGTGCCCTCATATTTTTGATTTGGGTACCTGTTTAAAAGATATTCCACTTTTTCAGGAAAACCGCTCACACGCGCTGTATAAAAGGTTTAATTTATTTCAAACATTTATTCCGGGCACTCTGGGCCTTGGAATCACACACCGTCGAAAGGTATGGTCTCGAAATAATTCTATATAATATTCAAAAATAATACACGGAAAATCCAAGACATTACATTCTCCCCACCTTGGGGTTTTACATCCCTGAAAAGCCAAAACAAGGCTACTCAAAAAGATGTGGATACTAGGCACGGATCTGAGCCTCCCGCTCCCACATGCTCCCCTGAAGATTCTCGTGTTGCCACTGAATGTTCACCAAGGGAATTGATTGCCCATGAAGGATTCTCTTCTGTCAATCCTCAATCTCCACTAGGTAATCAATAAAGGTCACTCTATCCTCGATGTCCAGCTCACCCTAGTCAATGACGTGCGATGGGTCATGCATGTACCTCCTCAACTTTGACATGTGGAAGACATCATGTACCTGATGCAATTGTGGCAGTATAGCTAAGAGATATGCCACCTCACCAACTCTACGCAGTATTTGGAAAGGTCTGATGAACCTCAGAGATAACTTGTCACCCCGTCCAAATCTCTATAACCCTCATCAAGGTGAGACCCGAATAAAGACATGCTCTCTCTCCTTGAACTCTAGAGGTCTCCGTCGTCTGTCAGTATAATACTTCTACCGGCTCTGTGCAGTGTTCATCTGCTCCCAGATGATCTACACCTTCCCGGTGGTAGCTCGCACCAACTATAGACCCATGATTGCTGACTCTCTAGGGTCAGTCTAGAAAAGCGGTGACCGGTAGGGTCTCCTATATAAAGCCTTGAAAGGTTTCATACCAATGGGGGAGTGGTAGTTGTTTTTGTATGAAAACTCCACCAGTGGTAGGTGGTCCTCCCAACTATGACCAAAGTCTAAGATACAGGCCCACAACATAACCTCCAGAACCTGAATGGTCCTCTCCGTCTGACTATCGTTCTGCGGATGGAATGTTGTGCTCAAGTGTAGCTAAGTCCCAAAAGCCTCCTGCAATCCCTTCCACAACCAGGATGTGAATCGTGCGTCTCTATCTGAGACTATTGTCGAAGGGACACCATGAATCCTGTAGCAACCCAAACATTTTATGGTATGTTTCTCTTAAGTACACTGTATTCATTAGGTAGCCTATATTTTCATGAATCACTAAGCCCCTATGGAACAAAACATGGTTACTTATAGGAGGTATCTATAACTTAGCCACTAAACTTAAATTTACCAGCTCTGTGATTTGAATTTTAAAAATCTGATATACACAGTTGTGTTCAAGATGATATTTAGAGTCTGATAGAATTAACTTAATTTTTGGTGAATAGTAACCTACCATTATGAAGAGTAACTTACCCTTATAAATAGTAATATGACTCTTATGAATGGTATCCATACCCTTGAGTGTATAAAAGAATTTAGACACCCTAAAGATGAAGATTAATATTCTAAGTGTTTATATATTTCAATTAAATAACGATTTAATTAAATATTTAATTAATAATATTTAGAATTTTTTTTGGAAAATGGACTTTATTTTTGGATTCTACACGTCAAAAAATGGTTAGGGTGAATTTTTGGGATTTTTCTGAAATACTTGAATTTTTTATGAATAGTAAAATCTGATAATTCACAATAAATGCTAAATAATGGATTAATTGAGTCATTGATGATGATCTGCATATATAAGCCCAATTGGTTCTAAGTCACACGCATATATTACTGTTATTGTTCATGGAATACTCACTATTGGTTGTCTTGAGAGGAAATAATAAATTAATGAGTTTTATATTAAGAAATCCCTTCTCTCCTCCACTATAAAAACCCCCTCCACCCCCCCCCCCCCCTTCCATTCACTTCTCTCAAGCCTTGTTCCTTCTCCAAATTCTGTCTAAATACCTTCCCAACCTCCTCCCCCACGTCCAGAAACCTTTGGTCTCATAAAAAGACCAAAACCTCTCCCATTAAGAGGTTCTCAAAGGAGGAAGTCTCAAGAGGTAAATTCCTCTTTCAAATCCCTTCTTTTCTTTTAAGTTCTTTTATTTTTGTTTCTTTTCTCACCTCTAT
Organism: Viscum album; assembly: GCA_963277665.1. NCBI lineage: Eukaryota > Viridiplantae > Streptophyta > Magnoliopsida > Santalales > Viscaceae > Viscum > Viscum album. Next base: position 1,705,423,199 of record OY728145.1, read on the forward strand.
TCACCAAAATAGTATGATAAATAAAGTAACATACATGTACTGGAATGTTTTCATGCTAATGGTATATATTCCATTATCTTCTCCCCTTTCCCCACTTTTATTTGAAAGAAATGAAAGCACCGTTTGAGATGTACTAATTTAGCACATTCAAGGACAACAGTTTATCAATTTCTATTATAATCTTTAATTATGGTCAGGAAACCATTTGTGTTATGGTTGAACCAGATTATTATTTAATATATAATATTTTTAGTTCTGTAATGTTTTTGTACAAATGGTATTAAGTTATAAATCAAAACATTTTCATCGTAATCAAACCCACCGATTAACCAAAACGGTTATCACTAAGGTTATATGTATAAAAAAAATTGAATTCAATCTAAGTAACCTGAATTAAATTTAAAACCATTTAATCTCCTGGATGTTCACTAATTGTTTATAACTTCATTTCTGGACAACCACATCCATCTTATATATTTATCCGAACTTTAATATAAGTGAACCAATCATTTAAAACTAAGTAAACAAACGAGCACGAACAATGAAATTGAACATTATAACCAATAAAAAAGGCATATAATGAACTAAAAAAATTATAATAAATCATTTACATATAAAATAGGTTCTGTACTTATGAATTAATAATCCTAATTTGTTTATTCAGGTCCTTAATAACAAGTCAAGAACACCCTCAAGCATAAGGTAAGGGATTCTTTCTCTCACTTTTATTCAAGAATTCGCCCTATTTTGTGTGATTTTGTTTTAATTTCTAATGATGGGGTATGTTTTATCATCTCCCCAATACTTCCCTTATGATATATAAATCATGGGATAACTTTTACCTCTCATTAAGATCTTGCAATAACACCTGTTACCGTGCCAAAATATTTGTAAGAGGTTTTCTCATCTCACCTTCAATTCTGTGGGATCTCCATTGTTCACCTATTATTTCTTATATGTAGTATATGTGTGATGAAATTTGACATATGTTATAATGGTTCTCATTATATTCATTTTATTTTGTGTCTCTTTTGGTGGTTATTAACTCTTTGTCATACGACTCAATTGAATACAACACGGTAACGAGATTTGTCTCAATTTTCACTTCGTTGTGACTTGCTTAGTAATTGTGCACCTACTCTTTCTTATGTGGTGTACCTAATGACCATTTAATATCACTTTTCAATTGAAATTATATTCCATATAAATATCCATATTATCATATCATGGATATTATTATTGTCTAAGTCGTATACCATTTTACATACGGTATTTATTTTGAATGTTGTTTTGACTGTGGAAATGTTGATGAATCTGTATCCTCTATTCTATATGGATAATGTAAATACATATTTCTCTTGTATTGAATCTATTTATAAAGAATTCTTGGATGTAGATTTGGTTGGGGCCCACTACATCCCCTCGATGCATCGGTAGGTCTCATGAGACAAAACAGTTTGGTGACAGACCCTTCGAGTTTGTTTCTAAAAATCAGACGGGTTTCTACCCATAGAACTAAACCATTTGTATGGTATTATGGTTTCATGTGCTAGTTACATGACGTCAAATTAATAATAATTATCTTTATTCATTATCAGTTATTATTATTATCCATGAGGTTTTCACTATGACAAAATCTATGGATGCAGTTTCATTCTCAGTTTATTAATGGCATTAGTTGTTCATTTATTCACTATGTCGTATTGATTATGTCTGATTGATTGTGATTCAATTATTATTGTACTCATGATTCCGCTATTTGAAACCCTTACTGAGTGTTTGAGCTCACCCCTTTCATTGTCTACTTTCAACAGGTGATGAAGAGAAGGTATTTTATTGAGTTCCTGGGGATGTCGTTTTTATTTTTTGTTATGTATTGTACTTTGTAACCTTTTTCCAATATAATTTGAGTTACATATATGTATCTAGTTTCTTCAAGACTACTAAACTAATCATTACTTCAGGATTTTCATTCCTTATAACCATGCCAATATCACAAGTAATGCACCGGCTCCAGCCTAGTGGGGTCGGGGTGTTACAGTTGGTATCAAAGGAAGTTTAGTAGGAAACTTGGAAACTAGAATAAGAAATATATAGTAGGGAACAAAGACCTAAGGTAAAATTTGGGGATAAAATTGAAATACCATCCTGGTATTTTGGTAAGGAATAAATTATGTGGATCTTTCAAGCAATAAATCTCTGTCTGAATATGAGCAGGTAGAGGCGACTCTGGCACAGATGTATCTAGGGGTAAAACCCGAAAACACCACTTTAAGCTAGACTCGAACGGGAATTGGTACACAACAACGGGACTTGCTGCACTCTTGGTTACGACACTCCCGGGGGATATGCTTAGGATAATTCATATTTTCTTTAAAATCTATTATAAAGGAGTTTAATGTAAATTTTACCTCATAGAAACCATGTTTATAATATTATCTATGCATAGAATTTAAATCTGTATTGAGTGATTTTATATTTAAGATTCATAAACTAATCTAGTTTATCCCATTATTTATAAATGGCGTCTAATGGAAGAAGGGGAATCAATACTCGTGGGAAAGGTAGGGATCTCCCTATTGAGCAAGTCAACACAGTCAATGTTGGAGCAGATCAGATCATGACTATATTGGGACAAATTACTCAAGTTGTAACTAATAACCATTCCACACCTGTGTTGGATCGTTTCATGTGGTAGAAGCCCCCATATTTCAGTGGGGCTACTAATCCAGTGGTAGATGAGTAGTGGATCAAGTCACTTGAAATGATATTCATGGCATTAAGATGCAATGAAAATGAGAAGGTGGTTCTGGAAGTATATTGTCTCAAGGGTGACACTGACCAAGGGTGGTCCCTGATTTAGAACACCATGGAGGAAGAATAAATAGAAGATATGGAGTCAAGTAATTTTAAGGAAATATTCTTCGAGAAATATTTCTCTCATGAGCAATGAACTAAAATGAAGTGGAAATTTATTAGCTTGAAACAAAGGGAAGAAGACAGTGTTGCAGAGTATGAGGCTACTTTTACAAGGCTGGCCAGGTATTCCATAGATTATGAATGTGACTCGGTAGAAAATATTGATCATTTCTTTGAAGGTATTAATCCAAGTATTCAGAGGGCACTGGCTTCTCAAACATTTTCATCATATGATAGAATTGTATCAAGTGCCATCAAAATAGAGAGGGAATTTTCTAGATCAAATCTTTTCAAAGGAAACCAATATAATAAGTGGTACTCTGATAACAAAGTAAAAGGAGAAGCACCAAAGAAGAGCAAGGGAATGAATAGTTTCCCATTATGCAAGAATTTTGGAAAGAATCATCTCGGGAAATGCTTTAAAGGCATGGGAGTCTTCTATAACTGTGGAGAAAAGGGTCATCGATCCAATTAATGGAAGGGGAATAAACAATTCAATGATATTAAATGCTAAAATTGCAGAGAGATGGGACACTATGCAAATGAGTGTCCTAAACTCCGAGGAAACATGACTCAGAAAAGGCCAAGAGAGTAAGAAAGATCTTATGCAATTACAACTGCAGAGGTCGAAGTTCCTAATGATGTGGTGGCAGGTAATTTAATTATTTCCTCAAACTTAGTCAACACCTTATTTGATTCTGGATCATCACATTCATTTATATATTCTCAGTTTTCTAAGAAAATTAGATATGTCCAATTTGATTTAATAAAGGAGTTGTCAGTCAAAACTCCTAGGGGATGTATCATTGCAACAAAGGCATGTCTACTAGTCCCCCTCCAATCACCAAAACATGCTTTAGTTGCTAACCTTGTCATCATACCAATGACTAAATTTGATATAATTCTCATCATGGATTGGTTGTCAAATTATGATGCAAAGATTTATTGTAATAAGGAAGTTACAATTTTTGAAAATGGTATAGAATACCTTATCTTTAGGGCAGAAACATCGCCACCTGATTCTTATCAAGAACTACCCCCAGTAGCTCTACTAAATGAAATAATTGGAGAGGAAGATAAACCAACATCTATAGGTGAGGAAAGAAATCTTCAAATTGAAGACGTGCACATAGTACAAGAGTACATTGATGTATTTCCATAGGATTTACCTAGACATCCTCTAGAGAGGTAAGTTGAGTTCTCTATTGATTTAACTCCTGATGCAAGACCTATATCAAAGACTCTATATAGAATGGCCATTGTGGAATTGGTAGAGATAAAGAAACAACTATAGGATTTGAGTGAAAAGGGATTTATTCAACCTAGTGTTTCTCCATGGGGATCCTCGGTCCTGTTTTTCAAGAAGAAAGATAGATCCATGAGGCTATGCATTGATTATAGGGAAATCATGTAGGATCTAAATAATGATGTAGATGCTCAATATACAAGAGGTGGGGTGAATTGTACACTTTAAAATTTTCCTTAAACAAGGAAAGATCTAAGTTTAACAAAGTTAAACTAAGAAAATTCAGAACACCTCTAATCACCAATGAAATATTGGGACGAATTATGAAGTTACAAACTTCTAGTTCTATGCACTTGCTTAAATCTAGAAAGTGATTCCAAAAAATAGGTTTTGGAAATATGGATCTGGAAATTGAAACTTAACCAAAGTTTACAATATGAGATTCTACCTTAAAGCATATAGAATCTAAATTAATCAGTGTACAAGTGTAAGGAAATATAATAAGATTATATTTTCCTTATAGTACAAAAAGCAGCAGAAAAACAAGTAGTAAAAGTACAAGTAACAAGAAATAAATATTTTAACCCAAAGAGAAGGGTATCCAACAACCTTGGATAAAGGTCCCTTGATTTATACTTTCAAGAAAGTCTGTCTTACCCACACCAGGGTAAGCCCTCAATACGAAGATCGGAGTCTCTATCTTGCTATCCCCGCAAGCCCTCAACTTCAAGGTAGTTGGAACCTCTGTCTTCCTCAGCAAGGAAGCCCCCGAACTTCAAGGAAGTCGGCACCTCTGTCTTCCTATCCCCGGAAGCCCTCGAACTTCAAGGAAGTCGGCACCTCTATCTTCCTATCCCCGAAAGCCCTCGAATGTAATCACCAATATTCAGAGTCACACAAAGTAATCTGAATGAGAAGTTCAGTATGCACAAGGCATGAAAAGCTTCTCTCTCTAGAAATCACCTTAACAGTGTGTGGTCTCTAGAGTGATAAACTTTAGTGTTGAGCTCTTTCAAATGAGCTCCTATTTATAGGCTCGGTTGGAACGGTCGGCTCCCTCCTCCAATGGTCATATTTTCCTTAAATTTTGGAGGGACTTGTACACATGTCACTAAACCAACGGTTAGTTAGAAATAGAATGGAAGACATCATTTTATAACAAAACATGTGTAATTGAAAGCACGACATCGTTTTATAATGAAATAAGTATAAGTATAAGCAAAACTGAAGTTTATAATGTAAGAAAATAAAATTTAGGAGTCTAACCAAAATGGAATTCAGAGTTTATAATAAAAGGATATTCAGATTCTATTTTATAGGAATTTGGAACCTGAATTCTATGGAAATCGGGAGTCTGAATTTCTAAGGAAATTCGGATTCTGGTTCCACTAGAATTCAGAATCTGAACTTACAAAGTTCTAAGTCGAACTGATAGAAGTTCAGAGTCGAACTAGTAAAAGTTTGGAGTCGAACTAGTAAGAGTTCGAAGTCGAACTAGTAAGAGTTTGGAGTCAAACTAGTAAGAGTTTGGAGTCGAACTAGTAAGAGTTTGAAGTTAAACTAGTAAGAGTTCGGAGTCCATAATTCGGAGTAGAACTATATGAGAGTTCATATCCAGAATTTGGAGTCGAACTATATGAGAGTTCGTATCCAGAATTCAGAATGGAACTTCATTAGAGTTCGTATCTAGAATTCGGAATGGAACTTCATTAGAGTTTTTATCTAGAATTCGGAATGGAACTTCATTAGAGTTTGTATCCAGAATTCAGAATGGAACTTCATTAGATTTTGTATCCAGAATTCAGAATGGAACTTCATTAGAGTTCTTATCCAGAATTTGGAATGGAACTTCATTAGAGTTCGTATCCAGAATTCAGAATGGAACTTCATTAGAGTTCGTATCCAGAATTCGGAATGGAACTTCATTAGAGTTCTTATCCAGAATTCGGAATGGAACTTCATTAGAGTTTATATCCAAAATTTGGATCCTAAAACATAATGCTTCATATCTAAGCATTATATGATTATGAGGTTTTTTTATGAATCTAATTTTTACATTTTAAGGAAAATATTGATATGAACAATGGAAATATGGTAGGAGTAAATTCCTTTGAGAAGGAAATTTTTCTTATATAAGTAAAATGTAGATTTTCTTAAGTATAGTGTGTTTGTGATTTTCAAAACAAGAAGGAATGAAAAAGTCATAAGGAAAACCTTATTGACTCAACAATATCCCCCTTTTGGAAATCAAAAATAACCTTACGAAAAATAATATAAGGACTTTGAAAATTTTCATTAGACTTTGAAATTAAAACTTATCTCCCTTTGTTCATGAATGATGATGAATACAACTAACTCCCCCTTAGGTATTGAAACTCTAAGGATTGTATTCTGGATTTCCGGAATAGAGTTTTCATTATCATGGTAATGAAAAACTTTATAATGAGAAACTCCCCCTTACTTTAAGGATATCTTCAATTAGAAATTTTTCCTTCTCCATTTTTAATTTTTCTTTCTCCCCTTTTAAGTAGTTCTTTTTCCTTCTCCCCCTTTGTGATTTTCAAAAAGAATTTAAGGGAATGGAAAAGAAATAAGGTACCTGAAACATTAGTATATAACAACACAAGATACAACCAACCAAAATTTTCATTAGAGTTGAAAAAAAAATTACAAGGAAAGACAAATGCAACAAAAGATCGGATTGAGTCTATTTGTCTTCCTCTTCCTTCGGGATTAGTTTCTTCAACAAGATTTTCAGCTTCTTCAAGTCTTTTTGATCCTCCTCAGCTCGCTTCTCCAAAGATGTGACCCTTTCTTGTTGAGCTTTTAACACCTCTACCTGAGCCTTCATGGCCTCTTCCTGCATCTTTACTAACTCATATTTCTTTACAAGTTTTTCTTGGAGCTCAATCCATAGATATCTATCCCTTTTAAAATTTTGAGCAAGAGAGTTAACCTTATCATTTAAGTCCTTCACTTGATGATTCCGAGAACTTTGCTCAATGATCAGATCATCCTGAAGATTATTAATCTTGGCATCCTAGGTGTTAAAGTCATATTTAACATCATTCTGAAAAAGATCAAACTCATCCATGTCTTCTTCAACTTTCTTAGACTACAAATTGATTTTGATGCATGATTTCCTGTGTACATAATAATTGATAAGGAAATTTCTATGGTCGGCCTCAATCTTTACACACTTATCCATCACCATAGATAAGGATTCTGACTTCTAATTCAAGCTATGTTACAGCATCTAGAATCTAGAGTCTATAGTGGGGAAAATTGGAATGGTGTCCACCAACTTTTTCAAAGACTCGACAACAAAGTCATGACCATGTGCTGATGACTCCAAATACGATAACTTTCTTGGGGATTGTTCTTATTAAATTTGCACCAAATTCCTTTTAGAAGAACCAACAACTTCTTTCTTCCTGATGATATCTTTTGTTGGTGTATCCATGAGCACTTTCTTTCCTTTATCAGTTTTTGAAATGTATTGATCATCTGAAGATTCTTCCTCACTCTCTGATAGTTGAAAAATCTGTTCTTCATCTATTTTCTCCTTTTCTGCTCCTTCCTCAAGAAAATTCTTCTCATAGGATTCTTCCTCATCATACAAAACATTTTCCTTCTCTTCCTCTTTCTTATCGTCATCCTTCCTATTTTATTTCTCAACTTCCTTTCCTGGAGTGATAAGTTTTGTGGATTCAGTCTTTTCTTGATAATCTTCTACTTGTTTGATTAGGTCATCAAGATCATCACTTTCTTCTTCTTCTTCTTCTTCTTCCTCTACTCTCTCAACAACTTCTTCTTCTGTTCTTTCAACAACTTCTTTCCCTTTGGATGTTTTCGGAGTGGAGTATTTCTTCCCAGGGGTCTCTGGTAAAGGTTGGACATCAAAAGTTTCTAGAATGGAAATATTCTTAGATGCTACTTCAGTATCTCTCAACAGAGATTGTACAAGCTCAGCTTCAGACATCTTTTTCTTCATCTTATCTTTTGCTTGCTTTTATAACTCATTAGCAGCTCTCTCTTTTAAGGCCTTAGTCTTCGTAGGGTCCAATCCGAACTGTGGATCCCCTTATTTCCTTTTCTCCTTGTCTTCCCTCTACTTAGAAGCCACTTCATCTGGGTAGGCTTTTTGTTTCTTTGGCTTGGGTGGTGCAGATTGAGTTTCCTTATCTTTCTGAGTCTTGTCTTTAGCCACCACTTCTTTCAAATTTCTCCTCTTCCCTGGCTTTTTAGATGGTTCTGGAGTTTTTTTATCTTTCTGAGCTGCCTCAGCCTCTTCCTCTGGTAAAGGGTAGAATTCTCTGGATTCATCAGAAAAACCCATCTTCATTCTCTTTAATGTATCATCACTAACCAGCATTACCTTGAAATTTATTTGCTTGGAAGTGCAAGCAACTTTAAATGAATCAAGACATATGATGATAAGCCTAGAAAGCAAGGCCAGATACATTATGATATGAGATTTCAGATTCCCTTCTTTAATATTCTTAACTATAATCAAAACTTGCCTCATCAAATTTATCTTCCTTAGATTTACCAAGAAATCTAGGATGTAAATTTCACTCTTCTTGAGATTATCCTTGCCACCCCTTCTTGGTACGAGAAAACCTTGTACCCACAGTTGTAGAATCTGATTATTCGAAGAGAGATGAGCAATCTTAGCTGTCTTGACATCTTGAAGTCCAAGGCATTTCAATGCCTTCACTTTGTAGAAACTTCCTTGCTCATCCAAAAGCTTATTTGAACAAAACTCAGCTTCACCTTCATAAGATAAACCCACCAAGCTTGTAGCCTTAGTGTAAGATAATTTGTAAGTCTTCCCATAAGACTTGAAAGAAAATAACTCTCTTTCATCTTCCTCAAGAAAGGAAACAGACTCATAGAACTCAACAAGTAAATCTGTATAAAATGGATCCTGTTTCTCTAGATTCGATAAGAAAACCTCCTCCCAGCCATTCAATTTGATATTCTTAGATATAAGAGAATCATACTTGTAGAAACTCAGATGCACTAACCTCTCCCTGTAAACTAACCACTTTGAGATTGGCTTCGTAGTTGAAATATCCTGAGAAGTTGCTTTAGTAGACATTCGGAATGAAGAGCTCTGGAATATTCGGAATGGCCTTTAACAACTGATGCAAAGCTTCGACATGAGAGATCTTGAAAAACCGATGAGGGACGACCACCAGGGGTGCCCTTAATATAGGTGATCGAGTTGACCTTTGAACTTCTAAAAACCATCTAATGGTTGAAAAACCCTTTGATCTGATCTGACGGTTGAAAACATACCCGTAAGTAAATCTTGAATCCGATCTTTTGAGGTTTTAAGAAAAACAATTGGATTTAAGGAAACTAGAATCCAAAAAATTTTAAAACTCATAGGAAAATACCAGAAAGAAAAACAAGACTAAAAAACTTAAGTAAGGAAATTATACCTTTCGGATTGGCCATTAAGTTTATTCATAATAGGTGATATTCTTCTTGAAGAAAAATTTTACTACAAAAAACTAACTACAAAAAACTTGCTACAAAAAGCTCGCTACGAAAAATATGAATACGAAAATTCTTATTACGAAAATTTTCATTATGAAAATTCTCATTATGAAAATTCTCATTATGAAAATTCTCAGTACAAAAAATTGAGTAAGAAAATTCTCATTATGAAAAGTATGAGTATGAAAATTTTCATTACGAAAAGTTTGAGTACAAAAATTTCATTACGAAAATTTCAGTATGAAAATTTCATTACAAAAGTTTCAGTACGAAAATTTCATTACGAAAGTTTCAGTACAAAAATTTCATTACAAAAGTTTCAGTACTAAAATTTCATTACGAAAGTTTCAGTATGAAAATTTCATTACGAAAGTTTTAGTACTAAAATTTCATTACGAAAGTTTCAGTATGAAAATTTCGTTACGAAAGTTTCAGTAAAAAAATTTCATTACAAAAGTTTCCGTATGAAAATTTCATTATGAAAGTTTCAGTAAAAAAAGTTCCATTAAGAAAATTTTAGTTACAAAAGTTTGAAAACTGACTACAGAAATTTTGATTACAAAAGTTTAAAAAAACTGACTACGAAAATTTTGATTACAAAAGTTTAAAAAAACTGACTACGAAAAAAAACTGACTACAAAAATTTGATTACAAAAGTTTAAAAAAACTGACTATGAAAAATTTTGATTATGCTAACAAGAAAATGTACTCCCCATATGAAAAGGAGTTTATTACTATAAGGAGAATTGTTCAAAAAGAATTTAATGAATAAGGATTTCCTCACAATTATCATTCCTAACTTCTGTTTAATGTATTCAAATATATCGAAGGGTAAAGATTTTGTGAAAATGTCAGCAAGTTGATCTTGTGTTCTGATAAATTGAAGAACGATATCTCCTTTCGTCTTGATAATCTTTTCAAAATAGTTTTTGTTACCAGTCATATGCCGGGAACATCCACTATCCATGAACCAAGTATTGTTGTTTGTACTTTCCCTATTTTCCTGAAAATAAGAAAAGAATTAGACTTTCAAAATCCAAAATTGTTTGGATCCGAGATTTTTAGATAACAAAATTTTGGGTATCCACATTTGTTTAGAAAAATATGCTTTATGAAACCCAAGAATTGAAATCTATTCAAAGAATAGTTTTTCTTCCAATGCCCACCACTTTGACACTTAGTGAAAAAAGGGGCTCTAGAAGGAACAAAATAGTTGTTTTTGAAAACTGGTTTTTGGTGAATATAACCTACTCCAGTAGTGTTTCCATGAGGTTTAATTTGAGAATACATCTTTTCAAAAATTTCCTTCCCAGAAGTAAATTTTTCAAGAAGCTTCTTTAGAGAAAATATTTCAGATTTTAGTCTAATGACTAAATTTCTATCCTCAGGAATCATTTCCTTAGAGTTATATTTTTCGTGAAAAACTTTCATCTTTAAAATATCATTCTTAAGATCTTTATAAAGTTATTCCTTATCATAATTTTCTTTCTCAAGGTCTTTAGAAAGTTTTTCTAAAATCTCTTCTTTATCTTTAAGATTTGAAGAAAGATCTGAAATCTCTTTTGTAAGAATTTCTTCCCTAGAATTTTCCTTGTATAATTTCTTAGAAATTTTACAATTTTTTGCTTCAAGTAACTTGGAAAATCTAGATACTTCTTCATATGAAGGTTCTTCATTTTCTGAGGATGAATTATCTTCATTAGAAGTACTATTTTTGGAATAGTAATTCTTATCAAGAGATAAATTTGTTAAAGCCTCAGCAGAGCGTACCTTGGACATAAAACATGTATGTGGAAAAGAAGTATTAGCAATGAATCCCATATTCTTCTGAGCTGATGAATCATATTCTGAAGATTCACTTTCTGAAGAGTCTCCATAGCTAGCACTCCAAGTAGTATTAGCTTTCAGACTTTTCTTAGCATTAGCTTTATAGAACTTCTTCATGTTCCTTTCAGAATGCCTCTCTTTTCTTTATTTCTTTTTAAGTATAGGGAAATCAGGTCGTATGTGTCCACTTCTCTTGAATTCATAGCATGTGACCTCTGAATCTTTCTTATATTTCCTTTCCTTTTTCTTATATCTGGATTGGAAATTTCTCTGACCAGCTATCTTGTTCATTCTTCGAGCAAGATTAGCTAACTCATTTTCTGAGACTTCACTCTCACTAGATTCAAATTAAATAGTAACCTTCTTAGACTTGGGTCTAGTTACTCTCTCAGGAGTCTTTGCTTTCATGTGATTTGATGTTGTAGTAAAATCAACAGTACCATTCTCATTCTTCTTTTTGATGTTGTCATCATCTCTCTCCATCCTTGTTTCATGTTGAAGAAGAGTCCCAAATAATTCATCAAGAGAAATTTGATTAACCTTTCTGTTCTCATCAATAGTTTTTCTCTTTGATTCCCACTCATTGGGCATAATATCAATAATCTTATCCACAAGGGCATCATCATCCAGACCTTTCTCTCCCATAGATTGTAAGTTGTTCACGATAGTCATAAACCTTTGTTGTACTTTGCTTATAGGTTCTCCATAAGGAAAGTTAAAACCATGGTATTCTGCTCTCAACATAGCTCTTCTAGTCTCAATCACTTTATATGTACCAAAATGTGTAACTTCAAGTTTCTTCCATATAAAATTAGTTGTTTCACATGAAGAAATTTGGATATATATGTTCCTAGTCATTGAGCATAGTAGAGTATTGTGTACCTTATAGTTTAATTGATAATCATGCTTCTCTTGGTTTATGAAAGCACTCACTTCCTTATCAGGAATTTTATAACCTCCAGTAAGCATAACAAAGTTATCTACTCCAGTATTGATAACGAAAGTCTTCATTTGATCTATCCAATACTCATAATCATTGCCATCAAAAATTGGTGGTCTTGTAGGATTTAGGTTATCGATGGATCCAACATTTAAACCTACCATCTTTAAGAAAGTCTTTCTACACAAAAACTTGTTAATAACAAAAGTTCGTATTCAATGAAAATATTCCTAAGCAAGGAAAATATAGAACAATGAAAAACCGATCAAGGAAAAACTTATATGTGAGTATAAGTATTTCAGATACCTGATCTGATACCAAATGTAGGATTGGTATAGAGTATGAGGTTTCCAACCTCTGATACCAATTGTAGGATCGAAATAACGATGTAGATTCTCAATATACAAGAGGGGGCGAATTGTACACTTTAAAAATTTCTTTAAACAAGGAAAGATCTAAGTTTAACAAAGTTAAACTAAGAAAATTTAAAACACCTCTAATCACCAATGAAAGATTGGGACGAAGTGTGAAGTTATAAACTTCTAGTTCTATGCACTTGCTTAAATCTGGAAAGTGATTCCAAAAAATAGGTTCCGGAAATATGGATCTGGAAATTGAAACTTAACCAAATTTTACAATATGAGATTCTACCTTAAAGTGTATAGAATCCAAATTAATCAGAGTACAATTGTAAGGAAATATAAGAAGATTATACTTTATTTATAGTATGAAAAGAAGCAGAAAAATGAGTAGTAAAACTACAAGTAACAAGAAATAAATCTTTTAACCCAAAGAGAAGGGTATCCAAAAACCTTGGATAAAGGTCCATTGATTTATACTTTCAAGAAATTCTATCTTACCCACACCAGGTTAAGACCTCGATATGAAGATCGGAGTCTCTGTCTTGCTATCCCCCCAATCCCTAAACTTAAAGGTAGTTGGAACCTCTGTCTTCCTCAGCAAGGAAGACCTCGAACTTCAAGGAAGTTGGCACCTCTGTCTTCCTATCCCTGAAATCCCTCGAACTTCAAGAAAGTTGGCACCTCTGTCTTCCTATCCCCGGAAGCCCTCGAATGTAATCACCAACATTCGGAGTCGCACAAAGCAATCTGAACGAGCAGTTCAGTATGCACAAGGCATTAAAAGCTTCTCTCTCTAGAAATCACCTTAACAGCATGTGGACTATAGAGTGATCAACTTCAGTGTTGAGCTCTTTCAAATGAGCTCCTATTTATAGGCTTGGTTGGAACGGTCAGCTCCCTCCTCCAACGGTCATATTTTCCTTAAATTTCAGAGGGACCTATAAACATGTCACTAAACCAACGGTTAGTTAGAAACAGAATGGATGACATTGTTTTATAACAAAACAGGTGTAACTGAAAGCACGACATCGTTTTATAATGAAAAAATTATAAGTATAAGAAAAACTGAAGTTCAGAATGTAAGAAAATAAAAATTCAGAGTCTAACCAAAATGGAATTAGGAGTCTATAATAAAAGGATATTTGAATTCTGTTTTATAGGAATTCAGAACCTGAATTCCATGGAAATCCGGAGTCTGAATTTCTAAGGAAATTCGGATTCTGATTTCACTAGAATTCAGAATCTAAACTGACAAAGTTCTGAGTCAAACTAATAGAAGTTTGGAATCTAACTCATAGAAGTTCAAATTCGAACTAGTAAAATTTCGGAGTTGAACTAGTAAAAGTTTGGAGTCGAACTAGTAAGAGTTTGGAGTCGAACTAGTAAGAGTTCAAAGTTGAACTAGTAAGAGTTCGGAGTCCATAATTCGGAGTGGAACTATATGAGAGTTCATATCCAGAATTCAGAGTTGAACTATATGAGAGTTCATATCCAGAATTCGGAATGGAACTTCATTAGAGTTTTTATCCAGAATTCGGAATGGAACTTCATTAGAGTTCATATCCAGAATTTGGAATGGAACTTCATTAGAGTTCGTATCCAAAATTCGGAATGGAACTTCATTAGAGTTCTTATCCAGAATTTGGAATGGAACTTCATTAGAGTTTGTATCCAGAATTCGGAATGGAACTTCATTAGATTTTGTATCTAGAATTCAGAATGGAACTTCATTAGAGTTCTTATCCAGAATTCGGAATGGAACTTCATTAGAGTCGTATCCAGAATTCGGAATGAAACTTCATTAGATTTTGTATCCAGAATTCTGAATGGAACTTCATTAGAGTTCTTATCTATAATTTGGAATGGAACTTCATTAGATTTCATATCCAGAATTCAGATCCTAAAAAAGAATGCTTCATATCTAAGTATTATATGATTCCGAGGTTTTTGTTATGAATCCAATTTTTACATTTTAAGGAAAATATTGATATGAACAATGAAAATATGGTAGGAGTAAATTCCTTTTAGAATGAAATTTTTCTTATATGAATAAAATGTAGATTTTCTTAAGTATAGGGTGTTTGTGATTTTAAAAACAAGAAGGAATGGAAAATTCATAAGGAAAACCTTATTGACTCAACAAATCAATGCTATTACAATAAAGAATAAGTATCCTCTACCTCGGATTGATTATTTATTTGATAAAATCCATGGATCCCAATACTTTTCGAAGATTGATCTTCGGTCTGGATATCATCAGTTGCATGTGAGGAAGGAAGATATTCCTAAGACACCATTTCGAACCAGGTATGGGCATTACGAGTTTACGGTGATGCCATTTGGACTGACTAATGCACCCTCTGTATTCATGGATTTAATGAATAGATTATTCAAGGAATATCTTGATAACTTTTTTGTGGTGTTCATCGATGATATCCTGGTATACTCAAAAATATTTTAAGATCATGAGAATCACTTGCGGATTATTCTGGAAACTCTTAGAAGAAATCAATTATATGGGAAGTTTAGCAAGTGTAAATTCTGGATTCAGTCAGTTTCTTTTCTAGGCCATATTGTCTCTAAGGATGGAATCCTAGTTGATCCTGTGAAGATAAAGGCAATACAATATTGGCCCACACCAATAAACATAACCAAGGTACACCGTTTTATTGGCTTAGCAGGTTATTATCGGCGTTTCGTTCAGAATTTTTCCCGACTGGCTAACCCGCTAACCAAGCTCACACATAAAGGACTTAAGTTTGGGTGGAAAAAAGGGTATACAAAATGCTTTTAAGAATTGAAAATAAGATTGTTCAATGCTCCAATTTTGACTCTTCCATCTGGAAGTGATGGATTTGTGATATACAACGATGCATCAAAGAATGGGTTGGGTTGCGTCCTTATGCAAAACGATAAAGTTATTGCTTATGCATCAAGACAATTGAAGACTCATGAGAAAAATTATCCAACTCATGATCTTGAGTTAGCTGCTGTAATCTTTGCTTTGAAGATATGGAGACGTTATCTCTATGGTGGAAAATATGATATTCATACTGATCACAAGATTTTGAAGTATATTTTCTCACAGAAAGAACTCAACATGAGGAAAAGGAGATGGCTTGAACTACTCAAGGATTATGATTGCACGATACACTACCACCCAGGGAAGGAAAATAAGGTAGAATATGATTTGAGTAGAAAGAATCATGGAGTTTTGAACAAGATGAGAGTTGAAAGGGATCCTATTTTCATGGATCTAGTAAATATGGATATGGGAATAACCGTGGAAGGTGAAACATCAATGATTTTTCAAATGGTTGCCAAACCATCTTTACTAGAAATAATAAAAAGTTCTCAAGATGATGATGAGGAGTTTCAAAAATAATATTAAAGCTGTGAATGATGGGAGATTGAGTGACTTCGTATATGAAGATGGAATTTTGAAATTTGGGAAGATACTTTGTGTTCCTGATATACCTGATCTAAAAAGGGAATTATTGGATGATGCTCATAGTTCCAATTTCTCTATACACCCTGGTAGCACTAATATGTATATATATTTGAAGGAATATTTTTTTTTGGTACAATATGAATAGGGAGATTTCTGATTTTGTGTCAAGATGTATGGTTTGTCAATAAGTGAAAGCTGGAAAGCAACAGCCTGGAGGAGTATTGCAAAGTCTTCTCATACCTGAGTGGAAATGGGATAATATCATGATAGACTTTGTCATGGGACTACCAATGACTCCTAGAAGGAATGATGAAATATGGGTCATTATTGATCGTCTTACCAAGTCAGCACATTTTCTTGCTATAAGAGAAGATCTACCACTTGAAATTCTAGCAAGAATATATATTGATAAAGTTGTAAGACTTCATGGAGTACCCCTATCGATTGTTTCTGATCGTGATCCATGTTTTACATCAAGATTATGGAAAAGTCTTCAGAAGGCCCTAGATACTGATCTTTGTTTGAGCACTGCCTACCACCCACAAACTGATGGACAATTAGAACGGACTATTCAAACATTGTAAGACATGTTGAGGCCTTGTTCACTTGATTTTCAAGGCATGTGGGATCATTATTTACCTATCGTGGAATTTTCCTACAACAACAACTTCCATACAAGTATTCATATGGCACCCTATGAAGCATTATATGGGAGGAGATTTTGTACACCAACTTGCTGGGATGAAGTTGGTGAAAGAAAGCTCATGGGCCCAGAACTTGTTGAAGAAACAATGGAAAAGGTGAAGATTATACAGAACCATATCAAAATAGCTCAAAGTAGGCAAAAGAGATATGCAGATAACTGAAGGAAGGATTTGGAGTTTCAAGAAGGAGATCACATTTTCTTAAAGGTATCTTTATGGAAGGGTATTATACGATTCGGTAAGAAGGGAAAGTTAAGTTTCAGGTACATCAGACCTTTTGAAATTATGGACCTAATTGGAGCCGTATATTACCGTTTAGTAATGCAGACAAGTCTCTCCAAGGCTCACAATGTGTTCCACATGTCAATGTTAAGAAAGTACATTCTAGAACCAACACATGTACTCACTTATAAAGAAGTAGAACTTGAGCCAGATCTATCTTATGTGAAGATCCTATCAAGATTCTTGATACTAGAGAATAGGTATTGAGAAATCGGACGACTCATCTGGTGAAGGTTCTATGGAGGAACCATAAGATGGAGGAAGCAACATGGGAGCCTGAGGAGCTTATGTTAAAGACATACCCAAATCTTTTTAGGAAATATTTTGTGAATTTTGAGGATGAAATTTTTGTAAGGAGGGAATAATGTATCACCCCAAACATTTTATGGTATGTTTCTCTTAAATACATTGTATTCATTAGGTAGCCTATATTTCATGAATCACTGAGCCCCTATGGAACAAAACATGGTTACTTATAGGAGGTAGCCATAACTTATCCACTAAACTTAAATTTACCAGCTCTGTGATTTGAATTTTAAAAATCTGATATACACAGTTGTGTTCAAGATGATATTTAGAGTCTGATAGAATTAACTTAATTTTTGGTGAATAGTAACCTACCCTTATGAATAGTAACCTACCCTTATGAAAGGTAACTTACCCTTATAAATATTAATATGAATATTATGAATGGTATCCATACCCTTGAGTGTATAAAAGAATTTAGACACCCTAAAGATGAAGATGAATATTCTAAGTGTTTATATATTTCAATTAAATAATGATTTAATTAAATATTTAATTAATAATATTTAGAATTTTTTTTGGAAAATGGACTTCATTTTTTGATTCTACACGTTGAAAAATGGTTAGGGTGAATTTTTGGTATTTTTCTGAAATACTTGAATTTTTGATGAATAGTAAAATCTGATAATTCACAATAAATGCTAAATAATGGATTAATTGAGTCATTGATGATGATTTGATGATGTAATCCCAATTGGTTCTAAGTCACATGCATATATTACTGTTCTTGGTCATGGAATACTCACTCTTGGTTGTCTTGAGAGGAAATAATAAATTAATGAGTTTTATATTAAGAAATTCCCTCTCTCCTCCACTATAAAAACCCCCTCTCACCCCCCCTTCCATTCACTCCTCTCAAGCCTTGTGTATTCTCCAAATTCTATCCAAATACCTTCCCAACCTCCTCCCCCGCGTCTATAAAGCTTTGGTCTCATAAAAAGACCAAAACCTCTCCCCTTAAGAGGTTCTCAAAGGAGGAAGTCTCAAGAGGTAAATTCCTCTTTCAAATCCCTTCTTTTCTTTTAAGTTCTTTTATTTTTGTTTCTTTTCTCACCTCCCTTCACCAAAATAGTATGATAAATCCAGTAAAATACATGTACTGGAATTTTTTCATGCTAATGGTTTATATTCCATTATCTTCTCCCCTTTCCCCACTTTTATTTGAAATAAATGAAAACACCGTTTGAGATGTGCTAATTTAGCACATTCAAGGACAACGGTTCATCGATTTCTATTATAATATCTAATTCTGGTCAGGAAAACATTTGTGTTATGGTTGAAATAGATTATTATGTAATATATCCTATTTTTATTTCTGTAATACTTTTGTACTAATGGTATTAAGTTATAAATCAAAACATGTTCATCGTAATCAAACCCACCGATTAACCAAAACAGTTATCACTAAGGTTATATATATATAAAAATTCGAATTCAATCTAAGTAACCCAAATTAAATTTAAAACCATGTAATCTCCTGGATGTTCACTAATAGTGTATAACTTCATTTCTGGACAACCACATCCATCTTATATATTTATCCGAACTTGAATATAAGTGAACCAATCATTTAAAACCAAGTAAACAAACGAGCCCGGACAATGAAATTAAACCTTATAACCAATAAAAAAGGCCTATAATGAAATAAAAATTATTATAATAAATCATTTAAATATAAAAGAGGTTCTATAATTATTAATTAATAATCCTAATTTGTTTATTCAGGTCCTTAATAACAAAGCATAAGGTAAGGGATTCTCTCTCACACTTTTATTCAAGAATCCACCCTATTTTGTGTGCTTTTGTTTTAATTTATAATGATGGGGTATGTTTTCTCATATCCCCCATACTTTCCTTATGATATATAAATCATGTTATAACCTTTAACTCTCATTAAGAGCTTGCAATAACACCTGTTACCGTGCCAAAATATTTGTAAGAGGTTTTCTCATCTCACCTTCAATTCTGTGGGATCTCCATTGTTCACCTCTTCTTTCTTATATATGGTATATGTGTACTACCATTTGACATATGTTATCATTTTTATAATTATATTCATTGTATTATGTGAATATTTTGGTGGTTATTAACTCTTTTTCATACAACTCAATTGAATACAACACGGTAACGAGCTTTGTCTCAATTTTCACTTCGTTGTGACTTGCTTAGTAATTGTGCACCTACTCTTTCTTATGTGGTGTACCTACTGCCCATTTGATATCACTTTTCAATTGAAATTATATTCCATTTAAATATCCATATTCTCATATCATGGATATTATTATTGTCTAATCCATATACCATTTTACATACGGTATTTATTTTGAATGTTGTTTTGTCTGTGGAAATGTTGATGAATCCATATCCTCTATTCTATACAGATAATGTAAATACATATTTCTCTTGTATTGAATCTATTTATAAATAATGCTTAGATTTAGAGGTGGGTGGGTCCCACTACAACCCATCGATGCATCGGTAGGTCTCATGAGACAAAACAATTTGGCGACAGACCCTTCGAGTTTGTTTCCAAAAATCTAACGGGTTTCTACCCATAAAACTAAACCATTTTTATGGTATTATGGTTTCATGTGCCAGATAAATGATGTCCAATTAATAATAA
Organism: Viscum album; assembly: GCA_963277665.1. NCBI lineage: Eukaryota > Viridiplantae > Streptophyta > Magnoliopsida > Santalales > Viscaceae > Viscum > Viscum album. The sequence continues at coordinate 1,705,443,367 of OY728145.1, forward strand.
TTATCTTTATTCATTATCAGTTATTATTATTATCCATGAGGTTTTCACTATGACAAAATCTATGGATGCAGTTTCATTCTCAGTTTATTAATGGCATTAGTTGTTCATTTATTCACTATGTCATATTGATTATATCAGATTGATTGTGATTAACTTATTATTGTACTCATTCTTCCGCTATTTGAAACCCTTACTGAGCATTTGAGATCACCCCTTTCATTGTCTACTTTCAACAGGTGATGAAGAGAAGATATTTTATTGAGTTCCTGGGGATGTCGTTTTTAGTTTTTGTTATGTATTGTACTTTGTAACATTTTCCAATGTAATTTGAGTTACATATATGTATATAGTTTCTTCAAGACTACTAAATTGATCATTCCTTTGGGATTTTTATTCCTTCTAACCATGCCAATATCACAATTCATACACCGGCTCCAGCCTAGTGGGGTCGGGGTGTTACAAATCTGAATTATCTCCTGCATGTGGAGGCTTCCCAAGCTCTCTAAGAAACTCTACTCTCTGATATCTAGGAAGTGGGTCGACTTGGTGAGTTGTTCAATGATCACCTAGATAGAATCATGCCCCTTGGATGTCTATGGTAAGCCCGTCACGAAGTCCATCGATATTCTATCCCACTTCCACTCTGGAACTTCCAGGGGGTGAGCTAATCCCACTGGAACTTGGTGCTTAGCCTTCACCTACTGGCATGTAAGGCATTGAGAAATGAAGTCTGCTACTGCCTTCTTCATGCTTGACCACCAGAACTGTCATCGAAGATCCTGGTACATCTTCTCCACTCCATGATGTACTGCTAAAGGGGGTGTATGAAACTCCATCAGGACCTCTTCTTGCAACACCACTGGTATAACAGTGCATCCTCTAAAAAGAAGTACGTTCACCCCACCTTCTGAATATCCATCAGGATCATGTCTTGTGGATAACTGAGCACGTAAAGCCTCACAATCAGAAACCCCAAGTTGTGCCTCCCTAACTCGTTGTAAGAGTGGAGGGGTGACAACTATTGACTAAAGGTAAGATTCATTCTCTCTATCCACGAAGGATAACTACAACATGGCTAACTACTATATCACCTCACTCAACAGATGTGAGCTTGACCTTTTGCTAAGATCATATTCCACCTTTTTCACCTTACTAGGAGTATAGACGATCTTGAAATCATAATCCTGGAGTAACTCTAGCCAACACCTCTGCCTCATATTCAGATCCTTCTGTGAGAAGATGTACTTAAGGATCTTGTGGTCAGAGTATACGATAAACCGCTCGCCCATAAGGTAGTGTCACAACATCTTCAACGTGAAGACTACCACTGCCAAATCGAGATCATGGGTCGCATAGTTCTGATCATGTGGCCTAAGTTGGTGCGAACCATAAGCAATCACTTCCTATCTCTGCATTAGGACACAGCCAAGCCCAGTTCCTGATGCGTTGTAGAAAACTACGTACACGACACCCTCCTCCAGCAATCTCGAGATTGTGGCGCTCATCAAAATTTGTCTCAACTGCTCAAAAGACTTCTAGAACTTCTCCATACACATGAAGGGTTTCCCCTTCTTGGTCAAGGCTGTCATCGGTGCTGATATTCGGGAGAAATCAGGAATGAATCTCTGGTAATATCCTGCCAACCCAAGGAAGCTTCGCACATCCATCACGTTCTGAGGTGGCTCCCATGATAACACTGCCTCCACCTTGGTTGGGTCCATAGCTACACTATCTACTGCGATGAAATGTCCCAGAAAGTGGACCTCCTGAATCCAGAACTGGCACTTCGAGAGCTTCCCATAAAGTTGGTTCTCCCAGAGTATGTCTAAAACCATCCACAGGTGTCCCGTGTGCTCCTCCTATTACACCGAGTACACAAGGATGTCGTTAATGAAGACCACTACGAACCGGTCCAAGTACGGCTATAAGATCTGGTTCATAAGTCCCATGAACACTATGGGGGAATTTTTCATGACAAAAGGCATTACCAAGTACTCGTAGTGACCGTAGCGGCATCTGAATGTCATCTTCGGTATATCCTCATCCCATACTCGTAACTGGTGATAACCTGGTCGAAGGTCAACCTTCGAGAACCACTGTTCCCATCTTAGCTAATTAAAGAGGTCTTCGATTCTTGGCAGTGGATGCTTGTTCTTCATCGTTACCTAATTCAGGTGCTGGTAATCCATGCACAACCTCAAACTCCCATATGCCTTCTTGGCAAACAAGACTGGGGCTGCCCAAGGTGAAATGCTGGGTCTTACGAAACCCTTTCTCTTCAAATCCTCCAATTGAACCCTCAGATCGCGAAGCTCTGCAGGATCCATCTGATATGCTGATGAGGAAATCCGTGTCGTCCCAGGGTGTAAGTAGATACAGAATTCAATTTCCCGGTGGGGAGGTAGTCCTAGAACATCTTCGGGAATTACGTCCTCGTACTCCGCCACTACTGCTGGGAAATGGGAGCTCATAACATCTACTTCTCAGAGGGAAAGGTTATCCAACTCATGAGTGATCGGTTGCACCCTCCTATGCATGAGCTCGTTCTATGCTACCTGGGTCTCCTTTTCTTTGACAAAAGAAAACCTCATCCCATCACTGTGGACACATCGCACTATTTTCCTAAAACAGTCAATTTGGGTATGGACCAAAGATCACCAATCCATACCTAGAATGATGTCGTAAGGCATCGATGCTACCACCAAGAGGTTCCAACCAAAACTCTCACCTCTAAGGGTAAGAACACACTATCTACAAAGGTGTGTGATCGTCGAGTCTCCTCCTGTAGGAGTCTCTAAGCATAAGGATCGAGTCAACGGCTCTACCACAATCTCAAGGTTTCACACAAGACATGTGGCGATGAAGGAATGACTAGAACCTATGTCTATAAGTATGGAACCTAAGGTAGAGAAGACACAGATCATACCTCGGATTGTCCATGGAGTCCCTGGGTCATATGCCTTGACCGAATATAGCTGCCCCCACCCCTGTCCCCCAGCTCCCTGAGCCTGGTGCGGACCTCCTGGTGGTGGTGGTGGAAGCAGATCGAAGCGTCTGCCCCCACCTGCAGCTCTCCCTGCTCTTCTGTCATGTTTTCCACCTGGTGGGTCTGCCTACTCCATTCTCTGCCTCTGCCTCGGTGGTCTATCCACCGCCTCCTTATTAGTAGCTCGACGGGTCAGACAATCTCTAGCGAGATGTCCCCTATAGTCGCATGAGTAGCACCACTTATCCCTAAGCTGATTGGAACCATCCTAAGAGGCTTGGACTATTAATACCCTATTCTAGGTCCTCCTGTGATGTCTCCCATGTTCTGATCCCTGTGCCTGACGTCGGATCCCTACTATCGAGGTCTTCACGCTCGTCTGTCTGATATTGACTATCGTCGGTTGTCTTTGCTCTGCCAAAAAGCTCTCAATCACCAAGTCCCGCTCGAGCACTCCAGCATAATTCAAAATGCATAGAGGCACAACACTAGCTCAAATGTCCCATTGTAGACCTATCTTGAAGGTTTGAGCTCTGAAGTACTAATCCCTGACCATATCCATCGGGTACCGGGTGAGGGTGGTGAACCTCGATGAATAGTCAGCTACTGTCAAACTGCCCTGCTGAAGCTGAAGAAGCTCTTGGATGTGCACTTCTCTCAGCATAACCAGAGATAACTCCTCCCTGAAGAGTCACTCAAACTCTGTCCACGAAAGAGTCTCCTTGTCGTGAGTCTATGTGGTCAGACTCCACCATCGTCCTGCCGAACCCTGAAGAAGGCTCACTCCTAGGATCACCATCTGGTCAGTTGGTTTCCTCACTAGACAGAAAACTTTGGTCACCAACTCAAGATAGTTCTCAACCACCTGAGGGTCGGGCTCACCTCAAAACCTGAGGGGTCTCTATCTCTGGAACTCATGGAGCGTGCTCAGCCTGCGCTCCTCATCGGTCTGTACTGCAGGTACCACGGGATACTCCACTGGTGGTGGTATAGTAGGTGCACCACCTAGTGGAAACGCCTAGGGAACTAGTCCCTGTATCAAAGCCTCATCACTGAGGGGGTCATCCCCGTGATCATTCTATTGAATCCTATAGGGTATGCATCGTAGAGGCATCTTGTAAGAAAACAAGATGTACCATGGTTAAAGAGTATATTTGGATAGCTGACACAAAGGACATGGAAAAATCAACCCATTCCTATATTATGCATGTACCATTATTTTATTTCCATGTAACCAGTGTTTTCATGTACCGAGTCAAAAAGCAGGTTATCAGAGTCCTGGTGTATGGATACATCAGCCGCCTGCACCAACACTGGAGTCTATGGCCTGAAAGCCGAGATCGAAACACTGAACACTATTTCCCCAAACCAATATCACAGACTCTTGGTCCTAAGGTAGAACAGACCACCTCTGATACCACTCTATCATGACCCGTCCCAGTGGGACCTGCGCCGCGACTCCCCAAGTCCGCCTCCAATAGGCCAGGGGCTGGTGACTAGGACTGAGTAGGCATATTACTAACATGGGAGGCATTTTCTAAGTACCTATACACATGCACACATCTCCAAGACCAAAAATGTTAAAATGTAAAAACCACTAGGGAACAAAAATTCATGCATACAACTAAACCCAACCAACAGAGTATGAAGAAAAGTAAAGCACTGAAAGTAAAATGTTTCAAAATAAAAGACTAAAAAAAACAAGAGTCTGAAAACTACAAAGTCCAACCTGTAAACACAAAGAGGCACTAGGACTGCTGCTCGTAGTCGTAGGAACACCTCGGCCTGTAGGGAACTCAGAAAGCTCGGTCTTGTCCTGGTCTGGCCTGGACTCTGTCAAAAGGTTGCTCATCTGCACAAGACATGACACGTGCAGGAAAATCCCATGCATGGGTCAGTATAACAATACTCAGTAGAGGACCCTAAAAACCACAAAGCAATATACAAAGGAAAGGCACAATCAGATCTACACGATATATGTCTACTGAACATATAATAGGATAACACAATCCAGATATACTCAAAAACCAGACCCATAGTCTAGAGACAAGTCACACAATTGCATTCCCCCACTAGGGATTCAGTTTGAAGATTCCATGAAGGAATCGCCTGGGAGAACTCACTCCATGAGTCTGATAGATCTGATGACGTCTTTCCAAGGTGTATTGTCCATTGGGAAAGGTCACGAGAGATAGATACACTCATTCTAGGAGAACACACTCCTGAGTGGGAAAAAGATCACGGTACACAGATGAGGATCACTGCCAGGGCCTAGGTGGATACTGCGACTCATCTAGAATTAACCTGCTAGGTAGGGGATTAACGCCTTGTGGAAGTGGTCACGTCGATACCTAACTCTACCTAGGGTCAAGAATGGATAGAGGATCTCGCTCCGGGCCTCTTAGAGGGATACCTGACTCTATCTTGGAAATTTATGCTGAAGGGGATCATACTCCTGTAGTAGGAAATGATACATGGCCTTCAGGGGAATGAGAAAAAGGGGAACTAACCCAAATGAAACATGTCCAAAATACGGTGGACAAGAAGATCAATCCATATACTGAAAAGTACACGGCATGTAGAAATGTCACACGTCCTGTCTTCTGACCTAGGGAACTGCTCAGGTACTGTGGCCCATGTCACAAGGCTAGTCATGTAGAGAAGTCAGTACATAGCGTGTAGTACAGAACACACGTCGTGTCCGGGTAGCTAGGGTCGGCTCTGTGTACACGGTTGTGTGCCCATACACAGCTTTATTCTGTGTGTGCCATCCCGTGTAACTGGTACACGGGGTAACCCGTGTAGCCGACCTGGTCTGGCCATGTGGTGGAGTACACGGTTGTGTAATCTATACCTTGTACATGTACCCCCTGGATACACGCTGAGTCTCACGTAGTTTCCTCTGCCATGCCGCATAAGGTCTACACGCCGTGTTCTGAAGTCGTGTAGTCCATCCTGTGTCCGTGTACTTCCCAGAATACATGCTGAGATTCAGGGAAGGTCCAACACATCATGTGACAGGAGTTGAATGTTGTGTGATACTTGTCTGACACCCTAAACCCTTTCCATAGTCACTGGTACCACATGGCATGTTCTTCGGGATACACGCCGTGTTCTTCGGAAATTTCCAGAATCGTAAACCTCTGTCGTCGTGCCTCCTGTGCTACCTCGTTTTTCGATCTGGTCATCCGATCTCGATAAAACACGAGGGTTTTAGTCTCCTGATCCCTATGAATCTGATTTTGTGGGTTTCAAGCCTCTGATCAGCCCCAAAAATGAGTTTTGATCATCCGCGTGAAGAACGGTCGTAGAACGATCATTCCCAAACCGCTTCGATTCGACAGCCACCATCGTCGTCGCACCTCTACTAGGTTTCCACGATGTCAGATCTCTATTTTTGGATTGTTACGTCACAAAATAGATGTGAAACAATCCATTGTTCATCTCCCAAAAATAACGCAAAGAACACACGAGAAAAAGAAAGGGGAAAGAAATCCAAAAGTGAATCGAGGAACGAACCTCCATCATTGTTTTTCACGGTGTTGATCTACTCCCGTTAGTAGGATCAAACGGAGCAGAATCAAAACAATAATCTAACATGGATTAATTTTTCAAGATCAACCCAATAAAAACCATCCCACAAAAACATACTAATCTGTGGATCAATATGTTCATGGTTGATACGCGTTCGTTGTTAAATCCAAAAATGGGGAAAAAGAATTTAAATAAAAAACCCCTACCTCGATCCAGTTGAAGAACAATCACCGTGTCACATTTGTTGGTGAGTTCTGTCGAATTTGAGATGCGTCATCATCGTCCTCCAACAGGTTCTCCTCCAAAGCTCCAAGAGGCTCTCTCTCAATTCGCAGGGTTATGAGGCTAACCCTACAAACTTTTCATAATTCACTAGTGCAGAAAATGTTTTTTACGGTGGTTATTTTTTATTTTTAATGTCGGATTTTGGCCGAAGTTATTACATGAGACATTATAAACATAGTTTTTTATGTCCGTTATTTTACAACCGACGTAAAAAACACAAATCCGAAGCATTTTTCATGTCGGTTGATAAAAATCCGACATGGAAAATGCTTCGGAGGAGTGATTTATTTCATCGGTTATTTAATAATTGATGTGGTATATGCCCTTTAATGTCGGTTATATAATAACCAACATCATAAAGCACTCTTCTAAAGTGTTTATCACGTCGGTTATAAAAATAACCGACGTGATAAACTTGTCTGCCAAGCGGTTTTCAATGTCGGATATATAATAACCGACGTAAAAACATATCTATGACATCGGTTATTTTATAACCAACGTAAAAAACTATCCATTTCAATTTATTAGGTCAGTTATAAAATAACCGACGTAAAAACCATTTCCCATGAAGTTATTACGTCAGTTTCCGAATAACCGACGTTAAAAAAAATTCCAATGCATTTTTTTATAAATAAAACTGAACCACTACTATACCCATCCAAATCATCTGAAATAGAGAAAAATCTTACCAAAACAAGATCAGAACAGACCAGACCCCCCCCCCCCCACCACCACCACCACCAAACCCCTAGACACCCCCCACACCCCTGGACAGCCCCCCACCCCCTGGACAGCCCCCCACCCCCTGGACAGCCCCCCCCCCACACCCCTGGACATCCCCACCACCCCCTGGAAAGCCCCCCACACCCCTAGACAACCCCCCACCCACCCTCTTATATACCCCCACCCCCTGGACATCACTCCCACACCCCTGGACAGCCCTCTCACACCCCTGAAACATACCAAAATGTTGCCAAAAACATACCAGAACCCCCTCACCCCACTGGACAGCCCCCACCACACCCCTGGACTACCCCACCACCCCTTGGACACCCACCACACCCCTAGACAACCCCCCACCCTCCTGTATACCCCCACCCCCTGGACAACACTCCCACACCCTTGGGCAGCCCCTCCCCCATACCCCTGGATAACCCCCCACCCTCCTGGACACCCCCACACCCTTGGACTGTCCCCCACCCCCTGGACAACCCCCCACACCTCTGGACACCCCCCCCCCCCCCCACCCTCCTGTATACCCCCACCCCCTGGACAGCACTCCCACACCCATGGACAGCCCTCCCACACCCCTGAAACAGACCAGAAACCCCCACCTTACTAGACAGCCCCCACCACACCCTTGGACACCCCTATACCCCGGGACTACCCCCACCCCTTGGACATCCCCTCACACACCTGGACAACCCCCCCCCCCCCCCACCCTCCTGGACACCCCCCACACCCCTGGACTGGCCCCCACCCCCCAGAACTGCCTCCCACCCTCCTGGACACCCCCCACACCCATGGACTCCCCCCCCCCCACTGCCTGGATAACCCCCCACACCCCTGTACAACCCTCCCACCCTCCTGGACCCCCCCCCCCCCACCCCCAGGACTACCCCCACCCTCCTGGACACACCCCACACCCCTGGACTGCCCCCACCCCCTGGATAGCCCCCCACACCCCTGGACAACCCCCACCCTCCTATATACCCCCCCCCCACCCCCCTGGACAGCACTCCCATACCCCTGGACAGCCCCCCACCCCTGGACAACCCCCCCCCCACCCTCCGGGACACCCCCACACCCCTGGACTGCCCCCCCCCCCCCACCCCCTAGAGAGCCCCCCCCCCCCCACACACACACCCCTGGACAACCCACCCCCCTATATACCCCCACCCCCTGGACAGCACGCCCACACCCCTGGACAGCCCTCCCACACCCCTGACTGCCCCCACCCCCTAGACAGCCCCCCCACAGCCCTAGACAACCCCTCCACCCTCCTGGACACCCCCCTAAACCCCTAGATTGTCCCCCCACCCCCACCCCCAGGACTGCCCCCACCCTCCTGGACACCCCCCCCCCCCCACACACACACACCCCTGGACTACCCCCACCCCCTGGACATCCCCCCATACCCCGGGACAACCCCCCCCCCCCACCCTCCGAGACACCCCCCACACCCCTAAACTCCCCCCCACCCACCCTCAGGACTGCCCCACCCTCCTGGACACCTCTCCACACCCCTGGACTGCCCCCCACCCCCGGGACTTCCCCCGCCATCCTGGAACCCCCCCCCCCCACACACACACCCCTGGACTTCCCTACACCCCCTGGATAGCCCCTCACACCCTTAGACAACCCCCCCCCCCCCCACCCTCCTGGAACCCCCCCCCCCCACCACACACACACACACCCCTGGACTACCCCCCCCCCCACCCCCGGGACTGCCCCCCACCCTCTTGGACACCCCTTGGACATCCCCCTACACCCCTGGAATTCCCCCCCCCACCCCCTGGACAGCCCCCCACACCCCTGGAAACCCCCCCCCCCCCACCCTCCTAAACACCCCCTACACCCTTGGATTTCCCCCCACCCCCACCCCCGGGACTACCCCACACACCCCTGGATATCCCCCCCACTCGCCTAGACATCCCTCCCACCCTCCTAGACACCCTCCCACCTCAATGGATATCCCCCATCACACCCCTATACACCCCCCCCCCCCCCACCTCACTGGACACCCCCAGACCAAAAACATACCAAAACCAGACCAGAACCCCCCCCCCCCCCCACTCCATTGGACAGCCCCCACCACACCCCTGGACACCCCCCACACCCCTAGACTGCCCCCACCCCCTGGACAGCCCCTGGATAGCTGGTGTTGGGAGAGGAGGAACCACCATCCCTCAGGGGGCTGAACGCCGTTGGAAGGTACTCATCACTCCCACATGTGAATCTTGAGCTCTCAAAATGTTTCAACAGTGATTTATTCCCCTGTAAACATCATTCATTATATCACTTTGATGCTAGTATAATTAGGGGGGAAACACCATCACACATGAAGGCATTTCCCCTTGGTTATACTGGCATCAAAGTGATAGAATGAATGATGTTTACAGGGGAAGAAAGCATCGGTGAAACATTTTGAGAGCTCAAGCTTCGCATGTGGGAGTGATGAGTACCTTCCAGCGGCGTTCAGCCCCCCGAGGGATGGCGGTGCCTCCTCTCCACCCCCCTGGACTGCCCCCCCCCCCCACCCCACTAGATAGCCCTCCCACACCCCTGGAAATCTCCCTCACCCCACAGGATACCCCCACACCCTTGAACACCCCCCTGGACAGCCCCCCACTCCCCTGGACAGCCCTTCCACCCTCCTGGAAACGCTCCCACCCCCTGGACTACCCCCCCCCCCCCCCACTCTCATGGACACCCAGGATACCCCCCACCCCACCGGACAGCCCTCCCACACCCCTGGATACCCCCCCCCCCCACCCCACTGAACACCCCCCCACACCCTTGGAACCCCTCCCCCCCAGACCAGAATCCATACCAGATTAACCATCATAAGTAGACCAAAACAAGAAGTAGAGAAAAATTAAACATTCCCATATATAGCATTCAAAACTTACAATGTCAACTTAAAAAAAACTAAATCCAACCTAAACGAATACCAAATACACAATTACAATTAAAATATTCAAAATTGCATTTTACACTACAAACAACTAAAATTCAATCAAACCTGTAGAATAATTTGACCATTCCACTTGTAAGTGTTTGACGTCTTAAGCACTATAGGGTTGAGGGTCATCAAATAGATACAAATTAAAAGGATAGTAGTTAACATGTATAATGAATAAATAAAATGAAATATTATGGAAAAGTTTAAAAGAAAATCTTAACAGGTCAAAGTTCAAAACTATCCCAGTTTTTATTATTTCATACATAAATATTAACATATAATATCCACATTCGATGATTCCTTATTGTTCATGACAATTTTGTTTGAATGAGTGTAAATTAAATATATTAGTTTTATGTAATAAATCAAAAGGTACAAATTATAAATGGATATTTACCTTTACATTTACATATTTGATCTTTGCACTCCTTTTCTTTGTGTTTTTTCGAAAGTAGACCCATCCCCTGTTAGAAAATAATATGAATGGGATAAATTTAAAATTCATTATAATATATAAAACTATTGATAAATTGAAACTTACTTTTCCAAAATTTTCTTAAAAATTTCCCGCACATCACCATGGACAGAGCATATCCAATAAAGTGTCTTCTTCCTTGGGCAAAAAACCCCTAACATCCAATGATCACTGATAAAAGAAAATTTAAGGTTAGTGTTTTTTTATGTTAAAAGATAATGAACTCTTTGAGAGAGATGTGTTTCATCCCTCTCACAAAAAGGCATCATCCAACATTGTGTGACTATATTCTGTTCAAGTCTTTCAGTAATATAAAGCATTCTTTATTCCTCATACAATGCACATGCTTCAGGGGAAATCAAATGTTGGTCCATGAACCCATATACATTTCTCCTCTCATTCTTCTCAAAAATTTTATAAAGATACCTAATACAAAACACACATAAGTATACATTTTTAATAAATATAACGCAGGTAAAAGGTGTTAAGACTTACATGGAAAATATTTGCACCACGTTGATGCCCAACTTTGTCACGACCCGCCCTCGGGGCCCGTGCCGTGACTACCCCAAGCCCGCCTTCCATAGGCCAGGGGCTGGCGACTAGCACCAAGGCGTAAATCCCAACAAAAAGGGAAGGCATTGCCTTTGAAAAGTAAACAAGCACCACAGAGTAAGCAAGCAGAAAAGTAAACACTAAGTAAGAACAGAGTACAACTGAAAGTGCGGAAAAGTAAATGGGCCAGTATACAAACCCAAACTGAAAGTAAAGTAAAACTCGAAAGGGAAAACAACAACTGAAAAGTAAAAGCCGCTACACCGAGCTGTCCACTGGAAATCCCACCTGAAGGGTGGGTACAGATAGCTCCACTGCCCCTCAGGTCCCGCCGTCCGCTCCGAGCACATCCCGCCCAGTGGTCCACCTCTAGGTACCGTCCTGCTCTGCAAGCCTCAACCATGATCAACGTTGTCTGTCGTCTGCAACCAACACAACGTAGTGCGGGTATAGCCCGTGTAGGGGTGAGTATAAGCTACTCAATAGGGACCCTGAGACCCCCGAAGGTCTCCCAAAATCCACAAAGGATAAACCACAAGGAAGATACAATCACGAAGTAACAACCGACACTGCTTAGGTATATGACCATACATATACCTAAGTCATCAATTCCAAAACGCTCCAACCTCCGAGCCCAAGTACAACTCAGTCCACACAGGAAAGCAAACGTATTCCACACAGGAAAGAAAAACGAAATCCACAAAGGATAGCACAACACAATCCACACAGGAAAGCAACAGGATTCAGCTCACACAGGTATACTTCTTCAAAAGACGATAAAGATGATCTCTGATCCATATAAGTCGTTAGACCCACGAAGGATCGATAGGTAACTAACCCCCGCAATGACCCACACAGAATCGGGCCCACATAGGACCTGTAGGCGCTGGTTCACACAGGACCATTGAGCGCAGACCCACACAGGATCGGACCCACACAGGATCGGGCCCACACAAGACCTGTAGCACTGATCCACGTAGGATCGCTGAGTGTTGTAGTCGTCGTCGTCGAATCCACTAAGGATCTCTGTACTGTCGTCATCGCAGTCACAGTAGTAGTAGCAGTAGCAGTAGCAGTCACAGTCGCAGCCAGCACTAGGGTTCCCGCACACAGCAAGCTCGTTCGGGAGGGTCCGCTCCACGAGCCGAGAGGCTGATACATAAACTGTCACAAAGTCCAAAGTTGATGTATCCAAAAGTTCCGTATCGCCAACAGGAACTCAACGCAACAGACGACGCGTCGATCGGACGCCCAGTCTGAGAGTTATTGGCTTTTTCGTCCCAGGGGCCCGGTTGGTTTTTAAGGTAAAACCAACCCGACCGTACCCCACCTGCGTCCAAACCTCGGGCAGAGTATGCCAAAAGATCCGTCTCACTAAGAGGAACACAACAAAGCTGATGGCATGTCAATCGTACATCCGTAGCTCAAGATATGAGTGTTTCTGCTCCGAGGGCCCGGTTGGTTTCGTGTACGAACCAACCTGGACGAACTCAAAGTATTCCGAAACTTTGAGTGCGATATACTGAATCGATCGTCTCGATCCAAGGATTGCATCGCCGCTGACGGTTCATCGATCGGAGGTCCGTAGCTCAAGTTATGAGCCAAAGACCGAAGTCGATTCGAAAACGGGGGGTCCGGGTCCGGGTCCGGGCCGACCCGGCCCGACCCCCCCCCCCCCCCCCCTGGGTCGGCCCAAACCGGGTCGACCCGGCCCGGCCCGGCCGGCGGCGCGGTCTGGCGCGGCGGCGCGGCCGGGGCGCCGCTCGGGTGCCACGCGCGGGGGGCAAGGCCCCCGCCCTTCCTGCTGGCGGCGCGGCTGGATGTCGCGCCTTGGATCAAACGGCCCCCCTCGTGGGGGCCTGCCTTTGAGAAAAACGGGGGGGGATGCCCCCCCTTTGTGAACCCCCCCCCCCCCATTATGGGGGCCCAATTTAACCGCCCGAGGGAATTTAATTCCCCCGGTTTTGCACCGTCCCGGCCGGCCCGACCTGGCCGGCCGGCTTCTTCTCAATAGGACCGGCATGGGCCGGTCCTCTTCCATTTTCCGGCACCGGCTGGCCGCCGGTCATCACGTCCCGCCGCGTCCCGGAACCGGCCGCGGCCTTCGTTGTCCGGCACGGTGCGACGACACCGTGCCCTTCAGCCGCGGCCCCGCTCCGGCCGCGGCGCCTTCGGTTTCCTTCGACGCGGCGCGACGGCGTCGCATTCATGATGAATCTTTCCATGGCGAGGCACGACGGTGCCGCGTAATAATTGTCGAATGATTCCCGCGTGGTGTGACGGCACCACGCCATCTCGTTTCATCTGCAAGGAAAATAATAATCAAGAACAAAGGAGGGGGGATTCGGCCGTGTTTGTGCGGTCTGCCCCCCCCCCCCCCTCTCGTTAGATGATAACACTTAAACATTTATCCTCAAGATTGTCATGATAGAACCAAGAACGAGAATAAATAAATAATCAACAACAAACCCCTACCTCAGTTTCAAGAACGATGATCATCAACGACCCGCGGAAGACGCGTCGCGGTGGTCAGCGTCACGGAAGAAGGACGTCGATGTCGTGAAGCGAGGATTCGAAGTTCTTTGACGACGATTTCATCGCGGGAAATCGTCGCGGAAGAGATGACGCGGAAGAAGACGTTGTCGGTGTCACGGGTATGGCGTCGCAGAAGTCGATTCCCGAGAATGTGGCGTTCTTCGTCGATGTTCGAAGGTTCTTCGCGTTCTTCGTCAAAGCTTGAAGAAGAAGAAGAAGAAGTAGGCTCCAAATTCTCTCAAGATTGTCTAGAGAATTCTAACCCAAATAAAATAAGCTAAGGTCTTATTTTATTTACCCAACCAAACCATTTTGAAATTCAAAGGTTTGAAATTAAACAACTCCACCCATTTAATATCCCAACTTGTCAAGTTAATTAAAGAGGGGTTATTGGGAGTTTAAAAAGAGAAGATGAAGAGTTATGCTTCGCGTGGGCCCCACCACACTTAATCCTCCCAAGGGAGGTTAAGTGGATTTGGGTCCCACCTCTAACTCCCTTTGGGAGAAGTTAACCAACAAGTTAAAATAAAAATTTGTATTCCACAATTTTTATTTAACTTATTAACTCCCAAAAACTAACTCTCAACCCACAATAAACGCAACCTCGGAAAAGGTCTCCTTAAGCGAATATCGGCGCTGCGAGTTCATCGGTGCCCTCGAAATTTGATTCCGGGCACTGGTTCAAAAGTTAGAAATTCCCGCTCATTCGTTCACTGAACGTACCTGAGCCAAACTTCGGAAATTGATTCCGGGCACTCCGGGCCTCGGAATCAGGTGCCATCAGAAACCGCGTTCTTGTAAAATTCCAAAGAAAATTAAGAAAAAAATTTCCCTCAAATTTTACAGGTCTTTACATTACTCCCACCTCTGGGCTTTACGTCCCCGTAAAGATACATCAAAAACTAGGGAAACAAATGAGGGTACTAAGCACGCATCTGAGCCTCCCGCTGCCATGTGCTCTCCTGGAGGTTCCCGTGCTGCCATCTGATGCGCACTAGAGGAATCGACTGTCCATGTAGGACCCGCTCCTGTCGATCCTCTATCTCCACCGAAACCTCCGTAAAAGTTTCCCCATCGTCAACGTCAAGCTCCCCATGGTCAATGATGTACGTCGGGTCGTGCACGTATCTCCTCAGCTGAGACACGTGGAAGACGTCGTGCACCCGTTGCAACTGAGGTGGTAGGTCCAGGCGATAAGCCACCTCGCCAATCCTGCTGAGGACCTGGAAGGGTCCGATGAAGCACGGAGATAACTTGCCGCCTCAGCCAAATCTCCGTATACCATGTCGAGGTGAGACCCGCAAGAAGACGTGGTCTCCATCCTCGAACTCTAGTGGCCTTCGCCTCCTGTCAGCGTATGACTTCTGCCGGCTCTGAGTTGTCCTCATCCACTCCTGGATGACATGTACCTTCTCTGTCATGGCCTGGACCATCTCTGGTCCCACAAGTGCTGACTCCCCAGGGTCTGTCCAGCACAAAGGAGATCTGCAAGGCATGTCGTACAACGCCTCGTACGGTGCCATCCCGATGGTGGAGTGGTAGCTGTTGTTGTACGCAAACTCCACCAAGGGTAGGTGGTCCTCCCAGCTACGACCAAAGTCTAGGACACATGCGCGAAGCATGTCCTCGAGAGTCGGAATGGTCCTCTCCGTCTGACCATCCGTCTGAGGGTGAAAGGCTGTGCTCAAACGTAGCTGCGTTCCAAACACCTCCTATAACCCCTTCCAAAGTCGAGAAGTAAAGCGAGCATCTCGATCGGTGACGATAGATGATGGCACACCGTGGAGCCGCACAATCTCCTGAACATAGAGACGTCCCGAGCTCTCTACTGAGCCCTGCTCTCTGATGGGTAAGAAGTGTGCCGACTTGGTGAGTCGGTCAACAATCACCCAGATGGAGTCGTGACCTCTGGAAGTGCGTGGAAGTCCAATCACGAAGTCCATAGATATACCGTCCCACTTCCACTCCGGAACCTCCAAGGGCTGTACCAAGCCTGCTGGTACCTGATGCTCTGCCTTCACCTGCTGGCAGGTGAGGCATCGAGAAACAAACTCTACCACAACCTTCTTCATGCCCGGCCACCAGTGCTGTCATCTGAGATCCTGGTACATCTTCGCCACTCCTGGATGTACCGCCAAAGGAGAAGTGTGAAACTCTCTCAGCACCTCCTCTCGCAAAGCGACTGGTACCATGGTACGTCCTCTGAAAAGGATGTCGTGCTCTGCTCCAAGGGAGAAACCATCAGGTGCCTGTCCCGAGGATATCTATGCACGCCGTGTCTCACAGTCAGCGTCCTCACGCTGTGCCTCTCTGACCTGCTGCAGTAGTGGAGGTGTGACTGTGAGAGACTGGAGGAAGGCTGCTCCATCTCTATCCACGAAGGATATCTGCAAAGAGTCTAGTTGCTCCGTCGCCTCCTCAAGTAGTTGAATGCCCGTCCTCCTGCTGAGGGCATCGGCTACTAAGTTCCCCTTCCCAGGAGTATAGACTATCTCAAAGTCATAGTCCTGGAGGAACTCGAGCCATCGCTGTTGTCTCAGGTTCAGGTCCTTCTGCGAGAAGATATACCTGAGACTCTGATGATTAGAAAAGACTGTAAAACGCTCGCCCATCAGGTAATGTCGCCATGTCTTCAGAGCGAAGACCACTGCTGCTAACTCTAGGTCATGGGTAGCGTAGTTCTGCTCATGCGGCCTCAACTGATGTGATCCATAGGCGATCACTGCCCGCTCCTACATCAGAACACATCCGAGTCCGGTACCTGATGCATCGCAGTAGACTACGTACCCTACTCCCTCCTCAGGCAACCTCAAGATAGGTGCGCTGGTCAACCTCTGTCTCAGCTCCTGGAAGCTCTGCTGACATCTGTCTGACCACACGAAGGGTTTCCCCTTCCTCCTTAACGTACGGCAAAGCTGCAAAGATTTCTCCTTTGCTGAAAAGTGAAATCTGGTCTCATCCCCTGGATGAACCACGTTCCTTGCCTAATACAGTCAATCCCGTCATGATTAGTTAATTCATGGCATGGATGACGTCGTAAGGCCTCGACGCTACTACCAATAGATCCAACCGTTACTCTCGCCTCCAAGGGTTGAGTCACACTGTCGGCATCAGTGTGTGGTCACTGGGTTTCCTCCAGTAAGAATCTCGCAAGTGAGGGTCAAGTCAACAGTTTTTTTTAACCGACACCTCTTAGTAAAAACAAACAAAAGACAAGAAAGCAAAAGTCACCAAATCAAGAGTCTTTTATTACTTCAACTCAAAGTACAAGGACACAAGGCAACACAAACTACGAAGCTAGAGGCATTATGGGTAAAGGCCTCTATGCTTGGAGCTAGTCCCGCACTAGTCCACCCGCTTCCGGAGCTCCATGATCGTAAGCTTCAGCTGCCTGAAGCTGTGCTCTCCCCTGAGGTCGGGGTGGACCTCCTAGTGGTGGTGGTGGTAGAGCCTCAAAGCGTCGCCCACCACCTGCTGCTCGGCCAGCTCCTCTGCCTTGTCCTCCTGCTCCCTGCAGACCGCCATGGTCGAACCTCTGCCTCTGCCTAGGTGGTTCCTCAACCGTCTGCTGCTCCTCTGCATGGCGGGTCGGGAAGTCATGAGCCATGTGGCCTTGCCCGCCGCATGCATAGCATTGTCTTCCACTCGAAAGACTGGCTCCGCGCTGTGTGCCCCGCACTGTTGAGCCAGTGTCCTCAGGTCATCTTCCTGAAGGTCTGCTCTGCCTGGACCCCTGAGTCATCCGTCGACTGCCAGCCGCAGAAGACTCTGCCACGTGCCGCCCTGCGGTGGGTCTCGGCGCTGGTGTAGACTCAGCAAGGAAGCTCTCGATCAAAAGGGTCTGCTCCAGTACTCCTGTCTGAGTCAGTGTGCTGAGGGAGATCAGCGATGCCCTGATCTCGTGTCTCAAACCCTGCTCGAAGGTCCGGGCCCGGAAGAATGGGTCCCATACCATGTCGGTCGAGTAGCGTGAGAGATCAGTAAATCTCGCCGAGTACTGAGCGACCGTCATGCTGCCCTGCCGCAGCTGAAGAAGCTCCTGGATACGCACCGCACGAAGGGTGGTTGGGACGAACTCCGAGCGGAAGAGGCTCTCAAAGTCCGTCCATAGAAGAGATGCCTCATCGTGCACCTAGAGAATCAAGCTCCACCATCGGCCCACTGCTGCGTGAAGTAGGCTCGCAGTGAGGATCACCATGAGGTCTGCAGGTGTCCTCACTAGCCTAAAAACTCGTACCACTGCCTCCAGCCAGTCCTCTGCTGCCTGGGGGTCCGTCTCCCCACGGAACCTAGGCGGTCGCTGGCGCTGAAACTCGTGCAGAGCTCCAAGGCGACGTGCATCGTCAGCGACTGGTGCTGGAAGCATCGGTGGCTCGGCGGGTAGAGCTACCGTCAGTGCCACTGCTGAAAAAGGGCCATGCACCGAGGCCTCGTCGCTCGGTGGGCTGTCGTCACGCTCGACTCTCGGAACCCTAGCTGGCTGCTGTCGTGGGGCCATCCTGAAAAGGAAACAGGTGCGCCACGGTCAGAACAGTATACCTGGTGAGCTGATATAAAGTAATCACAAAGAAAAATTTGAAACACACACGCAATAAATGTTTTCGTGCATTAAGTCGGAAATCAGTAGTCAGGGTCCTGGTGTACGGATACGTCGGCCGCCGCACCAACACTGGACTCCCTGGACTAATAACCACACTCAATACGCTAAACATTATTGCTTCACATAGAAAAGATCAGAGTTCGCGGTAGAACCGAACTCCTCTGATACCAATTTGTCACGACCCGCCCTTGGGGCCCGTGCCGTGACTACCCCAAGCCCGTCTTCCATAGGCCAGGGGCTGGCGACTAGCACCAAGGCGTAAATCCCAACAAAAAGGGAAGGCATTGCCTTTGAAAAGTAAACAAGCACCACAGAGTAAGCAAGAGGAAAAGTAAACACTAAGTAAGAACAGAGTACAACTGAAAGTGCGGAAAAGTAAATGGGCCAGTATACAAACCCAAACTGAAAGTAAAGTACAACTCGAAAGGGAAAACAGCAACTGAAAAGTAAAAGCCGCTACACCGAGCTGTCCACTGGAAATCCCACCTGAAGGGTGGGTACAGATAGCTCCACTGCCCCTCAGGTCCCGCCGTCAGCTCCGAGGACGTCCCGCCCAGTGGTCCACCTCCAGGTACCGTCCTGCTCTGCAAGCCTCAACCACGATCAACGTTGTCCGTCGTCTGCAACCAACACAACGTAGTGCGGGCATAGCCCGTGCAGTGGTGAGTATAAGCTACTCAGTAGGGACCCCGAGACCCCCGAAGGTCTCCCAAAATCCACAAAGGATAAACCAAAAGGAAGATACAATCACGAAGTAACAACCGACACTGCTTAGGTATATGCCCATACATATACCTAAGTCATCAATTCCAAAATGCTCCAACCTCCGAGCCCAAGTACAACTCAGTCCACACAGGAAAGCAAACGTATTCCACACAGGAAAGAAAAACGAAATCCACACAGGATAACACAACACAATCCACACAGGAAAGCAACAGGATTCAGCTCACACAGGTATACTTCTTTGAAAGACGATAAAGATGATCTCTGATCCATTTAAGTTGTTGGACCCACGAAGGATCGATAGGTAACTAACCCCCGCAATGACCCACACAAGATCGGGCCCACATAGGACCTGTAGGCGCTGGTTCACACAGGACCGCTGAGCGCAGACCCACACAAGATCAGACCCACACAGGATCGGGCCCACACAGGACCTATAGCACTGATCCACGTAGGATCGCTGAGTGCTGTAGTCGTCGTCGTCGAATCCACTAAGGATCTTTGTACTGTCGTCGTCGCAGTCACAGTAGCAGTAGTAGTAGCAGTAGCAATCACAGTCGCAGCCAGCACTAGGGTTCCCACACACAGCAAGCTCGTTCGGGAGGGTCCGCTCCACGAGCCGAGAGGCTGATACATCAATTGTCACAAAGTCCAAAGTTGATGTATCCAAAAGTTCCGTATCGCCAACAGGAACTCAACGCAATAGACGGCGCGTCGATCGGACGCCCGGTCTGAGAGTTATTGGCTTTTTCGTCCCAGGGGCCCGGTTGGTTTTTAAGGAAAAACCAACCCGACCGTACTCCACCTACGTCCAAACCTCGGGCGGAGTATTCCAAAAGATCCGTCTCACTAAGAGGAACACAACAAAGCTGACGGCACATCAATCGGACATTCGTAGCTCAAGATATGAGCGTTTCCGCTCCGAGGGCCCGGTTGGTTTTGTGTACGAACCAACCCGGCTGAACTCAAAGTATTCCGAAACTTTGAGTGCGATATACCAAATCGACCTTCTCGATCCAATGATCGCATCGCCGCTGACGGTTCTTCGATCGGAGGTACGTAGCTCAAGTTATGAGCAAAAGACCGAAGTCGATTCGAAAACGGGGGGTCCGGGTCCGGGCCGACCCGGCCCGAACCGGGTCGACCCGGGTCCGACCTGGCCCCGCCGGCGGCGCGGTCCAGCGCGGTCCGGCGCGGCGGCGCAGCGCGGTCCGGCGCGGTCCGGCGCGGCGGCGCGGCCGGGGCGCCGCTTGGGTGCCACGCGCGGGGGGCAAGGCCCCCGCCCTTCCTGCTGGCGGTGCGGCTGGATGTCGCGCCTTGGATCAAACGGCCCCCCTCGTGGGGGCCTGCCTTTGAGAAAAACGGGGGGGGCTGCCCCCCCTTTGTGAAACCCCCCCCCCCCATTATGGGGGGCCAATTTAACCGCCCGGGGGAATTTAATTCCCCCGGTTTTGCACCGGCCCGGCCAGCCCGACCTGGTCGGCCGACTTCTTCTCAATAGGATCGGCATGGGCCGGTCCTCTTCCATTTTCTGGCACTAGCGGCCCGGCTGGCCGCCGGTCATCACGTCCCGCCGCGGCCCGGAACCGGCCGCGGCCTTCGTCGTTCGGCATGGTGCGACGACACCGTGCCCTTCCGCCGCAGCCCCGCTCCGGCCGCGGCGCCTTCGGTTTCCTTTGACGCGGCGCGACGGTGTCGCGTTCATGATGAATCTTTCCACGGCGTCGCACAATAATTGTCGAATGATTCTCGCGTAGTGTGACGGCACCACTCCATCTCGTTTCATCTGCAAGGAAAATAATAATCAAGAACAAAGGAGGGGGGATTCGGCCGTGTTTGTGCGGTCCCCCCCCCCTCTCGTTAGATGATAACACTTAAACATTTATCCTCAAGATTGTCATGCTAGAACCAAGAACGAGAATAAATAAATAATCAACAACAAACCCCTACCTCGGTTTCAAGAACTATGATCGTCAACGACCCGCGGAAGACGCGTCGCGGTGGTCAGCGTCACGGAAGAAGGACGTCGATGTCGTGAAGCGAGGATTCGAAGTTCTTTGACAACGATTTCGTCGCGGGAAATCGTCGCGGAAGAGATGACGCGGAAGAAGACATCATCGGTGTCGTGGGTATGGCGTCGCGGAAGTCGATTCCCGAGAACGTGGCGTTCTTCGTCGATGTTCGAAGGTTCTTCGCGTTCTTCATCAAATCTTGAAGAAGGAGAAGAAGAAGTAGGCTCCAAATTCTCTCAAGATTGTCTAGAGAATTCTAACCCAAATAAAATAAGCTAAGGTCTTATTTTATTTACCCAACCAAACCATTTTGAAATTCAAAGGTTTGAAATTAAACAACTCCACCCATTTAATATCCCAACTTGTCAACTTAATTAAAGAGGGGTTATTGGGAGTTTAAAAAGAGAAGATGAAGAGTTATGCTTCGTGCGGGCTCCACCACACTTAATCCTCCCAAGGGAGGTTAAGTGGATGTGGGTCCCACCTCTAACTCCCTTTGGGAGAAGTTAACCAACAAGTTAAAATAAACATTTGTATTCCACAATTTTTATTTAACTTATTCTAAACTCCCAAAAACTAACTCTCAACCCGCAATAAACGCAACCTCGGAAAAGGTCTCCTTAAGCGAATATCGGCGCTGCGAGTTCATCGGTGCCCTCGGAATTTGATTCTGGGCACCGGTTCAAAAGTTAGAAATTCCCGCTCGTTCGTTCACTGAACGTACCCGAGCCAAACTTCGGAAATTGATTCCGGGCACTCCGGGCCTCGGAATCAGGTGCCGTCAGAAACCGCGTTCTTGTAAAATTCAAAAGAAAATTAAGAAAAAAATTTCCCTCGAATTTTACGGGTCGTTACAAACTTATATCCAGTAACAAGCTCCATGATATCAGTTTTCACAATCCCCACAGTTATTGAACGTCCACAAACATGAGCTTCCATTGGAAAATCATAATGATCCGCCAACAAATTTGAATATATTGACAATCTATCAAAACTACTAGAATATGTATCTGATGTCATTTCCATTTTTCTTTATTGTTGTCTATATAGTATTTCTTTACCTTTGAAGTATTCCTGTAAAAATAAATAGAAAAATATATTAGTTTTCAAATGATAAAAGAACTTTAATAAAAAAAATAAAATAGAATACGTAACATACATACCTCTATAGTAATGAGTCGAAGAAGTATGGATGGCCAAATTAAAAAATGGTTGATACTATGTCCAACTGTCATCACCTCATATGTAGGTAATGGTACTCAATATGATCTATCAATAATATCCTGTATAGTGACCCTCTGATTCTCTACCTATAATTGTTGATAATGAACTATATCTCTTATACAATATACCAACTCATATGCAACTATATGATGTTGAGGATCATCAACATACAACTCGCAATAAGTAGGAAGTTGTGGCGGAGGAGTAGGATAAAAAATTGGGTCTGCGGGCTGATGTGGGGGAGTGGGAGCTATTGGTGGAGGTGGAGGATAAATAATGGGGTCTGCAGGGGGAGGTGGAGGAGTGGGAGCTGCAGTTTGAAATTGTCTGTGTAGTTCTGCAAACATAGACTATACTGATGCTCTAATCTTTTCCTCCATCGTTGCATTAATATTATGAACTTCAGCCTCCAAGGATTCTATTTTTTTTATAAACACCCTCAACGTAAGAATTTGAAGAAAGTGGCAACAATTTTCTTACCGATACACCTGTCGGATATCCTCATACATGACCAAGATATTCAGGCTTTCCCAATGCTGCAGATAAAATATCTTGCCTCCCAGTAGTTGTAAATACCCCCTGTGAGCTCTAATCCTCAAGATAATCCTGTATTAATTAATTTAAAATTTTTGTAATGATTGAAATTATATGAAGAAAATAGTTAACTTAAATAAATAAAATAGATATCTTACAATCCTCTCAGCTACGATTCTCGAATCTTCCGAAAGATATTGCCCCTTTTTTCCCATCCGAGATCTCTTCAATTTTTCATGTCTAGATGGAGAGGATGGAGGGTCCACCTCTCTAGAGCTTGAAGACTTAGCTCTTAGTTTTTATATTTTTTCCGCCATCATTTTTTCTTCCAATAATGTATACCCTCCCCGAGATAAACTATGAGGGTATACATTTTTAGATTGGATCTCCTGATGAGATTTCCTTGTTTGCTGTAAATTAAGAATAAGAAATAATTAAAAAACATTAATAAGATCATTTATATAAGAAAGCTTATAAAATTTTACATTGCCCTTACCAAAAACGAATCTTTTATTCTACTTTAAACAAACTGTCTTCATGTGTCTTCATCTATGAAAGGATATATACGACATGTATTGTCATGAATCCTATGACCAAAAATGAAATCAGATGTGAGGGTTGATTTGAAATCCCTCCATCTCCTGGCAGCCATCGATAATCATTTCTTCCTGACTCCTCCAGTGTCAGGAATATCAAATGTCATATGATAAAGAAGAGGTTAAACATATTATATATACTAAAAACATTTAAAGAATATAAAAACAATAGAAAAATATCTTACAAAAATAATCTCCCACAACTGAGATATTATCGCTTTGTCCACACTTCTCTAGTCATCATACAAAATGCTTACTTTGCTCTTACCCTGAGTTGATACAAAACTCTTAAAATCTTTTGCATTTGGACCTCTAGGAATAACATCCTCATCAAACTCAATGAGTATCCTCTAATCTTGTGTACAGGAAAGTGATAATTTTTGTAAACGTGTGCACCCACATTCACCAACTCTTGAACTCTTTGTTGTAATAGGATCACATGAGGAAGATTGGGGGACATCAAGAGAAGCATGTGAATGTTCCTCCTCAGAGGTATGACCAATATACTCATCTCCAGAATCATGTGGTTGGTCAACTGATTGATCTATCATTATCCTTCAAATCAAAAAAACAAACATTAGTTCAAAAATATACGAATTCAAATATTTTAATACTACAGTAATCAGAAAATAGAAAATTGTACTAAGTTATGTAATGGTAAACATGGTTAATATGGTAAGCATGTTAAACAATGGTAAATATGGTAAAGATGGTCAAGATGGTAAAAATGGTAAACCTGGTAAACATGGTAAAGTAATTGTCACTGAACAAAAATAATAGATATATAATTTATGTAATAGTAAACATGATAAAGTAAACTAAACAAAATTAAAACATGGTAAACCTGGTAAACATGGTAAAAATGGTAAAGTAATTGTCACTGAACAAAAATAATAGATATATAATTTATATAATGGTAAACATGATAAAGTAAACTAAACAAAATTAAAACAAACAAAAACTTATACTTATTTTGTTTTAATACATGTTTTAATAAAGAAAAACTTACAATATCTAACATTTTATGAAAATAATAGATGTAAACAAGAAATAAACAAGTGTTACCTGTAATTTTAGGAATGTACAAATGGATTGTTTTCCCAAATTCCTTCGTCGTGATCGTTCCTTATGGCACAAACCATGTCTTCAACATGCTCATCATTATGTTTTGTTAATCTTTCCATGGAAGTAGGGATCTCACATAAATTAGCATCTTCATCAAGTTCATCCTCACCAACATATTGTTTTTCCCTTGTAAAACAACATCCCACCGCATATCTGATCGATCTACTATATAGAAAATTTGTTTTTCATGTGTTTCCATTATAAAAGAATAATCTGTGTCTTCCAATCTATTCAGATTAACAACTGTCATTCCAAATTCATCATGTCTGAAACTGTTGTTACCGATAAACCATTTACAGTTAAAAATAAGAACTTTAATTTTAAAGTAATCAACATCCCATATGTCTTCAATCACTCTATAATATACACTTGATGCAAAAATTGGGTTTTTGTCCTTAGCACTTGAAAAATGCATTGCTTCTGCAAACACCAATACACCACTATTCTGAACTGCACTTCTGTTGTACTGAGCTTTTTTATGAAATGTATAGTCATTAATTTCATAACCAGACCATGTTATCACATTTAAACATGAACCACCCACTATCCATTTTAATGTATCTGATACATCTGATCTACCAAGCAAGGTCTTTTTAAACCATGACAAAAATGTTTTGTTGTGCTCATTCAAAATTCACATTTCTTTCTTCTTTGGATGACATTGTTTCAACTCATTAATATGCAATGTGATATACGATTGAGCATCAGCTATGTTATTCAAGATGTATGATTCTAACTTCTTCATCTGTTCGGCTGACAATGATTTGACATTCAAGCCACGAATCCCCTTTCACTCATTATTAACTCGTTTATGGAGAGATGGAGGCAAACCTATGTGTTGCGTCGTAGCCAAGTAGCTCGTAAAAAACTCTACAACCTCCTCAGAAATATACTTTTCAATAATGGAGGCTTCAGGTCGATATGGATTCTTAACATAACCCTTCAATATTTTCATATACCTTTCAAAAGGATGCATCCAATGAAGATATACAAGTCCACAAAGCTTTATTTCTCAAACTAGATGAATCATTAAATGCACCATTATATCAAAAAAAGTTGGAGGAAAATACATTTCTAATTGACAAAGTATACAAATTGCATCCTTTTCCAAAATGTTCAAAGAATTCACATCAATCACCTTTTTACAAATTGAATTAAAAAAAATAACACAACATCATTATAGTCTTTCTGACATGGATGGGCAATATTCTACGCAATGCAACTGGTAGAAGTGTTTGCATCATGATGTGACAATAATGAGATTTCATACCTATCAACTTCAAGTCCTTTAATGAGACAAAAAAAAGTACATTTGAAGAATAACATTGAGGTACTTTGATATCATGAAGACACTGAAAAAATCTAATTTTATCCCTCTTTTATAATGTATGAAAATCTTGGGGAAGAAATGTTCATCTTCCATTAGGAGTGGGAGATAACTCCAAACTTATTCTCATTGATAGTAAGTCTAATATTGCATTCAACCTATCTTTTGTCTTTCCTTTATTATCTAACAATTTTCCAATCAAACTATCACAGATATTCTTCTCCACATGCATGACATCAATATCGTGTTTAACTTCATGATATCGCCAATATGGTAGCTCAAAAAATATTAACCTTTTCTTCCAAATATTTATATCATTACCAGATTTCTGTGTATTTCCCAATGTCACAACAAGGTTTTTTACCCTCTCAAAATACAGATCATGGGATAAAGGTTTTGGAGCAATATCAAATTCTTGTGAGCCATTGAATGCCTTTTTTAGTCTTCTATAAGAGTGATCCATAGGAAAAAACTTTTGATGACCCATGTACACTATTTTCGTCCCATGATGCAATTGACAATATGACGTCTGTTGTTCACAAATTGGACATGCTTTATGCCCTTTAACATTGTATCCAGACAAATTTTCATATGATGGTAAGTCATTTATAGTGAAAAAAATCACTACATGCAGTTGAAAATATTCCATTTTATAAGAATCATACACCCTAATACCATCCTCCCATAAAAGTTTCAAATCATCAATCAACGGTGACAAGAAAACATCAATATCATTGCCGGGTTGCTTCAGACCAGAGATCATTATACTCAACATGACATATTTTCGGTTCATACAAACTTCAGGAGAGAGGTTGTAAATTACCAATAAAACAGGACATGAACTATGTGTGCTACTGAGGGTTTGGTATGGATTCATTCCATCTATGCACAACCCTAGTCTGAGATTTCTAATTTCATTTCCAAATGTAGGATACTGCTCATCAATTTTCTTCTATTGTGGACAATCAGCTGGATGACGTATTTTTTCATCACATAACCACTCATCAGCATGCCATCTTAACCTTTTTTCATCATGTGAATTAGAAAATAAATGTTTGAAATGATGAATTATAGGAAGATACCAAAATACCTTTGAAGGGATCTTTGTAATCTCTACATCAGCCTGTGATTTTTCTTTCACCTTATACTGTGATGTCCCACATTTAGAACACTCTGACAAAAATTCATATTCTTTCCTATATATCATACAGTCATTCAGACAGGCATGTATTTTCTTGTATCTCAATCTCATCGAGAATAATATTTTCTTGGCCTTATAATGTGAATCTCGAAGATCATTATCTTTTGGAAGAATGTATTTCATCAATTGTAGTAGCTCTGTAAAAATTCTGTCACTCTATCCATGTTTCACCTTCAGGTTAATCAATATTAACACTGCCAACAAAACCATAAAATCTATACAACCAAGATATAATGGTTTTTCAGCATCACCATATATACGCACAACTGTTGGTTCTATCTCAATTTGTTCTGCTGTAATATTACGAATCATTTCTTCAATTCCATCAGAGTCACTATCTTGCAAATCATCATCATCAGTGACATTCCATCCAGTTTCACCATGCCAAATCCAAGGGCTGTAACTCGGATTAAAACCATGACAAATCAAATGATCTTTTATCTCTCTAATTTTCAAATTCTTCATATTCAAACATTTCAGGCATGGACAAAAAAATTTTTCACTACTTGGAACATTTCGTTTAACAAATTCCAAAAAGGAATCAACACCTTCCTCATATTCATTGCTCATTTGATGTGTCTTAATCCAACTTTGACTCATTATTACCTATAACAAATATCAAAATTATACATCTTTTTAAGATAAGACAAATATATGTTTATATGAAAAAAATCATAATTTGAATGTAAATTTTTTTTGAAATATAAAAAAAATCTATGCGTATTTAAAAAAATATGCTTGAATATGATTTTAAAAAGAAAATATAGTTAGATATAACAGTTTTAAATTCATCTTGGATCCTTTCTTCTTAAGGTTCACAAAGAATACATCCTGGTGCAACAGGATACCAAATTCACCCTTCCGTAAAAAATAAATATGAAGTATAAATATTAAAATATGTATTCATTCACTACTAAAAATTACATAGATCCTAACGATTTGAAACCTCTGGACAGCCCCCCCCCCCACCCCTCTAGACAGCCCCCCACCCCCTGGACACCACCCCCACCCCCTGGACATCACCCCCACCCCCTTGGACACCACCCCCACCCCCTGGACACCCCTACCCCCTTAGACACCACCCCCACCCCCTTGGACACCACCCCCACCCCCTTGGACACCACCCCCACCCCCACCCCCTTGGAAACCCCCTGGACACCACCACCCCTTGGACAGCCCCCCCCCCCCCCCAGAAACCACCCCCACCCCCTTGGACACCCCCTGGACACCACAACCCCCTTGGATAGTCCCCCACCCACCCACCCCTCTGGACAGCCCCCACCCCCACCCCCTGGACAGCCACCCACCCCTCTAGACATCCCCCCACCCCCTTGGACACCCCCACCCCTCTTGGACACCACCACAACCCCCTGGACACCCCCAACCCTAGACACCACCCCCCACTCCCTTGGACACCCCTTGGACACCACCACCCCCTTGGACAGGCCCCCACCCCTCTGGACAGCCCCCCCACCCCCTGGACAGCCCCCACCCCTCTAGATAGCCCCCCCCCCCCCACCCCCTTGGACACCCCACCCCTCTTAATAACCCTAGAACACATCGATTACTATTAAACTATAAATTTAAAAATGACTAAACATCCCTAATAATAGAAGGAATGAAGGAGAAGAAGAAGTAGACGAAGAAGAAAAAAAGAAACAAATAAAAGAAGAAGAACATGGAATAAGTAACTTATTTAAGGAAATTCCATGGAATCAAAGAAAACCATGGGGCCTCCAATGGTTGATAAAAAATTAGAGAAAATTGAGGAAACCAGAGAATCAAATCAAATTTAAAATAAAAACTCGGGTGGAGAAAATCCCAATGTAAAGCCTATCATCACGGCACAATGGGGTCAGGATAACTATGCATCTTTGAAAACCACGACATGGTCTCCCCCATAACCCATCATTTTCTCATAGTCAATGACTGTTAAAAATATATATAAACAAATAGAATCATATTGCAACACCCCTCATCTTTTCATAATGCTTGAATCCCTAAAAATCATAGTGGAAACCTCAAACATAGACTGCACCAACCCCCTTGAACACCACCCCCCATCACCTTGGACACCACCCCCCATCCCCTTAAACAAAACTAATAAATTATATCCTAATATCAATAAAACAATACAATCATCATGTCATAATCTCACAAACCACAATGCAATAGTCAATCCCAACTGACACTTATCCCCCACCCCCTTGGACACCACCCCCACCCCCTTAGACACCCCCTGGACACCACCACCCCCTTGGAAAGCCCCCCACCCCCTGGAAACCACCCCCACCCCCTTGGACACCCCCTGGACACCACCACCCCCTTGGACAGCCCCCCCCCACCCCTCTGAACACCCCCACACCCTAGACAACCCCACACCTCTAGACAGCCCCCCCCCCCCACCCCCTTGAACACCCCCACCCCTCCTCGACACCACCCCCCACCTCCTACCCCCTTGGAAACCCCCCTGAACACCCCCAACCCTCTGGACACCCCCCCCCCCGAACAACCCCCCAAACCCTCTGGACAGGGCCCCACCCCCTTGGACAGCCCCCACCCACCCACCCCCTTGGACACCCCCACCCCCTTCGACACCCCCACCCCCTTCGACCCCCCCCCCCCACACACCCCTAGACTGCCCCCCCCCCCCCCACCCCCACCCCCACCACCACCATGGACACCCTGGACACCCCAACCCTCTGGACAGCCCCCCGAACCCTCTGAACACCACCCCCACCCTCTTGGACACCCCCTGAACACCACCACCCCCTTGTACAGCCCCCACCCCTCTTGGACACCCCCTGGACACCAACACCACCTTGTACAGCCCCCCCCCCCCACCCCTCTGGACAATCCCCCACCCCCCGGATAGCCCCCTACACCTCTAGGCACCCCCCCCCACCACCCCCTTGGACACCCCCACCCCTCCTGGACACCACCCCCCACCCCCTGCCCCCTTGGACACCCCCCTGGACACCCCCCAACCCTCTGGACAACCCCCCACCCCAGACAACCCCCCAAACCCTCTGGAAAGGCCCCCCACTCCTTTGGACACCCCCCCACCCACCCACCAACCCCCCTAGACAACTCCCCACCCCAGACAACCCCCCAAACCCTCTAGAAAGGCCCCCACTCCTTTGGACACCCCCCCCCCCACTCACCCACCCCCTTGGACAGCCCCCCCCCCCACCCCCTTCGACCCCCCCCCCCCACACACCTGGACTACCCCCCCCCCCCCCCCCGAACCCTCTGGGCAGCCCCCCGAACCCTCTGGACAGCCCCCCACCCCCTAGACACCACCCTCACCCCCTTTGACATCCCCCACACCCCCTTTGGACACCCCCAACCCCCTTAGACAGCCCCCTCACCCCCCCTGGATACCACCCCCATCCCCCTTTGACACCCCCTGGACACCCCCACCCAACTGGACAGCCCACCCAACCCCCCTGGACACCCCCACCCACTTGCACAGCCCCCCCCCCCACCCCCTTGGAAACCCCATGTACACGCACACACACATGATAGAACACACAAAAATATTAAACTTACATGATATCACTTCCATAGGTTTATTTTACCAGAAAATAATTTAGCATGGTATAGATGAACACTATGAAACTAACCATGATTTCAAGAACAAATAAAAATAACATCTCAACAAATTCGTTTAGGGCATCATGGAAAAAAAACTAAAAAGGAGTTGTGTGAGGCTTACTTGAGTGTTGTGAGTCTACCTGATAGATCTGATAATAATAAATATGAATAATGATGTTGTAAAAACGAGGCTGGAGGGCACGACTTTGACGAATCGATTCTAGGTTTTCCATGTGAGAGAGACGAGTCACAGGTCGCCCGATCGAAGAAAACATAATGACTGAATACGGGGTGCGATAAATCATTTAAAAGATTTATCACGTCGGTTATTTAATAACCATTGTGATAAAATATTTTTTTAATGTTTATAACATCATTTATTTAATAACTGACGTAGAAAACAATTTATCACGTTAGTTATTTTATGACCGACGTGATATATGTCGCTTCATACCGACGTGATAAATTGCTGAGATTGGATTTATCACATTGGTTTTTTTATAACCGACGTGGTAAAGCATCGAGCTTTTCTTTATCACGTCAGTTATTTAATAACCGCTGTGATAAAGCGTCGAGCTTTCCTTTATCACATCGTTTATTTTATAATCGGCGTGATAAAGCGCGCCAGATTTGATTTGCACGTCGGTTATACAATAACCGACATAAAAAAGCTAATCTCTATATATTTTACATCGGTTATTTTATAACTGATGTAAAATATGGATCATGATCGATATATCATGTCGGTTATAAAATAACCGACATGATATATCTATCATTATAGGTTTGCACGTCGGTTATATAGAACCGATGTGAAAAATGCCGACGTGTTAAACGTTTTTTCCACTAGTGTAAGCATGAACTTATAGGGGGGATTAGGTCGCTGCGCAAAAAGGAAACATTTCAAAGGAATAAAAATAAATTATTAATTTGTTTTTACCTCTATTAAAATATCTAAAAACTAACTCTCGCAGCTGACCCACATCGGTCGAAGTTAGGCCCCACCTAAGGTAAAATCGATGCTCTGAACGCAACAGTGCCCTCAGATTTCTGATTCGGGCACCCATTTAAAAGATATTCCACTTTTTCAGGAAAAATGCTCATGCGCACTGTTTAAAAGGTTTAATTTATTTCAAACATTTATTATGGGCACTTCAGGCCTTGAAATCGCATGTCGTCGAAAGGTATGGTCTCAAAATAATTTCATATAATATTCAAAAATAATACATGAAAAATCCAAGACATTACATTTTCCACGTTACATCTAGTGTCATTTATGTCTGTATTTTTGTACTTTATTTTATCTCATGATTATCACTACACTGGTGGTCCAATCATTTTAGGTCCCAACAAGTGGTATCAAAGGAAGGTTATGGCCCAGAATTGTTCACTTTTTTAGGTATTAATAATTCTTTTAAATTTGAGTGTTTTTTGTGATTGCAACTCTATATGATATGTCACATCAGAAAAAAAAATTACTGAAATTATTAAATACACCTTTGTGAAATATTGGAGGTTCTGGACTGACGGTGTGTCCATATGGTGGTGGAATTCAAGATAAAAAAATTCAACAAGAATAATTTTTCATTGTGGAAGATGATGATGCATGCAATGTTGTGGAAGGATAATTTTTTACTGATAATTGGTGAAAGACTGGAAAATGTGATGATAGAATGTGGTTCTAGTAGGAGATAGAATTATGGCATGGATAGAAATGTGGTGTGTGCTTCTGAAAGTGGGGATATACTTCAGTGAAGCGCCAATGACTGCTAGAAGTAGGCAGCATCTCCACGATGCATGGATAATCAACTCAAGAGAAACATGACACATGGCATCTTGATGAGAATGGTTTGACTAGTATGAAACTATCCTGGAAGAAATTGTATATGTGGGAAATTATCATACCCAGAAGATCTTTGGAGTCGGTACCATCAAATTGAAGATGCATGATGGTATTATTTGAACCATCCATGGAGTATGCCATGTGAAGGGCCTGAATAAGATCATATTGTCTTTAAGATGATTTGATGACATCATATGGAAGACTTGCACCAAGAAGGGAGCGATGATAATTGTGAAGGGTGAGCTTGCGGTAATGAAGGTAGAGAAGATCCCAAAGAACATGTATGTTCTTTTGAGTGAAACGTATAAGTAGGTAGATATAGTTTTCACATCAACTACCTCAATGGAAGCATTGACGATGTTATGGAATTGGAATCTTGGCCATATGTCAGAATGAGGCTTGAAGATTCTTGCAGATTAGAAGTTACTTCTTGGGCTTAAAAATGTATCCTTACCATTTTTTAAGCATTGTGTTTTGAGAAATTAACACAGGTTGAAGTTAAGGATGTCAACGAAAAGAAGAAAATAGATCTTAGAGTTGATCCATTCTGAAATTTGGAAATCACCAATTATATACTTGGGAGGATCAATTCATTTTGAATCATTCATTGATGATTATTCCAAAAGATGTTGGGTTTACCCAATCAAGAGGAAAGCAGATGTTTTTTAATTCTTCAAAACATTCGAAGCACGAAAGGAGATTGAATCTATAATGAAAATAAAGTTTCTGAGGACTAACAGTAGTGTAGAATATACAAGTAAGGAGTTTGATAGATTTTTTCAACAGGAAGGAATCAAGAGACAGTTTAAGGTGGCATACACTCCTCAATAGAATGGAGTGGCAGAGCAGATGAGTAGAACCCTATTGGATAGAATAAGGTAAATGTTAAAGATTGTAGGAATTGCCAAAAAAATGGCTAGAAGCAGATAATATCACTTGTTATGTTATCAATAGATCTTCTTCAATGAAAATTGATCTAAATACACCAATAGAGATGTGGACTCATAAATCTGCTGACTATTCTCGATTATATACTTTTTGATGTCCTGTATATGTGATGTTTAATGACCAAGAAAGATCAAATATAGATTTGAGATCCAGGAAATATATCTTCTTGGGGTGCTGATGGTATGAAGGGGTGTCGTTTGTGGGACCCCACTACCCACAAACTTATCATCAGCATATATTTCATTTATGTAGAAGACAATGTGCAAATGAAAACTAATCAAGACATGGAGAAGAAAAATACTAAAACTAAAATAATCAAGGTGGATGATAAATACAAGGAAGAACTGGTTTCCTATAAGGTATTACCAAAGCATGAAGATCAAGTACTTATTGAGTCTAGACCACAATGGTCAACTCAGGAGAAAAGAGCACCAATATGGAACTCAGACTATGTCACTGAGAGCAATATTGCATACTATTTTCTAACGGAGGATGGAGAGTCATCTTCTTTTGTGGAGGTGACCCAGAGTCTAGATGTATCCTCATGGATGGTAGTGATTCAAGAGGAACTTGAAGCCCTACATAAGAATAATACTTGGGATCTTGTTCCATTACCTCATAGAAGGAAGGATATCAAAAACATATGGGTCTTTAAGATCAAGTGAGATGAAAAGGACCAAGTGAAACGATATCTTACAAGACTGGTGGTCAAATGATATGCTCAGAATGAAGGTATTGATTTCAATGAAATATTTTCTCATATTGTCAGACTGACGACTATTCAGATAGTTCTGGTGATGTTTGATATATATAGTTTACATCTAGAGAAGCTAGATGTGAAGAATTATTTTCTCCATGGTGATCTTGATGAAGAGATTTGTATGCTCCAAATGGAAGGTTTTTCAAAAGAAGGCAAATAGAAATTGATTTACATGTCGAACAAATCTTTATATGGTCTCAAATAGGCACTGAGGTGTTGGTATATGAAATTTTGTTCCTATATCAAGATCCTTGGATACAACATACTTCATTCATATACATGTGCATATTTTAGGGGGTCAGATGGTAATGATTTCATCATTATTCTATTGTATGTGGATGACATGTTGGTTGCAGGCCCCGACAAAGATCATATTTAGGAGACAAAGGCGCAATTGGCTAGGGAGTTTTATATAAAGGACTTGGGACCAGCAAACAATATTCTTAGGATGCAAATTTACCAAGACAAAAATAATGGGAAGATTTGGCTATCATAGAAGAATTACTTATAGAGAGTCTTGAAACGCTTCGATATGAAAGACCGCAAGACAATCTCTACCCCACTTCCTATTAATTTAATGTTATCCTCTACAATGAGTCCTAGTAGTGAATCAGAGAGGATAAATATGTCTCGAGTACCGTATGAATCAACAGTGGGTAGTCTAATGTTCGTTATGGTTTGTACTAGACCAGATGTTGCACATGCAGTGGGAGTAGTTAGTTGGTACCTGGTGAATCTAGGACAAGAGTATTAGAGCACAATGAGGAGGATCTTGAGATACATCAAGGAGACCTCAGATGTTGCATTATGTTATGAAGGATCGGATTTCACTATCAGAGGCTATGTTTATTTAGATTTTTTAGGTGATTCTGACCAGAGGAAATCCACTACAGGTAATGTGTTAACTCTTGTAGGAGGAGTTGTGATTTGGATTTAAAAGTTATAATAAGTTGTGGCGTTATCCACATTGGAGGTAGAGTACATGGAAGCTACATAGGATTGCAAAGAGGCGATGTGGATGAGAAGGTTGTTGGAGGAGCTCAGACACATACAATAATAGATTCAATTGTTTTGTGGTAGTTAGAGTGCCTTGCACATTGCGAGGAATCAATATTTTCATTTTGGAATGAAGCGCATTGGGGTAAAATATCACTTTGTCCAAGATGTGGTGGAGGAAGAAAGTGTGAACATGTAAAAAAATCACACTAAATAAAATTTTGCAGATTTCCTAACTAAGGTGATTGACTCTGATAAGTTCAGATGGTACAGATCCTTGAGCGGCCTCGCAATGACGTGAACAACATGATTTGGTAGATAGAAATGATGTGTGGAGATGTGATTAGTTCTCAATCAATTTCTAAGTGGGAGGTGTGTCGACAACAATTCATTTGTTGGACGATGTCGCCCCCTCATTTGTCAAAGGGGGGGTGGTGGTGGAGGATGAGGTGGGTGGCCAACCCCTCCAAACCCATCCAACGGATGGAGGAAGCAAGGGGGAGGCTTGCCTATAAAAGGAAGTGGATTCCCCTGGGATTTATCATTAGCTTCACCTAGATTCTCATCATATCCTATCAATTATGTGTAGTATTTTTGAGGTTGTTTCCCTATTATTTAAGAGAGAGATTTACAAGGGTTTTCTCCTTATAATAGTGAGGGAATGTGTACCCACTTTTACCCATAGTGATACTTCTATTTGCCCGTGGTTTTTTACATCTTTCATTTGGGGGGGTCCACATTACATCTGGTGTCATTTATTTCCACATTTTTCACTTTATTTTATCTCGTAATTATTGCTGCATCGATGGACCAATCATTTTCGGTCCCAACATGTATTCCATCATATGGAAAATACATCATCTTATTGTAACTGCACATGTACTCATCTTTATCTAAATATCAGTTCTGTCTAAACAAAATTAATCTAATATAATAGTTGTATTATTAGTGTGTTTTATACTATATCATATGCTACCATCAATCATAGATGCTTCTTCCTATATTTTTCTTCATGACATCATTTGTTGGATTCATCATCCAACTTACTATTCAAATTCACTTTCCTCACCTTCCTTACTTTATTCTCATGAAGCTCTTCATGAATGCTTGACTTCATACATTCGATTGCATGACGTTATACATTTCACTCTCACTATCCACTTGTTATTCAATAAACTCAACATAGATTCATTAACTTCTAGTGGGAATTAACTGATGCATTAATAACTCATTGTAGCTTCTCATTTTCTGAATCATCTTTACATGTTACATATGTTATTTGAAATTTTGATGACAACAATATTTTGTGGTTTCATTTTTATCTTCCTTCCAGTATATTAAATCTACCAACCTCAACAACTACCAACCTCAACAATCATCCACTTCTTCCAATCATTTTATGCAATCATCTTCTTTACTGTACCAAGGTTTCCTCTTACACAACTCTTTATCTTTTGGTAATTTTACAGATTACAACTTCAAATATGCTATTACCCTACATATGGTTCTATCAATTTTTTCATTGTGACTTTTCATAACATGTGGCTTCAAATCATATTCTCATGGGTTTTTTATTTAGTGTTTTCATCATATCTTCACCTGAAATTTTACAACAGAAAAATGTTTCAAACTATCATCTATTTTATGTTGTCGCTTTTGGATAATATTATTTCCATGAATTCCACTATTAATCTGTAGCATTCGATTGATTTTCATTCATTACATCCAATGACATGAGTTTTACATTTTTTGGATAAATCATACACCAATTACTCATTGTCATGTTTTATTAGTATAACATGCATCTTTGGTATTCTTGGTTCTGATAGTTTCATCTTCCTGGTTATTTAGATCTGGTGGACTAACTTCTTGAACACCCATTTAAAACCTCACTCTACTTTAACATACTCATTGAAATTTTTTCGAATGGCCCAAAGGCCTTCATTTTTTATTCATTTTTGATAATCCCCCTTTTAAGGGTTAAAGGGGAACTCTAACATTACATTGCTCATAGGCTTCGTTACATTACAGGACCTGAAAATCTTAAAGGAATACATCCCAGACTGTCCCCCCCCCGCCCGAATGGCCTGAAGGCCTTTTATTTTATTTTATTATGGATAATCTTCATTTTAAGGGTTGAAGGGGAACCCGTACATGACCCGTAGGCACAAGGCACAAGGTTTGACATGACTTGCAATACATGACTTGAAGGCCCAGAGGCATACCATGCCCAATACATGACCCGTAGGCCCAACCCACTAGAACTGCCCCTCCCTAGATTCTACATCATTGATCACCTAGCTCCCCACCTTGCATTGTTGATCGGCTAGCATTGCTCCGTACAAAGTTGCATGGTGTCTGGTCCCGATGGCGGTTGTCATACCCTCTCATTCTTCCAATCCGGTTAGCTCTGCTTCTGGTAACTGCTATTCTTGTTGCTCCGATCCTCTTCTGGGGTCTGCTTTGTGTGAATTGGGCTACTCCATGGTCTCAATGGCTCGAAGGCCCTGTGGCCCGAAGGCCTTTGATGGCTCGAAGGCTCTCGAGACCCGTATGCCCAAACTGGTGGCCCGAAGGCCCAAATCGGGTGAATAGTTTCGGCTGCTACAGTACCAAATAGTACCTGCTGCAGTAACCCCGAAAATTCGCCTCTATCCGGTTTTGAACCTGGGTCTCTTAGATGCCAAGCAGGAGCCCTTACCATTCGGGTACGGGCTCGTTGACATCCCAGACTATGACTACTTGAAACTGTCACTCCCCAGCGTCTGCATCGTGATCGACTCTCCATCTTTGCATGGTTATTCGACTAACTGCCCTGTGCAAGGATGCACATGCCTGGTACCGATCGCAAGTGTCATGCCCTCTCATTCTTCCAAATCTGATAGCTCTGCTCTGGTGAATGTGTCTGTTTTGAATCCTCATCTGGAGCTTGTTCCTTGTAGAATTTGTTTGGTTTGCATTTGCACATCAGGTGGCCCGAAGGCCTTGAGGTGGACCGAAGGCCTTGAGGTGGCCCGAAAGCCTTACTAACCCGAAGGCCTGGGTGGTCCGAAGGCCTTAAGGACTCCAGGCCCAAACCAGTGGCCCGAAGGTGAATAGTTCTGGCTGCTGCAATGTCTACTATAGTACTGCTACAGTACCGGAAATATGCCTCTGCCCGGAATTGAACCTGGGTCTCGTGGATGCACTTGAAGAGTGCTCACCAACTAGGTCGAGGCTCATGTGCACTCGTTGACTTTTTCATAATCCACTGACAACAAATAAAGTGCATCATCAACATCATCTAATGGCTACTTCAATACCCCCTTTGTATTTGTTTTCAATAACAAATTTCTCTTAATGTCATTGAGTATATTCTCTCCCCTTACTAATAATAAATTCAATGTCTCTATGTGAGGGATATTTTTCATCACTTTTCTCTCCCCTTAAAGGACATGAATTCAAATACCCCTTATTGACATTATAGGGTGATAGAGGAACTTTCTTTAAAAAAATTATAATTCTCCGATTTTCTTTTGTTGAATTTAATTTAAACCCTGGATTTATTTAGAGGATGAATGAATCACTTTTCTTAATTCAATAATCCATGAATCAACTAACTCTATGTCTTTGTGAGCCATTCCCTATATAGAAAAACATATTTATTAACTCAGACATTAAAACTATCCATTATATCTACCATATTACACGAACTATTATAAAATCGTTTTTTAGATTAAATTTATCAAATTATAATTTAACTTACTTTATGGATTCCATCTCAAAATTTACATAAAAAACGTTCAAGCATATAGTAGAAGGTTTCTAAACCTTTCAAAATATGTTTTTTATTATTTATAAAAAACTCACGTTTGCATTAAACTGAAAATTTATATTTGAGAATGATGGAGTATAGAAAAAATACAATATATATGACAAAAACTTCTTTTCGCTATATTTTTCAGTATCCATAACCACATTATCAACCAAAGATATTTTTCTCCGGGTACTCAAATTTTAACTTTACCAAAGCATCAAAATCCAGTTTTATTAACATTTGTTATCCAAAATTAATCACTTTGTTTCAAATTCATCAGGACTTCATAATATCCAAGGTCAACTTCACTTCCCATAGTTGAGAAAATTTTCATTTATTTTTATCACCTCAAATTTCCATTTTTCAAGGAAATAGTGAATCATCTTTTCCTTATTAGTTAGAAAAGTAGTGATGAGAAGACTTTCTTAACCTGAAATCTTCACCTAACTTCCACTCGATCTTTCTTGATTCCCTTAACTTTATAGGAATTAATATTCTTAGGCTATATGAAATTCATTTCACAACTTTTACTTTTCTTCAATGGGTGGTTTTTTCTTCTCGATAGTGTTACCAAGGATCGATCTTCCCTATTTTCTTTTTCATCAAACCTCCTTGCCTCCTCAAAATTTTTAAGCTATGTAACCATGAAAACAATTGAAATATTTTCATATTTTTTCTTACACTGGGATTTTTATTTTACAAAAAAAAAATTTATCATTGGAAACATTCTTCCTTGGGTTTACCAGTTTCACCTTCCCGGTTAAGAACATAATGCATTTTTCAGGACTGTGGTTAACTTCCTAATGGAGCCTTTGCATCCCATAAAGAACGCCCCTCACACGCCTGAGATTTTTTCAAAATTTTCATCCTTTGAGCGGGAGATTTCGCCGGCAACGATCAAGGATGTTCTTCCGGTGCAGGCAGCTTCTTTAGTGGAGGTTCCCAATAGCGCTGCCCGAATCGTCTGCTCCTACCGAGTGGGCTGGTGGGCTCGGTCCTTCCTCCTTCAAGGAGGTCTTGGCTGGTTCATCTGGTGTGGTTTCTCCTTTCAGGATCTCGTTCACTCAAGGGATCGATCTAGATCCTCGTTGTTTGGAGAGGGTGGAAGGGTTTCGTGCGTTGGATCTGTCGACGGCGGAGCTGGGGGAGCCCGAAGCTTATCATAGATGGTCGTTGGTGGCGAGATTTAGTCACGACTGACCGGCGATAGCCTTCTTCCGAGCATTCCTCTCTTCCTGAAATCTTAGTTATCCTCCTGTGGTTTCTTCCATTTGGCAGAATTATTTTGCTATTCACTGCTCCTCACGTGAGGATTTCATGAAGGCGTGGTCGCGAGAGGGGAGAGTGTGCGGCGGATGGATGTTTTCACTCTTCAGATGGACCTGCGATGTGCACAAAGGGAAGGACTCGAGTTTGGTAGCGGTTTGGGTGAAGCTTCCTGGGCTCCCTCTTCCTTGTCTCAATCCCTCAATTCTTCAAATTGTGGGTGATGCCTTAGGGGGTTTTCTGTGTGCCGATGTTGAAACTAGAAGTCTTGAGTCTTATTCAACGCCTTACATTTGTGTGGAAGTGGACCGAGAAAAATCCCTTCCGGACCACATTCTCATTCATGCTAGAGATGGGTTCTCTTGGTGGAAAAACATTTTCTTTCAGTCGCCCCCCCCAGTGGTATTGTGAGGTATGCCATATGCTGGGTCATGCGGTTTCTTATTGCAGGCGTAGAGAAAAGGATAAAGGGAAGTCTCTTCTGCATGGATACATGGCGGCTGAGGTCTCCAATATTTCGGGTGTCTCTGGGTTATTTGATTCTCAGAGTGATAAGGATGGTAAGGCCTCTGCTGGCCTTTCAGTTTTTGTTCCAGCTTCAGGTCCTGTCATGAGGATCTCTCTTTATATTTTTGGGAGAGGCGGTTATTGGTCAAGGTGTATTATCTGAGGATCCTGCTGGTTCTCTGGTTCCCGTGTCGTCTATGGTGGTGGTGGAAGTAGTATTTGCTTGCTTGCATGTCGAATCCACTGTTGTGAATCATCCCTATCTTCTTTTAGCGGATTCCTCGAGGGAGATCCCTGCTAATGAAACAGATTGCCCGCATCCTGGCCTTCATATAGTATCCAGGGGGGTTGATGCTGGCCTTCCCTTTCCATCGGAGGAACATGTTTCTAAGGAGCCTTTGTCTTCTGGTGTCTCGATGGCAGAGGAGGATAGTTGCTTTCTAGTTAATCTCAGTGTTGAGAGATCTCCCTATAATTCGGTTATGGCTGTTCTGGGGGAGCTTTCTGCTAAAATTTCAGAGTTATCAGGTGGGAAAGTGCCAGGCAGTCTGAACCGGTTACAGTGCTCTCCTAACCGCTTTGTGGTATCATCGAATGCAGGTGAGGATTTTGATGAGGTTGCTCATGCAGGGCTGGAGCAGGAGGACTTATCTATAGTTCATCAGGCCTTTGAATTTGAAGGAAGACTCACCCACTCCATGTCCATAGATGCCACCAGGTCACCATTTTCTGCTTCTACCTACAGCAGGTCAAAGGGCCGGAAGGCCAGAGTATCATTTGTTTAATAACCTCCATTATTGTGTGGAATTCCAGGGGCTTGAGGTCTCAGGCCAAAAGTTCCTCCATGGATAATGAGGTCAGGAAGAACCAAGCCACCGTTGTGGCCATTTTGGAACCAAATCAAAAGGAGGATTCCTTACCAGTTTTTTCAAGGAGGCTTGGCATTGCACACTATATGCATGGGAGTCCATGCAACACCCATGTTTGGATTTTCTGGAAGAGCAATGTCGCTGTTGAAAAAGTGGAAGTTACCCAAAAACACATTACAACCAAGATAGATGCGGAAAGACTATCATTCTCATTCTACTTTATTTATGCCAATTGTGATATGATAGAGAGAAAAGTGTTGCGGCGACATCTGGTCAACTTTCAACCAGGTAGCCTTGCTTGGTTTTTGGGTGGTGACTTTAACACTATCACTGACAGGTCAGAAAAGAAAGGAGGTGCAAAGTACTGTTTCAAAGCGATGCATGATTTCAATGAATTTTTTTGCCTCAGCTAGACTCATGGATATGGTTTTTAGGGAGACCCATTTACATGGTGAAACAATAAAAAGTGAAGAGAAAGAATCTGATGCAGGTTGGATTGGTTCTTATATAATATACAAGCTGTAGAATCCTTTCCTCAGGATTCAATTTTGAATTTATCGCTTGTACTTTCTGATCATTCTCCCCTCGTTCTCATCATGAGGGAGGACAGAAGTGTAAAGACCCGGAATTTCCGTGTTTTTTTTAAATACATGAGAATTTTACGAGTCCGCAGTTTCTAACGGCGCTTGATTCCGAGGCCCGGTGTGTCCGGAATCAATTTTTGAAGTTTTGTTCGGGTACGTTCAGTAAACGTACGAGCGAATTTTTATAACTTTTGAACCGGTGCTCGGAATTCAAATCCGAGGGCACCGTTGAACTCGCAGCGTCGATAATTGCTTAGTGAGACCTTCACCGCAGTTGCGTTCTGACGAGTTTGGAAGTTAGTTTTTGGCTTTTTATTAAAAAAAATAATAATAAAATAAAGTACAACACTTTATTTTATTTTTAAGCTGCCATGTATTGTGTTTGCGGTTAGTTGGAACCTCCCTTTGAAAGTTGGGGGTGAGACCGTCACACCCTAACCTCCCTCGAGAGGTTACGACGTGGGGACCACCCGAACATAACCTCCCAATTAAATGATAGGGGTGGAGACCACCCGACCCCTATTAATGGTGGGGGATGAAACCTCTCCACTCTCCCTCATTAATGAGGGAGAGCCTTTGACCTCCTTCGCACAATTAATTGTGTCAACGCACGTGCCAATTAATTGTGCCAACGCTCGTGCCAATTAATTGTGCCCACGCTCGTACCAATTAATTTCACCGACATGTGTGAATTTATTAAGGAGAGTTTCTTTCTCTTTTTTGAATTTGCGTGCCAACAATAAAATAATAAGACATTCTATTATTATTTTGTTGGCATTCTCCTTCGGTGGAACTTGAGAGCTTGGGAGGATTAAAATTCTCCCAACGAAGAACGCGAAGAATGTCGGATTTCTTTTTCGACTTCTTCCTCGGACGTCTTCTTCCTTCTTCTACAGGAACAAGGAAATGGAAGCGTCATCTGTAAAGACCCGAAAATTTCAAGGAATTTTTTTTCTTAATTTCTTTGGAATTTTACGAGTCTGTGGTTTCTGACGGCACCTAATTCCGAGGCCCGGTGTGCCCGGAATCAATTCCCGAAATTTAGCTCGGGTACGTTCAGTGAACGAACGAGCGGGTTTTTCTAACTTTTGAACGGGTGCTCGGAATTGAAATCTAAGGGCACCATTGAACTCGCAGCGCCGGTTTTCGCTTAAGAGGACTTTCACCTCGACGACAGATGATCGGGTTTGAGAGTTGGTTTTTGGGTTTCACGTGGATTAATAAAATAAAATAAGTGACAACTTATTTTATCTTTGTTGAACCCACGCCATGTGGATAGTGTTGGTTAAAAGCTCCACATGGGAGTTGGTGGTGGGACCGCCACACCCTAACCTCCCATGGGAGGATAATTAGGGTGGGGACCACCTGAGCAGCATAACCTCCCATGAGAGGTTATGACATGGGGTCCACACGGGGCTTAACCCCCCATTTAATGGGAGGGGAGGAAATCTCTCAACACTCCCCCATTAATGAGGGAGAGCCTCTTGGACTCTAACTCCCCTCTTAATGGAGGAGAATAAAACCCCCTCAAAACCCCCCCATTTAATGGGAGGAAACTCCTTGACCCTCTCCTTGTTAATTAGGTGGGGACCACCCGGGCCCCTAAACCCCCCCTCGAAACTCCCCAAATTAATTGTGTCATCCACTCGGGCAATTAATTTGGCGGAGCCTCTCCACTATTTAAATTTTTAATTGTGCCAACCATCGTGAACTTAATTAAGTGGGGCCCACTTAATTAATTTTCGCCACCAAGAATAATAAATTATATTTTCTATTATTTTGGCACGTTCTTGCGCCTTTTGGTGGAGAGCTTGAGAGAACTTCTTTCTCCAGCGAAGAACGCGAAGAACGCCGGCGACGCTTCTTCCCCGACCTTCTTCGGCCTTCTTCCTCGGAGCCCCCCTTTCTGACGTAGTGTTTCTCCGACGACCCTCATTCTTCCCTCCTCGTCGTCAACACACCGACGCACGAACTCGGAAGTGGAAGCGTGTGTTGAGCGACGTCATCATCTTC
The DNA here is from genome assembly GCA_963277665.1 of Viscum album. Classification (NCBI taxonomy): domain Eukaryota; kingdom Viridiplantae; phylum Streptophyta; class Magnoliopsida; order Santalales; family Viscaceae; genus Viscum; species Viscum album. The sequence continues at coordinate 1,705,487,943 of OY728145.1, forward strand.
CCCCGCGACGAACGCGCGCCCCGATGAATCAAAGGTAGAGGTTTAATCTTCGCTCAAGTTTTATTTAACGAACTTCGTTGATAATTGTTGGCCGCTTGCTATCATTATAACGGGAGGAGGTCGGACCGCACAAATATGGCCGACCCTCCTCCCCCCTTGCTGTCATACTCGTTGCGGCTCGAACGAAGGTGACGTGGTGCCATCGCACCGCGCGGAAACAAAGATGAAGCACGGTGCCGTTGCGCCGCGCCGTGGAGGCCGAACAAAGCCGCGACGCCGGAAAACCACGAAGAGCCTGCCGGCGCGCCGCCAGGAGGGTCCGCCGCGACTTCAGCCGCGGCGGCAGGCGGCGGTCCCGCGGCCGTGCGGGACCAGAGGGGAGACCGGGGGTCGTAACCCCCGGCGGTCAAAGGGAGCGACCCCCACGTGGGGAGGCCGCGACTTCAATCAGGGGGGGCAGCGCGCCCCCCCTTTTCGCGACAGCTCGGCCGAGCAGAGCTGTCTGGCCACGCGGGCCGCGCCCGCCAAGGCCGGGCCGGGGCGCGCCCTAGTGGGCCGGACCCGGACCCGGACCCGGGTCGGGTTGACCCGGTTCGGGCCGACCCAGGGGGTCTCGGGCCGGGTCGGACCGGGCCCGAACCCCCTATTTTCGGGCAGTTTTCGTTTAAACGCCCATAACTTGGGCTACGAACCTCCGATCGACGCACCGTCAGTTGCGATGCGATCCTTGGATCGAGACGGCCGTTTTGGTATATTATACTCAAAGTTTCGGAGAACTTAGGGTACGACCGGGTTGGTTCGAACCCGAAACCAACCGGGCCCTCAGAGCGGAAACGCTTATAACATGAGCTCCGAACGTCCGATTGACGTGCCGTCGACTTTGTTGGATTCCTCTTGATGAGACGGAACTTTTGGCATACTTCGCCTGAGGTTTGGACGCAGTTGGAGTATGGCTGGGTTGGATTGTATCTGAAATCCAACCGGTCCCTTGGAACGGAAAATCTGATAACTTTCAGACCGGACGTCCGTCTGACGAACCGTCAGCGGCGTTGGTGATCACGTTGAGAAACGGTCCCTATGAGTATACCCTATGAGAGTTCGGGGTACAGTTGAGATGCGGTCGGGTTGGTTCGTACACGAAACCAACCGGGCCCTTGGGACGAGAAGGCTAATAACTCACTGACCGGGCGTCCGAATGACGCGCCGTCTGTTGCGTTGAGACCCCTATGACGAGGCGGTCCTTTGAGATACTTCTTCATGGAACTTTGTGATACTTGGAGTATCGACCTGTAGCTCGTGGAGCGGACCCTCTCGGAGACGAGCGTACGGAGTACGGAGACCGTGTAGCCAGCTGAGACCTGACGACTGCTTGACTGACTCGACTTGGAGTGAGTCGACTAGCCCAGTGGACGAAACACTACTGTGTTTGGGTGCAGACCCACGACGGACGGACCGCCTGGTAGCAGGCAGCAGACCCGCGGTACTCGACAGGAAAAGTACCTCTGCAGGCTATTAGGGGGGATGCACTACTATGTTTGGGTGGCAGACCCCGGCGAGAAGCACTACTGTGTTTGGGTGGCTGACCCGCGGTACTCGACAAGAGGAGTACCTCAGCAATCTTAGGTTAGTGAGCAGTACCTCGAAGTTGTGACAGGATCACTGTACTCGTCAGAGACGGGGCTCTTCAGCAGTTACGGTTTCGATAGTGAAAATCCTGGTTTGAGCTAAGTCTATGACCTTTGTGTTTACCTCATGATTGAGATGAGTCACTTGATAACTCAGGTATATGTATGGGCATATACCTAGGTAGTGGTTATCTGTTGATTTTCTTAACCTTTGTGTTTCCTCATGATTGAGATGAGTTATTTGATAACTTAGGTATAAGTATGAGCTTATACCTAAGTAAGGATTATCTGTTGAGATCCTTCTTTGTGGTTATCCTTGTTGGTTTTAGTGAGACCTTGAGGGTCTCGGGGTCCTTACTGAGTATCGTATACTCACCCCTGCACGGGCTATGCCCGCACCTCGTTGTGTTGGTTGCAGACGACGGACAACGCTGACAGAGGCCGAGTGTTTGAGGACTGGACGATACCCGGAGGTGGACCTCACGACGAGTCAGTACCCGAAGGTGGACTTCACGACAAGATGATACTTGGAGGAGGTTGGCGGGCGAGAGCGTTGAGGAGGCTATATGTACCTACCCTTCAGGTAGGATCCGAGGTGGACGACCCAGAAGCTGCTTCTATCTTCCAGCTGTTTGTCTTTTCTGTTGTACTTTCGTTCAGTTGTAGCTGTACTTTTCAGTTGGGTTTGTATTCTGGCCCATTTACTTTTCAGCACTTTCTTTTGTACTTAGTGTATTACTTCCGCTTGTACTCTGGTTGAATGTGTTTATGTTTTATAAAGGTAATGGCTTCCTAGTTATCGGGATTTACGCCCTTGGTGCTAGTCGCCAGCCCCTGACCTATGAAAGGCGGGTTTGAGGTAGTCACGACACGAGCCCCGAGGACGGGTCGTGACATCATCCACGAAGAACGCCGACGTCATCCTCGACTTCTTTTCCAACGTCAACGGAACGACGCCCGCTTTCCGCGACTTCGTCAACGATGAACGACAAGCGAGGTTGGGGGAAGAAGTCGAAGAAGAAATCCGGTCTCCCGGGCCTCCCGAGCCGACCCGGTCTCCCGGGTCGAGTTACCGAGTCGCCTACGTGGCGTCTATCGGGCCGAACCGCCCTCGCGGTCTGCTGGGCCGGGCCCAGCGGACCGGGTCAAAACTTAGCGGGCTGACCCGCCCAATGGGTCGGGTCAGACCCAGCGAGTCTGACCGTGTCGACTCAGACCAGGTCGGACCGAACCCGGGCCCATTACTGACCCATTACCTTCTTGGGCCATATCATTGGCATCGGACGTCCGTTTGACGAACCGTCAGTGGCGGCAATATTCTTGGAGGATAGCCGTCCCTTTGAGTATACCTCACTGGAGTTCGGGGTATAGTTGAGTCACGGTCAGGTTGGTTCGTGCACGAATCCAACCGGGCTCCCGGGACTAAAATGCTAATAACTCACAGACCGGGCGTCCGATTGACGCGCCGTCTGTTGCGTTGAGACCCTTATGACGTAGCGGTCCTTTGAGATACTTCCCCGTGAGACTTCGTGACACTGAGTATCGACCAGTAGCTCGTGGAGCGGATCCTCTCGGAGACGAGCAGATAGAGTGCAAAGACCTAGTAGCTGACAGACCTGACGACTGCTTGACCGATTCGACTCGGAGTGATTCGACTAGCCCAGTGGGGAGCGCCCGGTTTGGTGGCAGACCCATGACGGACAGAGCGCCTGGTTTGGCAGCAGACCCGCGGTACTCGACAGGAGGAGTACCTCTGTAGGCTATAGGGGGAGCGCTCGGTTTGACGGCAGACCCACAGCGGACAGAGCGCCTGGTTTGGCAGCAGACCCGCGGTACTCGACAGGAGGAGTAGCTCAGCAGTCTAAGGTTAGTGAGAAGCGCCTCGGTGTCGCGACAGACCCACTGTACTCGACGGAAGAGGAGTTCTCCAGCAGCCGTGGTTTCGTTAATGAAAAATCTTGGTTTGAGCTGAGACAACGACCTTTGTGTTTTCCTCATGATTGAGATGAGTTACTTGATAACTTAGGTATATGTATGGGCATATACCTAAGTAATGGTTATCTGTTGAAATCATACTTTGTGGTTTATCTTTGTTGGATTTTGTGAGACCTTGAGGGTCTCGGGGTCCCTACTGAGTATCGTTATACTTACCCCTGCACGGGCTATGCCCGCACCTCGTTGCGTTGGATGCTGATAACAGACAGTGCTGACGGAGGCCGAGAGCGAGCCAGGACTGGACGGTACCTGGGGTTGGACCACACGACGTGATGGTACACGGAGCGGATCGATAGACGTGGAGTGCAGAGGAGGACATCTGTACCTACCCTTCAGGTAGGAACCCTGGACGACGATCCTGGAGCTGCTTCTACCTTTCACCTGTTTGTCCCTTTTTAGTTGTACTTGATTTCCAGTTGTACTTTCCTGTTGGGCTTGTATTTCTGGCCTCTTGTACTTTTCAACACTTCTTTTGTATACAATTTTTACTTAGTGTTTGCTTCCGCTTGTACTTTGTTTGTGTTTGTTTTCTGTTATAAAGGCAATGCCTTCCCAGTTTTAGGGATTTACGCATTTGGTGCTAGTCGTCAGCCCCTGGCCTATGAAAGGCGGACTTGGGATAGTTACGACACAGGGCCCGGGGGACGGGTCGTGACAAATTGGTATTAAAGGACGTCGGTTCTACCGCAGAACTTAGGACTCTGATATTTTTTTTTCTGTGAAACAATAATGTTAAGGGTACTAAGTGTGGTTTTCAGTTTAGGGAGTCCAGTGTTGGTGCGGGCGGCCGACGTATCCATACACCAAGACCCTGACTTCTGATTTCCGACTAAGTGCACGAAAACACTGATTGCGTGTGTGTTTTCAAAAGTTTTCTTTAAATCAGCTCAAACTAGGTCAGCTCACCAGGTATTGTCTTTTGCCCGTGTCGCATCTGTTTCTTTCAGGATGCCTCCCCGCGGACGACCAGCTAGAGTCCTGAGAGTTGTACGTACTGACAGCCCGTCGAGCAACGAGGCCTCAGTACTGTGCCCTCTCCCAGTTGAGGCACCAACGGAAGCACCGACGATACCACTTTCCGTTGGGCCACCGATTCCACCAGCCCCCGCAGCAGACGATGCACGCCGCTTGAGCGCGTTGCACGATTTCCAGCGCCAGAGGCCACCCAGGTTCCGAGGAGAGACGGACCCACAGACGGCTGAGGATTGGCTGGAGGCTGTGGCGAGAGTCTTCAGGCTAGTAGGGACACCAGTCGACTTCATGGTGATCCTTGCTGCCAGCCTCCTTCAGGCAACAACAGGCAGATGGTGGAGCCTGATGCTCCATATGCGCGACGAGGCGACACTTCTATGGGCAGATTTCGAGAGCCTGTTTCGGGCGGAGTTTGTTTCAATGACCCTACGAGCGGTGCGGATACAGGAGCTACTGCATCTACAGCAGGGTAGCATGACGGTGACGCAGTACTCAGCGAGGTTCACCGATCTCTCGCGCTACTCCACTAATATGGTAGGGGACCCATTCTTTAGGGCCTGGACCTTCGAGCAGGGGCTCAGGCGAGAGATCAAAGCTTCAGTTGTCTCCCACAACATTCCAACGCAGACGAGAGTGTTAGAGAGAGCCCTCCTAGTGGAGATTTTCCTTGCTGAGCAGTCACCAGCAGCGGGACCCACTACTAGTCGACATGCAACCGAGTTTTCTGCAACTGACAGTAGACAAATGACGCAGATGTCCAAGAGGGCCGGACCTGCAGGTGGACGACCGCACGACTCAGGATCGGTTGTGCGGGGCCCCCAGAGTGGAGACAGAGCCAGACATACTAGGAGCGAGCAGTGTTTCTCATGCGGCGGGCTTGGTCACATGGCTCGTGACTGTCCGACCCGCCGTTCTGACGATCAACAGATAGTTGAGGGACCTCCCAGGCAGAGACATAGATTCGATCGAGGCGGTCTGCAGGGAGCAGACAGAGGCAGAGGAGCTGGCCGTGCAGTTGGCGGTGGACGACGTTACGAGGTGCTACCGCCACCACCACCAGGAGGTCCACCTCGACCACAGGGAGCGGGTGGACATGGCAGAGCACAGTTTCAGGTAGCTGAGGCCTACGATCACGGCGCTCCGGAGATGATTCGAGGTACGATCTGTGTCTACTCCACCTTAGTTGCAGTTCTTATAGACACATGTGCCAATCACTCTTTCATAGCCACTGCCCTTGTTCGGAGCTCGGAGATTCCGACGGAGCCGTTGACTCGATCCTTACGGCTAGAGACTCCTACGGGAGCAGACTCGACGATTACGCACTGGTGCCGGCAGTGTGAGCTTACTCTAGGAGGCGAGAGCTTCGGCTGTGATCTCCTCGTAGCGGCGTCGAGGCCTTACGACGTCATCTTGGGTATGGACTGGTTATCTACAGTCCATGCTCAGATTGACTGTATGAGGCGCAAAGTGTGGTGTGTCCGCACGGATGAGACCGAGTTCACCTTCACCGGCGTGAATGGAACCTTTGCAGCGCAAGACGGACTTACTCGGAGGAGGGTGCAACCGATCACTCACCAGTTGGCTTGCCTCACCCTCGGAGCAGTTGATGTGGAGAGTCCGACTTATTCTGTAGTGGTGGACCAGTACACGGATGTTTTCCCTGATGATGTCCCAGGACTACCTCTTCGCAGAGAGGTGGACTTCTACATTGACCTGTACCTCGGGACGACACCGATATCTACTCCAGCATACCGGATGGCTCTCGCTGAGCTTTGCGAGCTGAGGGTACAACTTGAGGACTTGCAGGGAAAGAGATTCATCCGGCCCAGTGTTTCTCCCTGGGCACCCCCGATTCTGTTCGCCAAGAAGGCGGACGGGAGCTTGAAGCTCTGTGTCGATTACTGTCGCCTGAACCAGGTGACTGTGAAGAACAAATACCCACTTCTGAGGATTGATGACCTCTTTGATCAGCTCAAGGGAGCACGATGGTTCTCGAAGATAGAACTCAGATCAGGCTATCACCAGCTCAGAGTTTGAGACGAGGATGTGCAGAAGATGACCTTCAAGTGTCGTTACGACCACTACGAGTTCTTGGTTATGCCCTTTGGCGTAACCAACGCTCCAGCAGTTTTCATGAGTCTCATGAACAGGATCTTCCAGCCATACCTCGATCGCTTTGTCGTAGTCTTCATCGACGACATACTGATCTACTCGACTACTGAGGAGGAGCATGCCTACCATTTGCAGGCAGTACTGGACACACTCCGAGAGCACCAGCTTTATGGTCAGCTCTCGAAGTGCTAGTTTTGGATTCGGGAGGTTCACTTTTTGGGACACGTCATCTCGGAGGCTGGAGTTGCAGTGGATCCAGCAAAGATCGAGGCGGTACTTACGTGGGAGCCACCCAGGAGTGTGACGGAGGTACAAAGTTTCCTGGGCTTGGCTAGATACTATCAGAGATTCTTCCCAGACTTCTCCAGAGTTGCAGCACCACTATCAGCCTTGACGAAGAAAGGGCAACCCTTCGTGTGCTCGGAGAGGTGCCAGCAGAGCTTTCAGGAGCTGAGGCAGAGGCTGACTAGTGCCCCCATTTTGAGGCTTCCAGAGGAAGGCATAGGGTACGTAGTTTACTGCGATGCATCGGGGACTGGACTCAGGTGTGTCCTGATGCATGAGCATGCAGTGATCGCATATGGTTTTCGGTAGTTGAGACAGCATGAGCAGAACTATGCTACCCATGACCTGGAGTTAGCAACAGTGGTCTTCGTCTTGAAGATGTGGCGACACTATTTGATGGGCGAACGTTTTACCGTGTACTTTGATCACAAGAGTCTCAGGTATATCTTCTCTCAAAAGGACCTGAATCCGAGACAGCGATGATGACTTGAATTCCTCCAGGACTATGACTTCGAGATAGTCTATACTCCTGAGAAGGGGAACGTAGTAGCAGATGCGCTCAGCAGGAGATCAGGCATTCAGCTGCTAGGAGAGGCGACGAAGCAGCTGGCCGCATTGCAGATATCCTTTGTGAATAGGGATGAAACAACCTATCTACAGTCTCTTACAGTCACTCCCCCTCTTCTTCAGCGAGTCAGGGAGGCGCAGCATGGAGACGCTGACTGCGAGACACGACGTGCTCAGATATCCACAGGGCAGACACCTGATGGATTTTCTGAAGGTGGGGAGCACGTCATCCTCTTCAGAGGACGTACCATGGTACCGGCTGCACTTCAGGAGGAGGTGTTGAGGGAGTTCCACACATCTCCTCTAGCGGTACATCCAGGAGTGACAAAGACGTATCAGGACCTCTGACGACAGCACTAGTGGCCAGGTATGAAGAAGACAGTAGCGAAGTTTGTCTCACGGTGCCTCACTTGTCAGCAATTGAAGACAAAGCACCAGGTACCAGCTGGCTTGGTTCAACCCTTAGAGGTCCCGGAGTGGAAGTGGGATGAGATATCCATGGACTTCGTGACGGGTCTCTCACGTACATCCAGGGGTCACGACTCGATATGGGTGATCGTCGACCGACTCACCAAGTCGGCCCACTTCCTACCGATCAGAGAGCAGGGCTCAGTAGAGAGCTTGGAACGCCTCTACGTGCAGGAGATTGTGCGTTTGCATGGAATACCTTCTTCTATTGTCTCCGATCGTGACGCATGCTTTACTTCCCGGCTATGGAAGGGGTTGCAGGAAGCTTTCGGAACACAGCTTCGCTTGAGCACCGCCTTCCATCCTCAGACTGATGGTCAGACCGAGATGATCATCCAGACCCTCGAGGACATGCTTCGTGTTTGTGTCCTCGACTTCGGTTGCAGCTGGGAGGACCACTTGCCTTTGGTGGAGTTTGCCTACAACAACAACTATCACTCCACCATAGGGATGACGCCTTTTGAGGCCTTGTATGACCGACCTTTGCAGATCGCCATTGTGCTGGACAGACTCAGTGGAGTCAGCACTAGTGGGACCAGAGATGATACGGGCTACCACAGAGAAGGTGCAGATCATCCAAGAGCGGATGAAGACTGCACAAAGCAGACAAAAGTCGTATGCTGACAGGAGACGGAGACCTCTGGAGTTCGAGGATGGCGACCACGTTTTCCTACGGGTCTCACCTCGACGAGTTCTACAGAGATTTGGCCGAGACGACAAGCTATCTCTGAGGTTCATCGGACCTTTCCAGGTCCTTAGCAGAGTAGGCGAGGTGGCTTGCCGCTTGGCTCTTCCACCTCAGCTACATCGGGTGCACGACGTCTTCCACGTATCTCAGTTGAGGAGATACGTGCACGACCCATTCCACATCATCGACCACGGGGAGCTGGACATCGATGACGAGACAACTTTCATGGAGGTTCCAGTGGAGATTGAGGATCGGCAGGAGCGGGTCCTACGTGGACGGTCGTTACCTCTGGTACGCGTTCGCTGGCAGCACGAAAACCGCCAGGAGAACACATTGAAGTGGGAGACTCAGATGCGTGCTCAGTACCCCCATTTGTTCCCTTAGTTCGAGTTGTAGCTTACGGGGACGTAAAGCCCTGAGGTGGGGAGAATGTAAAGACCTGAAATTCCCGTGATTTTTTTTAAATACATGAGAATTTTACGAGTCCACAGTTTCTGACGACGCTTGATTTCGAGACCCGGTGTGTCCGGAATCAATTTTTGAAGTTTTGTTCGGGTACGTTCAATAAACGTACGAGCGGGTTTTTATAACTTTTGAACCGGTGCTCAGAATTGAAATCCGAGGGCACCGTTGAACTCGTAGCGTCGGTAATTGCTTAGTGAGAACTTCACCGCAGTTGCGTTCTGACGAGTTTGGAAGTTAGTTTTTGGCTTTTTATTAAAACAAATAATAAAATAAAATACAACACTTTATTTTATTTTTAAGCTGTCATGTATTGTGTGTGCGGTTAGTTGGAACCTCCCTTTGGAAGTTGGGGGTGAGACCGCCACACCCTAACCTCCCGCGAGAGGTTACGATGTGGGGACCACCCGAGCATAACCTCTCAATTAAATGATAGGGGTGGGGACCACCCGACCCCTATTAATGGTGGAGGATGAAATCTCTCCACTCTCCCTCATTAATGAGGGAGAGCCTTTGACCTCCTCCGCACAATTAATTGTGCAAACGCGCGTACCAATTAATTTCGCTGACGCATGTGAATTTATTAAGGAGAGTTTCTTTCTCCTTTTTGAATTTGCGTGCCAACAATAAAATAATAAGACATCCTATTATTATTTTCTTGGCATTCTCCTTCGGTGGAACTTGAGAGCTTGGGAGGATTAAAATTCTCCCAACGAAGAACGCCGAATTTCTTCTTTGACTTCTTCCTCAGACGTCTTCTTCCTTCTTCCAGAACAAGGAAAGGGAAGCGTCATCCACGAAGAACGCTGACGTCATCCTCAGCTTATTCTTTTCCGACGTCAACGGAACGACGCCCGCTTTCCGCGACTTCGTCAACGACGAACGACAAGCGAGGTAGGGGGATTTGTTTAAGTTAATTTATGCATGAGTTTAAACCTCCGTTCTTCGTCGTTTGTTGAGCACTTCGTTGTCAAATGCTATCGCCGTAACGAGGAGGGTTCGAGCCGCACAAACACGGCCCGACCCTCTCCCCTTTTGCTTGTTCCTGATTGATGACGACGAAGGCGGTACACGCGACGACGACGACGAAGATGGAGATCAAAGGCCGCGCTACCCGCGGCTTCCGCTTATCGCCGCGCCCCGTGCCGCTGCCCGACAGCCCCGCGCCGCTGCTTGACGCCCTCCCCGGCGCCCACGCACCCTGCCCAGCGCACTGGCGCCCAGCCTGGTGCCCCCGCGGCCTGTCGATGACCAGCTGGCCTGCCCGTGCTCCGCGCGGCCTGCCTGCTGGCCTCTCGGCCTCCGGCCTCCCGAGCCGACCCGCGGCGTCCCCCACGGTGTCGCTGGCCGAAACGGCCTGGTCTCCCGGGCCGAGTTACCGAGCCGCCTACGTGGCGACTATCGGGCTGAACCGCCCTGGCGGTTTGCTGGGCCGGGCCCAACGGACCGGGTCAAAACATAGCGGGCTGACCCGCCCAATGGGCTCGGTCAGACCCAGCGAGTCTGACCGGGTCGACCCAGATCGGGTTGGCCCAGGCTGGGTTGGGCCGAGTCGGTCCGACCCGGTCGGACCAAACTCGGGTCCATTATTGACCCATTACCTTCTTGAGCCATATCATTGGCATCGGACGTCCGTTTGACGAACCGTCAACGGCGCCAGTATTCTTGGAGAATAGCCGTCCTTTTGAGTATACCCCACTGGAGTTCGGGGTATAGTTGAGTCACAGTTAGGTTGGTTCCTACACGAATCCAACCGGGCCCCCGGGACTAAAATGCTAATAACTCACAGACCGGGCGTCCGATTGACGCGCCGTCTGTTGCATTGAGACCCTTATGACTTAGCGGTCCTTTGAGATACTTCCCCGTGAGACTTCGTGACACTGAGTATCGACCAGTAGCTCGTGGAGCGGATCCTCCCGGAGACGAGCAGATAGAGTGCGGAGACCTAGTAGCTGACAGACCTGACGACTGCTTGACCGATTCGACTCGGAGTGATTCGACTCGCCCAGTGGGGAGCGCCCGGTTTGGGGGCAGACCCATGGCGGACGAAGCGCCTGGTTTGGCAGCAGACCTGCGGTACTCGACAGGAGGAGTACCTCTGTAGTCTATAGGGGGAGCGCCCAGTTTGGCGGCAGACCCAAAGCGGACGGAGTGCCTGGTTTGGCAGCAGACCCGTGATACTCGACAGGAGGAGTACCTCTGCAGTCTATAGGTTAGTGAGAAGCGCCTCGGTGTCGCGACAGACTCACTGTACTCGACAGAAGAGGAGTTCTCCAGCAGTCGTGGTTTCGTTAATGAAAAATCCTGGTTTGAGCCGAGTCAATGACCTTTGTGTTTTCCTCATGATTGAGATGAGTTATTTGATAACTTAGGTATATGTATGAGCATATACCTAAGTAATGGTTATCCGTTGAAATCATACCTTGCGGTTTATCCTTGTTGGATTTTGTGAGATCTTGAGGGTCTCGGGGTCTCTACTGAATATCGTTATACTCACCCCTGCACAGGCTATGCCCGCACCTTGTTGTGTTGGATGCAGACGACGGACAGCGCTGACGGAGGCCGAGAGCGAGCCAGGACTGGACGGTACCCGGGGGTGGACCACACGGCGTGACGGTACACGGAGCGGACCGATATACTTGGAGTGTAGAGGAGGACATCTGTACCTACCCTTCAGGTAGGAACCCCGGACGACGATCCTGTAGCTGCTTCTACCTTTCACCTATTTGTCCCTTTTTAGTTGTACTTGCTTTCCAGTTGTACTTTTCTGTTGGGCTTGTATTTTTGACCCCTTGTACTTTCCAGCACTTCTTCTGTATACAGTTTTTACTTAGTGTTTGCTTCCGCTTGTACTCTGTTTGTGTTTGTTTTCTGTTATAAAGGCAATGCCTTCTCAGTTTTAGGGATTTACGCCTTTGGTGCTAGTCGTCAGTCTCTGACCTATGGAAAGCGGGCTTGGGGTAGTTACGACACGGGCCCCGGGGGACGGGTCGTGACAAGAAGGTTGCCTAACGTTGGCTTCTCAGCTAGTTGGGTTCGGGAGGAGGGATTTCTTCAGATTGTGAAAAACTCATGGGACCAGCCTATGAGTGGAAGGGCATGGGATGTACTTTTTTATCCCTTAAAGAGACTAAGAGGCCACTTGCAGGATTGGATCTCTAATAAGCCTAGAAATAACTTCTCTTTGGAAGATATAAAATATGAATTAGGAGTGATTGATGAGAAGTTACACGAGTGTTGGGATGATTTTTTTTTGCTTTGATGATGGAAAGACATAATATACTTGCGGGTAAGCCTGCAGAAATAGATAGAATTTCATGGGAGAAAGCAAGGGTCCTCTGGTTAAGGGAAGGGGACAGAAACTCAGGATATTTTCATGCCTTCTTAAAGGAGAGGGTGGTTTCAAGGAGGATCAATCTTTTTCTTGACGATGGAACGTATACAATGAGATTTTGAGGTGGCTGGGAAGGTAGAAGAAAAGCATTTTGAGAATCTTCGGGCAGGGCCAAGTACATTTGGTGACAGATCCAGTTCCAAGGTCCTAAGTGAGGATAATTTTATGAGATCCATTCCGATGTTGGTTGAGGATTTTGACAATTATCTTATAGATGGTATTCCAGATGAGAAAGAGATCAGACAAGCTGTCTTTTCTCTGAATCCTGAGAGTGCGCCGAGGCCAGATGGATTTTCGGGGTCTTTATATGTTTCTGCTTGGGATATCATATTTTCTCAGGTGAGGGAAGCGGTCCGATACTTTTTCAAAGGGGTCACCTTCCAAGAGCGGGTTGTGCTTCAAAACTGGTTCTTACCCCAAACGTGAAGGATCCGACGAATATCAATCAATATAGGCTGATTTGTCTTTGTAAATACTCTTCCAAAATCCTCACTAGTATATTAAACAGGAGGCTGGGTAAGGTGTTTCCATGGATCATCTCATAAAAACAACATGCATTCATTCAGGGAAGGAGCATACAGGGTGTTGTGGCTATTGTGAAAGAGATGGTTGATGATCTTAACAGGAAATCAATTGGCTCTAATATCACGATCATGGTGGACATGGACCAGGCCTACAACATGATAGAGTGGGGTTTCATCTTGACAGTTATGAGCAGCTTTGGTTTTAAAGGTTGGGAATGTGAACTTTTTTTTTCAGGTGTTATGCTTCACTATGACTTTCTATTTCTCTTCTGGGCCAAAATTTTGGTTTCTTCAAATCTGTTCGGGGACTCTGTCTGGGGGACCCGGTTTCACCCAGCTTCTTTATTTTGGCCCAGGAGGCCCTGACAAGGAACTATAACCATGGGATAGCTAGCAGAGAGGTCATTCCATTTAAGAACAGGGCTGGGACATGCATCATTTCTCATCTTATGTTTGTTGACGGCATGCTATTTTTTCTAAATGGCAGGGAGAACTCTATTGAAGGCTTTAATAAAATTTTGCAAAATTATGGTAATTGGAGTGGGAAAAAATCATTCTTCAGAAGAGAAGCCTCTACATCTCAAAAGCTTGTGTGAATCGTCGTGCAAGGTACATTCAGGAAAATCTTGGAATTGAAAGAAATCTGCCGATGGTTTACCTTGGAGCCCCTATTTCAGATGGAAAAATTTAAAAGGTGATTTTTGAGGATTTAGTCAAACATGTGACTGGCCACATTTATGTTTGGAAAAAATAAGTTTTGTTCTTTCGGGGGTAGGATTACGCTAGTTAATAGCGTTCTGACTTCCATTCCTATGCATATTCTCTCTGTTATTAATGCTCCAAAAGGTACGATTGTTGGGCTGGAAAAAAGTATGGACTCTTTTGTTTGGGACTTTAAACAAGAGGGGAGAATTCATTGGGCCTCATGGAAAATAATGGTGAGACCCATACCCGAGGGTGGTGTCAACCTATGAAGCGTGGAAATGATAATGCATGGAATGCAAGGTAAAATGGCACGGGAAATTATTGAAGGAAGATATTTTTGGGCCAGATTTATGAACAGGTACGGAGAGGAATGGAGAAGGTGGGATGATCGTCCTGGAAAACTTTCTATCCTGGCAAGACGCATGATTAGAAATTTTGAATATTTGAAGGACAGTGTGCAGTGGGTGGTCGGGAGAGGTGAAATCAACTACTGGATAGATAACTGGGCAGGGCCCCCTCTGTTATTTCCTGGATGTCGAGTCCTAGAACTTACTTTCCATCAGGCCAATTTAATTTTGAGATTTATCTTGACCACACTGGATGAGGAGAATAAGCCTTTTTTTACAAGATAAATTTAGTGGATGAGCTGGACAGATGTGTGTACACTTTCTCGTCTTCTGGTAACTTCTTCTCTCGGGATTATAGCTTGCAACTGAACGGCAAAAGAGAGAATGATGGATGGGATACTGAACAATGTGCAAGAAAATCCTGGTGAAAATGAATTTTCTTGTTTGGAGAGTCCGTAACAAAGCAATCCTTACTGAAGCCAATATTTAGAGGAAAGGAGTGCAGATGGCTTCTCGTTGCATGTGTTGTGAGAGTCCCAACACTGAGACAACAAGACATTTATTTTTTGGAAGTAAATGGGTTGGTTTTTCATGGAATCTCATCAGCCTGAAGCTAGGTACGATGATTAGGGTGATGCTATGAGCACTTTTTTGTCTTCCTGGTTTCATGGGACTGAACAGAGTCCTCATGCACTCTGGACTCGGGTCAGGGTATTTTCTTCGGTGTGCTGGGTGATATGGGAAGCACACAATAGGTGAAGACAAGACAAGCACTGTTCATTTTTGTTCCTTAAATTTCATATTCTATTGTTGGTTAAGGAGTTGAGCACCCTTATACCTGGACGAGAGGACTCGGTTACCAGTAACGGACTAATTTGCAGAGCAGTGACTGTTTCTCGAAGCAGGGACTTCGAGACTCAAGGTATATGGGTCAAGTGGAGGCCCCCATGGGCTGGGTTTAAGCTAAATGTCGACGGATCCTTTCACCAAGGTGTCATCAGGGGTGGAGGGTTGGTTCGGGATTAAAGGGGTTCGGTGGTGCTCGGTTTCAGTTCTTATTACGGGCTAGGTAATTCCATGGAAGCAGAAGTTAATTCCATGCTCAATGGTCTCTCTCTTTGTAAGTTGTACAATATTCAGATTTCCTCTGTCGAAATGGACTCCAAACTGCTTGTCAGTTTCTTTTGTGGCAATGATAATGTCCCATGGTTTGCGGTGTATGAAATTCAGAAGTACAGGTCTCTTCTAAGCAATGACATGGGGATTTCTCACATTTGCAGGGAGGGGAACTTCGCTGTGGACAAGATAGCAAGTGAGGGTGGCCCTAATGATAGTCTTATTATTTTCCATGATATAGGCCCTCTCCCAAATGATTGTAACTTAATTGTTATTGGTGATTCCCGTCTTCATCACTTTAGACCCCCTTTAATTTTTTCGAATAAAAAGTAATTTATGAGTTAACTTATATCTTCCATATACACTATTTTCCTTCATTTAGTCACCCTTTAGGGGTAACACTCGGTTAACTTCACCATATTCTTCATAGATGACTTCAACCAATCTAATCTATGAGTTTTTTTAGTGTATTGATTTCCTCTATTATTCTAGATTGCTTCCTTAAACATTATTATTTGTATCCCACTTCAAGATATCAATGACGTGTCCATTCCTTCAATAGTAGATGCATCTTCTCTTCATTGTGACATCTTCCTTTACTTTCATCTTGGGTGTGTTCTTCTTTCTCCCCACCGTTACATTACACCTCATGGTGGACATATTATCTCTCTTCTTTTCATTTACCACCTACTTTAGGGGCCTCCTTCCATTTATTGTAGTTGACATGGGGAGGTATTTGAAAACAAAAACTCGTCATTACTATAGAAACAGTTTCACAACCTTCATAGGAATTTTCACATTATTTAAACTTTTTGAATTCATAAATATTTTACTCTTTCTGTGAGGGTTGGTTGTACTTAGTTGGATTATTTCAATCATTAAATTTTCTTCCCCTTAATATATATATACAACATTTTTGAGTAGTTGACTGTTATACCAAAAATCTATGGCCTGTTGTCCTAATTTTTCACAACACCAGTAGTAACCAACGAATCTTCTATTCATTATTTGTGATTTATTTTGGATGGTGGATGTATCTTCAGAATCTTGAATATTAAATTCTCTATTCCTAACATATTGAGGGGAAATTATTCCTCTACCTCTTTCTCCTATCCTTATAGAAGTGGTGGGTTTATCTTCAACTTTATTCACCAATTTTTATCTGGAACTACCACCTTCACTATTCAATATAGTGGAATTAGGGCATAGAGATTCATCAGAATGTGGGGGCAACTTTTCCTTTTAAATATTGGAATATTGAACTTCCTCATATCTTATATTCATCCAACCACTAGATTGAGTAAGAATTTTCATAGAAACATTGGTAGTGGATCATCTCTTTTCAGCTTCATGTAAAGATTAAACTTGAGAAGCATGGATGTTTTTCAATTTTATTTTCAACTCAATAAACTCTAATCTCAAAGTGTTTTTTTAATCTTTAAGAAGTTTTAAAATCGATTGAGACCCATCCTTTATCCTCTATAAATTTTCTTCGTGTATCCAACTATCATTCAACAATGATTTTTCAACATCTTTTACCCTTGTATGTTTTACATTGGATAATTCTTGATTTCAATTGTTTCTTTTTATACATGGAAAACTTCTGATAAAACCATCCAGTCTAAATCCTTCTCACATATACTTCATTATAAAGGATAAAAGACATTTCCTTTTCTTCTAAAAGTTCTTTGAGTCTTTCTCTTTTTTTGAAATTCTTTTCTGAAGCATCATCCATCTAAAAAAGTTCCGATTGAAGCTGCTATTTTTTCCAATAGTTCATCAATATATGCAAGTATAGTTGTAACAATTTCAATAGGGAAATTCTTCATGTACCCCTTTATTACAAAGTAAAAATCCTCAAATAGTTTCAATGAATTCTTACTCACCATAACTTAAACATTCTTTTTCAAGTGTATTAATTCTAGGTGGTTCTTGATACAACTTCCACTCTGTTTTCCTTATGGTAATGTGAATCCTCATTCTGTTGATTTTTAAAGATAATCATTCGTTTCTTCTATGATTTTTTATTCTTCTAGATTACATTTTTTTAGATAAAACATCGACATTTTCACCACTTGGAATAACATTCACTTTATTCAGCACAAGTATAACTTCTATATCTTCTAGAGAAATTTTTTTATCACCTTCTGGAAATATACACTTCATATAAATCAGTGAAATGAATCTAGAAATGAAAACTTACAGATCCAAACAGTGGGAATCTGAGCTCTTATTCCACTTTAGTGTCCTAGAGAATCATGTAGTTACTCCAAGAGGGGGGGGGGGGTGTATCATTAGTGAACACTTTTTACCAATTAGGTTAAACATAAATTCTTATTTCCTTTAAGTTGATAAAGCTTTGGTTAAGATATATGGATATTAAGTATGACCCCTCACAATTTATTTCTTTATGTTTCTAGATATTGTAATGTAGATAACACATAGGTATCCCATGCTTCCTGTGCCAAACCTATAATTCCCTTCTATATTTCTATTCAACCACTGAACTTCACTCAATCAACTCATCTTCTGAATCTTATCATCGCTTTATTTCTTCGAACAATCTCCCTCTTGTGGTTCTGAGCCCACGGTGGTTTCATCATCTTCCATCTTTTGCTCCCAAAACATCTTTATGCATTCACATATTTCAAACACAAACTCATATCATGTTGTTTATGCAGGAACCTCCCCCTGTAAAGTTGTGAATTTCTCTTTCATTAAACTCTAGTTTCTAAACTACACACCCTTCTAGAAATTTAGAACAAATTTCATTGTTCTATATTCCATCACAAGGAAAGTACTTCAACTTATAGTGCCCACACATGTACCTGTCTTCATCTCATTCCCGATTCTATGCAAATGATATTACTCTCATCTGATAGAATCATTGGTAGTGTGTCAGATGCACTATTATATTCTATAATCTATCATGACTCCTTTATCCTGTATTTTTCCTTTGAAACATAATGGGTTGGATTCATCATCCAAAAAACTATTCTGATGCATTTTCCTCAACCACTATAATGTATTATCATGAATCTCTTCATGCATTCATGATTTACTATATATAATTGCATTCCATTATGGATTTCACTCTCCATGTCTACTCTTTATTCAACAAACTCATCATAAATGTATGAACATTTGGTGGGAATTATTCGATGCACTAATTATTCGATGCATCTTCTCATTTATTAGATCCACTTAATATACTACTTTAATTATTTGAAGTTCCACTGATAGTTGTATCTTCCAGTTTCATTTTTATCATTCTTCAATTATATCGAATCTGCCTACCTAAAAAATTTCCCGCACCTTTCAGTCATTTTATGAAACCAATTATCAGACTTGTAATATTATATCCTCTCGGTCGAATCCTTGCAAGCAGATATTGATACTTTAGAAGAGGAGCTACAGAACATTTGGGATGAGGGTAAGTTTTTGAGACTTTGTGATTAACGTAATCTTCTGACGACACGTTTGTTGGAAATTGAAAGATCCAGCAAGCAAAGATCCAGAATTCGATGGCTTAAGGAAGGTGACCGTAACAATGCTTACTTCCAGGTCTGCCTTAAGGAGCGGGAAAACAAGAAAATCAATATCAAGCTTGAAGATGGGTTCTATACTTCTGACGTGAATGTGGCAGGGAGGTTGGCTCTACAACATTTTGAGAGTTTACTGGCTGGGGAGGCACCTGTTCGCAGTCATCGCTCCTCGGAGGAAGAGATGGATTTTATGGATAGTTTACCACGACTGATCGTGGAGGAGGATAACCTGGCTCTTATGGATCTGCCTTCAGGGGAGGAGATTTGGGGAGTAGTTCGCAGCATGCATCCTGACAGCGCACCAGGACCAGACGGATTCCCAGGATCTTTTTATGTGGCAGCTTGGGACTTTGTCGGGAACCACGTCATTGAGGTGGTTCAAGATTTTTTCGGAGGTGGATCTATCAATCGAAGTTCTTGCTCTTCCAGGGTGGTCCTTATCCTAAAAGTGAAGGACCCGTCCAGTATTAATCAGTATAGACCCATCTGCTTATACAATGTTTCTTACAAAATTCTGGCTTGTTTGATTGTGAAGATATTGAATGGGGTTATTCCTCGTATCGTGTCTCAGGAACAACATGGATTTGTTAAAGGCAGAAGTATTCAAGGTGCGATCGTCATTGCTAAAGAGCTGGTGGAGGATATTAACAAAAAGATTATTGGTTCCAATATCATCATCCAAGTGGATATGGACAAAGCTTATGATAAACTGGAATGGGACTTTGTCATTCGGTCCATGAGATGTTTTGGCTTCCATGAGTGGGTCATTGATCTATGTTTCAGATGCTACTCCTCGCCGTGGATATCTATTTCGATTATGGGAAAGGGATTTGGTTTCTTTAAAAGCTTGTGGGGGTGTGCGACAAGGGGACCCTTTGTCGCCCATTATTTTCATTCTGGATCAAGATGCCTTATCTCGAAACCTCCATAGAAGTATGGATGAAAGAAGAATTCTCCCTTACAAGCAGACCGGGGAAGGTTGCATTTCTCATCTCATGTTTGCTGATAATATTCTCCTCTTCATTAATGGTATGCGGAGATCTCTACACAACATCTTGAAGATCATGGCGGTGTATGGTGATTTAAGCGGACAAACAATCAATGCAAGGAAGAGCATGTTTATATTTCCAATAAATGTCATGCTAGAAGAAGCAAGGGAATTCAAGACATTCTTGGAATGCAAAGGAAACAATTTCCTATGATTTATCTTGGGGAACCGATCTCCTTTGGTCGGATTAAAAAGTCTTTCTTTGATGATATTTTGAACAGAATTTTGGGGAGAATTGTTAATTGGAAGAGCAGATTTCTGTCTTTTGGTGGGCGGGTTACGCTGATTAATAGTGTACTAACCTCCATTCCGATGCACACTTTTTCAACAATAATTCCTCCAAAAGGAACCATTGATAAGATAGAGAAGATCATGAACAGTTTTTTATGGGATGCACACTCCGCAGGCCGCTATCATTGGGCCTCTTGGGAACGTATGGCTAAACCAGTGGAGGAGGGAGGTATTGGCTTAAGGAACATTAAAGATGTCATGCAATCATTACAAGAATGTATGGCTTGGGATTTTCTAGTGGGGGAATCCCTATGGGCCTCCTTTCTTAGAAACCGTTATGGAAAACAGTGGGAAGATTGGGACAATCGTCGTGGAAAGTTGTCGAAGTTGGCTAAATCTGTTTTGCATCATTTGGAAGAGCTGCAGGAGGTTACCCAATGTGTGGTTGGAAGAGGAAATATCAATTTTTGGAGGGATAACTGGGTGGGAGATAAACTTTTTTTCCAGGATGTCCGAGGCCTGACTTATCTGTGAAGGAGGCAAGCTCTTATCATTCTCTGTTGGAGGCCATCCTGAGCAAAGAACAGATGGATATTTTCTATTCTATTACCTTTACGGAGGAGGCAGATAGATGCAGCTTCACCAAGTCGTCCTTGGGTATCTTCAACGGGAGGGATTACAGTGGAATGCTTCATGAGATATCTGCTCGGGATGAGTGGGCTTCACGTTTATGGTGTAAGGACATTCCCACGAAGATGAATTTTCTGGTGTGGAGGCTGCAGAATCGAGCAATTTCAACGGAAGATAATGTCCAATCAAAGGGCATTTATCTGGCATCTCTCTGTTTTTGCTGTAGTAGTCCACACATGGAGTCTGCTTTGCACTTATTCTGCTTGAGTGAATGGGCTACTGGCTTGTGGTCTGTGATTGATGTTCGGATGGCTGTTAGGCGAGATTATGAGTCGCTGCAGGACTTCATTGAGTTCTAGTTTATGGGGTCAGACCACTGCGAGATGGAGAGCAGGACTCGATACATTATGTTCAGTGCCATTTGCTGGATTTTATGGGATGCGCGGAATTTGACCAGACTGGATAAACGACCTTCGATGTCTTATCTTCAGGTAAGAGCTAAGTCTCTCATTCATGAGCTGACCTCAATATTGAAAGGCGGACAACGATCATAGGTGCTTGGCAGGTTCATGAGTAATCCTAGTGTGTTTAATAATCTGCAAAGTCGATGGGTTAAATGGATCCCTCCAGTTAATGGTTTGAAGCTTAATGTTGATGGTTCTTTTAGGAATGGTTACATTCGAGGGGGTGGTTTGCTCAGGGACACAAATGGGTCGGTTCTGATGGCTTTCAATGCTTTTTATGGGTTGGGGAATTCCTTGTGCGCGGAGGTGAAGGCCTTTCTCTCCGGTTTTTCTATCTGCAGAAGATTCGGCTTGCAGGTCTTGGAGGCTGAAGCAGATTCCGAGATTCTGGTACGATCCATCCAAGGGCAAGCAGATCCTCAATGGAATCTGATTTATCTTATAAGAAGTTGTGCGAAGGAAATAAATGAAGGGTGCAAGGTTCATCATGTGTGGAGAGAAGCCAATTTTGTTGCGGATGCTCTTGCTCGAGCAGGAAGTGAAGAGGAGCCGCTTATTATATATTCCAGTTTAGGTTCACTTCCTCAGGATTGTAAAGATGTGGTTTGGGGGGATGCCCTCAGACTTCATCACTTCAGACCACCGTTAATGTTCAGATGTGCTTTTGATGGGGGTTTCACCCATCCTTTAATAAAAAATTAATTCTCAACAGTAGTCTGTGCATTCATTGTATCTACACCTGAAATTATTCAAATGAATATTAGTTCAAACAATCATTAGTTTTATGATGCTACTTCCAGATAATATTATTTCCATGAATTCCTTCATCTATCAGCAACGGTCACTCCACTATCATTCATTACATCTAGTCACATAAGTTTTACATTTTTTGGAAATATCATACTCCAATTCCCCAGTGTCATCCTTTGGTAGTAGAATATTTATAATATTTGCATCTTCCAGAGTATGTACATCCCATAGAATATATTCCGGAACACCAACTTTCTTCTTAAGCTTACTCATTGAATTTTCCATATTCCATTTACAATGAATGCAATACATCATTATCATCATTATCTGATGGGTACATCAGCAACCTAACCTATTACTTATATTTACTTTGAGAAGAATACATTCAATTACATTGTGTAAAACTAGTTATATCCTAATTTTGACATAGATAACCATATTAATATATTGTTTGGGAAACCATAATAATCTATTGATCCTTTATTTCTTTATAAATAATTGATGATAAATTGCGATGATTAGGAAAGTGTTTCCTTATATAATGTTATTTATTATTTATCTAATATCTTCCTATAATAGATGCATCCGAAAAACTATGTAACTGGTGGGGCTTAAAACTATATAGTCCCTTGTCGCATCAATAGATCACATTTGAAAAACAATCATAGGGTAATGGGAGTATCCTTGACCATTATTTATGATATTTTGGAACAGGGCCATGATGATATAGTTTTGATTTTAGGAATTATGGATTGTATCATTATGATTTTATTATTGTTATCTATACGATCATTTATTTCGATTTTATATGGTTCTTGGAAATGTTATACTTATATATTCAATTATATGGAATCATTTGACTATCTATTCCTTCCTTCACATAAATGCTATGATTTTTCATGTTAGCTTCCATTTTATTTTATCCATTAATGAGTGTCGAAGATCACCCTTTCATATTGTTTCTCAATTTTCCTAGGAAATCATTAAGAATACTATGTGTTACCCAAGGAAAATCATAGAGGAATAGTAGTGTTTCATGCATCGTTATTATTTTCTCTAAGATCCAAATTTGATGTAATTTTCATGTATATATTTATTGCTTATGATTAATAATATCTTGAATTATGTGTATTTTAATAATGTAGATTTTATTTCAATCTAAATAATTAAATAGAATCTTTATGTTACTAGAGTCAGCATTGTTACATTGGGTATAAGATGATTACTAAATGTGTATAGAAAATATAAAAGGATATAAAATAGTGTGTTGATCCATAATCAAATAATTTATTTGCTAATATAGATTATATTATTAATGTACCTATTATAACATCATTTTTTACTTCAAAATTTCCATAGTAAATGCATATTCCTAACAGCCTCTTCTGTTGTTGACTTCCTTGACACTTAGGGAATTGATTAGAATACTATCCCACATCCTTACAGTCAAATAACTATACATTGGTAGCTTCCCTATTTCCATTTCGCTCATGACTGTAATTCCCTATATCACCACACATGAAACAAACTCTTATTTACTACAAGCGATCCCTAATAAATTACATAACCTCACATGTTAATGGTAAATTTAATAAATATATATAAGAATATATGGAAACACCATAATCATGAACAAAGTTACATGGAAAATATAATATGGAAAGTAATGAACATTTAAATGAAAATAAAAAATTATATGAATTATGTTAGATGATAGAATAAAAGGTATTAATAATGGGTAATATCACTGTTGGAAGAGCAATGCTACTAAATGAATTGTATCATAGTAACATGGCCATTATAATAGTAATGTGATTATTATGTCGAACACATAAGTGTCTAATAAAAAACATACTATAATTTTGTAATTGTATAATTAATAAATATAAATAATGACAATTAATTAATTAATTATAATTTAAACACATATTGTGACGTCTCAGACCCGGTTGCCACTTAATAGGTGCTTCAAGCCCGATGGGTCACATGGACTCAAGTGCATCTCCACGAACGTCAGAGGTTGCCGACTAGTAGCGAGGGAATAGAGTGTGTCCGTGGGGAGACTATGCCCTCATTACCAGAGTGTAGCACAACAGATAAATAATAACAAAGGTAAATAGTGGAAGCAATATAAGTAAACCGAAGGCAGAACAAAAATAGGGACAATAGTAACAATAACAGAAATAACTGGAATACAATTCAACAACTGATGATGATATGTCATGTATCTAGAAAACTTGAAAACATGGATACCAGGAAGCATACATAACATTTTCCACAAAAGTATAAATGAAATCAAAGACTATCCCAAGCATCCTATGCTCCGGCTCGATCATCTCCTATCAAGCTCCATCCTAAACAACAAACAATCAAGTGTTCAAAGCCGTACACTTCCCTTTGTCAACACCTGCATTCATGTAATCTAATCCGGGTACCAAACGACGCCTGGAGAGGGTGTGAGATATCTCATTGGGCCACCACCAATGGTGTTTATAACATTCAGTCCGTGTAATGGAATATAATAGTGTGCAAGCATACATATATAAAGTAAAGTAGTACAATGTAACTAAATACCCAAGTTCCTGCTTTATCCCTCGTTTTGTGTCTAAACCTGTAACCAATTAATTATTTGATTGTTATTAGTTTATAAATAAGTCACATGTTAATAATAGTGGAGGTTTCAAGATTTAATAAGGCACCCTGTAATGAGATTTATCAATGAAGTTCCAAGGTAATAACCAAGGCAACATGGACCTCAAGGGTCGCCAACATAGTAATGACTGTAGTCTGGCTAAGGGGTAAGAGTGTAATCCAAAGATCATAGTACAAGTCATTCCACAATAAGATGCCTACTGAGTCCAAGGAGTTCATCCAAGGTAAAATGGGGCTAGGCAATGACTGGCCCCAATGAGCTTTAACCATGACACATACTTGTCAATGCTGAATCCAAAGAGTGTATCCAAGGCATCCTGTACTACTACATGAGGGATCCTACGATGTCATATAGGGCATCCAAAGTTAGATAAGAATCATATTATAGGAGGGTCTCAACCTAAGCAAGTCGTATCCTTGAATTCAGAACGGATTCCTCAAGTGCTTAAGGCATTCCCTCAGGAATCCAAGGTGATCTCGAATCAGGACACTCCTATTTTGATAATGAATATATATATAATTCATAAGATTCAATCCATTACCTATCATTAGTGTGTCAAAACTAATTGAGCATGGGACTATTTAATCATGTCATAATTAATTAATAAGTCCATTTGGTTCAAGTATTGCCTTTCATTAGTGTGACAAGACCAAGTAGCATGAAGCCATTCATTTAATCCATTTAAGGCATTTTAATAATCATGGTTCACTCTGATACCTTCCATTAATATGATAAGGGGTGCTACAGACATGCAACCTATTATTCAATAATATTTAATAAGGAAAAGTCATATAATTAATATACTTTCCAATTTCCATTTCACATTTAATTATCAATTGAAGCACTTACCTTAGATGAGTCAAGTAGTGAGCATATATGGTACTTTCCATTATTAAATTCACAATATAAATCAATCCATTTAATATAGAAAAGATTACCCTTAGAAAGGCCAACCCAAGACACACCTGAATGATGACTCAAACACATCAAAACACTAAAATGACAATTATGGAAAAACATCCTACTTGGAATGGATGAAGTTGTGGGCGTAAACACTAACAACTAATCACATATTTAGAAAGAGCATAACCATACGGTTCTAATGATTATAAGCATGACATATAAATTCCATAAATGACACCTGATGAAATGGAGGGCCCCACACGACAATTCCAAAATCAACGAACTTGAGGGATGAGCTATAGACCACCCACCTTAGGGTTGTATAACTCTCCTCCTCTGATATCGGTATTTGATTCAGCTTAGAATGGAGTATATATGAGAAAAGGGAAAAATGATCACACCTTAATAACTAGGTCGAGAGCAAGAGATGAGAAGAACAACTAAAAAGGACTTGAGTACTTACCGTTGCACATCCAACATGATGGACTGAAGCTCGATCAGATCCCGAATGAAGGATATCTTTCAATTCCTACCTTAGGCCTTCAAAGAGCTCTAAAATGAGAAGAAAATAAGTTAATCTCGCAGCAATTTAGATTAGGAGGAAGGAGGAGACTTAATTTGATCATTAAGGAAAAAATAGTAAAATTAGCCATAAAATATCTTGTACACGGTTTGTCCGCACAGTTTAAAAACTTTGCGCAAACAATGCATGAGTACCTAGGAAAAAGGGGCACTCACATGGTTAGGTTGCACAGTTAGGGAAATCGTGTGCCAACCGTGCGGTAAGGCTCTGTCCAAAAAGGTACCAACTGCACGGTTTGATCTAACCGTGCAGCCTTCCCACATGGTTTACTACAAACCATGCGCTAGGCCTAGTTTTTCCCAAAAAACTGTGTTCTAAGCTTCGAACAAGCCCCATACACCCTCAGAACATTCACTAACTCATTAGGAATCCATATTAGGTCTAAAATAAATAATTAGACCGAGATTTAAAGGATCCATACCTGAGTGAAAAAATGAGTTCTTACAGTATTCCCCCCTTAAATGAACTCATCCCTGAGTTCACCTTCCAAGGGGAGAGGAACACTGTCTAAGAAAAAATCTGGCCACTGAGAACGTACGCCGGCTTCCCTCCCCCCAAGTCTCGTCCTGCACATGACCGTGCTGCCATAACACCCATACTAGAGGGACAAATCGGCCTCGGAGAGCCTTTGTTCTCCGGTCAATGATGCGTAAAAGATACTCCTTAAAGGTAGCATCGACATCTAACTCAACTTTCTCAGGATCAAAGGTATGAGATGGGTTGGCATGATACCGGTGAAGTTGTGAGACATGGAAGATGTCTTGCACGACACAGTACCTCTGAGGCAGTAGCAAGCGATAGACTACCAGCTTGACTCTCTCTAGGATCTCAAATGGCCCTACACAATGAGGTAATAGATTCCTTTGATTCCATTACCGTATATTCGCTAGCCTGGGCGATACCTGAAGGAAAACATTATCCACGACCTCGAACTCTAGTGGTTGTTGATGGTGATCAACATATGATTTCTATCTAGACTAAGCAGTAGTCATACACTTCCTGATCAGCTGAACCTACTCCAAAGTCTCCTGAACGAGACGAGGACCTAGTAGTGCCGCCTCACCTACCTCTATTCAACATAGGGGTGAACAAAACGATCTACCATACAAGGAATCAAAAGGATCCATTTCAATTGTTTCCTGGAAGCTATTATTATAGGTGAACTCAACAAGAGGGATATGATTCTCCCAAGAACCACCAAAATCAAGGAAACATGCATGAAGCATATCCTCTAGAACCTGTATTGTCTGTTCTGATTGTCCATCGGCATGAGGGTGAAAATCTATGCTTAGAAGCACCTGTGTCCCCATAGTCTTTTTCAATACCTGATAGAACCATGATGTGAAACAGGAATCCCTATCTGAAACGATGGTATGGGAGACCCCATGCAGTTGTATGATCTCACAAACATAAAGTGTTCCAAGCTCACCAACTAAGAATGTCTCCTGAATAGGAGTGAAGTGGGATGATTTTGTTAGATGGTCAATAACTACCCATATAGCATTGCTACCCCTTAAAGACCTAGGTAAGCTAACTATGAAATCCATAGAAACATTTTCCCATTTCCATTCTGGGACTGGAAGTGGCTGTAACAAGCATATAGGTCTTTGGTGCTCCACCTTAACCTACTGACAGGTGGAACACCTAGTGATAAAGCCTTCAATCTGATGTTTCATCCCAGGCCACCAATACTGGCATCACATATATCTATACATCTTGGAGATGCCTGGATTAATTGCACACTGAGAAGCATGATAATCATGCATAAACTTCTTTCTCATATATGCAGGAACCCAGACCTGTCCATGAATATGAAGGATGTCGTCTCTGTCCACCAACCAATCTGGTGGTAGGTT
The DNA here is from genome assembly GCA_963277665.1 of Viscum album. Taxonomy (NCBI): domain Eukaryota; kingdom Viridiplantae; phylum Streptophyta; class Magnoliopsida; order Santalales; family Viscaceae; genus Viscum; species Viscum album. The sequence continues at coordinate 1,705,515,866 of OY728145.1, forward strand.
ATCTCCTGATATGATCTCACAGATAATTAAGCCTTCATGATCTGAAAATTTTCTACCCTTCACCTTCTCAAGGAGGGAAGAGGTAACTGTCAATGATGAGAGGTAAGTCTGCTCATGACTATTATGAAACTCCAGACGCAGTTTACAAAAGAGGTCCATTAACTTCTATTCATCACTGGATTCCTATATGGCATGTGTTTTAGTTTTCTGACTTAGTGTATCTATAACCAAATTTCCATTCCAAGGAATATAAGAAAGCTCAAAATAAAAGGATTGTAGATATTAGACCCATCTCCACTGTCTGAGGTTCAAGTCATGATGAATAAAGATATATTTGAGGCTCTTGTGGTCTGTGTACACCACAAAGTGCTCACCCAACAGATAGTGTCTCCATCAAAGTAAGGCATGGACAACTGCTTCTAGCTCAAGGTCATGCATTGGGTAATTTCTCACATGAGGCCTCAACTACTGAGATCCATATGTAATGACTCTATCCTCCTACATCAGCACTTCTCCTAGGCATATTCTTGATGCATCACAGAAAATAGTATATCCTCTTCCTGGATCTAGAAGAATTAGAATAGGTGCCATGAAAAACCTCCCTTTCATCTCCTCGAAGGCTTTCTCATAGGCTTCTGACCACAGGAACTTAACACCATTCTTGGTAAGTCCTGTAAGTGGTGAAGCAAGACGTGATAAGTCTTGTATGAAATGACTGTAATATCCAGCCAGTCCCAATAAACTCTGTATATCAAACATGTTCTTGGAATGATCCTAGGAAACTACAACAATAACCTTTTCTGGTTCAACAAATATGCCTGATTTTGATATTATATAACCCAAGAAGTGATTTTGTCAATCCAAAAGTGGCACTTAACAAGCTTGGCATAAAGATGATGCTCTCTTTGTATACCCAGAACAATCTCAAGGTGATTGTCATGGTTGCTACGAGTGTGAGAATACACAAGATGTTGTCCACAAATACCACGAAAAAATAATCCAGATAGGGATGAAAAACCCTATTCATTAGAGCCATGAAAATGGTGGGTGCATTCGTAAGACCAAATGACATAACAATGTACTCATAAAGACCATACCTGCTACAGAAAGTTGTATGTGGTATGTCTGAAGGCCTGACTCGCACCTGATGATAAGCCGATCTCAGGTTGATCTTAAAGAAGACCCTACCTCATCAGAGCTGGTCAAAGAGATCATCTATTAGAGGCAGTGGATACCGGTTCTTGACCATATGCTGGTTCAACTTTCTGTAATTCATGAATAAATGTAAGGTTCCATATGCCTTCTTGGAGAACATCTCGAGTGAACCCCAAGAGGATGTACTGGACTGTATAAAGCCTTTAGCCTCTAAATACCTTAACTGTCATTTGAGCTCCTGAAGCTCTGTAAGTGCCATCCTGTATGGAGGAATGGACACTGGAGCTGCTCCTGGAATAAGCACAATCATAAACTCTACCTCTCTATGAGGAGGTAAGCCAAAAAAATCATCAGGAAAGACATCCCTAAAAAGATCCACTATTAGAGGGAAATCATCTTGACATATACCCTGATCCTCTATGAAGAGATTTGTAATCTGAGCTGTTGCTCCTCCTATCCCATGATGCTATGGTCTGTCTCTGCCAGCATGGACATCCCACTCACCCTTATGTAGATAATTATTGCCCTCTGGTGATGTAAAAGATACCCTACAATGATAACAGTCTACAAAAGCATGAAACTGAACCACCCAATCCATCCCTAGAATGACATAAAATCCTATCATCTTGAGAATGAAGAAGTTCCATAAGGAAGTGTAACTTCCTACCTCAAGGGGAAAATCCCTACACTAGCGTATTCCCTCTGACCATATTCCCAATGGTGTATCTAGTGTCAATACACCATAGTAATACTGTATCTCTAGTCTAAGGCATTCCAAAATAGATATAGAGATAAAATAGTTCAAAGAACCTGTATCAAATAAAGTAGATACTATAGTAGATTCCATTAGAATAATACCTCATACTGAAGATGGTCCCACAGCCTGATCCTCAGGTATCAGCTGTAGTGCATGCAATTGGCCTGATCTACAACCCTATGAAATAGCTGGACTACTGGACTACCATGATCATAACTACTTTTTTAGAGCTTCTAGTGATTAGGGTTCCAACTACTTCAGCCACAACCTCCTCCTCAGTCAGTCCAACAGGTTTTATTCCAACTCCCCGCCTGATGCAGTGCAAAAGAGCCCACTCCTGAAGGTGGAACTGGTGCATATCCTTTTCCACTTGAAACTGGTGGAAAGGTCCTACAAAAACTCTAAAGATGCCCCATATGACTGTAAGACTGGCACTCCATTGGGTCTATACCATAACGAGGCTTCAGGTTCCCCCATCGTCCACACTGATGACACACCATATAGCTATCAAAATGGGTACTCTGGTTGTCACTTCCCTAACAATAAAACTCGAGGGAACGTTTCCTACCACCAGGAGAACTACTGGCCTTCCACGACACTAATCCTCTATTCCCGATGTTATTGTCATCTCTCAGGTTGCTATCAGTGATAAGATCCTGATTGACTACATCAGAAAAAGTAGGCAGGCGAAAGACATTCACCTGCGTACGAATGGCATACTGAAGCCCATCCTCAAAACTTCTAGCACGCAAAGGCTCATCACTGGATAAAAGTGATGAAAAGTACTTCAACTCTAAGAAATGCATTGAATACTCCATAACTGATATAGAACCCTTCTCAAGATGCATGAACTCTCTGGTTCTATAAGACCTTAGCGTCTGAGGAAAGAACTGATCATAGAAAACAGTCTTGAAATCAGCCCATACTATACCTTGATGGCGATCAGTCTGGGTAACCACATCCCACCAACACTTGGTGGAATCTTGAAGCATGTATGTAGCAATCATGACCCTATGATCTGGAGGAATTTATAGATGCTCAAAGATAGATAAGATAGCCTCTAGCCAAGGCTCAATAGCCTATGGACTGCCATCCTCTGAAAAGGTAGGAGGATGCTGCTGCTGGAACTCATGAGTCATATCAGCCATCATAGGTGCAAGTCTTAGAGCACCATGCATGTACTGCATCAGATATAGGAAACTATCATGAACTTGGGCACTAGTTCCCAGATCAAGTACAATAGGCAGTGCCTAAAGTAGCACTCTTGGAGGTAAGATTGGCAGCTCAGGGCCCACCATGTTTGGATCATGATCCTCGCCACCTTCCCGACGTACGATACGAGAACATTGTGACAACATTGGTCTAAAAATTCCAAGCACACACCTCAAAACCAGCTTTAAGTAGATAGATATCATCAGATGCTGAATGTAAGAAAACTCACTACTTAAGGCATACTATCCCAACTACCCACTTAGATGGCCAGATATCAGTAAGTGCTCAAGTATAATTTTCATTTCATTTTACATTTAATTACCAAGTTCAATCCTTTACCTTTCATAAACATGACAAGTTAGGATAAGGATATGAAACCAAATTCATTTTAGATTTCATGTTTCACATTATAATGGATATCCATTCCCATTGAATCTGTGTCCATACACCTCATCAATGAAAACAACACCCATTTATTTATAGCATAATGGATCAACTCAGTAAATTACTCATCTCAACACCTCATGAATTGGGACATATACTCATTCAATCAAAACCAAAATTAATACATGTACAAGCTAACTATCACAACATCAACCAACAATCAAATGAATATCAAACAATGCAAAATAATGAAATGCACCTATATGGCATGGAAATATGCATGACATGCGAATTATAGGTGCCAATAATGCACGTGACAATGCTCCTTGCCTTCATATCATCAGGCCAAGGATGAAATGAAACCCTTAATGAGAATAAAAATCAACAACACGACACATCATATGTGTCACCCAATGGTGAAATAATGTCAACTATAATAGAAAAAATAGAACAACAATTATATTATGGGTAACTTGGCTATTAACCTGAACCTGGGTTTGCGACGCCCAAGAACGACTTATGACCAAGTTCCAAGCATTCCTAATCTCACGACTATTGTCTCCAAATAGTAAAGCAAGAAAGGAAACTGCCTCTGATACCACTTTATGACGTCCTAGAATTGGATGCCACTTAATAGGTACCCTGAGCCCAGTGGGCCACATAGACTCAAGCGCATCTCCCCAAATGCTAGAGGCTGCTGACTAGTAGTGAGGGCCTTGGGTGTGTCCATGGAGAGACTATGCCTTCATTACTAGAGTGTATCATAATGGATAAATAATAATAGAGGTAAATAGCGGAAGCAATATAAATAAATAGAAGGCGCAATAGAAATAGGGACAATAGTAATAATAACTGAAATAACTAGAATAACATTCAACAACTAATGATGAAATTTCATGTATCTAGAAAACTGGAAAAAATGGATATAAGGAAGCAGACATAACATGTTCCACAAAATTATAAATTAAATCAAAGACTATCCCAATCATCCCGAGCTTCAGCTCAGTCATTTTCTATCAAGCTCCATTCTAAACAGAAAGCAATCAAGTGTTCAAAGCCATACGCTTCCCTTTGTCAACAAATGCATTCATATAATATACTATGAGTATCAAATGGTTCCCAAAGAGGGTGTGAGATAAATCTCAGTGGGCCACCACCAATGATGTCTATAACATCTAGCCTGTGTAATGAAATATAATAGTGTGCAAGCATGAATGTATAAAGTAAAGAAGTACAATGTAACTAAATACCAAAGTACCTTATTTAGCCCTCAACTAGTGTTTGAACCTATAATCAATTCATTATTTGATTGTTACTAGTTTATAAATAATTCACATGTTAATAATAGTGAAGGTTCCAAGATGTAACAAGTTAACCTATAATGATATTTAACAATGAAGTTACAAGGTAATAACCAAAGAAACGTAGACCTCAAGGGTCACCAAATCAGTAATCACTGTAGCTTGGCTAATGGGTAAGAGTTTAATCCATGGAGCATAGTCCAAGGAATTCCATAATAAGACACCTACCGAGTCCAAAGAGTTCATCCAAGGTAAAATGAGGCTAAGTAATGATTGGGCCCGATGGGCTTTAACCATGAAACCTACTTGTCAATGCTGGATCCAAGGAGTGTATCCAAGACATCCTGTAGTACTACATGAGGGATCCTATAGTTTCATACTGCGCATCCAAAGTTATGCATGAATCAGGTTTTAGGTGAGTCTCAACCTAAGAAAGTCATATCCTTGAATTCAGAATGGGGTCCTCGAGTTCTTAAGGCATTCCCTTAGGAATTCAAGGCGATATTGAGTTAGGACACTCCTATTTTGATAATGAAGTTATATATAATTCATAAGGTTCAAGACATTACCTATCATTAGTGTGACAAGGCTAATTGAGCATGAAACCATTTAATCAAGTCATAATTAATTTATAAGTCCATTTTGTTCATGCCTTTTCTTTCATTAGTGTGACAAGACCAAGTAACATGAAACCCTTAATTTAATCCATTTAAGGCATTTTAATAATCAAGGTTCACTCTACTACCTTCCATGAACATGTAAGGGGTTCCATAGACATGAAACATATTATTCTATTATATTTAATAAGGAAAATTCATATACTTAGTATACTTTCCAATTTCCATTTCACATTTAATTATCAATTGAAGCACTTACCTTAGATGGGTCAAGTAGTGAGCATACATGGTACTTTCCATTATGCAATTCAAAATATAAATCAAGACATTTAATATAGAAAAGCTGACCCTTAGAAAGGTCAAGCCAAGGCACACCTGAACGATGACTCAAACATGTCAAAACACTAAAATGACAATTATGAAAAAACATCCTATAAGGGATGGACAGAGTTGTGGGTGTAACCACTAAAAACTAATCACATATTCGTAAAGAGCATAACCATACAGTTTTAATGATCATAAGCATGGCATATAAATTCCATAAATGGAACTCAATGAAAATGGCGGGCCCCACACAACTATTCCAAAATCAACGAACTTGAGGGATGAGTTATAGACCACCCACCTTAGGGTTGTACAAATCTCCTCCTCTGATTTTGGCATTTGATTCGTCTTAGAACAAAGTAAATCTGAGAAAATGGGAAAACAATCACACCTTGATAACTAGGTAGAGAGCAAGAGATGAGAATAACGACTAAAAAGGACTCGAGTACTTATCGTTGCACATCCAACGTGATGAACAAAAGCTTGATCAGATCCCAGATGAAGAAGATCTTTCAATCCCTTACTTAAGCCTTCAAAGAGATCTAAAATGAGAGAAAAATAGGTTATCCCAACAAGAATTTAGATTAGGAGGAAGGAGGAGGCTTAATTAGATCATTAAGGAAAAAAATAATAAAATTACCCATAAAATAGCTTGTGCACGGTTTGTCCGCATGGTTTGAAAAACTGTGCACAAACCATGCATGAGTAACTAGGAAAAGGGGCACTTGCACGGTTAGGCTACTTGGCTGGGGAAAACGTGCATCAACCATGTAGTAAGGATCTTTCCAAAAAGGCACCAACTGCATGGTTTGATCTAACAGTGTGGCTTTCCCACACAGTTTACTTCAAACCATGCGCTATGCCTAGTTTTTCCAAAAAATCTATGTTCCGGGCTCTAAACAAGCCCCCAAAACCCTTAGAACCTTCACCAACTAATTAGGAATCCATATTAGGTCCAAAATAAAGAATTAAACTGAAATTTAAAGGATCTATACCTGAGTGAAAAACCGGATTCTTATACATATAAATGTCTAAGAATAAAAAAAATGTTTAAAAAAATGTTTTAATTTTTTTGCTAAATTTATGATTTTGAATATAAAATATGTGTTTTTATTTAATAATGAAAATATTATATATAGAAAATTATTATCATAAAAAGGACCTTAAATTTATAATCGATGTGTCAACATTAAACAATAGTGATTTTTTGTGAATTTAAAGAGGTAGTAGAATTTTTAGATGAGCATTAAAATACTGTATGTATTATTAGCTAGTTTTGATGTAAAAATGGTAAAATAAACTATATAAATATTTCCATGACCAAAATTATGATTATTTTTAAAAATAATTTATTTCAATGAATTTGAATCAATTTCCAAAACCTATAAAAAAATTTCCAAATCTAAAATGTTTATTATGTTTTGAAAGTACTTTTTTAAGAATAAATGTATATTACATAGTCAAAATAATATAAATTAATTATTTTTTTTATTTAATTAATAAATGTTAAAAACCATGTTTAAAATTTCAAATACCATTATATAATTAAATAGTTAATAAAATGATATTTAATATTCCATAAACTAGATTTCTAATGACTAAGTTAAAAAATTATTAAGCAATTCTCCATTAATTTCTATAAATACCCACCTCTGCCCCATTCTAATTCACTCTAAAACTATTTATCATAGTTTTAATATAAATTTCCCTCACAAGAGTCCTTCCACAAATCTCTTATGGTTTTAAGGTGTTCATTATCATTCATTAGGAGGTTATTTAGAATGACAAGGGTTCTTAATATCTTCTCTTTATTCCTCACTCAATCACTCAAAATTAATTATGTTATTAAGGAAAAAAGTCACCAAAGTAAAGTTCATAGAGGTATATAGTGATGGATCCATAGAGAATACATCTTAATTTTTTATAAATGTTATTAGATTGATCTTATAGAAATGTAAATGTTAATAGGGTAAGTTTGGTTACCCTTTGATTCCAATAGGCCAGTCATCTTGTTTCCCTCACACAATGTGAGACAAACCTCTGTTTGATGGTTGAGAAGACATCTTAATTATCTAATAATATATAAAATAGACCAATGAGTGGGGGTATGTCCTAGTAGTAACTTATCCACCAAATCATAGTCTTTTTCAATGACATTTAGGTTTATGTTATATAATCTACATATGGTACAAGGACCCATCCTTAAACATTACATAATCTAGTAAATTTCTTCAGAATTCACTTCTTTACATTCCTAATGATATTTTTGGTTTAGAGTTTTAGAAAAGTAGGACATAATTCATACATATCAAACCACAAGAATACAAAGTAGGTATTACTAAAAAAATATCAATTTCTTTTGTAATACAAACGTTTTTAATAAAAACATGAAATATTTTCATGAAAAGTCTTCACAACATTCATCTTGTCTTCTCCTTTTCTATTACCCATCCTTAAACATTATGATTTTTTTAAACTTGTGATGAGTACAAAAATCTTAGTAAGGGTCATACAAATAAGGAGATAAACCATTAGTGCATGAATACTTATAAACTTATGAAATCATTTTCACAAAGACATACTTCTTACCCAATAAGTATTATATAGTTATTTTTTGAAAACATGATATTTCCATAAAACATAGAAAACACAAATAATAACATAAAGGTAACTTGGGGAATCACTTAGGATTGTAACCCTCACAACTACCATATGATTTTTAACCCTCATGACTACCTTAAAATGTAACCATCACGACTACCTTATGATGTAACGCTCACAACTACCTTATGGTGTAACCATCGCAGTTACACTTAGAGTAACCATACGATCGACCTCCAAAATAAAAATACCCAATGAATTAGAGGGATATATATGCCCCAAAATTAATCATAAAAAATTACCAATAACCATAATCATAAAATTAGAATACTTTCATAAAAACATTCATTTTGAATTTTGTAAAAATAGAAATTTAAGAGGATTTTTAACGAAAATTCCCTTACAAATATCATATAATTGAAGTGAGAATTTATAAAAATAATGGAATATATATACACACTATAAATACACATAATAAAACATAATTTAATCAAAATTAATTTCAAAATAATCTTAGTACCACATAATCAATGAAGTAGAAGGTTAACCCAAAAATGGAAATTGGGTTAAGAATTTCCTTACCTCAGGTTCATCTTACTTAAAACATGTTCAAACCTCCTGTATAATGGATTAAAAAGTGTTATTAATATATTACCGAACCATATTCATATTTATAATTACTTATATGACATTCTTATAACATATTTCCATCCATTTATTAATATTATTTTGTTATTTTCATTGTTTCAGGTGCATTTATTTCATGGTGTCCATGGTTGGTTCATTATGGATTTTCTTGTCAAATGGAAGAAAAACTCTAGAAGTGGAATAAAATGATGTTAATATGTTTCCATAATTTAAATGATACCATATATCATTATGTTTTCTGATATGAGGATGAATCATTAGATAAAACATTAATGAGAATGATTTAATTTATTTTGGCGGTTTTTATAATCATCATAAACTTATATCATTTTATTCAATATCATGTTTATATATTGGTTTCAGAACATTAAATAACTTATAATATGTGTAATAAAATATTATTTAACCATAATAATGGTTTTATGACCAGTCTTAAATGTGCTGATGAAAAATGAAAGTGTATCGTCCACGATGGCGGTAAATCGACACATCACAGACAATGTTCTTAATTTTAGAATAAAATTAGAGAGGAGAATAAGTTTGATGATGATTTTTTACATAAAAATTATAACATTATAATATATATGATAATGGAGTTTTCATGACCCTTGGATAAGGGGAGGTGAATAGAGTATAAGAATGGAAAAAGAACTGAAAAGAAAATAAAAGAAAATGAAAGAGGATTTTACCTCTTGAATTCTCCTCCCTGAAAACCTCCTTAAGGCCCTTGGTTTTGGCTTTTTGGTGATACAAATAGGTCTTGTACATGGGGAAGAGGCTTGGGAAGGTAATTGAGTATAAATTAAACAATCTATAAGGCTTTAAGGTGTGGGGAGAAGATGTGGTATTTATAGTGGAGGAGAGGGGTGTTTTCTCATTATTATATTCATTAGTTTATTATTTTGGCTCAAAACCATGAATAGTTTGAGAATTATATCTAAATATATTAAAATATTGAAGGAGTATTCTAGATTATGGTTCTTAAATTAGCGATGGCTCAAAAAATAGTGTATTTAACTTATAATGTATATATACCGTAAATTACCGTATTTTACTATTCACTAAAAAATTCAAGTATTTTAGGAAAAAAAAAAATCACCCTAACCATTTATCAACATGTAGAATTCAAAAATGAACTCCATTTTTTGAAAATATTTTCTAAATATGAGAAATTTAATTTCTAATTAAAATTATAATTTATTCTAAAAATACCAATTTTAAAACCATAGCTGATTTTATAACACTTTGAAAAATTAATTAACGTCTCATAAAAATTATATTATAACCATAAGAAAACAAAATATTTATTTATGAATCTATTTTATGAAAATATATTTTCTTTTAATTCATTATATTAATTATAAAATTGTAATTAAATATTTACGACTTATAAAAATACCAACACTTAATTTATCATTTACAAAACACTTATTCAATTATTCCATGATATAAATATATAATGATTACAATTACAAGATACATAAATTTTATTTATTCTCTCACAGGCGAGGTTACTATTCTATTGGACATATTATTATTCATAATCACCATGTTACTATTCTTAAGGTCATGTTAATATTCCATCAGTATAAATTCCTTAATTTCTATAAATACCACTTGTTTCATTGTAAATTTACAATGAATTTAACTATTTAATTAAAGAATGGAAAAATTATTTTATAAGTTTATGGGTTGGTAAATTTTCCTCACCTTCTAAAAATTGTGTCCTCATAATTTTTATTCACTTATTAAACAAGTGATAATACCTTTCCCTTATAGAATTTTCAAATTTCCATGTTACTTCTTCAACCATGTGGTTTCTCCACAAAACCTTAACCTGGTGAATTAATTTATTCCACAATACTTGATCTCCATGATCAAGAATCTGAATAGGTTTCTCTTCATAAGAATGATTCTCTTCAACTGAACTACTTCTGGGATCAAAACATTAGATGAATCTGGAATATACTTTATCAACATTGAAACATGAAAAACATTGTGTACCTGAGATAAAATTAGAGGCAAAGCAACTCGGTAAGCGACTAGTCCAACTTTCTCCAGGATTTCATAAGGTCTAATGAACTATTGACTTAGCTATCCTTCCTCACCAAAATGCATAACAATTTTCTAAGGTGAGATTCTAAGAAAAACATGATCACTTAATTCGAAAGAAAAGCCTTTCCTCCTATTATCTGCACAACTTTTCTGCCTGCTCTGAGCTGTCCTCATATTTTTTTCGATCATCTTTACTTTCTCAACCACTTCCTCTACTAATTCTGGTCCCATCAACTTCCTTTCTCTAACTTAATCCAAAAAATCTAGAGTTCGAAATCATTTTCCATATAATGCCTCAAATGGTGTCATCTACATACTAAAATAAAAACTGTTATCATAAGAAAACTTAAATAAATAAACATTGATCCCAAATTCCATGGTAGTCCATTGAACAAGATCAAAGAATATCCTCAAATATCTAAATTTTTTGATCAGTCTTTCTATCAGATTAAGGATGAAAAGTATTGTTGAAATTTAATTCTATTCCCAATGAACTCTAAATGTCTTTACCAAAATTATAAGTGAACCCGAGGTCTCGTTCAGATACAATGGATAAAGGAACTCCATGTAACCTAAAAATCTCTTTGAACTACAATCAAGAAAGATGATCCAAAGACATAGTATCTCGAATAGGAAGGACATGTGAAGATTTAGTCAATCAGTCAATAATAACCTAAATCACATTGTTACCTTGAGAAGTCTTTGATAGTCCCACTATGAAGTCCATGGATATATTTTCCCATTTCCACTCTAGCACTAGAAAAGGATGAAGCACCCCCTTTGGTAATTACCTCTTTGCTTTAACCTATTGAAAATTCAAACATTTAATGATAAAATATGCAATATCTCTTTTTATTTCATCCCACTAGTAATACTTATGAAGGTATCTATACATCTTTGTGTTGCCAGGATGAACTGAAAATAGAGAACTATGAGGTTCAATTAACAAATATTTCTTAAACTGTGAATCACAAGGCTCACATAACCTCTTCCCAAATCTCAAAACCCAATATTTATAAATATTAAATTCTAGAAACTTACCATTTTCCACCAATTATACCTTTTCTGTAACTCGTCATCTTTATTCTTTGCTTTTTTAAATCTGTCTAACAGAGACGACTGCACTGAAACCTGAAACAAAAGAGAGTAATTTCCTGCACCCACAACTTCCAAGCCAAAATTCATCAAATCATTAATTAAGCGGTCTTTTTCCAAATGTAATGTGGTTAATTATGTATGATGTTTTCAACTGAAGGCATCCACCACTTTGTTTTTCCAGGATGGTAATTTATTGTGAAATCATAATTCTTTATTAGTTCAATCGATCTTCTCTGCCTCATGTTTAATTCCTTCTAAGTTAATATATACTTCAGACTTTTATAGTCAGTATATATTTCACATTTGGATTCGTATAAATGATGCCTCCAAATTTTCAAATAAAAAACCACAGTTTCTAATTCCAAATCATGTGTGGGATAATTTAACTCATGAGGTTTCAGTTGTCTTGAAGCATAAACAATTACTTGATCATTCTGCATCATAACACAACCAAGTACCTTCAATGAAGCATCACTATAGATGAAAAATTCACCATTTATAGAAGGCATGTCCAAAAACAGAGTATTCACCAATATCTTCTTCAATTCTTGAAAACAAACATCACAATATTCTGTACAAATAAATTTAACCCCTTTTTGTGTTAACTTAGTTAGCGGGCTAGATATCTATGTAATGTTTTTGACAGACCATCGGTAATAACCTGCTAATCCCAGAAAACTTGAATCTCTGTATCGTTTTTAGGTCTTGGCCATTCATCAAACACTTTTGTTTTGGCAGGATCAACTTTTATGACACCCTTATTTACAATTTTCCCAAGAAAAAAAAGCTGTTGCAACCAAAAATCACATTTGTTAAATTTTTCATATAACTTATTTTCTTTGAGAGTTTGTAATACAATTATTAGATGTTTTTCACGATCCTCATAACTTTTTTAAAATACCAAAATATCATCAATAAAAATAATGAAAAAGTTTTCCAAATATTCATAGAATATTACATTAATAAGATACATGAATACAAAAGGGGAATTTTTCAAATCAAAGGACATAAAAACAAACTCATAATGCCCATATCAAGTAAGAAAAACTATTTTCAGGATTTCATCCTCTTTCACTTTCAACTGATGATACCCGAATCTCAAGTCAATCTTAGAAAAATATGGATCTCCCTGGATATGATCAAATAAGTCATCAATATGAGAAAATGAATAATTATTTTTAATATTAATGTTTTTCAAAGATCTATAATCAATGAAAAGTCTTATGGAACTATCTTTATTTTTAATGAAAAAATAGGGGCACCCCATGGTGAAGTGCTAAGATGAATGAAGAATTTATCAAGAAACTCATGCAACTAATTTTTCAATTCAAGAAGTTCTAATTGATCCATTTGATAAGGGGTTTTAAAATTGTCTTAGCCTCAGAAACTAATTCAATAGTAAATTTAACTTGCTGACTAGGTATAACACCAGACAACTCATCAGAAAAAACATCCAGGTATTCATTTAACACTGACACATCATTAATCTTAATAATTCCATTTTTTCAACAATATGAGAAAGATAACATTCATTTCCATTTTTTAATAGTTTCTCAGCTTCTTGATATATTATCAATTATATGGGTTCATTATAGTATACAAACTGAAACTCTTTCTGAAAAACAACTTCTTTAGCTCTACAACCAATCTTAGAATGATAAACAGAAACAACAAGGTTTGAAGGCAATGTCTTTCTATAGAAAACAATAGGAAGATTATTATAATTCCTTTTTACTGTAATATTTACCCATGGTGTTTTAACTATAAGTTTTGGTCTCATTTCTTGAGTTGAAATTTCCAATTTACCTTAATTTTTTTTAGAAATAATGGAATGTGTAGACCCTGTATCAAACAAAACCTTAGAAAAGTATGAGTGGACAAACAAAGTATCTGATACCACTTCATTGGATGGCCCAACATCTACTGACATAGTCGCAAAGGATTTCAATACACCTTTCCGCTTATAATATGGCTGCTTCTTATCATTCAAATCTTTATTTGGGCATGTATTCATATAATACCCCACCTCACCACATTTAAAACACTTTATAGTTTTTTTATCATAGTTAATATTAAGATCATTTTCATTGAAATCCCGATCCATATGTACAAACTAACCACATCAAAAACACTTCCCAATTTTTTTAATTCATTCCCTTGGGTTCATTTTACCACACTTTCATGGACTGGAAACTAGACTTTCTTACCTTCAGATTTTTTGATTGATTCTTACCCATATATTTCTATCTAGACCTCTTCTTATGCTTGTTTTCAAATTATAAATGATCATAAGAAAAGTCTATTTCTACCCTCTCATCACATCAGAGAAGTTTCTCACAACTTTTTAATTCACAAGAGGCCAATGCCCTTCAATATATTGGATTCAATCTTGAGTAAAAATTATTGATTTTTTATCATGATCTTGAATAATATTTAGAGCATAACTTTCCAATTGGGTGAAGTTTACTTCATACAAAACCACTAATTCTTCCTCCTTTTGTTTCAATTCAATTAATTTATTTTCCATCCTAATTCTAACCAGCTTAGGAAAATATTTTTCAAGGAAAGGATTATTAAATCCATCCCATTCCAAGGCATCAATCTACTTGCTATCCCCGATATTCTTGACCATTTACCACCACTAGTCATATTCACCTTCAAAACTATAAATGGAAAGACTAAGATTTTGATTATATGAACATCCCATAACTTTTAATATCTTTTCAAGGGATTTAATCCATCCTTAGTCCACCACTAGTTCAGAATATCCACTGAAATAATGAGGGTGTTGCCTCATAAAATGTTCCACTATCACTGTGTTCCTTTGTGGTAGCTCTGATTGTTATCTTTCATGGATTACACCACCATTTATAGCCTGATTCAACTGATCCATTACTATAAAAAACTATTCGGTTCCAATTCCCACTATTCTAGGTTGCTAGTTTGGAAAAATATCATTCTCTTAGTGCCTTCCTACCTCAACTTCTCTATTTATTTTTTGGAAAACCATTCTGAATAGAAATATTTTAGATGAATCAATATGGTAATATTCAAATTATATATCATTTCAATATAAAAATTAGGTAAAAATAATTTATGGTATTATATCAATGTCATCCTAACCCCTAAATTTATCTGTACCATGATATGATACCAACTATAAGGACCCAACCTTAAACATTACATAATCTAGTAAATTCCTTTAGAATTCACTTCTTTACATTCCCAAAAATCTTTTCAGTTTAGAGTTTTAGAAAATTAGGATATAATTCATACATATCAACCCACAAGCATAAAAAGTGGGTAATACTAAAACAATATCCATTTCTTCTATAATACAAAAGTATTTAATAAAAACATGAAATCTTTTCAGGAAAAGTCTTCACATCATTTATCTTGGATTCTTCTTTTCTGTTACCCATCCTTAAACCATGTGATTTTTTTTTTAAAACTTGTTATGAGAAAAAAAACCTCAGTAAGGGTCATAAAAGAAGGATATAAACCATTAGTACTTGAATACTTATAAACTTAAGAAATCATTTTCACAAAGATATACTTCTCACCCAATAAGTATCATATAGTTACTTTGTGAAAAAACGAGATTTCCATAAAACATAGAAAACATAAATAATACCATAAAGGTAAATTGAGGAATCAATTACTTACTATTTCAACCCTAATGTCTACCATATTATTTTTAACCCTCACAACTACTTTACAATGTAACCCTCATGACTATCTTATGATTTAACCCTCATAGCTACCTTATGGTGTAACCATCACAATTACACTTAGAGTAACCATATAGTCGACCTACAACATAAAAATACCCATTGTATTGTAGAGAGATATAGGTCCCACCCTTAATCATAAACAATTCCCATGAACCATAATCATAAAATAATAATACTTTCATAAAAATATTCAATTTTAATTTTGTAAAAATAGAAATTTAAAAGTGGTTTTTTAAAGAAAAGTTCCTTAAAAATATCATATAATTGAAGTGAGAATTGATAAAAAGAATGGAATATATGTATAAAATATAAATCCACATAATAAAACATAATTTAATAAAAATTCATTTATAAATAATCTTAGTACCACATAATCAATGAATTAGAAGGTTAACTCAAAGAAAGAAAATTAGGTTAAGAATTCCCTTACTATGGGTTCGTCTTACTTAAAATATGTTCAAACCTATTGTATAATGGTTTAAATAGTTTTATTAATATATTAATAAACCATTTAATATTTATAATTACTTATATGATATTATTATAACATATTTCCACCCATTTATTAATATTATTTTGTTATTTTCATTATTTTAGGTGCATTTATATCATGGTGTCCATGGTTGGTTCATTATGGATTTTCTTGTCAAATGGAAGAAAAAATCAAAAAGTGGAATAGAATTATGTTAATATGTTTACAGAATTTAAATGATACCATATATTATTATTTTTTCTGATATGAGTATGAATCATTAGATAAAAAATTAATGAGAATGATTTAATTTATTTTGGCAGTTTTTATGACCATTACAAACTTATATCATTTTATTCAATATCATGTTTATATATTGGTTTCAGAACATTAAATAAATTATAATATGTATAATAAAATATTATTTAACCATAATAATTATTTTATGACTAGACTTGAAGGTGTGTATGAAAAATGAAAGTGCATCATCCACGATGGTGGTAAATCGACACATCACGAATGATGTTCTCAATTTTAGAATAAAAATGGAGAGGAGAATAAGTTTCATGATGAATTTTTCCATAAACATTATAAAATTAAAATATATATAAGATAATGGAGTTTTCATTCCACTTGGATTAGGGGAGGTGAAGAGATTATCAGAATGGAAAAACAATTGAAAAGAAAATAAAAGAAAATGAAAGAGGATTTTACCTCTTGAATTATTCTCCTTGAGAACCTCCTTAAGGCCCTTGGTTTTGGCCTTTTGGTGATACCAATAGGTATTAGATGTAGGGAAGAGGATTAGTATGGGAATTGGGTAGAAATTAAACAAGCTACAAGGCTTTGATGTGTGAGGAGAAGATGTGGTGTGGGGTGGTATTTACAATGGAGGAGATGAGTGTTTTCTCATTATTATATTCATTAGTTTATTATTTTGGCTCAAGACTACGAATAGTTTGATAATTATCACTAAATATATAAAAATTATTAAGTAGGATTAGATATTATGATTCTTACATCAGCGATGACTTGAGTAATAGGATATTTTACTTATCACTTATATATATCGTAAATTACCGTATTTTACTATTCACCCAAAATTCACATATTTTAGAAAAATAAAAAAAATTCACCCAAACTATTTTTATACATGTATATTTAAAAAATGAACTCAATTTTTTGAAAATAATTTTCTAAATATGAGAAATTTAATTTTTATTGAAAATCATAATTTATTTTAAAAATACCAATTTTAAAACTATAACTGATTTTATAACACTTTGAAAAATTAATTAAGGTCTCATAAAAATTATCTTATAACCATAAGAAAAAAAATATTTATTTATGAATCCATTTTATGAAAATATATTTTCTTTTAAATCATTATATTAATTATAAAATTATAGTTAAATATTTATGACTTACAAAAATACCAACACTTAATTTATCATTTTCAAAACATTTATTTACTTATTCCATGATATAAATTTATCATGATTATACTTATAAGATACATAAATTTTATTTATAATTTCATAAGTGAGGTTTCTATTCTATTAGATAGATTACTATTCTTAATGGTGATGTTACTATTCCTAAGGTCATGTTACTATTCCAACAGTATAAATTTATTAATTTCTATAAATACCGCTTGTTTCATTGTACCTTTATAATGAATTTAACTATTTAATTCTAGAATGAAAAAAAATTATTTTATAAGTACATGGGTTTTTACATACGGTGGGTCCACTATTCATAACCCTAGCTTCAACCATGAGAGACTTATTGGGTCTGTAATAAGCAGTAAATTCTATCACCACCAATGATCACATGTATCAAATGATTCCTCCTAACCTAATTACACCCAAATTGCATGATCCATCAATGTTTAGTTTCATAACTATGTTAGAGGCATTCTAATACATCCAGAATCCTATTGAATCACTATTAGGCCCCTCTTTTACATGAGGAGACTTTGGTAATAATTTTATAAGGGATGAATATTTCTCTCTATACCTAATAAGGCCCCCAAAATTGATGATGAGTGACTATAATTTTACTACGTGAAGGAGTGGGGTGTGGTTTCTATCATGGTATGTATCATTATTTGGGGCCTCCTAGATGATCAAACAACTGTCTTCTAACATGCCATCCCTCATCATTGTCTTGAGAAGGTGATGGGAGATTCTAGGCCTTATGTGACATCCCCAAGACAGAAAAGTCTAGGAATAAATGCCAAGATACTCATAAAAAGTTGGATGAATATTTTACCTTAGAAAATAAATCAACCAATGAAATAAAAAAATATCTAAACAATTGCTATATGATGCATGAGAATAATGTAATACAACTCAAAGGAAAACTGACTGGAAATAATACCAAACTACAACTGTGAACCATATCAGAGTATAAAGTGGAAAATAAAACCAACAACCCAAATACAACCAAGAAATATAGCAAAAAATCAAAACAAGCTCCAAGATCCCACTCAACAATCCATGCCCATGGTATCATGATGCATCACTAAAGAACTGAGATAAAATTCCTTTACCCATGTCTTGATATAAAACAGCTGCAAATGCACAAAAGTTCCCAAGAAGGGTGTGAGTATAAAACTCAGTTGGATTTCCCCAATGACTTAACTACTCATTCTACTAGGTTAGAACATGTTATAAAATTTATATTAAACAATTTATATAAAATTATATAAAACAATTTATCTGAAACCAAAACCATTTATAAGAAAAATAGTTATCCATGGAAAGAGACCAAAAAAGTTAGTCAACCAAATTTTCAAATCCATTTGGCACAACCCATTTCATTCCACACAAACAAACACGCACACACAGTCAAGATTGGGGTTACCAATGATGGTGGAACTTCACATCCATACTTCATCCCTTTTATGGGGTTACTTCATGAAAATTATCCATCCCATTCAACTCACACCCAACCATTTTTGGAAAAAACCATGACAAAAAAATTATTCCAACCATTTCAATAAAATAATCCTTCTATTGAAAACACTTTCCAACTAATTTTCCATACATAAAAACCAAAAAAATATTTTAAAATCATCATTTTAAAACCATGTAACTAATTTCTCTTTCTATGAAAATAACCAATTTCCATAATTTCACAAAACATCACTAAAGAGGGGTTATATCAATATTTTCATAACAATTTCGAAATTTAATTAAATAAATTAAATAAATTTTAAATAAATAATTCACATTGTAACAAGAGGAGTCAATAGTGAATCCATATACCTTACAACTTAGGAGAAAATGAAGAACGACACAACCCTTCAACAAACTTGGATTAGATCTTCCAATACCAGTCTTAAATCTTGTTCTATACCATAAAACAACTATATATCATCATTATTAGTGTTAGAAAACATGTATCTATTTGAAAAAGATTATATCCATTAATCCAAGAGATGAAAGAAGAAGAAAACTAAGGAAAACCACCAACAATAGGCAGTTACCATGGAATCTAGCCTCGAACGCACCAAGATTCTCCGACAAATTACTCTCTGACCAAAGGGAAGGGTCTCCACAGCCTTGGGAGGAAGATAAATTCTAGGTAGGGTTGTATTAGACTAAAATGAGTGATTTTAAGGGGTCATTCAGTTTAGATACACAAAATCTATATATAATTTTTAACACTGAAAGGTTTATGTGCATGGTTAGGAAAACCGTGCGCAAACCGTGCACTAGCCACTACCTCTAAACACCCTTGTTACGGTTGGATAAAATGGTTAGACAAATAGTGCACCAACCATGCTTAGACACTCTATCCAAACTTTCATGGTTCCCTATGGGTGGTCACATAGTTTGGCCAAACTGTGTGCCAATCATGCGCCTACCCTGTAACATCAGTTTCCCATTGCATGGTTTCTAGGAGGTATTACATAGTGTATAATAACTATTATCAAACCGTGAACCTCCATAATATCTCAAAAAATAGTCCAAAACTCCTCCAAAACATCCCATACATAACCTAATGAATTTATATACTTAAAATAAAAAAATAAAGGGTCAATTTCTTGAAACTAGGGATTCTTCATTCTACCCACCATTATTCTTTCCATCCTAGTAATGTTGAAAACCACCATTGGACTAGAATATTTCAGGCCATTTCTTGACCATTTCTTCTCTTGCTCCCATGTTTCTTCCCTATTTTGGCCATGTTGGAACAAAACCTACACTAAAATGATTCCTTTCTAATGGAAGACTTTATCTTGTATATCCACAATCTACAAAGGAACATGAATCAATGTAGAATTCAGATCTAGGAAAATGTGATCCCATTGAATCACATGGTCAGTATTAGGTTGATGCTTTGTTAACTGAGATACATGCAACACATTATGTACTGAACTGAACCTTGGTGAAAAAATAAACCAATATTCTACCACACCAACCCATTAAAGTATCTCAAAAGGGACCATGTATTGAGGATTTAACTTTCCATACTTCACAAAATGATGATTACCAAGACTTCGATAGATTCAAAAGAACACCTGATCACTCACCTCAAATGAAAATGAAATTTGATGATAATATGCATATGATTTCTGATGAATATGAGTTGTCTCCATCATTTTACTAATTAATTGAATCTTCTCTATTGTCTCTTGCACAAGGCTTGGTCCAACCAGTGAATTCTCACATATTTTCTACCAAAAAGTAGAGAGAAAAAATAATTTCTATACAATTATTCAAAATTTTCTCTATGTATTAAGGGATGATAACTATGGTAATACGAGATTTCCAATAACAACGTGTTATCCTCCCATGAGCCACCAAAATCCATTACAGAGGCTCACAACATGTATTCTTGTCATGACCCATCCCTCGGGGCCCATGTCATGACATACCCTAAGCCCACCTCTAGAAGGCCAGGGGTTGGTGACTAGCGCTGAAGGAATCAACTTAAAAGTGGGAGGAATTTTCCCGAGTACCTATACACATGCACACACAACCACATCCCAAAGCTGGAAAATTAAACAAGCATTCCACTAAGTAAAAGTACAACTGATAGTCAAATGGTCCAGAATACAAACCCAACAAAAGGCTAACTAGAAAACAAGAAAGTACAAAGAAATAATAGACAAACATCTGCTGAAAACCCCACCTGATGGGTTAGTATAGAGTAGTTGCTGAAAGCCATAGAAGTATGTCCCATTTGTTTGGTCTCACTGGGCACCACCGGGTCCTAAGCCACCAAGTCCTCCATTAAGGCGGTGGTCGTCTGCACTAGACACAACACGTGCGGGCAAAACCCATGTAGGGGTGAGTAACAAAATACTCATTAGAGACCCCAAAATAACAAAGGAAAGACCACAAAGAAATCCACAACCAAACCACAAATCATGATCACCAAGAATGATCATGAAGAAAGAAAAATCACACCGGGTATACTCTAGAGTAGGATAGTAGAACCATTGGTCACATCATCGAATACTGTGGGCTGCTGGAGAACTCCTCTTCAATGAGTATAGTGGGTTTGCTGGGTCACACAGAAGCCACTTCCCACTAACCTTAGGATTGCTATGGCACTCATTCCTGATGAGTACTATGGGTATGATGGGTCACACCAAATCCACTCACCACCGTGGGCATTCTGGGTCACATAGAAGCCGCTTCCTAGCTATGGTCATATTGAGGTACTCCTCCTATCGAGTACCGTGGGTCTGCTGAGTCACACAGAAGCCTCTTCCCACCATGGTCCTATTGGGTCACATAGAAGCCGCATCCCACTGGGCCATAATATCCGATCCACATAGGGTCGCTTGTCAGCAGTCTTTAGGTCACAGCCAACTACAGAGTTTCTGCACGTAGCATGCTTGATCTCAGGAGAACCGCTCCCCTAGACATTCTTTGAATTTAAATTTCCATGAAATCCTCCATAGAGTATGTCAAAAGATCTGCCTCATCATGAGGGTTCCAACACCGCAAATGACTTGTCAATCAGATGCCCAGTTTGAAAGATATTGGCGTTTTTCCAAAAAGGTGTTGGTTAGATTTGGGACTGGTCTGACCCAACCTGACCCAGCCTGGGGTCTACCAACCTGACTCGGGTCTGATACCCGACCCCACCTGGGTCCGTCTTGATCCAGCCCAGCCCATGCCTTTCTCGGTCCACCTAGCCGGGACGTGGTTGAAAGCTGCGTCCATCTCCCCATCACCCTGCGGGTCGTCCATAGGGCCACCTTATCCACCGCAGTCAAGATATTGTGGCCTGTCACTACGCGGACGACTAACCAGGTCGGCTGAATTCCCCACACGCGGCCAGGGAGAGCGTGCCCCCAAGATCTGCAGTCTGTGGCTGTGGGCCGCTCCACCAACATGGCCGAGGGGATGCATCCCTGCCGCCAGCCGCCGACCCAGCCGGTGGCTCTGCCTGCTACAGCACGACTCGAGCCGGCCGTGAAAACCACCTCCAGCGTGCCATTGTGGTGCGCCGACGGGTCTTTTTAGGGGCCGCCGGGTCCACACCGGTGGTCCGTTCTTCACATCGATAGCGCCTACAGCCTCCGTGGGGTGTCACCTTCCCTATGAAGGCCTCAAATTCCCCTTGTCGTCCCTTTCAAATGCTCGGCCATGAAGAATGAACAAGCGGAGGAGCTCGGGCCTTGTTCGTGTCAACCCACGCCCTCCGCATTAGAGTTTTAAAATAGGGGGAGGTTTGGGGATGATGTTCTATCAACAATAATTTAATCCCAATTAGATAACCCAAGAACAAAACCCTCCCACAAGAATGCACGATCCTCTGATCAACCTATTCGTGGGTTGGTCCACGTTCATTGTTTTAGAATAAGAACAGGGGAAAATTTAAAACAAATAAACCACTACCTTGATTGACATTTTTTGTTGAAGATCTCCTCCTGTGAGGATTCAAGATCTGTTGGCGTTCATCACTTCCTGGTCCCGTTCTTCGTAAAGCATCAACGTTGCTAGCGATTGTAACACCCCGAGATTTTATGAAAAATATTCTTTTTAATTTCATTAATGTATTGTGTTGTACGCTACACCAAAAGGATCTTGAATAACACACATCCTTGATTTGCCTTGAATTAAACGCAATCGCGACCTTCCTCGATAGCGTGTGTAGTACGCAATACCGAGTTTCACTAAACAATGATATGCTATTAAAATATTATTAAAACCAGACGTTATGAATAGTAATAACCACTTTTTGAAATTTTGTAAATTTTATTTTTCAAAATGTACTTCATTTTTGGATTCATAATATCGAAATTATCTTAGGGAGAAATTTTGGTACATGTCGGATAACTTTCATTTTCTAATGAATAGTGAAAATTACTAAATTTTAATTAAAAACAACCCTTTTAATCGAAATAATTAATAGTGATAAATTATTAATTTTAGTGGTTTTAAATTATATTTAGAATATATTTTTACAATTTAATACAATGTTGGTCATTAGATGTAATTCTACATTTAAACCAGACATAAACAAATGTCAATCTTTTGATAGTTATTATCTCTTAAGAACACGCTATTTGTTTTGACGACGAGAATTAATTTTTAAATTAATTAATGCAACTGATATGTTTTTAATTTGGTAAAATAGACATCATTTTTGAGTTCATAATATCAAATATAGCTTAGGCCTAATTTTTGGTATTTTTCTGGAAACTTTCATTTTTTGATGAATAGTGAAACCACTAAGTGGTAGTTAAGAAAAATAAATTTTTCATGAAACTTAATTTTACCGTTTCTGTGAGTGAAATTTCAAAAATCCGAGAGACATGGTTGATGTTATTAAGTAAAATGTGGTTCAATGAGATGAAAATAATTTTTGTTGAATAGTAACTTTTTACTTTTTTTTTACCACGGTTAAAAGTAAATAGGGTAATTAAGGGTAAAAATATTATTATTATTACCCTAACACATGTACTAATTATATTGGATAAGTGTAATTCGACCAAAAACAACCTTAGGAATAAAATATGATCATTTAGGCCCACTTGGATTAGATTAAGACATTTATTATTAATTTATTTAGAGAAGGGTTAAAATAGTTAAAATCAAAGTTTAATAAGTAAATCATTTTTAATATAGGGTTATACATAAGATAAATTCGACTATAAATACTAATTAGAAAGATAAAACGATTTCCTACATAATGGTATTTTATTTGTAATTTTTAGACATTAAATAATTTAATTTATTTATGACACAAAGATGATGCAGTAATTATCTTATTAATGCAATATTGACATAATTGATGTTATAAATACCCAAATAAATGTAATTTGAGACTTTTTATAAATTAAACTAATTTTATAGGTTAATATGACATGTTAGTATAGATTTAATTAACTTTTTTCAAACTAATCATTCTGTTATGATTTTCACAAAAATCAATTACTAAATAGTGTCAAAATTGACATAAAATAGTTTTTAAAACAAATATTATATTATTAATTGTTATTTTATTCCTAAAAATTTAAGGTTCGGAAAAATGACTTAGATAAGGTTATATATATTAATAATAAACAACTTGGGGTTCGTTTGGATTGTTATAGTAAGTTTATTAACCTTATAGTGTAAGAACACAAGAAGACGCGGTAAAAGTAAAATTATTTAAATTAATGTTAAATCTAAATGATAAGGTCCAAATAGGAACCTAAACTTGTCTAAATTCTATTGTATGAGAGGATTTCGACCCATAATTACCTTATCTTCTAAATAAATCAATTGTGAGCTATTTAAAACCGAATTTGGATTTATAATAAAATAATATTTTCAGTTATTCCAAAGGTGCCCCTCTCCTCCCTTATAAAAGGGAACCCCCTCCCTCTCTTCCTCACACCACTTTGAGCCTTCAAGCTCGGCCAACCCCTACCAAATTATCTTCTCCACTTCCCTAGAAACATACTAGAGGTTTTTATCTCCATCCAAGACCAATTTTAGTTCCCTAAAAGGAGATCTCAAAGAGGCACTTCAAAGAAGTGGTAATTTCCGTTACTGATTATTTCACCTTTATTTCATCTTCCACTTCTTCTTCTTAGGTTGTTTCATTATGAAGTAATAACATCAGTATCAATAATATACTGATATGTTATTATAAGTATGAAACAACCCTATTTCACCGTCTATCCATCCTACGGAAAATGAAATCACCGCGCGTGCGTACGTACGGAATACCGTCTCCACACCGTGGTGAAATCTATTTTACACCACCACCTTACTTGGATGGGTATAATGGTGTAAATAATAACTATATATGATTATTTTAAAGTGATATTGATTCTGAAATAGTATAAATACACTCCACTACAGTCCCACGATCATGAGAACGATATCATCGCTCGTGCGTACGTACGGACTACCGTCTCCACGACGCGATGAGATTCATTCTCCACTTTAACCATTCATAAATGATTATAAAGTATATATAATAAGTAATCATGAAATATATGACATAATAATGATATTGTATTTATGTGTCTGTCATCTACTTAATTCTATTCAACTCAATAAGGAAACGAAAACAACGTTCATGCGTACGTACGACCTACCGTCTCCATGAACGGTGTATTTATTTCCATTTACTGATTTATTATATATATGTATATTCTGAATATATATTATATATAAATCATGTTTTATATTCTGGAATTAAGTAATCATGATCTAAGTAATCATATGAATAATTACAAGTCAAAACACGGATGACAAATGAAACAATTTTACCCAAAACTCTCTTTAACATGGAATTTACAAAAGAACGGGTAATATAAAGTCATAAGTGAACCATATATGATATCATAGAAATGAGTATGATTCTGGAATAAGTCAATGACATTATTTAAATCATTATACAGGAGGTTCAGACACTTACTAAGCAAATCGGACCTAAGGTAAGGGAAATATCACAATCTCATTTTTATCTGAGATTGTTTATACTTTGGTATTTACTGGGGTGTATTTTATCATACACATCCATGTTTCCTCAATATGTAATATTATTTACATCCACCTACAATTTTTGAAATCCAATTTTACCCTTCTGTGAGTTTTTAGTAAAAGATATGAAAGGAATCTTTTTTCGTTTTTCGTACGAGGTACTTTTTGACTTTTCCGACAAAAGTACGAGAATAATGTTTTTTTAACTTATACGGAATGAATGGATTTTTAAAACATTATTTCCAAGAAGCTTCCCTTACATGTTTTAAAGTTTATTTTTAATCAAATTCTTTTAGTTTAAAATTGTATGACATGTTAAGAAAGGAAAAATGTTTTTGAAATAGAAAGGATATTTTCCTCAAGAATGGAGTTCAAGTGTTTTATCAAAATTATTTTCCATATAAGATAATAAAGGGTTCTGTTTTTTTATCCCTATTATTACATTGATTTGATTATGTTGTGATTATTTTTATGAATTCCTTTATATTATATGAATTGTTTTATGATGTCATGATGTTTAAGATTCCCATTTTTATTACATGGGTTATGCTATGATGTATGGTTTATGATTTTGTGGTACACATAAGAATGGTATCATTATTGGATGGGTGGAACCTATATCTCCCTCCAATGCATTGGTTAAATATTTTATATCTCATGAGATAGACATGGCTGGAATGGTAGGTTATACCGGTTCAGTGAAACAGGACTGAAACGAGGAGTGAACTGGGTTCAGAAATGGACTTTGTCCACTAAGATAGTCTTGGCAATGAGTCTTGACTAATAAGAAATGATTCTCTATTATTATGTGTGTATTCCACAAAGTTTCATGTTTTAAGTTATGATTATTGGGATTACATTTCACTACTATGATTTATCCCATGTTATGATATTATGATCTCTTTTGCAGGTTAAGATTTCCAAAATGTTATGTTCTTATGAATATGATGTGATTGATATTTCTTTTGTTTACCTTTACTGAGCATTTGAGCTCACCCTTTTATGTTTTCTTTTCCCCAGGATATAAAGAAATGTTTTAGGTAAAAAAAGGAAGATCTTTATGGGAGATGTTGAAGATCTTTCACCATGATTATAAGATTATTTTCTGAGTTTCCAAAGACACTAAACTATTACGGTCCTTGTGTGTGTGTTTTTGTTATGTACTAAGAATTCCGCAAAAGTAATGTAATGTCCATGTACGTCAGGCTTCGGGTCTCTACAGTTGGTATCAGAGGAAAGGTTTAGTCAACCTTTGGAAACTAGGATGCGAGAACTTTAGAGATATCCCTAGAGATATTTCTAAGGTTTGTCTAGGGATGTCCCTAAGGTTAAGTATAAGTATAGGTTATAGTCCTATAATTGTGCTAACGATCTTAGAATTAAACCTAAGATGTTAGATATTTTAGGTACTCCCCCTTTATTATGTTGTTTTCCCTAGCATGATTTTTGCCTCTCACACTATTCTTTTTGGGTTTTAGACGATGGCTGGAACACGAAGGAACCGTGTTGATCAATGCAATGGACAATGCAATGATTGTCCTCCTGAACAAACAAATGTTATGGGAGATGGAGTGAAAAATCTTATTGCTATACTTACACAAGCTATGAATCATTCTGGACTTCCAAATGAGCAGAGAAGGGAACAATATTCTATTGAGTCCTTCATGAGGCAATGTCCACCTTCTTTCAGTGGGTCTTCTGATCCACTTGTTGCTGAAAAATGGATCAGTACCACTGAAAAGATATTTTCAGTTCTTCAATGTTCTGAACATGATAAATTCATCTTAGCAGTATATCATTTGGAAGGTGAAGCTGATCAATGGTGGAATCTTATCAAGAATACGAGGCAAAGAGATGAAATTGATTCCATGGAATGGGATGAGTTCAAGAACTTTTTTTTCAATAAGTACTTCCCTCGTATTCTTCGAACAAAGATGGAGAAGGAGTTTCTTGAAATAAAGAAAAAGGATGATGAATCTGTTGGTATATACGAAGCGAATTTTACAAGGCTTGCAAGGTATGCATCTGGATTTATCATCCAACTTGAAAGTAAAGTTGATCGATTATTCAGTGGCTTAAAACCAAATCTTCGAAGGGAATTAGCTATAAGAGACTTCAGTAGCTATGAAGAAATTGTGCGTTGTTCTATCAAGGTATAAATGGAAGTTGGTGTTACTTATCCATCTCATAGTTTTGACAAGAAACGAAAGATGGAGTTCAAGGAGAAATCTCAGAATAATGGTAAAAAGAAGATGAATGTTTCCTTATGCTCAAAGTGTGGAAAGAAGCATGGTGGAGATTGTCTTAAAGGGACAAGTAAATGTTTCAAATGTGGAAAGGAAGGTCATCGGGCATTTGAATGCCGCAATGATGGGAAGAAGATGTCTAGTGATGCAAAAAAAGGAAGGGATACATAGAATGAACCTACTATACTTCAATGCTTCAAGTGCAAGGAAATGGGGCATTATGCTAATAAATTCCCTAATCCAAGGGTTAGTGATAATCGACATGAGAAACCACTTAAGGAAAAGGACAAAGGGAAGTCACATGTGATCACTATTGGTGATGTTGAATATGATAACGATGTGGTGGAATGATTAAGTGTTTATGTAATGGGATTCCAAAATAATGTTGTATATAGTATCGTGGAATATTGGAATATTTATGTATTGGTCTATTGTGGTTCTTATTAATTTTATGGTACCGGTAACCATGGAAAGTGATTGAGATATTTTTAGAAAAAATATGATATGCGCATAATGAAGGGAAAACGAGAAAATGAAATATTTGACAGTATTCATGAGATCATGATTGATATAAGGACTAAGTGATACCATGGTTTGAGTATATAGAATTTTGCGGATTTTGGTATGTGGAAAGTGTTAACTTTTAACTGCATTCATGTTTTCGTTCAATGGAGAATACATGATTAAGGCCTTTGAATGTTTGGAATGTTACCAATAAGACATATCTTATGATATATGGGGATCAATGATGGTATTAAATCTCTGGTAATCATTTTCACTATATTATGAGAGTGGACTGCAGTATTATGGATAAGCCTAAAGATTTAAATGGATTATGTTGGACATAAGTTAGTATTGCTTAAGGATATAAGTTTTTCTCTCTCGATATTATTGATGGGATGTTATAGTAATATAGCTTTAGAAAAAGGACAACCTGCAGGATGGGCGACAACCCATCGCGTCGGACAAGGCTGTGGGAATCGAACCCACAACCGAAGTGAGACTGGCCTTTATCGCCTACCACTGGCCTACAGGAAGTCCCTATTTAGTATAAACTAGTTTTATTATATTAAGCAGTATGATATATGAAGTATAAGTCTATTTTAGGAACCATATATGATTAATCTCACTATAGATGGACTTATGTATTTTGTTTGATAACTTTTCTAACCTTTTGTTTGAGACAGATGGAATGACCCATCATTATATCACATGATCTGCTAACACATCACAAATGACAAATTCAACTTCATTTCTTTACGAGATGAAGTGGAAATTGTCCAAAGAACGACCAACAATGAGACTATACCGAAATCACGAAAGTATTTCTTCTAATTCCAATTTCATCAACTTTAGGGAAACGATCTTGAAAACCAAAAATGTTGTCCTAGTGCTCTTATATCTGATGAATCAGATGGTACCTTAGATCTTCACAAATTTATGGTTTTGTGATTGTTGTCTTTTTCATAGCCATGTTCTCTACCACTCTCCATCAGAACATGATGGTTAGATTTCTCTTCCATATCTATATTTTCACCTATGTGGAAACCCAGTGATTAGTTTATTTGGGTAACCGTTACATTTCATACTTTTGTTTTTAAAGATTGGTTTTGGTATTCCTTTTTATGATGTGGGTTTCAATCAAAGAAACTTTCGAATAGTAAACCATTTATAACCCCGACGAATTTCGAGGGCGAAATTCATTTTAAGGGGGGTAGAATGTAACACCCCAAGATTTTATGAAAAATATTCTTTTTAATTTCATTAATGTCTTGTGTTGTACGCTACACCAAAAGGATCTTGAATAACACACATCCTTGATTTGCCTTGAATTAAACGCAATCGCGACCTTCCTCGTTAGCGTGTGTAGTACGCAATACCGAGTTTCACTAAACAATGATATGCTATTAAAATATTATTAAAACCAGACGTTATGAATAGTAATAACCACTTTTTGAAATTTTGTAAATTTTATTTTTCAAAATGTACTTCATTTTTGGATTCATAATATCGAAATTATCTTAGGGAGAAATTTTAGTACATGTCGGATAACTTTCATTTTCTAATGAATAGTGAAAATTACTAAATTTTAATTAAAAACAACCCTTTTAATCGAAATAATTAATAGTGATAAATTATTAATTTGAGTGGTTTTAAAGTATATTTAGAATATATTTTTACAATTTAATACAATGTTGGTCATTAGATGTAATTCTACATTTAAACCAGACATAAACAAATGTCAATCTTTTGATAGTTATTATCTCTTAAGAACACGCTATTTGTTTTGACGACGGGAATTAATTTTTAAATTAATTAATGCAACTGATATGTTTTTAATTTGGTAAAATAGACATCATTTTTGAGTTCATAATATCAAATATAGCTTAGGCCTAATTTTTGGTATTTTTCTGGAAACTTTCATTTTTTGATGAATAGTGAAACCACTAAGTGGTAGTTAAGAAAAATAAATTTTTCATGAAACTTAATTTTACCGTTTCTGTGAGTGAAATTTCAAAAATCCGAGAGACATGGTTGATGTTATTAAGTAAAATGTGGTTCAATGAGATGAAAATAATTTTTGGTGAATAGTAACTTTTTACTTTTTTTTACCACGGTTAAAAGTAAATAGGGTAATTAAGGGTAAAAATATTATTATTATTACCCTAACACATGTACTAATTATATTGGATAAGTGTAATTCGACCAAAAACAACCTTAGGAATAAAATATGATCATTTAGGCCCACTTGGATTAGATTAAGACATTTATTATTAATTTATTTAGAGAAGGGTTAAAATAGTTAAAATCAAAGTTTAATAAGTAAATCATTTTTAATATAGGGTTATACATAAGATAAATTCGACTATAAATACTAATTAGAAAGATAAAACGATTTCCTACATAATGGTATTTTATTTGTAATTTTTAGACATTAAATAATTTAGTTTATTTATGACACAAAGATGATGCAGTAATTATCTTATTAATGCAATATTGACATAATTGATGTTATAAATACCCAAATAAATGTAATTTGAGACTTTTTATAAATTCCACTAATTTTATAGGTTAATATGACATGTTAGTATAGATTTAATTAACTTTTTTCAAACTAATCATTCTGTTATGATTTTCACAAAAATCAATTACTAAATAGTGTCAAAATTGACATAAAATAATTTTTAAAACAAATATTATATTATTAATTGTTATTTTATTCCTAAAAATTTAAGGTTCGGAAAAATGACTTAGATAAGGTTATATATATTAATAATAAACAACTTGGGGTTCGTTTGGATTGTTATAGTAAGTTTATTAACCTTATAGTGTAAGAACACAAGAAGACGCGGTAAAAGTAAAATTATTTAAATTAATGTTAAATCTAAATGATAAGGTCCAAATAGGAACCTAAACTTGTCTAAATTCTATTGTATGAGAGGATTTAGACCCATAATTACCTTAGCTTCTAAATAAATCAATTGTGAGCTATTTAAAACCGAATTTGGATTTATAATAAAATAATATTTTCAGTTATTCCAAAGGTGCCCCTCTCCTCCCTTATAAAAGGGAACCCCCTCCCTCTCTTCCTCACACCACTTTGAGCCTTCAAGCTCGGCCAAACCCTACCAAATTATCTTTTCCACTTCCCTAGAAACATCCTAGAGGTTTTTATCTCCATCCAAGACCAATTTTAGTGCCCTAAAAGAAGATCTCAAAGAGGCACTTCAAAGAAGTGGTAATTTCCGTTACTGATTATTTCACCTTTATTTCATCTTCCACTTCTTCTTCTTAGGTTGTTTCATTATGAAGTAATAACATCAGTATCAATAATATACTGATATGTTATTATAAGTATGAAACAACCCTATTTCACCGTCTATCCATCATACGGAAAATGAAATCACCGCGCGTGCGTACGTACGGAATACCGTCTCCACGCCGTGGTGAAATCTATTTTACACCACCACCTTACTTGGATGGGTATAATGGTGTAAATAATAACTATATATGATTATTTTAAAGTGATATTGATTCTGAAATAGTATAAATACACTCCACTACAGTCCCACGATCATGAGAATGATATCATCGCTCGTGCGTACGTACGGACTACCGTCTCCACGACGCGATGCGATTCATTCTCCACTTTAACCATTCATAAATGATTATAAAGTATATATAATAAGTAATCATGAAATATATGACATAATAATGATATTGGATTTATGTGTCTGTCATCTACTTAATTCTATTCAACTCAATAAGGAAACGAAAACCGCGTTCATGCGTACGTACGACCTACCGTCTCCATGAACGGTGTATTTATTTCCATTTACTGATTTATTATATATATGTATATTCTGAATATATATTATATATAAATCATGTTTTATATTCTGGAATTAAGTAATCATGATCTAAGTAATCATATGAATAATTACAAGTCAAAACACGGATGACAAATGAAACAATTTTACCCAAAACTCTCTTTAACATGGAATTTACAAAAGAACGGGTAATATAAAGTCATAAGTGAACCATATATGATATCATAGAAATGAGTATGATTCTGGAATAATTCAATGACATTATTTAAATCATTATACAGGAGGTTCAGACACTTACTAAGCAAATCGGACCTAAGGTAAGGGAAATATCACAATCTCATTTTTATCCGAGATTGTTTATACTTTGGTATTTACTGGGGTGTATTTTATCATACACATCCATGTTTCCTCAATATGTAATATTATTTACATCCACCTACAATTTTTGAAATCCAATTTTACCCTTCGGTGAGTTTTTAGTAAAAGATATGAAAGGAATCTTTTTTCGTTTTTCGTACGAGGTACTTTTTGACTTTTCCGACAAAAGTACGAGAATAATGTTTTTTTAACTTATACGGAATGAATGGATTTTTAAAACATTATTTCCAAGAAGCTTCCCTTACATGTTTTAAAGTTTATTTTTAATAAAATTCTTTTAGTTTAAAATTGTATGACATGTTAAGAAAGGAAAAATGTTTTTGAAATAGAAAGGATATTTTCCTCAAGAATGGAGTTCAAGTGTTTTATCAAAATTATTTTCCATATAAGATAATAAAGGGTTCTGTTTTTTTATCCCTATTATTACATTGATTTGATTATGTTGTGATTATTTTTATGAATTCCTTTATATTATATGAATTGTTTTATGATGTCACGATGTTTAAGATTCCCATTTTTATTACATGGGTTATGCTATGATGTATGGTTTATGATTTTGTGGCACACATAAGAATGGTATCATTATTGGATGGGTGGAACCTATATCTCCCTCCAATGCATTGGTTAAATATTTTATATCTCATGAGATAGACATGGCTGGAATGGTAGGTTATACCGGTTCAGTGAAACAGGACTGAAACGAGGAGTGAACTCGGTTCAGAAATGGACTTTGTCCACTAAGATAGTCTTGGCAATGAGTCTTGACTAATAAGAAATGATTCTCTATGATTATGTGTGTATTCCACAAAGTTTCATGTTTTAAGTTATGATTATTGGGATTACATTTCACTACTATGATTTATCCCATGTTATGATATTATGATCTCTTTTGCAGGTTAAGATTTCCAAAATGTTATGTTCTTATGAATATGATGTGATTGATATTTATTTTGTTTACCTTTATTGAGCATTTGAGCTCACCCTTTTATGTTTTCTTTTCCCCAGGATATAAAGAAATGTTTTAGGTAAAAAAAGGAAGATCTTTATGGGAGATGTTGAAGATCTTTCACCACGATTATAAGATTATTTTCTGAGTTTCCAAAGACACTAAACTATTACGGTCCTTGTGTGTGTGTTTTTGTTATGTACTAAGAATTCCGCAAAAGTAATGTAATGTCCATGTACGTCAGGCTTCGGGTCTCTACAGTTGGTATCAGAGGAAAGGTTTAGTCAACCTTTGGAAACTAGGATGAGAGAACTTTAGAGATATCCCTAGAGATATTTCTAAGGTTTGTCTAGGGATGTCCCTAAGGTTAAGTATAAGTATAGGTTATAGTCCTATAATTGTGCTAACGATCTTAGAATTAAACCTAAGATGTTAGATATTTTAGGTACTCCCCCTTTATTATGTTGTTTTCCCTAGCATGATTTTTGCCTCTCACACTATTCTTTTTGGGTTTTAGACGATGGCTGGAACACGAAGGAACCGTGTTGATCAATGCAATGGACAATGCAATGATTGTCCTCCTGAACAAACAAATGTTATGGGAGATGGAGTGAAAAATCTTATTGCTATACTTACACAAGCTATGAATCATTCTGGACTTCCAAATGAGCAGAGAAGGGAACAATATTCTATTGAGTCCTTCATGAGGCAATGTCCACCTTCTTTCAGTGGGTCTTCTGATCCACTTGTTGCTGAAAAATGGATCAGTACCACTGAAAAGATATTTTCAGTTCTTCAATGTTCTGAACATGATAAATTCATCTTAGCAGTATATCATTTGGAAGGTGAAGCTGATCAATGGTGGAATCTTATCAAGAATACGAGGCAAAGAGATGAAATTGATTCCATGGAATGGGATGAGTTCAAGAACTTTTTTTTCAATAAGTACTTCCCTCGTATTCTTCGAACAAAGATGGAGAAGGAGTTTCTTGAAATAAAGAAAAAGGATGATGAATCTGTTGGTATATACGAAGCGAATTTTACAAGGCTTGCAAGGTATGCATCTGGATTTATCATCCAACTTGAAAGTAAAGTTGATCGATTATTCAGTGGCTTAAAACCAAATCTTCGAAGGGAATTAGCTATAAGAGACTTCAGTAGCTATGAAGAAATTGTGCGTTGTTCTATCAAGGTATAAATGGAAGTTGGTGTTACTTATCCATCTCATAGTTTTGACAAGAAACGAAAGATGGAGTTCAAGGAGAAATCTCAGAATAATGGTAAAAAGAAGATGAATGTTTCCTTATGCTCAAAGTGTGGAAAGAAGCATGGTGGAGATTGTCTTAAAGGGACAAGTAAATGTTTCAAATGTGGAAAGGAAGGTCATCGGGCATTTGAATGCCGCAATGATGGGAAGAAGATGTCTAGTGATGCAAAAAAAGGAAGGGATACATAGAATGAACCTACTATACTTCAATGCTTCAAGTGCAAGAAAATGGGGCATTATGCTAATAAATTCCCTAATCCAAGGGTTAGTGATAATCGACATGAGAAACCACTTAAGGAAAAGGACAAAGGGAAGTCACATGTGATCACTATTGGCGATGTTGAATATGATAACGATGTGGTGGAATGATTAAGTGTTTATGTAATGGGATTCCAAAATAATGTTGTATATAGTATCGTGGAATATTGGAATATTTATGTATTGGTCTATTGTGGTTTTTATTAATTTTATGGTACCGGTAACCATGGAAAGTGATTGAGATATTTTTAGAAAAAATATGATATGCGCATAATGAAGGGAAAACGAGAAAATGAAATATTTGACAGTATTCATGAGATCATGATTGATATAAGGACTAAGTGATATCATGGTTTGAGTATATAGAATTTTGCGGATTTTGGTATGTGGAAAGTGTTAACTTTTAACTGCATTCATGTTTTCGTTCAATGGAGAATACATGATTAAGGCCTTTGAATGTTTGGAATGTTACCAATAAGACATATCTTATGATATATGGGGATCAATGATGGTATTAAATCTCTGGTAATCATTTTCACTATATTATGAGAGTGGACTGCAGTATTATGGATAAACCTAAAGATTGGAATGGATTATGTTGGACATAAGTTAGTATTGCTTAAGGATAGAAGTTTTTTTTTCTCGATATTATTGATGGGATGTTATAGTAATATAGCTTTAGAAAAAGGACAACCTACAGGATGGGCGACAACCCATCGCGTCGGACAAGGCTGTGGGAATCGAACCCACAACCGAAGTGAGACTGGACTTTATCGCCTACCACTGGCCTACAGGAAGTCCCTATTTAGTATAAACTAGTTTTATTATATTAAGTAGTATGATATATGAAGTATAAGTCTATTTTAGGAACCATATATGATTAATCTCACTATAGATGGACTTATGTATTTTGTTTGATAACTTTTCTAACCTTTTGTTTGAGACAGATGGAATGACCCATCATTATATCACATGATCTGCTAACACATCACAAATGACAAATTCAACTTCATTTCTTTACGAGATGAAGTGGAAATTGTCCAAAGAACGACCAACAGTGAGACTGTACCGAAATCACGAAAGTATTTCTTCTAATTCCAATTTCATCAACTTTAGGGAAACGATCTTGAAAACCAAAAATGTTGTCCTAGTTCTCTTATATCTGATGAATCAGATGGTACCTTAGATCTTCACAAATTTATGGTTTTGTGATTGTTGTCTTTTTCATAGCCATGTTCTCTACCACTCTCCATCAGAACATGATGGTTAGATTTCTCTTCCATATCTATATTTTCACCTATGTGGAAACCCAGTGATTAGTTTATTTGGGTAACCGTTACATTTCATACTTTTGTTTTTAAAGATTGGTTTTGGTATTCCTTTTTATGATGTGGGTTTCAATCAAAGAAACTTTCGAATAGTAAACCATTTATAACCCCGACGAATTTCGAGGGCGAAATTCATTTTAAGGGGGGTAGAATGTAACACCCCGAGATTTTATGAAAAATATTCTTTTTAATTTCATTAATGTCTTGTGTTGTACGCTACACCAAAAGGATCTTGAATAACACACATCCTTGATTTGCCTTGAATTAAACGCAATCGCGACCTTCCTCGATAGCGTGTGTAGTACGCAATACCGAGTTTCACTAAACAATGATATGCTATTAAAATATTATTAAAACTAGCCGTTATGAATAGTAATAACCACTTTTTGAAATTTTGCAAATTTTATTTTTCAAAATGTACTTCATTTTTGGATTCATAATATCGAAATTATCTTAGGGAGAAATTTTGGTACATGTCGGATAACTTTCATTTTCTAATGAATAGTGAAAATTACTAAATTTTAATTAAAAACAACCCTTTTAATCGAAATAATTAATAGTGATAAATTATTAATTTGAGTGGTTTTAAAGTATATTTAGAATATATTTTTACAATTTAATACAATGTTGGTCATTAGATGTAATTCTACATTTAAACCAGACATAAACAAATGTCAATCTTTTGATAGTTATTATCTCTTAAGAACACGCTATTTGTTTTGACGACGGGAATTAATTTTTAAATTAATTAATGCAACTGATATGTTTTTAATTTGGTAAAATAGACATCATTTTTGAGTTCATAATATCAAATATAGCTTAGGCCTAATTTTTGGTATTTTTCTGGAAACTTTCATTTTTTGATGAATAGTGAAACCACTAAGTGGTAGTTAAGAAAAATAAATTTTTCATGAAACTTAATTTTACCGTTTCTGTGAGTGAAATTTCAAAAATACGAGAGACATGGTTGATGTTATTAAGTAAAATGTGGTTCAATGAGATGAAAATAATTTTTGGTGAATAGTAACTTTTTACTTTTTTTTTACCACGGTTAAAAGTAAATAGGGTAATTAAGGGTAAAAATATTATTATTATTACCCTAACACATGTACTAATTATATTGGATAAGTGTAATTCGACCAAAAACAACCTTAGGAATAAAATATGATCATTTAGGCCCACTTGGATTAGATTAAGACATTTATTATTAATTTATTTAGAGAAGGGTTAAAATAGTTAAAATCAAAGTTTAATAAGTAAATCATTTTTAATATAGGGTTATACATAAGATAAATTCGACTATAAATACTAATTAGAAAGATAAAACGATTTCCTACATAATGGTATTTTATTTGTAATTTTTAGACATTAAATAATTTAATTTATTTATGACACAAAGATGATGCAGTAATTATCTTATTAATGCAATATTGACATAATTGATGTTATAAATACCCAAATAAATGTAATTTGAGACTTTTTATAAATTCCACTAATTTTATAGGTTAATATGACATGTTAGTATAGATTTAATTAACTTTTTTCAAACTAATCATTCTGTTATGATTTTCACAAAAATCAATTACTAAATAGTGTCAAAATTGACATAAAATAGTTTTTAAAACAAATATTATATTATTAATTGTTATTTTATTCCTAAAAATTTAAGGTTCGGAAAAATGACTTAGATAAGGTTATATATATTAATAATAAACAACTTGGGGTTCGTTTGGATTGTTATAGTAAGTTTATTAACCTTATAGTGTAAGAACACAAGAAGACGCGGTAAAAGTAAAATTATTTAAATTAATGTTAAATCTAAATGATAAGGTCCAAATAGGAACCTAAACTTGTCTAAATTCTATTGTATGAGAGGATTTCGACCCATAATTACCTTAGCTTCTAAATAAATCAATTGTGATCTATTTAAAACCGAATTTGGATTTATAATAAAATAATATTTTCAGTTATTCCAAAGGTGCCGCTCTCCTCCCTTATAAAAGGGAACCCCCTCCCTCTCTTCCTCACACCACTTTGAGCCTTCAAGCTCGGCCAACCCCTACCAAATTATCTTCTCCACTTCCCTAGAAACATCCTAGAGGTTTTGATCTCCATCCAAGACCAATTTTAGTGCCCTAAAAGGAGATCTCAAAGAGGCACTTCAAAGAAGTGGTAATTTCCGTTACTGATTATTTCACCTTTATTTCATCTTCCACTTCTTCTTATTAGGTTGTTTCATTATGAAGTAATAACATCAGTATCAATAATATACTGATATGTTATTATAAGTATGAAACAACCCTATTTCACCGTCTATCCATCCTACGGAAAATGAAATCACCGCGCGTGCGTACGTACGGAATACCGTCTCCACGCCGTGGTGAAATCTATTTTACACCACCACCTTACTTGGATGGGTATAATGGTGTAAATAATAACTATATATGATTATTTTAAAGTGATATTGATTCTGAAATAGTATAAATACACTCCACTACAGTCCCACGATCATGAGAACGATATCATCGCTCGTGCGTACGTACGGACTACCGTCTCCACAACACGATGAGATTCATTCTCCACTTTAACCATTCATAAATGATTATAAAGTATATATAATAAGTAATCATGAAATATATGACATAATAATGATATTGGATTTATGTGTCTGTCATCTACTTAATTCTATTCAACTCAATAAGGAAACGAAAACATCGTTCATGCGTACGTACGACCTACCGTCTCCATGAACGGTGTATTTATTTCCATTTACTGATTTATTATATATATGTATATTCTGAATATATATTATATATAAATCATGTTTTATATTCTGGAATTAAGTAATCATGATCTAAGTAATCATATGAATAATTACAAGTCAAAACACGGATGACAAATGAAACAATTTTACCCAAAACTCTCTTTAACATGGAATTTACAAAAGAACGGGTAATATAAAGTCATAAGTGAACCATATATGATATCATAGAAATGAGTATGATTCTGGAATAAGTCAATGACATTATTTAAATCATTATACATGAGGTTCAGACACTTACTAAGCAAATCGGACCTAAGGTAAGGGAAATATCACAATCTCATTTTTATCCGAGATTGTTTATACTTTGGTATTTACTGGGGTGTATTTTATCATACACATCCATGTTTCCTCAATATGTAATATTATTTACATCCACCTACAATTTTTGAAATCCAATTTTACCCTTCGGTGAGTTTTTAGTAAAAGATATGAAAGGAATCTTTTTTCGTTTTTCGTACGAGGTACTTTTTGACTTTTCCGACAAAAGTACGAGAATAATGTTTTTTTAACTTATACGGAATGAATGGATTTTTAAAACATTATTTCCAAGAAGCTTCCCTTACACGTTTTAAAGTTTATTTTTAATCAAATTCTTTTAGTTTAAAATTGTATGACATGTTAAGAAAGGAAAAATGTTTTTGAAATAGAAAGGATATTTTCCTCAAGAATGGAGTTCAAGTGTTTTATCAAAATTATTTTCCATATAAGATAATAAAGGGTTCTGTTTTTTTATCCCTATTATTACATTGATTTGATTATGTTGTGATTATTTTTATGAATTCCTTTATATTATATGAATTGTTTTATGATGTCACGATGTTTAAGATTCCCATTTTTATTACATGGGTTATGCTATGATGTATGGTTTATGATTTTGTGGCACACATAAGAATGGTATCATTATTGGATGGGTGGAACCTATATCTCCCTCCAATGCATTGGTTAAATATTTTATATCTCATGAGATAGACATGGCTGGAATGGTAGGTTATACCGGTTCAGTGAAACAGGACTGAAACGAGGAGTGAACTCGGTTCAGAAATGGACTTTGTCTACTAAGATAGTCTTGGCAATGAGTCTTGACTAATAAGAAATGATTCTCTATGATTATGTGTGTATTCCACAAAGTTTTATGTTTTAAGTTATGATTATTGGGATTACATTTCACTACTATGATTTATCCCATGTTATGATATTATGATCTCTTTTGCAGGTTAAGATTTCCAAAATGTTATGTTCTTATGAATATGATGTGATTGATATTTCTTTTGTTTACCTTTACTGAGCATTTGAGCTCACCCTTTTATGTTTTCTTTTCCCCAGGATATAAAGAAATGTTTTAGGTAAAAAAAGGAAGATCTTTATGGGAGATGTTGAAGATCTTTCACCACGATTATAAGATTATTTTCTGAGTTTCCAAAGACACTAAACTATTACGGTCCTTGTGTGTGTGTTTTTGTTATGTACTAAGAATTCCGCAAAAGTAATGTAATGTCCATGTACGTCAGGCTTCGGGTCTCTACAGTTGGTATCAGAGGAAAGGTTTAGTCAACCTTTGGAAACTAGGATGCGAGAACTTTAGAGATATCCCTAGAGATATTTCTAAGGTTTGTCTAGGGATGTCCCTAAGGTTAAGTATAAGTATAGGTTATAGTCCTATAATTGTGCTAACGATCTTAGAATTAAACCTAAGATGTTAGATATTTTAGGTACTCCCCCTTTATTATGTTGTTTTCCCTAGCATGATTTTTGCCTCTCACACTATTCTTTTTGGGTTTTAGACGATGGCTGGAACACGAAGGAACCGTGTTGATCAATGCAATGGACAATGCAATGATTGTCCTCCTGAACAAACAAATGTTATGGGAGATGGAGTGAAAAATCTTATTGCTATACTTACACAAGCTATGAATCATTCTGGACTTCCAAATGAGCAGAGAAGGGAACAATATTCTATTGAGTCTTTCATGAGGCAATGTCCACCTTCTTTCAGTGGGTCTTCTGATCCACTTGTTGCTGAAAAATGGATCAGTACCACTGAAAAGATATTTTCAGTTCTTCAATGTTCTGAACATGATAAATTCATCTTAGCAGTATATCATTTGGAAGGTGAAGCTGATCAATGGTGGAATCTTATCAAGAATACGAGGCAAAGAGATGAAATTGATTCCATGGAATGGGATGAGTTCAAGAACTTTTTTTTCAATAAGTACTTCCCTCGTATTCTTCGAACAAAGATGGAGAAGGAGTTTCTTGAAATAAAGAAAAAGGATGATGAATCTGTTGGTATATACGAAGCGAATTTTACAAGGCTTGCAAGGTATGCATCTGGATTTATCATCCAACTTGAAAGTAAAGTTGATCGATTATTCAGTGGCTTAAAACCAAATCTTCGAAGGGAATTAGCTATAAGAGACTTCAGTAGCTATGAAGAAATTGTGCGTTGTTCTATCAAGGTATAAATGGAAGTTGGTGTTACTTATCCATCTCATAGTTTTGACAAGAAACGAAAGATGGAGTACAAGGAGAAATCTCAGAATAATGGTAAAAAGAAGATGTATGTTTCCTTATGCTCAAAGTGTGGAAGAAGCATGGTGGAGATTGTCTTAAAGGGACAAGTAAATGTTTCAAATGTGGAAAGGAAGGTCATCGGGCATTTGAATGCCGCAATGATGGGAAGAAGATGTCTAGTGATGCAAAAAAAGGAAGGGATACATAGAATGAACCTACTATACTTCAATGCTTCAAGTGCAAGGAAATGGGGCATTATGCTAATAAATTCCCTAATCCAAGGGTTAGTGATAATCGACATGAGAAACCACTTAAGGAAAAGGACAAAGGGAAGTCACATGTGATCACTATTGGCGATGTTGAATATGATAACGATGTGGTGGAATGATTAAGTGTTTATGTAATGGGATTCCAAAATAATGTTGTATATAGTATCGTGGAATATTGGAATATTTATGTATTGGTCTATTGTTGTTTTTATTAATTTTATGGTACCGGTAACCATGGAAAGTGATTGAGATATTTTTAGAAAAAATATGATATGCGCATAATGAAGGGAAAACGAGAAAATGAAATATTTGACAGTATTCATGAGATAATGATTGATATAAGGACTAAGTGATATCATGGTTTGAGTATATAGAATTTTGCGGATTTTGGTATGTGGAAAGTGTTAACTTTTAACTGCATTCATGTTTTCGTTCAATGGAGAATACATGATTAAGGCCTTTGAATGTTTGGAATGTTACCAATAAGACATATCTTATGATATATGGGGATCAATGATGGTATTAAATCTCTGGTAATCATTTTCACTATATTATGAGAGTGGACTGCAGTATTATGGATAAGCCTAAAGATAGGAATGGATTATGTTGGACATAAGTTAGTATTGCTTAAGGATAAAAGTTTTTTTTCTCGATATTATTGATGGGATGTTATAGTAATATAGCTTTAGAAAAAGGACAACCTGCAGGATGGGCGACAACCCATCGCGTCGGACAAGGCTGTGGGAATCGAACCCACAACCGAAGTGAGACTGGCCTTTATCGCCTACCACTGGCCTACAGGAAGTCCCTATTTAGTATAAATTAGTTTTATTATATTAAGCAGTATGATATATGAAGTATAAGTCTATTTTAGGAACCATATATGATTAATCTCACTATAGATGGACTTATGTATTTTGTTTGATAACTTTTCTAACCTTTTGTTTGAGACAGATGGAATGATCCATCATTATATCACATGATCTGCTAACACATCACAAATGACAAATTCAACTTCATTTCTTTACGAGATGAAGTGGAAATTTTCCAAAGAACGACCAACAGTGAGACTATACCGAAATCACGAAAGTATTTCTTCTAATTCCAATTT
The DNA here is from genome assembly GCA_963277665.1 of Viscum album. Classification (NCBI taxonomy): domain Eukaryota; kingdom Viridiplantae; phylum Streptophyta; class Magnoliopsida; order Santalales; family Viscaceae; genus Viscum; species Viscum album. The sequence goes on from OY728145.1 coordinate 1,705,559,643, forward strand.
CATCAACTTTAGGGAAACGATCTTGAAAACCAAAAATGTTGTCCTAGTGCTCTTATATCTGATGAATCAGATGGTACCTTAGATCTTCACAAATTTATGGTTTTGTGATTGTTGTCTTTTTCATAGCCATGTTCTCTACCACTCTCCATCAGAACATGATGGTTAGATTTCTCTTCCATATCTATATTTTCACCTATGTGGAAACCCAGTGATTAGTTTATTTGGGTAACCGTTACATTTCATACTTTTGTTTTTAAAGATTGGTTTTGGTATTCCTTTTTATGATGTGGGTTTCAATCAAAGAAACTTTCGAATAGTAAACCATTTATAACCCCGACGAATTTCGAGGGCGAAATTCATTTTAAGGGGGGTAGAATGTAACACCCCGAGATTTTATGAAAAATATTCTTTTTAATTTCATTAATGTCTTGTGTTGTACGCTACACCAAAAGGATCTTGAATAACACACATCCTTGATTTGCCTTGAATTAAACGCAATCGCGACCTTCCTCGATAGCGTGTGTAGTACGCAATACCGAGTTTCACTAAACAATGATATGCTATTAAAATATTATTAAAACTAGCCGTTATGAATAGTAATAACCACTTTTTGAAATTTTGCAAATTTTATTTTTCAAAATGTACTTCATTTTTGGATTCATAATATCGAAATTATCTTAGGGAGAAATTTTGGTACATGTCGGATAACTTTCATTTTCTAATGAATAGTGAAAATTACTAAATTTTAATTAAAAACAACCCTTTTAATCGAAATAATTAATAGTGATAAATTATTAATTTGAGTGGTTTTAAAGTATATTTAGAATATATTTTTACAATTTAATACAATGTTGGTCATTAGATGTAATTCTACATTTAAACCAGACATAAACAAATGTCAATCTTTTGATAGTTATTATCTCTTAAGAACACGCTATTTGTTTTGACGACGGGAATTAATTTTTAAATTAATTAATGCAACTGATATGTTTTTAATTTGGTAAAATAGACATCATTTTTGAGTTCATAATATCAAATATAGCTTAGGCCTAATTTTTGGTATTTTTCTGGAAACTTTCATTTTTTGATGAATAGTGAAACCACTAAGTGGTAGTTAAGAAAAATAAATTTTTCATGAAACTTAATTTTACCGTTTTTGTGAGTGAAATTTCAAAAATCCGAGAGACATGGTTGATGTTATTAAGTAAAATGTGGTTCAATGAGATGAAAATAATTTTTGGTGAATAGTAACTTTTTACTTTTTTTTTACCACGGTTAAAAGTAAATAGGGTAATTAAGGGTAAAAATATTATTATTATTACCCTAACACATGTACTAATTATATTGGATAAGTGTAATTCGACCAAAAACAACCTTAGGAATAAAATATGATCATTTAGGCCCACTTGGATTAGATTAAGACATTTATTATTAATTTATTTAGAGAAGGGTTAAAATAGTTAAAATCAAAGTTTAATAAGTAAATCATTTTTAATATAGGGTTATACATAAGATAAATTCGACTATAAATACTAATTAGAAAGATAAAACGATTTCCTACATAATGGTATTTTATTTGTAATTTTTAGACATTAAATAATTTAATTTATTTATGACACAAAGATGATGCAGTAATTATCTTATTAATGCAATATTGACATAATTGATGTTATAAATACCCAAATAAATGTAATTTGAGACTTTTTATAAATTCCACTAATTTTATAGGTTAATATGACATGTTAGTATAGATTTAATTAACTTTTTTAAAACTAATCATTCTGTTATGATTTTCACAAAAATCAATTACTAAATAGTGTCAAAATTGACATAAAATAGTTTTTAAAACAAATATTATATTATTAATTGTTATTTTATTCCTAAAAATTTAAGGTTCGGAAAAATGACTTAGATAAGGTTATATATATTAATAATAAACAACTTGGGGTTCGTTTGGATTGTTATAGTAAGTTTATTAACCTTATAGTGTAAGAACACAAGAAGACGCGGTAAAAGTAAAATTATTTAAATTAATGTTAAATCTAAATGATAAGGTCCAAATAGGAACCTAAACTTGTCTAAATTCTATTGTATGAGAGGATTTCGACCCATAATTACCTTAGATTCTAAATAAATAAATTGTGAGCTATTTAAAACCGAATTTGGATTTATAATAAAATAATATTTTCAGTTATTCCAAAGGTGCCCCTCTCCTCCCTTATAAAAGGGAACCCCCTTCCTCTCTTCCTCACACCACTTTGAGCCTTCAAGCTCGGCCAACCCCTACCAAATTATCTTCTCCACTTCCCTAGAAACATCCTAGAGGTTTTTATCTCCATCCAAGACCAATTTTAGTGCCCTAAAAGGAGATCTCAAAGAGGCACTTCAAAGAAGTGGTAATTTCCGTTACTGATTATTTCACCTTTATTTCATCTTCCACTTCTTCTTCTTAGGTTGTTTCATTATGAAGTAATAACATCAGTATCAATAATATACTGATATGTTATTATAAGTATGAAACAACCCTATTTCACCGTCTATCCATCCTACGGAAAATGAAATCACCGCGCGTGCGTACGTACGAAATACCGTCTCCACGCCGTGGTGAAATCTATTTTACACCACCACCTTACTTGGATGGGTATAATGGTGTAAATAATAACTATATATGATTATTTTAAAGTGATATTGATTCTGAAATAGTATAAATACACTCCACTACAGTCCCGCGATCATGAGAACGATATCATCGCTCGTGCGTACGTACGGACTACCGTCTCCACGACGCGATGAGATTCATTCTCCACTTTAACCATTCATAAATGATTATAAAGTATATATAATAAGTAATCATGAAATATATGACATAATAATGATATTGGATTTATGTGTCTGTCATCTACTTAATTCTATTCAACTCAATAAGGAAACGAAAACAGCGTTCATGCGTACGTACGACCTACCGTCTCCATGAACGGTGTATTTATTTCCATTTACTGATTTATTATATAAATGTATATTATGAATATATATTATATATAAATCATGTTTTATATTCTGGAATTAAGTAATCATGATCTAAGTAATCATATGAATAATTACAAGTCAAAACACGGATGACAAATGAAACAATTTTACCCAAAACTCTCTTTAACATGGAATTTACAAAAGAACGGGTAATATAAAGTCATAAGTGAACCATATATGATATCATAGAAATGAGTATGATTCTGGAATAAGTCAATGACATTATTTAAATCATTATACAGGAGGTTCAGACACTTACTAAGCAAATCGGACCTAAGGTAAGGGAAATATCACAATCTCATTTTTATCCGAGATTGTTTATACTTTGGTATTTACTGGGGTGTATTTTATCATACACATCCATGTTTCCTCAATATGTAATATTATTTACATCCACCTACAATTTTTGAAATCCAATTTTACCCTTCGGTGAGTTTTTAGTAAAATATATGAAAGGAATCTTTTTTCGTTTTTCGTACGAGGTACTTTTTGACTTTTCCGACAAAAGTACGAGAATAATGTTTTTTAACTTATACGGAATGAATGGATTTTTAAAACATTATTTCCAAGAAGATTCCCTTACACGTTTTAAAGTTTATTTTTAATCAAATTCTTTTAGTTTAAAATTGTATGACATGTTAAGAAAGGAAAAATGTTTTTGAAATAGAAAGGATATTTTCCTCAAGAATGGAGTTCAAGTGTTTTATCAAAATTATTTTCCATATAAGATAATAAAGGGTTCTGTTTTTTTATCCCTATTATTACATTGATTTGATTATGTTGTGATTATTTTTATGAATTCCTTTATATTATATGAATTGTTTTATGATGTCACGATGTTTAAGATTCCCATTTTTATTACATGGGTTATGCTATGATGTATGGTTTATGATTTTGTGGCACACATAAGAATGGTATCATTATTGGATGGGTGGAACCTATATCTCCCTCCAATGCATTGGTTAAATATTTTATATCTCATGAGATAGACATGGCTGGAATGGTAGGTTATACCGGTTCAGTGAAACAGGACTGAAACGAGGAGTGAACTCGGTTCAGAAATGGACTTTGTCTACTAAGATAGTCTTGGCAATGAGTCTTGACTAATAAGAAATGATTCTCTATGATTATGTGTGTATTCCACAAAGTTTTATGTTTTAAGTTATGATTATTGGGATTACATTTCACTACTATGATTTATCCCATGTTATGATATTATGATCTCTTTTGCAGGTTAAGATTTCCAAAATGTTATGTTCTTATGAATATGATGTGATTGATATTTCTTTTGTTTACCTTTACTGAGCATTTGAGCTCACCCTTTTATGTTTTCTTTTCCCCAGGATATAAAGAAATGTTTTAGGTAAAAAAAGGAAGATCTTTATGGGAGATGTTGAAGATCTTTCACCACGATTATAAGATTATTTTCTGAGTTTCCAAAGACACTAAACTATTACGGTCCTTGTGTGTGTGTTTTTGTTATGTACTAAGAATTCCGCAAAAGTAATGTAATGTCCATGTACGTCAGGCTTCGGGTCTCTACAGTTGGTATCAGAGGAAAGGTTTAGTCAACCTTTGGAAACTAGGATGCGAGAACTTTAGAGATATCCCTAGAGATATTTCTAAGGTTTGTCTAGGGATGTCCCTAAGGTTAAGTATAAGTATAGGTTATAGTCCTATAATTGTGCTAACGATCTTAGAATTAAACCTAAGATGTTAGATATTTTAGGTACTCCCCCTTTATTATGTTGTTTTCCCTAGCATGATTTTTGCCTCTCACACTATTCTTTTTGGGTTTTAGACGATGGCTGGAACACGAAGGAACCGTGTTGATCAATGCAATGGACAATGCAATGATTGTCCTCCTGAACAAACAAATGTTATGGGAGATGGAGTGAAAAATCTTATTGCTATACTTACACAAGCTATGAATCATTCTGGACTTCCAAATGAGCAGAGAAGGGAACAATATTCTATTGAGTCTTTCATGAGGCAATGTCCACCTTCTTTCAGTGGGTCTTCTGATCCACTTGTTGCTGAAAAATGGATCAGTACCACTGAAAAGATATTTTCAGTTCTTCAATGTTCTGAACATGATAAATTCATCTTAGCAGTATATCATTTGGAAGGTGAAGCTGATCAATGGTGGAATCTTATCAAGAATACGAGGCAAAGAGATGAAATTGATTCCATGGAATGGGATGAGTTCAAGAACTTTTTTTTCAATAAGTACTTCCCTCGTATTCTTCGAACAAAGATGGAGAAGGAGTTTCTTGAAATAAAGAAAAAGGATGATGAATCTGTTGGTATATACGAAGCGAATTTTACAAGGCTTGCAAGGTATGCATCTGGATTTATCATCCAACTTGAAAGTAAAGTTGATCGATTATTCAGTGGCTTAAAACCAAATCTTCGAAGGGAATTAGCTATAAGAGACTTCAGTAGCTATGAAGAAATTGTGCGTTGTTCTATCAAGGTATAAATGGAAGTTGGTGTTACTTATCCATCTCATAGTTTTGACAAGAAACGAAAGATGGAGTTCAAGGAGAAATCTCAGAATAATGGTAAAAAGAAGATGAATGTTTCCTTATGCTCAAAGTGTGGAAAAAAGCATGGTGGAGATTGTCTTAAAGGGACAAGTAAATGTTTCAAATGTGGAAAGGAAGGTCATCGGGCATTTGAATGCCGCAATGATGGGAAGAAGATGTCTAGTGATGCAAAAAAAGGAAGGGATACATAGAATGAACCTACTATACTTCAATGCTTCAAGTGCAAGGAAATGGGGCATTATGCTAATAAATTCCCTAATCCAAGGGTTAGTGATAATCGACATGAGAAACCACTTAAGGAAAAGGACAAAGGGAAGTCACATGTGATCACTATTGGCGATGTTGAATATGATAACGATGTGGTGGAATGATTAAGTGTTTATGTAATGGGATTCCAAAATAATGTTGTATATAGTATCGTGGAATATTGGAATATTTATGTATTGGTCTATTGTGGTTTTTATTAATTTTATGGTACCGGTAACCATGGAAAGTGATTGAGATATTTTTAGAAAAAATATGATATGCACATAATGAAGGGAAAACGAGAAAATGAAATATTTGACAGTATTCATGAGATAATGATTGATATAAGGACTAAGTGATATCATGGTTTGAGTATATAGAATTTTGCAGATTTTGGTATGTGGAAAGTGTTAACTTTTAACTGCATTCATGTTTTCGTTCAATGGAGAATACATGATTAAGGCCTTTGAATGTTTGGAATGTTACCAATAAGACATATCTTATGATATATGGGGATCAATGATGGTATTAAATCTCTGGTAATCATTTTCACTATATTATGAGAGTGGACTGCAGTATTATGGACAAGCCTAAAGATTGGAATGGATTATGTTGGACATAAGTTAGTATTGCTTAAGGATAGAAGTTTGTTTTTCTCGATATTATTGATGGGATGTTATAGTAATATAGCTTTAGAAAAAGGACAACCTGCAGGATGGGCGACAACCCATCGCGTCGGACAAGGCTGTGGGAATCGAACCCACAACCGAAGTGAGACTGGCCTTTATCGCCTACCACTGGCCTACAGGAAGTCCCTATTTAGTATAAACTAGTTTTATTATATTAAGCAGTATGATATATGAAGTATAAGTCTATTTTAGGAACCATATATGATTAATCTCACTATAGATGGACTTATGTATTTTGTTTGATAACTTTTATAACCTTTTGTTTGAGACAGATGGAATGACCCATCATTATATCACATGATCTGCTAACACATCACAAATGACAAATTCAACTTCATTTCTTTACGAGATGAAGTGGAAATTTTCCAAAGAACGACCAACAGTGAGACTATACCGAAATCACGAAAGTATTTCTTCTAATTCCAATTTCATCAACTTTAGGGAAACGATCTTGAAAACCAAAAATGTTGTCCTAGTGCTCTTATATCTGATGAATCAGATGGTACCTTAGATCTTCACAAATTTATGGTTTTGTGATTTTTGTCTTTTTCATAGCCATGTTCTCTACCACTCTCCATCAGAACATGATGGTTAGATTTCTCTTCCATATCTATATTTTCACCTATGTGGAAACCCAGTGATTAGTTTATTTGGGTAACCGTTACATTTCATACTTTTGTTTTTAAAGATTGGTTTTGGTATTCCTTTTTATGATGTGGGTTTCAATCAAAGAAACTTTCGAATAGTAAACCATTTATAACCCCGACGAATTTCGAGGGTGAAATTCATTTTAAGGGGGGTAGAATGTAACACCCCGAGATTTTATGAAAAATATTCTTTTTAATTTCATTAATGTCTTGTGTTGTACGCTACACCAAAAGGATCTTGAATAACACACATCCTTGATTTGCCTTGAATTAAATGCAATCGCGACCTTCCTCGATAGCGTGTGTAGTACGCAATACCGAGTTTCACTAAACAATGATATGCTATTAAAATATTATTAAAACTAGCCGTTATGAATAGTAATAACCACTTTTTGAAATTTTGTAAATTTTATTTTTCAAAATGTACTTCATTTTTGGATTCATAATATCGAAATTATCTTAGGGAGAAATTTTGGTACATGTCGGATAACTTTCATTTTCTAATGAATAGTGAAAATTACTAAATTTTAATTAAAAACAACCCTTTTAATCGAAATAATTAATAGTGATAAATTATTAATTTGAGTGGTTTTAAAGTATATTTAGAATATATTTTTACAATTTAATACAATGTTGGTCATTATATGTAATTCTACATTTAAACCAGACATAAACAAATGTCAATCTTTTGATAGTTATTATCTCTTAAGAACACGCTATTTGTTTTGACGACGGGAATTAATTTTTAAATTAATTAATGCAACTGATATGTTTTTAATTTGGTAAAATAGACATCATTTTTGAGTTCATAATATCAAATATAGCTTAGGCCTAATTTTTGGTATTTTTCTGGAAACTTTCATTTTTTGATGAATAGTGAAACCACTAAGTGGTAGTTAGGAAAAATGATTTTTTCATGAAACTTAATTTTACCGCTTCTGTGAGTGGAATTTCAAAAATCTGAGAGACACGGTTGATGTCAGTAAGTAAAATGTGGTTCAATGAGATGAAAATAATTTTTGGTGAACAATAACTTTTTACTTTTTTTACCACAGTTAAAAGTAAATAAGGTAATTAAGGGTAAAAATGTTATTATTATTACCATAACACATGTCCTAATTCTATTGGATAAGTGTAATTCGACCAAAAACAACCTTAGGAATAAAATATGATCATTTAGTCCCACTTGGATTAGATTAGTACATTTATTATTAATTTATTTAAAGAAGGGTTAAAATAGTTAAAATCAAAGTTTAATAAGTAAATACTTTTTAATATAGGGTTATACATAATATAAATTCGACTATAAATACTCATTAGAAATATAAAATGATTTCCTATATAATGGTATTTTATTTGTAATTTTTATACATTAAATAATTTAATTTATTTATGACACAAAGATGATCTAGTAATTATCTTATTAATAAAATATTGACATAATTGATGTTATAAATACCCAAATAAATGTAATTTGAGACTTTTTATGAATTAAACTAATTTTATAGATTAATATGACATGTTAGTATAGATTTAATTAACTTTTTTCGAACTAATCATTCTGTTATGATTTTCACAAAAATCAATTACTAAATAGTGTCAAAATTGACATAAAATAGTTTTTAAAACAAATATTATATTATTAATTGTTATTTTATTCCTAAAAATATAAGGTTCGGCAAAATGACTTAGATAAGGTTATATATATTAATAATAAACAACTTGGAGTTCTTTTGGATTGTTATAGTAAGTTTATTAACCTTATAGTGTAAGAACACAAGAAGACATGGTAAAAGTAAAATTATTTAACTTAATGTTAAATCTAAATGATAAGGTCAGAATAGGAACCTAAACTTGTCTAAATTCTATTGGATGAGATTATTTCGACCCATCCCCACCTTAGATTCAAAATAAATCAATTTTTATCTATTTAAAACCGAATTTGTCTTTATAATAAAATAATATTTTCAGTTATTCCAAAGGTGCCCCTCTCCTCCCTTATAAAAGGGCACCCCCTCCCTCTCTTCATCACACCACTTTGAGCCTTCAAGATCGGCCAAAACCTGCCAAATTCTCTTCTCCACTTCCCTAGAAACATCCTAGAGGTTCTGGTCTTCCTCCAAGACCAATTTTAGTGCCCTAAAAGGAGATCTCAAAGAGGCGCTTCAAAGAAGAGGTAATTTCTGTTACCGATTCTTTCACCTTTATTTCTTCTTCCACTTATTCTTCTTAGGTTGTTTAATTATGAAGTAATAACATAAGTATCAATCATATACTGATATTTTATTATAAGTATGAAACAACCCTATTTCACCATCTATCCATCCTACAGAAAATGAAATCACCGCACGTGCGTACGTACGGAATACCGTCTCCACGCCGTGGTGAAATCTATTTTCCACCACCACCTTACTTGGATGGGTATAATGGTGTAAATAATAACTATATATGATTATTTTAAAGTGATATTGATTTTAAAATAGTATACATACACTCCATTACAGTCCCACGATCATGAGAACGATATCATCGCTCGTGCGTACGTACGGACTACCGTCTCCACGACGCGATGAGATTCATTCTCCACTTTAACCATTCATGAATGATTATAAAGTATATATAATAAGTAATCATGAAATATATGAAATAATAATGATACTGGATTTATGTGTATGTCATCTACTTAATTCTATTCAACTCAATAAGGAAACGAAAACAGCGTTCATGCGTACGTACGGCCTACCGTCTCCATGGATGATGTATTTCTTTCCATTTACTGATTTATTATATATATGTATATTATGAATATATATTATATATAAATCATGTTTTATATTCTGGAATTAAGTAATCATGATCTAAGTAATCATATGAATAATTACAAGTCAAAACACGGATGACAAATGAAACAATTTTACCCAAAACGCTCTTTAACATGGAATTTACAAAAGAACGGGTAATATAAAGTCATAAGTGAACCATATATGATATCATAACAATGATTATGATTCTGGAATAAGTCAATGACATTATTTAAATCATTATACAGGAGGTTCAGACACTTATGAAGCAAATCGGACCTAAGGTAAGGGAAATATCACAATCTCATTTTTATCCGAGATTGTTTATACTTTGGTATTTACTGGGGTGTATTTTATCATCCACATACATGTTTCCTCAATATGTAATATTATTTCCATCCACCTAAAATTGTTTAAATCCAATTTTACCCTTCGGTGAGTTTTTAGTAAAAGATATGAAAGGAATCTTTTTTCGTTTTTCGTATGAGGTACTTTTTGACTTTTCTGACAAAAGTATGAGAAGAATGTTTTTTTAACTTATACGGAATGAATGGATTTTTAAAACATTATTTCCAAGAAGCTTCATTTACATGTTTTCAAGTTTATTTTTAATAAACTTATTTTAGTTTAAAATTGTATGTCATGTTAAGAAAGGAAAAATGTTTTTGAAATGGAAAGAATATTTTCCTCAAGAATGGAGTTCAAGTGTTTTATCAAAATTATTTTCCATATAAGATAATAAAGGGTTCTGTTTTTTTATCCCTATTATTACATTGATTTGATTATTTTGTGATTATTTTTATGAATTCCTTTATATTATATTAATTGTTTTATGATGTCATGATGTTTAAGATTCCCATTTTTATTACATGGGTTATGCTATGATGTATGGTTTATGATTTTGTGGCACACATAAGAATGGTATCATTATGGGATGGGTGGGACCTATATCTCCCTCCAATGCATTGGGTAAAGATTTTATATCTCATGAGATAGACATGGTTGGAATGGTAGGTTATACCGGTTCAGTGAAACAGGACTGAAACGAGGAGTGAACTCGGTTCAGAAATGGACTTTGTCCACTAAGATAGTCTTGACAATGAGTCTTGAATAATAAGAAATGATTCTCTATGATTATGTGTGTATGCCACAAAGTTTCATGTTTTAAGTTATGATTATTGGGATTACATTTCACTACTATGATTTATCCCATGTTATGATATTATGATCTCTTTTGCAGGTTAAGATTTCCAAAATGTTATGTTCTTATGTATATGATGTGATTGATATTTCTTTTGTTTACCCTTACTGAGCATTTGAGCTCACCCTTTTTTGTTTTCTTTTACCCAGGATATAAAGAAAGGTTTTAGGTAAAAAGAAAAAAGGAAGATCTTTATGGGAGATTTTTAAGATCTTTCACCATGATTAGAAGATTATTTTCCGAGTTTCCAAAGACACTAAACTATTACGGTCCTTGTGTCTGTGTTTTTGTTATATACTAAGAATTCCGCAAAAGTAATGTAATGTCCATTTACATCAGGCTTCGGGTCTCTACAACGATCCAACCAAAGTTCTTCATTCTTAATTAGAGGGAATCCTTGCTGTAGGTTCGTTATAGAATTTCTGGGGTTTAATTCTCATTCCCCCAGTGCATTAGCCTATTAAAAAGAATACACATCGTAGAATTTATGTTACAATACAACGTTGTGTCCTTATGCTGTTTCATTTATGAAACAACGTATTTGTTACCCTCCATTTACGAGCCACTAAGGTGATTCCATTAATTCACCTCATCACCGCACTACCAATCCACCGTCCGTCACTCAACGACAAGGGAAGAAAAATAAATAAAATAAATTCTTGAGTTATTTTATTATTTTATGAAAATTCTAGAAACTAACTTTTCCGTCCGACCCTTTATGATCAAAGTTAATTCCTTTATAGGTGAATAATGATGTTCCGAGTTCAACAGTGCACTCATATTTTTTGATTGGATCACTGGTTCATAATTAAGAAAAATCTACTAGCACATTTACTTAAAAGAACTTAAAAAAATTCAAAATTCCGTTCTGGGATCACCGGGCCTTGGAATCACGTGTTTCTAAAGTGTGTGGTCTCGAAATAATTCCATACAATTTAAAAAAAATTATATGGAAATTCTGGAAAATTAAATTCTCCACACCTTAGGGATTTACGTCCCCAAAATCCAAAACAAGGGATAATCAAACAAATTGGGCTACTGAGCACGAATCTGGGACTCCAGCTCCCATGTGCTCTCATAGAGATTCCTATGCTACCACTGAATGCGCACCAGAGGAATCGACCATCCAAAAAGGACCTAATACTGTTGATCCTCTATCTTTATGAGGAACTCCGCAAATGTCACCCTATCATCAATGTCTAGCTTTCCCCAGAAGATGACATGCAATGGATCATGCACGTACCTTCTCAGCTACGACACGTGAAAAAAATCGTGCACCCAGTGCATCTGTGGGGGAAGATCTAGGTGGTACGCCACCTCACCAAATCTATTAAGAATATGAAAAGGTCTAATGAACCTCAGAGATAACTTTCCGCCCTGTCCAAATCTCCAAAATTCCCATCAGGGTGAGACCCTAAGGAACACATAGTCTCCCTCCTCGAACTCTAAGGGTCTCTGTCTCCTGTGAACATACAATTTATGACTACTCTGTTCAGTCCTCATCTACTCCTGGATGATTTGAACCTTCTCAATGGTATCCCATACCAACTTTGGACCCATGAGTGCTGACTCCCCTGAGTCTGTCCAGCGTAGAGGTGATCTGCATGGCCTCCCATACAAGGCCTCAAATGGTGCCATGATAATGGTGGAGTGATATATATTTTTCTAAGAAAACTCCACCAGTGGTAGGTGGTCCTCCAAACTTTGACCAAAATCTAGGACACAAACATGAAGCGTGTCCTCCAAGGTCTATATGGTCCGCTTCGTCTGACCATATGTCTGAGGGTGAACAGATTTGATCAAGCATAGTTGGGATCTGAATGCCTCCTGAAATACCTTCCACCAATGAGATGTAAAGTTTGCATCATGGTCTAAGATGATCATCTAAGGCACCCTATGAATCTGCACTATCTCCTAGACGTAGAGGTGACCCAAACCCTCTACCGATCCCTGCTCCTGGATGGGTAGGAAGTGAGTTGACTTGGTGAGTTGATCAACGATCACCCGGATAGAATCATGGCCCATGGACGTGTGTGGTAACCCCGTCATGAATTCCATGGATATACCACCCTACTTCCATTTCAGTATCTCAAGTGGCTATGCCAAGCCTACTGGGACCTAATGCTTGGCCTTCACTTGTTGAAAAGTGAGGCATTGGAAAACAAACTATGCCACTACTTTCTTCATCCCTGGCCACCAATACTGATGTCGGAGGTCCTGGTACATCTTCACCACACCAGGATGTACTTCCAAAGGGTATATATGGAACTCCCTCAACACCTCCTCTCGTAATGTCACTGGTACTACTATGCATCCCCTAAAAAGGATGATGTGCTTCCCACTTATCGAAAATCCATTAGGAGACTATCCTAAGGATAGCTGAGCACGTCGGGCCTCACAGTCAACATCCACAAGCTATGCCTCCCTAAATCATTGTAAGAGTGGGGAAGTGACAATCATTAACTGAAGGTAGGATGCTTCATCCTCATCCATGAAGGATATATACATCATATCTAGCTGTTCTATCATCTCACTCAACAGTTGTAAGCCAGACCTCCTGCTGAGTGTTCCTGCCACCACGTTCCCCTTCCTAGGAGTATAGACTATCTCAAAGTCATAGTCCTAGAGGAACTCTATCCATAGACGCTATCTCATGTTCAGGTCCTTCTATGAGAATATATACCTGAGAATCTTGTGTTCAGAGTAGATGGTAAAGCATTCACCCATCAAGTAGTTTTGCCACATCTTCATGGAAAAGACCACTACTGATAACTCTAGGTCATGGGTCGTGTAGTTATTCTCATGATGCCTCAACTTCCATGAGTCTTAAGCGATCACTACTCACTCTTGCATTATGACACAACCTAGTCCAGTCCCTGATGCATCATAGAAAACTACATACCCAACACCCTCTTCTAGTAGTCTCAAGATGGGGGCACTCTTTAGTCTCCGCCTCAGTTCCTGGAAAATCTCCTGGAACTTCTCCGTCCACACGAAGGGTTTTCCATTTCATGTAAAGGCTGATAAAGGTGCTGCTACTCTGGAAAAGTTGGGCACGAAACTCTGGTAGTTTCCGGCCAACCCCAAGAAACTCTGCACCTCAGTCACGCTCCTGGGTGGCTACCAAAAAAGCAATACCTCTATATTTTTTAGATCCAATAAAACTCTAGCCTATGAGATGATGTGTCCTAGAAAGTGGACCTATGGAATCCATAACTAGAACTTTGAGATATTAATGTAAAGCTGGTGTTCTCAGAGTGTATCCAGGACTATCCACAGGTGTGTAGCATAATCCTCCCCTGATGCCGAGTACACCAAGATTTCATCAATGAAGACTACCATGAAATGATCAAGGTAAGGCTAGAAGATCCTGTTCATGAGTCCCATGAACACTAATGGGGAATTGGTCATGCTGAAGGGAATCATCAAGAATTCATAGTGGCCATGTCAGCATCTAAAGGCTATCTTCAGTATGTCCTCATCCTATAACCAAAGCTAATGATAGCCTGATATGAGGTCTATCTTCAAGAATCACCTCACTCCCGTTAGCTGATCGAAGATGTCATCAATCCTTGGTAGTGGATACTTGTTATTCACAGTCACTTGGTTTAGGAACCGGAAGTCCACGCAAAACCTCAAACTCCCGTATGCCTTCTTGGAAAACAATACTGGGGCTGCCCATGGTGAAATGCTGGGTCTCAAGAAGCCCTTCTCCTGCAAGTCCTGCAGCTGTACCCTCAATTCACAAAGCTATATAGGAGCCATTCAATATACCAGAGTGGATATCGGTGCCATCCCCAGGTACAAATCGATGCATATGTCTATCTCCCTACGAGGGGGTAGTCCCAAAAAATCCTCAAGAATGACATCCTCATACTTTCCCACCACTATAAGAAAGCTTAGACTCCTCTCGTCCACCGCACTGAGGGTAAGGCTTGCCAACTGGTGAGTGATCGGCTGCACCCTCCTCTGAGAAATTCTGTCTTGTAATGTAAAAGTTCCCTTCTCACCGGTTAAGGAAAACCTGGTCCCATCCTCATGGACACACTGCAATTTGCACCTAAAAAATTTGATTTGAGCATAGACTGTAGATAGAAAGTCCATACCCAAGATGACATCGTAAGGCCTCGACACCGCTACTAGGAGATCCTAGCCAAAGATCTCACCTCCTAGAGTGATCTCACACCACCAGAACCAGTGTGTAATCATAGAATCCCCTCCCGTTGGAGTCTCTAATAGTAATGATAGAGACAACGACTCCACCTGAATCTCTAAGCCTCAAATGAGTTCTGTGGAAAGGAAAGAGTGACTAGAACCTATGTATATAATAACTGCAGCTAAGGTGGAGAAGACATAGATCGTACGTCTAATTATCTCTAGAGTATGATGGTCATAGGACACTATCTCTTGAAGTTGGCCTCGCCCCTGTCCGATGGATCCTTGAGCCCTAGGGGTGGTGGTGGTAGCACCTCGAACTGTTGTACACCGCCTGCCGCTCGTCCTGCTCCCCTACCATGTTCTCCACCCAGTGGACCTCCTCGCTCAAACATCTTCCCCTTCCTTGGTGACCCCTCAACCGTATTCTAATAGTTTGTGTGGTGGGTCAGGTAGTCACGAGCCATGTGTCCCTGCTCGTCGCTCATGAAGCATAACCTGGTCCCTACCGACTCCCTTTGCTTTGGGAGCCCTGCACTACCGACCCCGAGTCCTGGGGTCACCCTTGAAAGACATGGCCCACTTGGGCTCCCATGTCTGCTGCCTGTTGTTCATCGCTGAAGACTCTGATGCCTGATGTCTGCTGATGGCTCCAACCATCGGTTCCTGCTATGATAAGAAGCTCTCCACAAGAAGGGCTCACTCCATCACTCCAGACTAAGTGGGGATGCTGAGAGACACCATGGAGTCCCTGATCTCCCATCCGAGTCCCTGCTCAAAGGTCTGGGTCCTAAAGAAAGGGCCCTACACCATGTATGTGGTGTATCAAGAGAGGTTTGTAAACCTCACAGAGTACTAATCCATTGACATGATGCCCTACTACAGGTGAAGCAACTCATGTATGCACATAGAGCACAAGGTCGCGGGGAAGAACTCCCCCCCAGAAAATCTACTCAAAGTCAGCCCAAGAGAGGGTCTCCACATCATGAGTCTGAATCGTCAGACTCCACCATCTCCCTGCCGATCCCTAAAGAAGTCTCGCAGTTAAGATCACCATCTGGTCGAGTGGCGTCCTCACTAAGAGGAAGACCCACATCACCGCCTCCAGCCAGTCCTTAGAAACCTGAGGATTTGTCTATCCCTGGAACCTGTGAGGTCTCTGTCTCTAAAACTCATGAAATGCACTGAGTATGCATACGTCCTCTACCAGTAACATCAGCAGTAACTACTAATCAATGGGTGGTGGAAAGACTAGTGCACCACCCAAAAGGCACATCTCCAGGACTGGTCCCTGAATCGATGCCTCATATCTAGGTGGTCTTTCCACACAATCACGTATCAGTAGCCTAGTTGGATGTCTATGTGGAGGCATCCTGAAATTGATTAAGATTTACCACAGACAGAATTTTATACCTAGTGAGCTGAATCTTATTAAAGAATATCACAAGGAGACACTTATGTAACCAGTGTTTTCATGTATAGAGATGAAAAACAGAATTCAGGGTCTTAGTGTATGGATACGTCGGCCGCCACACCAATACTGGACTCCCCAAATCTGAAATTCAAACTCCAAACATTCAACACTATTTCCCAAACACAAAATAACAGACTCCTGGTCTTTGTGGTAGAACCAAACACCTCTGATACCACTTTGTCACGACTCGTCCCCCAGGATCCATACTGTGACATACCCCAAGCCCGCCTTCTAAAGGCTAGGGGTTGGCGACTAGAACCAAAGGTGTCAACCTAAAAGTGGGAGGCATTTTTCTGAGTACCTACACACACACACACACACAACCATGTCCCAAAGTTGGAGAAGTAAACAAGAATTTCACTAAGTACAAGTAAAACTAAAAGTCAAATGGGCCAGAATACAAATCCAACAAAAGACTAACCAGAAAACAAGAATGTACAAAGAAACAGTAGATATCCATCCACTGAAAACCCTACCTGATGGGTTGGTACAAATTACCTATTGGAAGTCGTAGAAGTATGTCCCATCTGCCTGGTCTCACTAGGCATCACTGGGTCCTGGGCCACTGAGTCCTCCATCAAGGCGGCGGTCATCTACACTAGACACAACATGTGCAGACGAAGCCCGTGCAGGGGTGAGTAACATAATACTTAGTAGAGGCCCCAAAACAACAAAGAAAAGACCACAAAGAAATCCAAAACCAAACCAAAAATCATGATCACCAAGCATGATCACGAATTAAGACAGCTCACACTAGGTATATTCTAGAGTTGGATAGTAGAATCATTAGTCACATCATCAAACACCACAGGCTGCTGGAGAACTCATCCTCAATGAGTAAAGTGGGCCTTCCAGGTCACATAAAAGTCACATCCCACTAACCTTAGGACTGATGTGGTACTCATCCCTGATGAGTACCATGGGTATATTGAGTCACACAGAAGCTGCTCCCCACCGTGGTTATGATAGGTCACATAGAAGCCATTTACCACCTATGGCCATACCGAGGTACTCCTCCAGTCAAGTACCGTGGGTCTTTTTGGTCACATAGAAGCTGATCCCCACTACGGGACTTCCAGGTCACACATAAGCTACTTCCCATTGAGACATATTATCCGATCCACATAGGGTCGCTCGTCAGCAGTCTTTAGGTATCATCCAATCACTGGGTTTTCGCACGTAGAACACTTGATCTTGATAGAACCTCTCCCAAAGCCATTCATTGAATTTCAAATTCCATGAAATCCTCTATAGAGTATTCCAAAAGATCCACCTCATCGTGAGAGTTCCAACACCACAAATGTCTCATCAATCGGACGCCCAGTTTGAAAGATATTGGCGTTTTTCCAAAAAGGGGCCGATTGGGTTCGAGTCTGGTCTGACCCGACCCAGGCTGGGGTCCACTGACCTGACCTGGGTCTGCTGACCCAAACCGTCTTGGGTTCTTTGACCCGACCCGATGGTGTGGGTTTGGCCAGACTCACGCCTTGCCCGACCCACGCTCTGACCGACCCGCACCCTACCCATTGGGCAGCCGGGCCCACACCCTATCTACTGGGAAGCTCAGCCCGTGTCCTACCCGTTGGGTGGCTTGGCCCACTCCCTACTTAGTCTTCCTGGATGGGAGGCAGCTGGAAGACGCATCCGACTCCTCATCGCCCTACGTGTCATCAGTGGGCCCGCCTTCTCCACCGCGGTTAAGCGATTGTGGCCTACCGCTATGCGGCTGGCCCACCCAGCCTGCCGGATTCCTCAGACGCAGTCAGGGACCGCACACCCCCGATATCCATGGCCCGTAGCTGTGGGCTGCTCCACCTACGTGGCTGAGGAGCCGTGTTCTTGCCACCAGTTTCCAACCTAGTCGGCGGATCCTCCCACTATGCCGCAGCTCATGCCGGACACGAAAATTAACTCTGGAACACCATCATGGTGCACCGACGGGTCTTTCCACGGGCCACCGAGTCTACACTGGTGGTCCGTTCTTTACATCGAATGCGCCTCCGGCCTCCATGGGGTATTTACTTCTATTAAAAGGCCTCAAATTTTCCTTCTCACCCCTTCAAATGTTCGTCCATGAAGAATGCACAAGAGGAGGAGATCGTGCCTTGTTTGTGTTAGCCTGCGCCCTCCATGTTAGATTTTTAAAATAGGGGGAGGTTTGGTGATTGTTTTCTATCAATAATAATTTAATCCTGAATAGAAAATCCATGAAGGACACCCTCCTGCAAGAATTCACGATCCGCAGATCAACTTTTTCATGGGTTGGTCCACGTTCATCATTTTAGAATAAGAACAGGGGAAAAAGTAAAACAAATAAACCCCTACCTCAATCAATGTTCATCGTTGAAGTGCTCTAGCCTCAAGGATTAAAGCTCCATTGGAGTTCGTTGCTTCCCAGTACCATTCTTCGTAAAGCTTCAATGTTTCTTGCGATGCTATCAGTGTTTTTCATTCATTGTTAGAGGGAATCCTTACTGTAGGTTTGTCAAAGAATTTTCATGGTTTAATTCTTATTCCCCAACATGTTAGCCTGTTAAAAAGAATACATGTAGCAGCCTTTCTATTATGCTTTTATGTCACTCTATTACACTGTTTCATTTATGAAACAATGTATCTGTTATGCTCCATTTATGATCCACTGAAGATCTTTCATTAATGCTCCTCTCCGTCGCACTGCAGGGCCGTCGTCCGTCGCTCAACGGTGAGGGTAGAAAAAGAAATAAAATAACTTCTTGACTTATTTTATTATTTTACGAAAATTTCATAAACTAACTTTTTTGGCCAACCCTTTCCAGTTGAAGTTAAGTCCTTTCTAGCTAAATCCCAACATTCTGATTTCAATGGTGCCCTCAATTTTTTTCAATCCGATCACTGGTTCAAAAGTTAGAAAAACCCTCTTGCACATTTACTTAAATGAACTTAAAAAAATTCAAAATTCCATTCCATCTCACTGGGCCTAAAAATCACGTTCCTCTAAAGCATGTGGTCTCGAAATAATTTCATACAATTTAAAAAAAAATTATACATAAATTCCCGGACATTACAATTATAATGTTTGTATCATCATTTCAAATTTCCATCCATCTAAGGATGATATATCATGCTCATAGTCAACAGAGTCTCAAGGTATTATTATAAGGATTTATAAAAACAAGACATAAACCTCATATCTCTGTATGATACTATAAAAACTGGTATTCCATGCCTCTTTACCAATTCTCAGATATATATTTTAGACAGCTCCTCCAACGTATGAGATTTACCAATAGGGATGAAATGGGATGAATTTGTGAGCCAATACACTATCACCCATATGGAATCATGTTTCCAAACCATCCTTTGGATATATATATATAAAATACATGGCTATCTGCTCCGATTTCCAAACAAGAATATGTAAAGACAACAACATACCCATTGGCCACTGGTGATTTTCCTTAACTTGCTAACATGTAAGGAATTTCATATCATACTCAACTACTTTTATTTTCATGACACACCACCCAAATTGTCCTTTAATTTCCTTAGACATCTATTTGATTCTACGATGATTAACCCATATCAAATGGTAGTAAGAATAAAGAAGTTGTTCTTGAGAAGACAATGGTATGAACATCTGATCTCAAAACCACAAAACCGAACTCCCATCTGGCTTCCATACCTTAATGGTTTCTCCACCATTATATTTTGATATCATTTCAATAAATTTAGAAGCATATGTATGTGCCTCTATAAAAATATCTATAAAATCATGAACCAAATAAACTGGAATGAGAACTGTAACAATACCTCAATCTTCAAAATACAAGTACATTATATCTATCATTGACATTAGTGTCCACTAAACTAAAGCCTATTTTTACAACTAATCATATGAATTTATACTTAATGAATTAACCAATGAATTTCCTTTACCCAATGTATACATTAAGTCAAAGTCAAACATTTGGAGATACTCCTTCCATCTTATTTGATTTAGATGCAAATATATTTGTGAGAATATGTGTTTTAAACTCATATGATCTATAAACAACATAAATTTCTCACAAAAATTGGTAATGAAGCCAAGTCTTCAAATCATGGACTATAATAGCTATCTCTAAATCATGTGTTGGGTAGTTCTTCTCATGAAACCTTAAATGTCATGACCCATAAGAAACAACATGTTCTCCCAACATGATAACACAGTCCAACCCAGATCCCAAAGCATAACAATAATCCTCATAACCCTATTCTAATTCCATAAATATCAAGATCAATGTTGATGTGAGGAAAAATTCAATATCTTAAAAAAGACTTATGAAATTTTTCATTCCATTAGAATGAAATATTTTTACTCGTTAAAGCCATCATTGGTGAAACTAGTCATAAAAATTCATGAAAAATCATTGGTGATAACCAGATATACCAAGGAAATTGTGTTTCTCAAAGACTTTATTTGGTGTTTTCCATGAAATCATAGCCTTTATATTTTATGGATCCACATGAACACATTTTTTAGTGATTACATGGACATGGAAACATACTTCTTATATCCAAAAATTACACATTGAAAGTTTGGTATACAAACGATGATATCTCAAGATTACCAACACTGTCACCAAGTGTTTCTAATTCTCAGACCCTATCCTTGAATACACCAATATATCATCCACAAACACCACTGTAAAATAATTCATATATATTTTAAATATATGATTCATCAATTCCATAATGACTACTGGTGTATTCATAAAAATGAAAAGAATAAACAAATACTTGTAATGGACATATCTACTCCTGAAAGATGTCTTCCAAATATCCACCTTCCAAACCTAAAATTGGTGATATCTTATTCTAAAGTCGATTTTAGAGAACCTTTGGGCTCCCCTCAATTGATTTAACATGTCATCAATTCATGGAAGTGGGTACTAATTCTTTATCATAACCTGGTTAATCTTATGATAATCCACACAAATCCTTAGAGTTCTATAAACCTTTTTTCTCAAATAAGACCAATGATACACATGAATACATACTTGGATGAATGAACCCCTTTCTTTAAAACTCTTTCAACTATATTTTCAATTACTTAAATTCTTTTGGTGCTATATGATAAGATAGAAATGAGATAGGACTAGTCCCTAGAAAGATTTCAATCATAAACTCCACTTCTCTTGTGGGTGGAAACCCTAAGAAATTATTAGGAAAAACATCTAGAAACTGATCAACAATTGTTGAAAAACTATTATTCTCAATTGCATCCATCGATCCCAAGGTCAATGATACCAACTAGAATGAGATAGTTCCTACTATTTATACCAATAATCTAGTTGAACCTACCTTTAAATTTTGAACTCCACTAAATATATGCTCAACAACATCATTAGTTTTAAAACTTTCCCTTCATGTATAACATTCAATGTGATCTTTGAACATAGTCAATAAATCCATACCACAAATTATTTCATAGACATTCATCTCAAGTACAATGAAGGCTCATATTAATTTAGCTCCATAAATAGTTATAGAACATAATTTCCACATGAAGGCTCAACATTCTCTTTGACCAAGAGGAGTTTGAAGTTTAAAAATAGAAGACATAATCTCAACATGAAAAACTAGAATATAAATAGCATGATAAGTTATAAATGAATGATATGAAACCATATCAAACAAAGCATCCATATGGGTTGAATTCAAAATAATCGTACCTCTCACCATCAATGGTCCAAACTGATCATCCATAATCACTTTCTCATCTCCTTAAAATTTCTTACTAATTACGCTCTTCTCTTTATTAACATGTTGAAATTTACTTAGTTGAGGTGTTGTGGTATTTCTAGAATCACCATGGGTAGATCAGTTCTACTGATGAGAACTATTTTGTTTCCTTCATCCTATCAAATCACATGACATCTGTGAAACATGAGAAGTTCCCCGAGCACCCAATCATGGTGCACAACGAAAATATTTCTAAATATTCCCCATCTGATTGTGATTTTGGAATTCTGTAGGTGGTGTTAGAAAATCTCTCTTCATGTAATCTAAAGAACCAATTTTAATGCATCCTGAAATACTTTTAGATTTAGGAGTAAGATTCACTGATCCAATCATTTGATTATGTGTCATTCGACTACATTGGAAATAGGTACCCCTTATGATTATTCCTAACATCATATCTCCCACTATTTCCTATATGTATCAACATGATTCCTCCACTAGTAGTTTCAGATATGTCCCTTTCTACCACTGTATCTCTATTGACCATATTTGTATAATATATTATAAAAATCATGGAAATATTTGAGAGAATATATGGCCTCAACCCCGATTCAAGAATGCATGACTTCATGGATGCACTAGTAGTAACTTTAGGTGAAAAAAAGAACTAAATTCATAAATTTATCCACATACTCTATCACTGTGAGATTCTCTTGCTTTAAGATTAATTTTTTATAATTCTAGTAATCCTGAATGTGCGGGGATATAATTTTTTTATCAACTCTTCAAAAATACTCACATGAAATTCCTTGTTATAATTTATCCTAAACTTATAAATCCCAACACTAGTATGAAATATCCTCCAGCATGTACTTATCCAACTTGACTTTAAACTCAGTTTGTGTTCCTAGAAAATTGTAGATTCTATTCATCATATTCAACCACACCTATCCTTTTTTTGATTCTAAATCACCCCAAAATATGGGTGGATTCTGATTTTGGAACTAAATGGAACAATGCACTTTCCTTGATTAATCCCTTATATTATTTTTATATATGAATTGAAAATCCTGAAAAATACTCTAAACTAGTTACCGGTTCACCTTTTTCTCAGGTGAAACCACATTCTCATCATCCTCTTTTGGTTAGTTTCTTCTACACCTAATTAGTTCCATTTTCTATAACCTTAATAAATATCCTTTTAATCTCACTATCTAGTAGCTGAAGTCTTAACAATTTCAAATTTAACAATTCACACATATGAAAAAAATGCTTTCTAATATTCAACACTTTCCATTTTGAGCCAAATTTTGAAAATTTCACCACGATCTTTGAAAATAAAACCATTTTCAAAATACCACTACCATACCATTTTCAAAATTTCACATTTGAAAAAAATTTCATCACTTTGAAAAAATCAACAATTTTTTAGCAAATCATAAATCATTACTCAAAATAAATTATGCACTCCTAGTGGGAATTCATTTTTATCAATGAATTTCACACTCTTCTCATCAGCTAAACCCATGATGATGAGGTTAAAACTCTTAGGAGTATCTCAAAACACTCATGTAACCAAATCACTAGTAACTTTAGTCTCAACATAAATAGGTTATAAATGCCTCTTTATTTTATACATTTCATGTTATGAAAATCCTATCTATATTCTACCAATACAACTCAAGGACTAAACTAGAATGATTTTTAGATTGCATGACTGACAAACCAATACCATTTTTACAAAAATAATATGGACTAGCCAAGATTGATTCCATTTGTAACATCCCGACCTCCATATTGGCTTAAGAAGGTGGTAAGATGTTAATAAGAATTAGGTGTCATCCCCAAGACACCAAAGGATATAAATAAATACCAAGGGACTCATAAATAGAGAGAGGATGATTTTAACTTTGAAAATGAAAAAACCAAACCAATATAACCATATCCAAACAACCAATATATGATTTATTGGAAAAATGTAATGAAACTCAAAGGAATACCAACTGAAAACAGTAAAAAACTATAATCATAAACCATATCAGAGTATATTGAGAAAACAAAAAAAATTACCCAAATACAACCAAGTCATCCAGTAGCAAATCCCAACAATCTCCAAGCTCCAACTCAATAATACTTGACCAAGGTATCATGATGCATCACTATAGAATTGGGATACCATACCTTCACCTATGTCTTGATATGTAAAATCTAAAAATACACAAATGTTTCTAATTAGAGGGTGAGTATAAAATCTATAGGATTTCTCCAATAAATTTCCTACTCACTCCACTAGGATAGAACATGTTATCACATTTATATAAAAATATTTATATAAAGAAAATATATAAAACAACTTAAAACATTTCTTCTCAAAGAAAAACCATTTATAATAAAAAAATTTCCATGGAAAGAAACCAAAGAAATCATTAAAAACATTTCCAAAATCCATTTGGAATAACCCATTATATTCCATAAAACCACACACACACAAACACACACACACTAACTCCTGTTCTTACCATTGATCGTGGAACTGCATGTCCATACTCTATCCCTTTGATGGTGGTACTTCATAACCATCATCCAATTCATTCAACTCACACCTAACCATATTTTCCAAAAACCATGCCAAACAAATTTTTCCAAACCATTTTAATAAACAATAATTTTATTTAAAACACTTTTCCAAACAATTTTCCATACATAAAAACCAAAAAATAATTTTAGAATCATCATTAAAAATCATGTAACCAATTGCACTTTCCATCAAAATAATCAATTTCCACAATTCCACAAAGCTTCACTAAAGAGGGTTTCTATCAAGATTTACAATTTTTTTACAATTTAATTAAATAAATTAAATAATTTTGAAATCAAGACTTCATGTTCTAATAAGAGGATTCAAGAGTGAATCCACCTACCTCCTCAATTAGGTGAAAATGAAGAACATGAAAATTCTTCAGCAAACTTGGCTTAGATCTTCCAAAACCACCATAGATCTTGTTCCCTACCATCAAAACAACCATATATCATCATGATTGGAATCACAAAACATGGATATATCCCCAATAGATTAGATCCATGAATCCAAGATAGGGATAAAGAAGGAAACTAAGGAAAACCACCAAGAATGGTAACATACTAAGGAACTCAGACTCCAACACACCAAGCTTCGCCAATAGATTTCTCCCAGATCAAAGGGAAGTGTTTCCACTAACTTAGGAGGAAGAGGAATATGATAGAGGGATGGATTAATGAAAAAAAAGTGTTTTAAGAGTTTATTTAGATTATATACACAAAATTTGGATCTAATTTTTAGTATTTTATGGTTTAGGCCCATGATTTTGAAAACTATGTGAAACTGTTCTCCAGCCACTGCCTTAAAATAACCCTTGCATGGTTGGCTCACATAGTTAGAAAAAACATTCTTCAACAATAATCACACCCTCTTTCCTCACTTTCATGGTTCCCTCTGGGTAGCCACACTATTTGGCCAAACCGTGCACTAACAATATGCCTACCCAATGACCTTTGTTTCCCCATGCATGGTTTCCTAGAGGTGTTTCACAGTTTCGACTAACCATTCTCAAACTGTGAACCTCTATAAAAGCTTCAAAAACATTCCAAATTTCCTCCAAACCATCCCCCAAAAAACCTAACGACTTTATATACTTAAAATAAATAAATAAAGGGTTAATTACTTGAAACTGTGTGCTACAAAATTACTGTAACTATGAATCAATCTTCATATTCAACCATTTAGTTCCATATTCTAGGACTCTTAATTTCTTGTTTTTAATCCTTTTAAATTACTATATTTACATATCAAATTTTGGTATGCCTCATTATTATAAATCCATTATTTTAATTTAAATAACATATCACCATTTATTCTCATTATTACATATTTATATATCACTATAATTCCAAAATAATTCGATATCCATAAGCCCCATTATCTAAATCCATACAAAAACTATATATTTGTGAAATTATTGATATGTTATTTCTAACAGGGGGACTCTTTCTAAAGAAATATGACTATGATATATCTTTTTCATCCTATACTAGGTCTCTAATGAAAAAAATATTATTTTAGCACTAGTGAATCTTCATTATTAAAGAATACATACAAAGGAGTTTCCCTTTAAGGAAATTTTTTATCCTTAATGTGTATCAAAAATTTGTGACACATAATCCTAATTTTAGAGTTAATTTTTTGTTCATTTATTCAGTCTCCTATAATTGAAATATATTATATTGAATTATTAATTCTTGTTGATATCTTTATAAAATAAAAGTAACCTAAAATGTTACATTGTTGTCATTATTTTAATACTGATACTCTCATATTCAAAGTGAATAACCTATTGGATTCTAAATTTATTAATGGACATTCACCTATATAAGAATATTATTCCATTAAATTGTATTCACCTATATAAGAATATAAAGGGTGGGGCCAAGAATTATATAGACCATAGTTTAATCTATAGATGTTATAATTCTAACTATAATAGGTTAATGGGAGCCTCCTAACCCATTTTATCATGATTTCTTATAAAAATGCCTCAATGGGATAATTATGATGTGAGGTGTTATGTATTCCATTATTATGAAATCAAATATTGTTATCTTTATGATTATTTACATGCATTGTTATATCTTATATGATTTTTTCCTCATATATTCATTTATATTTAATTATTTAATTATTTATTCCCTTCATATTTTGTATGTATTATTAATTCCATGATTTTTAAATTGTATATTTCCCTTACTGAGCATTTGATATCACAATTTTATACAATTTTCTATTTCCCATGGAAATAATGAATAATACTACCTGAGACCCGAGGATAAGAATTGTGGAAATATAAAATTTTATATGTTTTTTATGATATGATTATTTTTTCAATGAAATGAAATGTTTATATTTATATATATCTAGTATCCTGAGAATATTGAACATTAATATCATATGAATTATTATCCTATATATATTCTATCACCATTAAAATGAGTAACTATCGAATCTAGGTTACTGGAGTCAGGGAATCTATAGTAAATAATTAATAATATATATAAATAATTAAAAAGGAGTAAAATTTATATAAATATATATTTTTTAATATTTTCTTAATAATCATAAGTTATTTATAGAGTAGTCTTAAAAATTATAACTAAAAATGGGACCTAAGGTAATAATTTTTCCCTTCGAATTGTCTTCACTTTTGGATTCAATTTCTCTCTTATTATATATCAATGTTAATTTCATTTATTATATTATTTAGAAACTTATTCATTATTTATATTTTATTTATTCATATTTAATATTTTTGACACATTCCATTTTTGTTGACAATAATTATTTTGTGAAACTTCTTTCTCTTATCCTTGAAAACAACTCTTAATTATTTATTTAATTTTAGGGTAATGTAATTTTATTTATTTTCCAAATCATATATTCTTATTATTACATATTAATTATTTACATATAATTATCATAATTTCAAAATTTATCAATTCTTACTTTAAATATTATATTAAATTTTAGAGTATATCTCCCATGCCCCCCTCAATTCTCTCTCACTTCATATTTTGAAACATTTTATTTTTACTATGATAAATATAATATTTAATTTATTAAAATGGAATACCATTAATCTTCTTCAATTTATTTCATTGGTATTTACCCACATTTTTAATACTTTCCTTATAATTTATTCCATGACGGGATGTATTTAACTTTAATATAACCAAATTCATTTTGTTTATATGTAATCCATTTCATAATTATTGATAGATGTATAATAATTATATCCTTTATTTTAATGTGGAACACAAGAGTTTTAACATATAATGATGTAATGAGTGAGCCTATAATTATGAAACACTATAATGAATAAATAATGTTTTCATATCATCAGATACTATGTATGGTTATATGAATGATATTAGTATAACTAGGTTATATTCTCTTATTTATAAGCCTAGGAATATGTTTATGATGATTCATTATTATGAATTTAACAAATTATATGAAGTCTTCAAAGTATTTAGATATTATTATAATGATCATCCCCTTCTTATATTATTATAATATAATTTATGATCATTTATGTAATCATATTGATTCATTTATCCATTTTATTTTAATTATTACTCTCTATACTAGGCATTATCTTACACTTGATTTGTGGTATATCACTTGGTTATCATATTTTTGAAGAATATTATAATGCTTCATAGATGTTTAATGACAAATAATTTAAATAATGGTTAAAAATTTATATGTGTTAAAGTTATTCCAACCTAATTTCCCAAGACATTGAACATATGAATTTTGGTTTGTATGATATTGTGTATGTTTGTATTAAAAATGATATAAAAATTTTATATTTAATATATTACTTTTTATAGTTGGTATCAAATAATTTTTTATTGAATTTTTGAATTAGGTTATATAATTAATTCTTGGAAGTTAAGTACTTTTCAATTTTATAAATTAAACAGGAGAATTAATTCACTTACATGAATTATTTTTCTATCCCTGATTTAGTTAAATATTTTTTTTAATAACTAAAATTTTAAATTTTATAAAAAGTTTGTAATTATGGGGAAATAGTTAAATAAAAAATGTGTTGGGAAATTTAATAAATCTTTAAACAATATTCCTTATATTATGGGATATAGTGTTCACAACCTTATCATAGTTCCAAACAAAATTTCACTAGTTATAAACAATAACTAGATCAGTACAAAGAATCAACCTTTACCCAAGTAAGATAAATTTTCCTATAAGTTATTTATGTGATATTTTACACCTTTATATTATTGATCTTCCAGTATATTTATTGTAAAAAAATGGATAAAATCCATAAAAATATTTCTTTGTGCTTTATTTTTCTATAAAAGAGGTGGGTGCTCTGGTTATTTATTGTTTGGAAGGATATACAATTTAATGTAGGTCATTAATCAAGAATATTACAGAAGATATTAATTTCACTCAATGGAATAATAATATTTCATGAAAACATTTCTAAATAATTTTTTCCTTCTAATCTCCATAGAAAAAATGTTAGAGAATTTTTGTTGTTGAAGATAAAATAAAATGAATATATTGTAAAATATAAATTGAATTTAAAAATATATTCAAGGTATATTTTTTGATATCAATAATTATAATTTTTTTTAAATATTATTTATTGGTTTAAAACCATAACATTGAAAAGATTATGAAATTTTAAACTTTGGATATAAGGACTCAATATCATAAATGTAACATATTTTTAGATTTTTTTTAAAGGTTGGAGCCAAAGCCTCATTTATTATTAAATCAAAGAAAATACCTCTTTAACTGGGTAGAAGGAGACCCATTACATAGCCCAAAGTCCCTGTGGGAATTTAGCTCATTACATGGCCTGTAGGCCCAATTTTTTGGCCCAAGGCCCATTCTCTGAATAGTACTTCTATCATACCGCTGCTACAATACCACATAGTACCCGTCGCCGCTACAGTGCTCTACCACCGCTACATTTTATAAATAGACACCTAATGATCATCATATATTAGTGTCTTTGGATACTAGAAACACAATATTATTATTTCATAAAATATATTCAACATCTACCACAAATATCTTATCACATAGTACTCTTATTAATCATACCCTACATGAACCTTTTTACATAACTTGAGGAAAGAGACATAAGAATGGGTGTGCTCAGTTTCTCGGTAAGGGTAAACATATGAGATAATAATATATGATTATATAAAATAATGTGATAATAATACAGGCATGTGACCATGGAAATAACTTACAAAGTGTATACCAAACCTTTTAGAGATCATAAACACGAGTCATGGAATAAAACATTATCATTTCAAAAAAAGGGCCCTAGTAGTGATAAACCATAATAAATAAATCATGAACCATAAACTCATGTCATAAAATTGTTCACTACAATATATATAGAAAACCATTTCATATTTCAAGGATAAATACCAAGACCATCACCATAGTAGGTCAAGGCATATAACCTATTTCACATTATGGATGACGATGCACATTTTTTTAATAGTATATTAGGATGCACTTGTTTTCCATAGGAGATATAGATGCACTTATTTCCCATAATAAATATGGTCACACCTATTTACTATTATATATCAAGAAGAGCCTATTTCTTATAGTGGGATCAAGACCATCGACTTGTTTCCCATTTTTATATCATGAGATATTATGCTTTACCCAATGCGTTGGGTAGAGATATAGGTCCCAATTTTCATAGAAGGAAAATTATACATATGTGTTCCATAAGATCATAAAATATACATCATCACAAGACTCATGAAATGATACATATTTCATAATCATTTCAACAAAGTAACAACCATTGAAAAGGGAATGGATTTTACCAAAATCATTTCATTATAAACACAGCCAATCTTGAGAAAGAATTAGGGCGATATCATTGGATTATATTCATATTAAATATTATATAACATAAAAGTATGTTATCTTATATGTAAAATTATTTTTCAAATTAGTTGTAATAATTCATGAGGAAAATAACTTTTTCATTTTGAAATCACTTATTTTAAAAAAAATGAGAACTCATAAATTATTTTTTTTAATTTTAAAATAAACTTTTAAAATTGTAAAGGATGCTTCAAATCACTAATACATAATGATGTAAAAAAATCCTATCATGTTGTAAAAGTTAAAAAATAACATTCCATCAGTATATTTGTCAAAAGGGTTACAAAGTACATTGTTTTGGAAATAAAAAAAGATTCCTTTCAACCTGTTTAGTAAAAAGTCAAACATAGGTAAAAACAGCTTTAAAAAATTATCGAAGTATAGTAAAAACATTTTTTTAAACATGTTTATAAAACATTGACATAGAATATAAGTATTCCCTAATGGATATTTAAATATAAAAAATCATAAATAATGATGAGATTGTGAAATAAACCCTTACCTCAAGTTTAAATTTTTCTTATTCACGTTTAAAACTACCATATAATAAATTTGTATTTGTTATAAATTTATTCAATAATGGTATATAAATTATATCATGTATGATTTATTTATAATATATTATCACTTGGTTATTAATTATTTATTAATAAAATTACTATTTATGGAGATAACTACTTCATTTTCCAAACATATTTTTGTTTGGTAGTCCCAGTCCTTAAACATAGATTATATTCCCATAATTAATTTTTTTTAATCATAGTATAAAAATCATATATAATAATTTTATAAATATTTATAATCATTCATAAAAAGTAGAGATAGAAAAATGAATTACACCGTTCATGGAGACGGTAGTACGTACGCACACATGAATGTTATTTCCGTTTTTGATTGATGGAATGAAAGAAAGTTAATAATAATTAACATTAAATAATTATTATATCATATATATCACATATATTCATAAAATTTATCCTTAATAACATCAATATAAAATATAACTGAAAAAATAATCACATCACATCATGGAGATGATAGTCCATACGTACGCATGAACAACATTATCATTTCTCAAAAGATTAGATAATAAAAATATATACCATATTTTATATTTAAATATGTATAATAATATTATAAATATCCTATATAAACATTAAACTGATCATAATACCTATCCATAAAATATGGTGATGAAAATGAATTGTATCACTATGTGGAGATGGTAAATTGTACGTATGCATGAGCGATACTTTCACTTCATATTTTATGGGAAAAAGGCTGTGTAATGGTGTTTTTATAATAATGATTAAATTTAATAATATCTAAGATAATGAATTTATTATTTTATGATGAATACCATAGATTTAGAGTTGTTAAATAATATTATAAAATAAAAATGATCTGTCAGAGCGATTACCTCTTAATCAAAATGACTCTTTTATATCTCTTCTAAAGGGCTCTTAAGATGACCTTTTGGGAAGAAAAGAAACCTATATAATATTGATAGGTAAGTGGATAATAGAATATTTTAGATTATGTTCAATATATAATTCTCAATGTGGTTTAGTAAAGTGTGGGAGGAGGTGTCCCTTTATAATTGAGGTGAGGGGCACTTTTAGAATTTCCCAAAAGATTAAAGTATATTAAGACTATTCTAGATCCAAATGATTCCAAATGGAATATAAATTCAAAGGGTATAAAATTTTAGACCACATATTGTCCCCATTGTTCATATTTAATATTTTAATGATATTTAAATAATTTAATAAAATATTATTCCAATAAAATACCATTATTGTAAATTTGGAACTATTCATTAATTTTCCTTAAATTTCAAAACAATAAGAAAAATTCCAAAAAAAAATTTTATTATATAATAAACATGTCATGTTAATATATATAATTATATTATCACCTTAAATATCTCAAATAATGTTACATTTATAAATTTTAATACCATTTATTTTATTTTTTCATTAATTGAATAATTACTGTGTTAGTGTTATGTAAGATTTTAAGGTAATTATTTCTTCCCTAAAAATTAAAAATTAATTAAAATTATGAATATAAATATTTTATATTTAAAAATACTATTTATAGTCTAACATATTCTCTAGATAATCCCATATTAAAATATTATTATTATTAAAAATAAGAATGTGACATGTTTAAATTTTCTTGGACTAAAATACTATAAAGGTCATAATCTCATCCAAATGGCCAAAAAAGGTTATAAAAATGAAAATTGTACGAGTATGGTTGAAAGTAACTAATACAATAAAATTTAGGCATGTGTTGGTGTTTTTTTAATAGTACTTATTATTTTATTTTTAACCCAAATTACCGGATTTACCATTACCGTGGTAATGAAATTGCTACAGTTAGTATTTTTAATATCCAAAAATTAAAGAGAAATATTAAATAAATATTAAATAAAGATTATAAATATTGAATAAATTTCTCATTATCCAACTCAATGAATTGGCTGAATTTAATTTAAAATTTAGCCCGCAAAACATAATAAAAAATAGTTTTCTTGAAAAAATGCATTTTAAGCCAAATAATGTACTTATACCAAAATAAGGTTTAAATATTTATTAAAATGTAATTAATTATAATTTAAAAAATTCAAGAGTAATTATGTTACATTGAGATCAAATTCAATTTCTAAAGGGACATTTTAATATAAATAAAATGACAATGTAATAAAAATCGGTATTTTCACCATTCAATACACCATCAATAATTCTATTTTTTATTCCTAAAGGTTGGATAAAAAACTATCTAGATACAAGAAAAAATTGAGTCAAACTATGATCAATAGAGTATATAAAAATGAATGCCTGGGGCATCACTTATCACTATGTTCACACACTCAATGGGCAACATACCCATGTTAGAAAAGGTCTGTAAAGAGTGAGTCTGAGTAGCCCTGGAGGTGAGATAGTCTGTTATTTGGTTGCCTTTTCACGTGGTGTGAATAATTTCCACATGATCATTGATGATTTTTTTATTGTCAAATTTGATATATGATAGTCTAGGGAGGATGGATCTTCCCTTTGAGAGATTCATAGAGAATCTGGGAGTCAATCTCTACTACTTCCAACATGATGTTATTGATATGTAAAGATCCAAGCCTTGGAAGCATGGAATTAGCCTCCACTCTAAGTGAATCACCTGATCCAAAATAATATGATAAAGAATAAATCCTAAAACCATGTTTATCCCAGACTAGGCCTCCACCACACATTTCCCTCATATTGCAAGAACCATCCGCATTGAGCTTGACCCCACTTGCTGGAGGCCTCCAACACACCCAAAAAACCTATAAGGGATTGGTACTACTAGAATACAAGATATGGTTGGGAATTAGGAGTATAAGAGAAGGATCATGATCCATGTACTTCAGAATAATTACAAGATCCACAACCACACACCCGGTCCTCACAACCAGGGCTTGTATTGAGCTCCTATAGCCATTTACATAGTTTTTGTTTTGATCATTCCATAAAATCCAACACCCAAAAGTGATAATGATGGTCCTCACCATCATTTATTGTAAATTATTATTGGTACCTTGTATCCATTGTTAAAATAAATCATTAATAGTGGAGGCATCCATTGGAATTCTCATAAAAACTTCTACTGAACACTATATGTCCATTTCCCAATCACCTATGAAAAATAGGTGGAGGTTTATTTCTTCTTTGGGCTGTGCACAAGAGAATAATTTTAATACCATATATATTACCTTGAAATGTATTAAGTCATTAGTGGGTAGATAATTGTTGTGAACCTTCCATATTAAGAATTTTTACTTCATCAGGACTTCCTTGCACCAAAGACAACTTCCCCATGGATCAATATCATCATTTGAGTTCATGGTTCTATGATAAGCCTTAGTAGTGAAGACCACTGATGGAGAACCTATGAATATACATTTGTTTGATTCTAGGGTAAGGGAAATGAGATAAAAAATATGCTATTTCTATTTATTGAGAACCACTCAGATGAAGCTAGGATATGTGCAGGCTTGACGAAAGGTAATGTCTGGAAAAGGGAACCAGAAAATCTGAGTCTAGAGCCAACCGAATTAGCTTCTTAGAAGTTAATATCACCATGACCAATTATCCATCATGTATTTAATTTTATTATTGGCATGATATTATCAATCTTCCACCAAAGCACTGAAGCATTATCCCTAGGGCAGGGAGAGTGACAACTATATCTGGTTGTAGGGAAGGATGCCCAAAGTGATTGTCCTTGAACATGTTCCCAGGAAAGTATAGCATGCAGGCTGTTTATTACTTCCTTCACACATCTTAGGTTGATTATTCCATAATTTAATGGTCTTACCATTTCCCCCCATGATGCATAGTGACACCTCCCCTCCGAGTGGGCGTCCCATATGAAGGAGAACATGAGGGCTTTATTTTCCTTAAGAAATGATTTTTGAACATTAAGAACTGAGAGGATATGAATTGGAATTGATATTAGGACACAATTAACCGAAGTTATTATTCCAACAAATGATAGTAATCTATTATTACAATTGTTAATACGAGACACAATTTTTTCAACCACTTTATCAAAGTGATGAATATAAAAGTATCATGGGGAGATGGGATCTCCTAAGTACTCTATGGGGAAATTCCTTCTTTGAATGCCCAATATAGACTCAGTTGAATGAATCTGAATCTCTATGTAATGTCTTTAAATGAAAATTCTACTTTTATTAGAGTTGATACATTGTCTGCTCCATCTACAATACTCTTCTAGGGTTCCAGTAA
The DNA here is from genome assembly GCA_963277665.1 of Viscum album. NCBI lineage: Eukaryota > Viridiplantae > Streptophyta > Magnoliopsida > Santalales > Viscaceae > Viscum > Viscum album. Next base: position 1,705,595,413 of record OY728145.1, read on the forward strand.
TACCCATGATTGATCTCTTATTTACATTGAAAAAAAGAAGCATTTCCTCTACAAACATGAGATGAGTGACCCCTTGAGAATGAGACCTACATTTTTAAGGGGTGATACCGCCTTATTCTTGGTTCTTATTTATAATATTTTTGAGAGTATCCTAATCCAAAATAAAGAGACTTAGAGAAAGTGGATCCCATTTTCTGATTCCACAGAAAAAGTTTAAAAAACCACATCTCCAGCCCATTAAAATGGTTGAAAACCCAGAGGAACTAAAACACATGAAAAAAAGTCTGCATTCCATGCTGAGAAACCCATACCTAAAAAAAACATCAAAATAAATCCCCATTAAATTCTATCATACACCTTTTTCATGTTTATTTATATAAAAATATTGGATCCATGAAATTTCTTATTGATATCAGAGATCATCTCTTGAGAAATACCAACAGATCCTTGGATAGACTGTTATTGAATAAACCCATGCTGCTCACTTGATATTCTGGTTGAAAAGTATGAGGTAAGTCTTCTATTGTGCATACTAGAAAGCACCTTATAGGAGAAATTTCACATGCTAATTGAACTATATTGACTTAGAGAAGAGGGATACTTCACCTTTGTAATGAGGAAAATAGAGGTATCATAGGAAAAACTGGGAAGGTTCCCTACCCTAAAAAATTCTTGAATCATCTCAATGAGATCATCCTTCACCATTTCCTAAGAAGCCACCTTAAAAGATCCTAGGAAGTTGTCAGTACCTATAGAGCTATCTTGATTAAGAGAAAAAATAGCCTCCTTGATTTTCTCCTCAATTGGAAAGGAACCAATAATGTCATTATCAGAGTCAAAGACCACATGAGGGATGTTATCAAAGATATCTGCAGGACCACCTAGATACCCTTCCTGCATGTTGGGGTTAGGGTCAGCAAGATATGAGAAAATAAAAATATTTTCCATACCTAAAAAAACCTTGATGTTGTTGGTATAAGACCCATTACTCTTTTGAATGTTTGGACTAGAAGTCCACTTTTTCTTCATTATGTATGCATGGAAGTAAGCCTTGTTTTTGTCCCTTCTTTAATCCATGTAACCTTACATTGTTCATGGATCAAACATTATTGTTATAAAAGGATCTCAACTAATCTATTTTTTTGGACCATAGAGTAGAAAAGGTATTCATTCCATGAATCTTCAAGGGATGCCTCCATGTGATCTATCTCATATTTGAGGGAGGAAAGGTCATTCACATAGGGTTGCTGCATCTCAGGCCACTGAAGTAAATCCCCTTTTAATCATCTCAATTTATTATAGAAACCTAGACAGTTGTTTCCTTTCATAGGTTTGTTCCATGATTCTCCCACTTCATATAAATATCAAGGAATAGTTATCCATAATTTTGAAAAGAAAAATCATCCAAGATGGTCCTTGCTCCTGATTAGAGATACCATGATTGGAGAATGGTCAGATAAAGCTCTAAAAATATGAGTCTCATTAACAGAGAGGAAAGAAGATATGTCATAGATTTTCATTGGGAAATGATCTAGATGACATAATGTATGATCGGATCCATTACGGTTATTGCACCATGCGAATTTATCACCTTCATAACCTAGGTCTAGGAGACCTGTTTGAGTCATAAAATAGGAAAAATCTTGTGTTTATTTTCTAGAGTAAAGGTTACCACCTTTCATCTATGAGTTTTCCAAAATCACATTGAAGTATCCGGAAACTAGCCAAGACTTTTCCTCTAGATTTAAAGAACTAAGACCTTGCTAGAGATCCTCTCTCTTAGAAGAGTCACAATTACCATAGAAAAAAGTAATTAATAAGATGTTTTGAACTTTACTAATATTTATTGTGATGTATTGATCTGAAATGTCCACTAACTCAACACTAATTATAGGTTTCCAGAAGAGCCACATGTCCTGCTTTTTGGATGACCATGAATGCATGCACGAATGCCTATAATCTGAGAAAAATCTTTAATTCAGGAGAAGAATTGTTTGTATTCTAGAATTTCAAAATGGGAGATGTTTCTATTGCAACTTTTATTAGCTATAAAATTATTTTTAACCTGAGAACCCAAAATTTGGGTGTTCAAAACAGTGAAGGAGATTATAAAGAGATGGGGAACCTGGTATTGTCACCAAAAAATGAGGGTTGAAGCATATTAGAAAGAGAGTGAGCTAGCTCTTTTCTTTTTTGGGATCTGTTCTAGACACCTATAACAGAAGGTGGACTCGCATGGAAAATACCCCTTAAATCTATCTCATATTTTGATGTTTCTCTAAGTAGAAATAAGACATTGGATAGCTTAAGGGGAGGCAAAAAATCAGGATATTTAGAATCCAAGGGTAATGGAAGAGCAGGGACTAAGGTTAGAACCAACTTGTTGTGGGGGGTAGCCTGAAGATCCTGAGAGTTTTGAATAAAAGGAAATGGAAATAACCGATGTCTGAATAACCCCATTTCTAGACCAGAATGTGGATTTTTTGATAGTGTGGGAGAGGGAGAAGCTGGATGAGGTGGGTCTGTTATGAGCTTTGAGCTTGATAATGAAGCAATAGAACCTGGATGAAGCACTGGATCTGGAAAAGAGGAGCTTTGTAGAATCGAATCCTTCTAATATCTATCCATGAAACTAGAGGATGGATTAGACTTTGAACAGAAACCGGATTTTTTTCCTGCAAGTCATAGTAGGGTAAACCCGAAACTGAAATATTTCATAGAATCATGTCAGAATGTGGTACACTAGGATTTTTCACCAAGATAATGTTTTACCAACTTTTAGAAGAATCTATTCCAGAAGGGGTAGATAAACATCCATCTCGACATAGATGAGATCTATAGATGAGTCCAATAGATGCAGAGTGCATTCCTCAGCACAAAGAAAAGAGCCTAGAGTATCACCAATGTAATGAAGGAAGAATTCATTATGAATGGAGAGAGGAATCCTTGGAAAGTTGATCCAAACCGCCACTATAGGAGAGTAATTACCTGATCTCACTTCCATAGACCACCCGAAGAGATGGAACTGGTGATTTCCGCAAGAAAAAACTTTTAAATATCATTCCTTAACAAAGTCCTCTTGCGAAGTGAGCACAATGAAAAAAGATTTTCGTTTGAGGTCAGAGAACCTTGCTAGTGAAGAGATACCCACAAATCCATCAGATATTGGAAAGCTGAAAGTGAATGCTTCTTAAGGTCAAATCAGACCACTAGTGTCCACCAAATAGTGGATGAAGATTTTGTTATGTCCTTTATAAGAAATTCGAGCAATTGTGAACCTTAAAAAATGAAATTAATATTTTCAAAGTAATATTTTAAAAAGTTGATAAATTAATTATATTATCCACTCATAGGAAAAACCAGTTTTAGAGAAACTTATTTTTAAAAAATTAAATGACTTCGCTAAAAATTGAACGATTATTTACTAAGAATTTATCAATACAATTATATTGAGTAGGATATTTATATATATTTCTTAAATTATTTAATAATATTCATACACACCCAATTAATGGATAGGATGTAACTTTCATATTAAATAATAATGTTTTAAAAGTGCATCATGTTTTGTTTAAACTTGATGTTTCATGAAACATAAGCTATCAAAGAAATATATTTATTTAAAGAGAAAAATTTCAAAACAATATAGGGGTATTACATTATACCCCCTTAAAATGAATTTATTCCTTGAAATTCATTACTCAGATACAAATAGATGAGGATATATCTTCCTCATCACATCCTCAGGTTCCCACACAACTTCCTTAAATTGGTGGTTTCACTATAAAACATTAAATAGTTTAGTGGTATTATTTCATATTACTTTCTCTCTACAGTCCAGAATCTCTACCGATTGTTCTCAATAAGAAATAACTTTCTCCAGTGGTATGACCTATGAATTTAGTACACGTGAAGGATCCGGTATATACATCCTCAGGAGAGATACATGGAACACATCATAAACCTTTGAGCGGTTCAGTGGAAGATCCAAATGATAAGATACCATCATGATATGATGAAGTATTTTAAAGGGATCAATATACCTATGGATTAGTTTTCCCTTATTTCTTCCATAGAGAAATCCCTAAAAAGACCATCTCACCAACGTTAAATTCTTGATCATATAGATGATTATTAGTATAACATTTCTTTCAAATTTGTGATGTCCTTATGTGTTACTAAATGGTGTTAACATTATTTTCAATATTATCTTATTTCTTTGGCCTAAATTGATTTATTTCTGAAAATTCATTCTAGTACATTGTTTTTATACAATTAGTTCCATAAAGGGATTCATAATGATCCATCTGAATGCTCATTTGAAAGAAATTGTTTCATAAAAACTCAACATGAGTAAGGTTTTGATCCCAAAAACCTTTCAAATCCATATAAGAACATCTTAGAATATTCTATATGTGTTTGTATAGTTCTCTCATGCTGAAAATATTTCTTAATATGATACATAATACTGAAACTCAAATCTGTATTAAGATATTGCAGAATACTTCACCAAAATTTTGAGGTAAAATTCAGATTCCAATCATATACAATTGAATGTGGTACCCCATGAAACCTTACCACTTCATTAATGTATATTATGGAATAGGATCCTGAGATAAATGATCTCTGATAATAATTAATTGTGTTGACTTCATAAGACAATCAACTACAACCCATAATTATCTCAAGATAAAAGACAAGATAAAATCTAATGGTTAAAAGTACCTTTAATCATATGTCCACAAAGTATAAATTAATTCACACTTAAATTAAATTTTTACTAAAACATATACAAAAAAAGTGTTTTATTTTTATAAATGTATCTTAAAATATCCTTACTCTTGATTAAATCCTATCACATAAAACCTAAAAAGGGGTGTCAATGAATTTGAACTTTTGATCAACCTAAAATCATAAACCCATGATGGTATCTATATCTCCTAATTTAATGGAGATATATACTCCTAAAAAAGTTAATTTACCCTTTATTCCTTATATATTCTATTATCTTGTACAAAAAGAAATCATTGGAAGCTTGTTTTCATCCTTTTACTGATAGAATATAAAATTTGATTTCATTATTCTAGAATCAATGTACAGAGATATAATCACATGAAATTTCACAAAAGGATGAACCATAAGATTTTTATTGGGATCATTAATACAAAATCAAACATGAAATTCCCAACTAATGAGGGGAGTATATGTGTTCCCTAGTTATCATGATTCACTTTAACCATTGTAATTTCATAAGGTTTCACTTTTTTTTCTTTCTTATTATATATTGTTGTTAATTATCATTAAAACTAGACATTATGTTAGGGAATTTATTCTCACATTTCCCAATTTTTTTTCCTTTCAAAGAGTAGAGTGTGGGTGTGAATTAGTTGGAGTCATCTTCTTCTCCATTGCATCAACTAGACCATTAATCTCATTTCAACATTCAAAGTATTTATAATTAGTTTTTCTACATTTAACAACCCTCCCAGTTCCATTAAAAATATTTCCTTGATTCTTCTTCCCATATTCAAGGCATGCAAATGGTTGTGATTTCATTCTACCATTTGAGTTTTCATGTGACTAGATCTTCCTTTTTTGATCAAAACCCAAAGAATGGTGGGAATATTCAATTTCCATTTATACCTTTAGTACACACTGAATGACTAATTAATAGCTACTAAAGTCTCTTAAGACACTAAATTTTGAATAATTAGTTTTAGTTTACCAAAAATCAATCAATTTTTATTTCAAGGCTAATGATTAAACTAGAATTGTTCCTTATAATTATTGTAACATTATCTTCATAGGTAACAATATATTCATCATCCTTTTATTTAATCTCATGGAATTTATAATCTATCTTAATTCATAGAATAAAAGGGTAATAATTATTAAGAAATATCCCCTTAAACTAATATAATTCCATAGATTAAATTTCTTATTGTTACCTTCTATTCTTAATAAGACCCCATAACTGATATGCTCTACCATCCAAACTACAAAAAGTTAGGATAAAATTTTCATGTATACATCATTAAAGTACATAATTTTTATTCTCAATGGTGTTGATCCATCGCTCAGCCACTAGTGGATAAAAATATCCACTAAAAGAAGGTGGATGTTTCCTCATGAAAGATTCAATAGTATGTATTGCACTAATTTGATCATTTGGAAACTTGGAATTATTCATAGAATGATAAATTTGTGTGAGCATAGAATCAATTTTTTGTATTCCAACTCACATAATGTTAGGTTGATCATGAGAAAAATAATTTCATTTTCTATTGCACTCAACATTAACATGGTTCCTTCATGTTCCATCCATTGAATAAAACAAGAAATAATAGCATGAGAAACACTAATAAAAATGTAAAACCACATAAACATGAAAAAATAATTTATAGTATTTCTAACTCATAACACTTTCTTGTATATCTATGACACCTTAGGCTCAACCTATGTCATTCATGGTTATTATTTAAATTCTTCATGATGTTTTGTAATGAGTTTGTGAATTTCTAAAGAATATCCCCTGGGAGTTTAAAAATAGGTGTGTATTAAGGACCATTATTGTGCACCATGTGATGATCGAGTCGATCTCAATGTCCCCATTCTAGTGTTTTCCCTAGATACCTCTATACCATATAAACATCCACTTGTAGTTTCCACACAGGGATTTAATTTTGTTGAAATCCCTTTCTCTTTCCTTCACCAAAATTCCAAGGTATTTTACTATACATATAATTATTATTAGAATTATCATTATAGATATCCCTAGATATATCCCTTAAAAAATACATTGGAATATCCCTAGGGATCCCACTCATATTTTTCTAATCAAAATCTATGAAGATCTAATGAACCTCTCCTATGATACCGACAGTAAGGACCAAATATTTTCATATATAAATATAACATCTTTTTATATGAGTATTAAATACATTTTATAAACACACTCATAAGGACCAAAACAGTTTTATTTCTCTAGATACTAGAAACACAATCTTATCATTTCATGAAATATCTTAAAAATATCCAAAAAAAAATATTCTCACATAGTAATCCTCTTAGTAATACCCTACATAAACCTTTCTTTATAACTTGGGGAAGAAAACATAAGAAATGGTGAGATTAGATAAATAGTAAGGGTAAACATAGGAGATATTAATCTATGATCATATATAAGAATAATATAAAAATAAGGGTATGTGATCATGAACATAACATACAATGTTCATACCCAACTAGCCATAGATCATAAACATGAGTCATGGAATAGAACACTATTATTTTAGAAAACATGGGCTACATTAGTGATAAATAATCCTAAATCAATCATGAACCATATTCTCATGTCATAAAAGTGTGAAAATATCATAAATATAGAAAACAATTTTATATTTCAAGGATAACTACCATGACCATCAACATAGTAGATCATGACTTATCACCTATTTCCCATTATGGATCATGAATCACCTATTTTCCATATTAAATTATGATTCACCTATTTACCATAGTATATCAATACAAAATTGTTTCCTATAGTAGATCTGGACGCACCTGTTTCCCATTATAGATCAAGAGGAACATGTTTCCCATAGTGGGATCATGCCTATAGACTTGTTTTCCCATTGCTATCTCATGATATATTTATCTTTACTCAATTAATTGAAGGGAGATATCGGTCACACCAATAACATAATGAAAATAATATTTATGTGTTCCTTAATATCATAAAATATTCAACATTTTATAAATCATGAAATCAAATGGATTTCATAATCAAATCATCAAATTGAAAAATCGTGGAAAAGGGAATGGTTTTCACTAAACAATTGTCATTATAATCATAAAACACCCAGATAAAGAATAATGATGGTATAATTGGATCATATTTCTAGTAATATTAATTAACATCAAATTATGTCATACTATATAGAAAATAATTTTGAAATATCACTTGGAATAATTATTTAGTAAAATAATTTTTCAATTTTGAAATCACATATTAAAAAAATGCACCTATGAATGAAAACAATTATTTGAAAATAAACTTATAAAATTAAAAAGTATCATGAAATTCATTGAGTCATCATGATGATAAGAATATCCACTCATTTATTATAAGTTAAAAAATAACATTCACTCCGTATTTTTGTTGAAATAGTCGCAAAGTACGTTGTTTGGAAAATGAAAAAAATTCCTTTCGAACTATTTAGAAAAAAGTAAAACTTGGGAAAAAATAAAATTAAAAAATTGTAGGAGAATACTAAAAATATTTTTGAAAACATTTTTGTAAAACATGGAATTATAATAAAATTATTCCATAATGGATACTTAAACAACAATAATCCCAAATAACGATGAGATTGTAAAATAAACCCTTACCTCAAGTCTCACCTTTTCTTATTCAAATTAAAACCTACTGTATAATTAATATGGAATTATTATACATTTATTAATTATATATATATATATATATCATGACATTTGTGATTTATTTATATTATCTTATCACCCATTAATTAATAATTTGTTATTAAAATTACTATTCTGGGTGATAACTGCATCGTTTTTCAAACATGTTTTTGTTTGGTAGCTCTAGTCCTTATAATTTGATCACAGTAACATAATTTCCAAAATTTTTATTAATTTTATAAACATAATATATATTAATTATATACATATTTATAACCATTCATGGAAAGTGCAGATAGAAAAATTAATTACATAGTTCATGGAGACGGTAAGTCGTACGCACTAATGAACACCATTTCCATTTTTCGATTGATGGAATGAAAGAAAGTTAAATAACAATACACATTTAAATAATTATAATTATATCATATATATAATATATATTCATAAAATTCATCTTTATTACCATCCATGTGAAATATAAATGAAAAATGAATCACATCACATTGTAGAGATGATAGTCTATACGTATGCATGAGCATCATTATTGTTTCCCAAAAGATTGGATTATAAGAAGGGATACATAACATTATCATTACATAAGTTTTATATTGTCATATATATAATATATTAAAATTAAACCCACCATAATTTCAATCCATAAAATATGGTGATGAATAATTAATTATATCTCTACATGGAGATGGCAAGAAGTACGTACAAATGAGCGATACTTTTACTTATTATTTGATGGAAAAAATGTGTATAATGGTGTTTTTATAATCATAATAAAATTTAATAATATTTGGGATACTAAATTTATTATTTAATTATGAATAATATTTATTTTTAAGAGGTAAATAATTATATAAAAATAAAGTGACCGATTAGAACGAATATTTTTTTTCAAAAATACTCCTTTAGATCTCCTCTAAATGGATCTAAGGCTGGTCTTCTAGGGAGACTAGTACATCTATAATTTGGATAGGGAATTCTAAAAGATAAATTTTTAGATTATGGTTGAGATATATGGCTCTGTAGTGTAATTAAGTGAGGAAGGAGGTTCCCTTTTATAATTGAGGTGAGGGGTACTTTTGAAATTTTCCAAAAGTTGAAAACATGTTTAGACTATTATAGATCCAAATGCTTCAAAATGGACTATAAATACAAAATGTATGTAATTTTATACCATATATTATACCCATTATTCTTATTCAATAATTTTATGTTTTTTAAAGAATTTAATAAGATATTAATTCCATAAAATATTATTATTATTAATTTTGATACTATTCTTTACTATAACTTTAAAAACATTATAAAAAAAAATTAGAAAAAATATTTTATTATGACCTAAAATTTCATGTCAATATATATAATTCTTGAATAACATTTAATACCTCAAATTATGTTACTTTTAATAATTTTTAATATCATTTATTTGATTTTTCCATTGATTGAATAATTATTGTGTTTGTGTTGTGTAATAATTTAAGGTAATTAATTATTACCTAAAAATTAAAAAAAAATTACCATGATTAAGATAAATATTTTATATTTAAAATAATATTTATTTTATAACATATCTTCTAGATAACCCAATATTAAAATTTTATTGTAACTAAAAGCAAGAGTGTGACATGTTTGACTTTTCTTGAAATAAAATACTATAAAGTTTAAAATATCATGAAATTGGATACAAAATGTCATAAAATAGAACAATGGATGATTATAGATGAAATTAAATCATAAAATAAAATTTATTCCTGTTTTTTTATTTAATAGTCCTTACCATTTTTTAATTTAAATTACCCGATTTTCCCTTACCATGGTAATAAAATTACTATAGTTACTATTCTAAACGACCAAAAATAAAAGGGACCTATTTATAAAATTTATACCCACTGATTGAAAATGTGGAATTAAATTTTCAAGATTCAATTCATTGATGTGGAAAATTTTAATTTAAAATAAATCCCTTAAAACTCAATGAAAAACAGTTTCCTTGAAAAAATGCATTTTAAGACAAAAAATGTACTTATATCAAAAGAAGGTATAAGGATTTATTAAAATATTATTAATTAGATTAAATATAAATAAATAGTACTTATGTTACTTTTATTTTAAATTAAAATCATAAAGGTACATCTTAATATAAATAAATTGACAGTTTTATAAAAAATTGGTATTCTCCACTATTATCTGAAAAATTAATCTTTTTAGAAAGTTCTATGAAACAATCATCCCAAGTTAATTTTGACATGTTCAGTTAAAAATTTAAATTAAAATTTTCAAATAAATTTTCAAAAATGTTTATAATTTAATTATAATATTAAATCACAAGAAAAGTCATTTTTAGAATAAATCATATTTTTGAAGAATATAATTACATTACTAAAAATTTAATGATTATTTAACAAGAATTATTCAATGCATTTATATTGAGTATGATATTTATATATATTTCATAAATTACTTAGTAATATCCATACCCACCAATGTAATGGCTAGGTTATAATCATCACATTAACTAATATTGTATTAATGGTATATAATGCTTCAATTAAACTCAGTGTTGTGTATAGAATCCCGCCTTTTTATCACATAAACTTTCATTACATTTTACAAAACTGAGGATCTTTAAGGTTTATTGTCTTGGAAACCAGGAACTTAAAACATGAAAACATAAAACATTATTCTTAAACACTTGAAAGGCTTCTCCTCATGTTCATACTAGGTTCATTACTACATCTCATAACCTGGGGACATACATCAAAAGAAAGGGTGATCAAAAGACCCAGTAAGGGAAACAAGAGAAACATTTTACATGTGAACTTGAGATACTTCAATAAGGTCATGAAAAGAACTTTAAGGCATGAGAAAGAAATCATGAGGCATATCATAATAAAAATAACATTTTTCATAACTTGAAGATGTGGCTACAACATTTAATATTGACAATCATTTCATTTCACCGAGGTCCATCCCCAAGGTGTCATTAAAAATTACCAAGGTTATTCACCAAGGTATCAGTCTAAAAAGTCATCTCTAGAGATTAAGTCTTTACCCAATGCATTGGAGCGCTATCAGGGCGCACCCTTGACATGTCTTTATTATCATGTGATCCACATATATCATCATAAATCATTTCATAAACAACCCATATAGCATAAAATAAATGGGTTTCATTTCATAATCATAACATTTTAAAAACTACTTTAAAGACATGATCTTTATGTCACTTTAAACCCACGGAAAAGGGAGAGATAGTTTCATGTATGTAAATCCCAGAATTTAAAATAGAAAATTTTGATATATATGTGAATACCCATATATAAATAATAGCTTTGATTATTCGCTTAATAACATAAAATAATTTTGAGATAAAGAGGGAGGCATTTTGAGACGAAAACTATGCAACATAACGTCTACGATACATGGTTTTAGAAAACATTGAAAAGAGAGGGGACATGGGTCACCCAATCAAAAATGATACATAAAACAGTAGGGGAACATAATTTATAGTATTTAATAACATGGTAATGAAATTTTAATGATATACCATATGAAATGAAGAACTTGAAAGGAAGACAAAAATAAGATTTCTCTTATGAGAATTCGGCAGCCTAACGGCGTCACTTAAAACTTAAAAAAATGGATTGACGAGATCAAATAGGGTCTCTAATCATATGAACACAGATTATAAGTATGATAGATATAGAGATCATACCCCAAAATAATAAAAAGGAACTTGAAAGACTTGACATGAAAGTAGATCTTGAAAACAAGAAGGGTGAAGGAACCCCTTAGAAATTCGGCAGCCTAACTGCGCCACTTAAAACTTCCAAAAATGGATTGATGAGATCAAATAGGGTCTCTCATAATATGAACATAAATTATATGTATGATAGATATATAGATCATTCCCCAACACAAAAAAAGTAACTTGAAATACTTGACATGAAAGTAGATCTTGAAAACGAGAAGGGTGAAAGATCCCCTTAGAAATTCGACAGCCTAACGGCGCCACTTAAACTTCAACAAAAATGAATTGATGAGATAAAATAGGGTATCTAATCATATGAACATAAATTATCTGTATTATAGATATAGAGATCATACCCCAACACAAAAAATTAACTTGAAATACTTGACATAAAAGTAGATCTTGAAAACGAGAAGGGTGAAAGATCCCCTTAGAAATTCGGCAGCCTAATGACGCCACTTAAACTTCAACAAAAATGAATTGATGAGATCAAATAGGGTATCTCATCATATGAACATAAAAGATCAGTATGATAGATTTAGATATCATACCCCAACATAATAAAAAGTAACTTGCAATACTTGACATGGAATTATAACTTTGAAAAAGGAGAAAGGTGAAAGAACCACTTAAAAATTCGGCAGCCTAACGACGCCACTTAAAACTTCAAAACACTGAATTGAAGAGATAAAATGGGGTATATCATCATATTATCATAAAAGATCAGTATGATAAATTTATAGGTCATACCCCAACATAAAAAAGGAACTTGAAATACTTTACATGAAAATAGACCTTGAAAAATGAGAAGGTAGAAAGAATCCGTTATAAAAATTTCAGCAGCCTAACGACGCCACTTAAAACTTCATAAAACGAAATAATGAGAGTAAGAGGGGATATATAATTATATGAACATGAAAAGGACAGTATAATTAATATAAAATAACATCCTCCAACATAAGAACATGGAGCATAAAAGGAATGACATAAAAGAGATTACTTGAAAAGAAAGAGAGAGGTCAGATCCCTTACCTTAAAACGTAACTCTTAAAACTAAAAGGTTGGGACCTTGAGGGCTTGGGGGCAACTTGGGAGGACTCCTTGGTAGTTAAGGAGACCAGAACTTTGTTTGGGGAGAGTTGGGAGTGAAAACTAAAGGAGGAAAGGGTGGGTATTTATAGGGAAAGTGAGGGGACAAGGCATTAATGGCCAAGGGACACCTCACAAGTGCTTTTCTCAAAACCATGTGCTCTCCCATGGAATTTACCATGGAGTTAGGCCACATGGGTCCCCCAATACAATAATTCATCACCTTTGGCCAGCCAACCCTTAAAATATCTCATGACATCATCATGACACAGTTATGATATCATTAAACATACCGAATCCCTAAAACTGCATTTTTACTATTCATTGAAAAAAATCATCTTTCTCAGAAAAATCCCAAAATTTCACCTTTACCAAATATCGATGCTATAATTACATTTATGAACTCCATTTTACAAAAATAATTTTTTAAATATTTTTAATTTAATTTTTAAATAAAAACACTATTCATCGAGAATTCATTTTTTTCAGAAAAATCCCCAAAAATTACCATAACATAATATCGATGCTCTGAGTTCAAAAATAAAGTCCATTTTATAAAAATAATTTTCTAATTATTTTTAATTAAATTTTTAATTAAGAAAAACTATTCACCCGAAAAAACTAATACTTGACTTAATAATTTATGAAACCGTCATTTACCCATTTTATTGAATCTCATTACTTAATCAAGGTGTCTTAATTATATTAAAACATTCTTTAAGTGATATTACTAATCTATTTGGACACATTACTAATCCTAATCATAAAATCACTATTCATAATTTACTATTCATCAAAAATTATGTTGATCTTATTGGACTCTAAATTTCGTACCGAACATAACTGTAGAAGACCATTTTTTGAAAATCATTACACATTTTTATTTATTTAAGGTTTACATAATTTTTTTTAAAATATAATACATCTAAAATTCATCAAAAATATGCATACTATATTTATTCGGACATTTGAAAATTCATAAACTTCATCATAAGAAGAAATCAAAATTTTTATTTAAAACAAATGGTTACACAAGGCAGTTACGGTCTCCTTAAATAGCCCCTTATCACACCAGCATAGGACCTAAGTGTAAGGTGTGCTAAGGTGAGAGAATCTGAGGGAGGCTCAACCAACATCGCATGAGTAGTAATTTCTATCAGTTTGAACTTCTCGTAAAGGCGATTCCGTTCTACCTTCACATGAAGAAGTTTGGCTTGGGTTTGGTCCAGAGAAAAGCCCAATGGTGCTACCTCCTTCCCAAGTTCTGTTAGATGGGCTTCGATCGGTCCAAGACTACTGGGTGAGGCCATTGAATCTTCTTTCTATATTAATTAACCAAGATTACATATATTTAGAGACAATCATCAAAACATTTAGTTCCCACTGGTCATATTGACCAATGGTCATATAACAGTCAAAACCCAACGGTCTCATTTTAATTATACTCATGTTATCAAATGAAACAGTTTTGTTGAGTATCAAAAATAAAATAACACACAAAATTAGGAAACAAGATTTATTCAAAATTTCAGGTCGTTACAATCTTCCCCCCTTAAGAAATTGTATCCTCACAATTTTTTTAAAATTGGGTTTTGAAATTTCATTAAAAGTCCTACATCGAAAAAGGAGTCAGAAAAACTATTACTTTAAACGAAAGAAAGGGAAGTACAAAGGTCACCTGAGTTAACCCATACTAGGATTCCATGGAGGAAAACATGGATATGAAAGAAAAAAACAAAGGGTCAAGTTCTGGGGGAGAGTGATAGAAAACATTATTAAGAGAAAGTTAACCATAAGAAAATCCCAAACTTATGATGTGTATAAACGGTCTTTGATTACGTAGTAGGAAACGTAAAACAACAACGTTTTTTACGTTCCTTTTCATAATTTCGAGGAATTAATTTACTACATAGAACAAAAACATAAGAAAATATACCTACATTCAAGTAGAGTTTCATCCTTTAATAATTCTATACCAAAACTAATCTTTTCTCCAAATGATGAGAATTCAAAAAAACACTTGGTCTCATCAAAACACAAGAATAATCTTCTAGAGAATTATGTATTCCACAAAAGAAAAACTATCTATATTTAAACATTACTCCCAAAAACAGAAAGGGTAAGATAAAACAACTCTTCAAAAAGAAAGAATCCCATAGGAATGGAAACTACTTTTAAATCTTCAAAGTTCTATGGTACTACCCAAAGTTCATCATAGACCAGTCCATAAATAAAGATCCTTAAAATTCCTCAAAATAAACCAAACTAAGATTGAAACCCAAATACAAGAAGGACTTTATAACATAGTCTTGCAAAAAAAACTTCATTGTTCATCTTCAAACAACATCAACCACTCCTAACATCTTATAACAAAAGTAGCTAACCTAAACATATTTTACCCAAGATAGGTTAATCATTCCCATAAGTAACCTAAATTTCTATAAGTCCACCTTAAATTCATCGATTCTTCAAAATAAAAGTCAACCTTACTCCTCAATGAAAATACTGTAGTAATCTATTTACCTCGATCATATAGGGTCCCCAAAATAGTGAACGTCTTCCAAAATAATAATCATCTTTCAATACCCTAATCATCTCTATCATATTAATAAGACAATCGTCACATTTCCCATCACATTGGTTGTTGGGACATGTTCCTCCATTTCTCACCATTAACTAAGAAGAGAAAGTATAATTAGGGGCTTAAATACTTAGCCAATAATCATGAAAAGGAACTTAAAGAATATAAGGACAACTTGTAGAAGAAAAGTATACCCTAATTGGTGATCCCCTAGGTTCCCATATAGGTTATACATGATCATATATTCTTATGTGAATCTTTATTTTATTTTATCTTTGTTCCTTTAACAATGGTTCATACTAATCTTATGAATTTACCAAAGCATATCCCCCGAGAGTGTCATAACCAAGAGTGCAGCAAAGCCCATTGTCGTGTACCAATTTCCGTTTGAGTCTAGCTCAAAGCGGTGTTTTTGGGTTTTACCCCTATGTACATCTGTACCAGAGCCACCTCTACCTGCTCGTATCCAGACAGGGATGTATTTTCTTGGAAACCCATTACTCAATACTCACCAAAATACCAGGAAGATTCCCTATATATAAACTTTTCTATGGGATTCTTCCTAAAGTTTTCATATCCTAATTTCCACAATTAACTAAACCATTTTTTGATACCAACTATAGCATCCCGCCTTTTTATCACATAAACTTTCATTACATTTTACAAAACTGAGGATCTTTAAGGTTTAGTGTCTTGGAAACCAAGAACTTAAAACATGAAAACATAAAAAATTCTTCTTAAACACTTGAAAGGATTCTCCTCATGTTCATCCTAGGTTCATTACTGCATCTCATAACCTGGGGACATACATCAAAAGAAAGGGTGAGAAAAAGGCCCAGTAAGGGAAACAAGAGAAACATTTTACATGTGAACTTGAGATACTTCAATAAGGTCATGAAAATAACTTTAAGGAATGAGAAAGAAATCATGAGACATATCATAATAAAAATAACATTTTTCATAACTTGAAGATGTGGATACAACATTTAATATTGAAAATAATTTCGTTTCACCAAGGTCCATCCCCATGGTGTCATTAAAAATTACCAAGGTTATTCACCAAGGTATCAGTCTAAAAATTCATCTCTAGAGATTAAGTCTTTACCCAATGCATTGGAGCGCTATCAGGGCGCACCCTTGACATATATTTATTATCATGTGAGCTAAATATATCATCATCAATAATTTCATAAACAACCCATATAGCATAAAAGAAATGGGTTTCATTTCATAATGATAACGTTTTAAAAACTGCTTTAAAGACATGATCTTTATGTCACTTTAAACCCACGAAAAAGGGAAAGCGAGTTTCATGTATGTAAATCCCAGAATTTAAAATAGAACATTTTGATATATATGTGAATACCCCTGTATAAATAAGAGCTTTGAGTATTCTCTTAATAACATAAAATAATTTTGAGATAAAGAGGGATGCATTTTGAGACGAAAACTATGCAGTATAACGTCTACAATACATGGTTTTAGAAAACATTGAAAAGAGAGGGGACATGGGTCACCCACTCAAAAATGATACATAAAATAGTAGGGGAACAGAATATATAGTATTTAAGAACATGGTAATGAAATTTTAATGATATACCATATGAAATGAATAACTTGAAAGGAAGATAAAAATAAGATTTCTCTTATGAGAATTCGGCAGCCTAACAACGTCACTTAAAACTTCAAAAAAAAAAAGGATTGACGAGATCAAATAGGGTATCTCATCATATGAACATAGATGATCAGTATGATAGATATAGAGATCATACCCCAACATAATAAAAAGGAACTTTAAAGACTTGACATGAAAGTAGATCTTGAAAATGAGAAGGGTGAAAGAACCCCTTAGAAATTCGGCAGCCTAACGGCGCCACTTAAAACATCCAAAAATGGATTAACGAGATCAAATAGGGTCTCTCATAATATGAACATAAATGATCTGTATGATAGATATATAGATCATACCCCAACAAAAAAAAGTAACTTGAAATACTTGACATGAAAGTAGATCTTGAAAACGAGAAGGGTGAAAGATCCCCTTAGAAATTCGGCAGCCTAACGACGCCACTTAAACTTCAACAAAAATGAATTGATAAGATCAAATAGGGTCTATAATCATATGAACATAAATGATCTGTATGATAGATATAGAGATCATAACCCAACACAAAAAAGTAACTTGAAAGACTTGACATGAAAGTAGATCTTGAAAACGAGAAGGGTGAAATATCCCCTTAGAAATTCGGCAGCCTAACGGCGCCACTTAAACTTCAACAAAAATGAATTGATGAGATCAAATAGGGTCTCTCATCATATGAACATAAAAGATCAGTATGCTATATTTATATATCATAACCCAACATAATAAAAAGGAACTTTCAAGACTTGACATGGAATTATAACTTTGAAAAAGGAGAAAGGTGAAAGAACCACTTAAAAATTCGGCAGCCTAATGGCGCCACTTAAAAATTCAAAATACTGAATTGAAGAGATCAAATGGGGTATCTCATAATATGATCATAAAAAATCAGTATGATAAATTTAGAGATAATACCCCAACATAAAAAAGGAACTTGAAATACTTTACATGAAAATAGACCTTGAAAAATGAGAAGGGAGAAAGAATCTATTACAAAAATTTCGGCAGCCTAACGACGCCACTTAAAACTTCATAAAACAAAATAATGAGAGTAAGAGGGGATATATCATTATATGAACATGAAAAGGACAGTATAATTAATATAAAATAACATCCTCCAACATAAGAACATGGTGCATAAAAAGAATGACATAAAAAAGATTACTTGAAAAGAAAGAGAGAGGTTGGATCCTTTACCTTAAAACGTAACTCTTAAAACACAAAGGTTGAGACCTTGAGGGCTTGGGGGCACCTTGGGAGGACTAATTGGGAGGTAAGGAGACTAGAACTTCGTTGGGGGAGAGTTGGGAATGAAAAATAAAGGAGGAAAGGGTGGGTATTTATAGGGAAAGTGATAGGACAAGGCATTAATGGCCAATGGACACCTCACAAGTGCTTTTCTCAAAACCATGTGCTCTCCCATGGCATTTACCATGGAGTTAGGACACATGGGTCCCCCAATACAATAATTCATCACCTTTGTCCGGCCAACCCTTAAAATATCTCATTAAATCATCATGACACAGTTATGATGTCATTAAACATACTGAAACCCTAAAACTGCATTTTTACTATTCATTGAAAAAAAATCATCTTTCTCAGAAAAATCCCAAAATTTCACCTTAACAAAATATCAATTCTCTAATTAAATTTATGAACTCCATTTTACAAAAATATTTTTCTAAATATTTTTAATTTAATTTTTAAATAAAAACACTATTCATCGAGAATTCATTTTTTTCAGAAAAATCCCCAAAAATTACCATAACATAATATCGATGCTCTGAGTTCAAAAATAAAGTCCATTTTATAAAAATAATTTTCTAATTATTTTTAATTAAATTTTTAATTAAAAAAAACTATTCACTCGAAAAAACTAATACTTGACTTAATAATTTATGAAACCGTTATTTACCCATTTTATTGAATCTCATTACTTAATCAAGGTGTCTAAATTATATTAAAACTTTCTTTAAGTGATATTACTAATCCATTTGGACACATTACTAATCCTAATCATAAAATCACTATTCATAATTTACTATTCATCAAAAATTAAGTTGATCTTATTAGACTCTAAATTTCGTACTGAACATAACTGTAGAAGACCATTTTTTGAAAACCATTACACATTTTTATTTATTTAAGGTTTACATAAACATTTTTAAAATATCCTATATCTAAAATTCATAAAAAATATGCATACTATATTTATCCGGACATTTGAAAATTCATAAACTTCATCATAAGAAGAAATCAAAATTTTTATTTAAAACAAATGGTTACACAAGGTAGTTACGGTCTCCTTACATAGCCCCTTATCACACCAGTATAGGACCTAAGTGTAAGGTGTGATAAGGCGAGAGAATCTAAGGGAGGCTAGACCAATATCGCACGAGTAGTAATTTCTATCAGTTTGAACTTCTCGCAAAGGAGATTCTGTTCTAGCTTCACACGATGAAGTTCGGCTCGGGTTTGGTCGAGAGAAAAGTCCAATGGTGCTACCTCCTTCCCCAGTTCTGTTAGATGGGCTTCGATCAGTCCAAGACTACTGGGTGAGGCCATCTAATCTTCTTTCTATATTAATTAACCAAGATTACTTGTATTTAGAGACAATAATCAACACGTTTAGTTCCCAGTGGTCATATTGACCAATGGTCATATAACAGTCAAAACCCAACGGTCTCATTTTAATTATACTCATGTTATCAAATGAAATAGTTTTATTGAGTATCAAAAATAAAATAACACACAAAATTAGGAAACAAGATTTATTCAAAATTTCGGGTCGTTACATTGTGTGTAATGCAAGATATCGAAAAATTAAAATTATTTGAAGAGAAATATTTCATAAATATAATAGGGTGTTACATTGGAAGTTATGAATATGTATTTTTATGTTATTTTAATGTAGATATAGATTATCTAGAATGGTCTCATCTAAATGAATATAATAAAGGAAAGATTAAGTTTCACTCTTGAGGATAAAATGATAAAGAACACCATGGAATGAATATTAAAAAATCCACAAATGAAAAATTTGAAATGAATAACCAATGGAACTACCTTAAGGTATCTGAGAAATGATTTAAATTTCAAAAATAATGTCACAATATATTTAAAGGTATATTAAAACTAAAAATTAAATATTTTTTATTTTATTAACCAGGTTAAGAGAAAACACTTACATGGCCTAAAATCAAAGAGGTAGAACTACTAGAAATATATGTCCTGAAGTCCTGAAGTCGCAATGGATTAGTACATGGCTTGAAGGCCTGACTCGTTATAAAATCATACTGAAACATAACCTCACATCTTCCTCTATTTGTTTTCTAAAACTTGGTGTCATATCATCCCATCATTTTCCCATCATTTCTTCCTCCCTGAATGGGATCTTGAAAATTTTAT
Source organism: Viscum album (assembly GCA_963277665.1). Classification (NCBI taxonomy): domain Eukaryota; kingdom Viridiplantae; phylum Streptophyta; class Magnoliopsida; order Santalales; family Viscaceae; genus Viscum; species Viscum album. Next base: position 1,705,616,320 of record OY728145.1, read on the forward strand.
ACAAGATTCTACATGAAATAAAATTTATGTCTGTACTAATCACTAGAAACACCATTTACACCTTCTTTCTCTCCACTAGCTAGGAACTAATCCAATACAAATATTTAAGGCTTACCATTAATATCTCAGATGTTTATTGGACTAAAGGCCTAGACACATGGGCTGAAATCCCATTTAAAGTAAATAGTACCACTTCTACATTACACTGATACAATATCTACAATAGTAACCTTAATGAGAAAGTTTTATGGTACTTCTATGATACATCTAAAATTTTCCCCTACCTTGTTTTGATTTGAAGTTTGATGTAGGGTCACAGGGTGACTTATCCACTCAGGGAAGCCCCAAAATACATGGGAAATGAAAAATATAGTCAATAAAATAGATCAAAGAAAATATCCACTCAATAAACCACATATGGTTAAATTAATTAATTAAAAAAACATGGATTTAATACTAGACACTGCACTAAACAAAGGTTCTTTGAGGTTAACTGATGGAAACAACCACAAAATTATAAGGAGAAGGGTAGAGGATATTCCATTAACAACACTATCCACTTAAAAAATTGTAATTATTTAATTTTATTTTGGTTTAAAATATTAAATAATATCATTCATGTTTTATAGAAATATTGAATCACCTCCATAATACCTTGAAATTTATATTTTTATGAAATCATTTAATGGTGTAATTTTTTTATCCTATGTGTTTGAGGATTCCCCAATTAATGATTCTGGGAAGATTATTCTTGAAAATAGTATGATTCTACCTTTGGTTGACTTAAATTCTATATTGGGCTTAGATTTTATCTCATTATATTTATCTCATATTAAATTTTTAGAAAAGAAAATTTCACTCCTTATTAAAAATTCACCCATGTTTCAATATAAATACAAGGAGAATTATGAATAGCCTTTTAAAACTCTATTAGATACATGGATCTTGATTCAAAATAAATCTCAATACCGTATTGAAATTTTAGACAAAAAAGAACCTTTATGGAATGCATATTATAGGGAAATATACCATTGAATTCATAGAAGATTTTCCTTAAAATACTCTAAATTATGAGATAGAGTTATTAATATAATATATATAAAGTGAAACTACTATATTCAATATCCCCTATATAATTTCCCCCAAAAAACTATAATAATTATAGAATCCATTACATGTGAGTTTCTAAAATGGGTTTATATTCCATAGTGTATCATGTTGGGGGGACATCACTGATTTTGTCCCAAAATAAATATTTGTTAATATAGAATTGTATAGAATAATGAGATATCAACAAGATCATTAAAAAGAAATAGTATCCTATTACAAGGATTAATGACCTATTCAATCAACATCATGGACATAATACATCAAAAATGTGGATCTTATTAATGATATCATCTACTGATGTTAAAGAGATAACATATTCAAAAGATAAACTTTTAAATATTCTATCAACACTATAAATGTATATGGATTCAAGTAGATCATGAAAATACAAAAGATATCTCCACGGTCTATATTAATAGTCATTAGAGACTATATTGATATATTTATTGATCTATGTTTTGAAAATATTATCATATGATTGAAAAACTATAAGAACATGATGAACTTATAAGTATTGATCTAAATAAAATAAATAAGTGGGAATTTTTCAAAATGTTTTTGAAAAAGTGAATTTTGGATGTAAGTCACATTCAAGTGGAAGGTGATTGTAAGGAATGGAATTCTCATAGATCATTCAATAAAAAAGATAAAAAAGAAATGGACCAAACAAACAAAATCTCCCTAAAATCCATATATTTCAATGACTTGTTGGGTATTACTGATGTTTTGGGATGAATTTCACATAATATTTTATCACACTAACCATGTAAAATAAAATAGATTAATTTAATTTTGGATATATGAATGTGATGAATGTTTCAAGGAGTACATGAATAAGGTGGTCAATATACCCGTACTCACACTAACCTTAATTGTAGAAGGGTTTGTGTTATACTGTGATTCTTCAAAGAAGGTATTGTATTTTTTCTATGTAAAAAATTATAATAGATAAAATATAATTACATATATATGATAAAAATTAATTGAAAAATCATATGAAGCTTTTAGAAGTAATATTTTCCTCTAATATATTTAGGAATTAACTATTTTAAGAGAGGTGTGGAATATATATTGATCATATTATATTAAAATTTTCATTCACCTAGAATGAGTTAAACTTGTATCAATGAATATGGTCAGAGTTAATTCAAGATTATGAATGATCAATACATTACCACATTGGAAAAGAGAATAAGTCAATTTATACTTATATGAATAAGTGATCTGCTACCCTAACCATGATGGGGACTGAGAAAAATACAATATTCATAGTCATTTAAATCATGGAATTATAATGTATAAAGGAAGGGATGACATCCTATATTGACTAAATAATTTCCCAAATATCTATTTAAGAGAAAATTAAAGAGTTAAAAATGATTTTTTTGGAAATAAAAAAGAATTTTAATGAAAATAAAAATGGAATATTTATGAATTCAGTAATAATATAGATGAAGTTACTAAATTTAGAACTTGAGTAGATGTTCCATAAAAAATAGTGACGAAGAATGAGTTATTGTATGATAATCATAGTTATTTTTTCTCTATCAACTCAAGAATCAACCAAATGTATCATGATCCCTAAGTGTACATTGAGGGGTAAAATATAAAGAAGGATACATAAAAATACACCTATACTTTCTAGGTATGTAGAGAAGTTATGGACGAGCATAAAACATATAATTTTATGATTCAAAAAATACCCATACCAACATGGAAATTTTAGAAAATCACCATGAATTTTATAGTAGGTCTTTTAAAGACATCTATAGGAGAAAAAATCATATTGGTTTTCTTGAACATAATTATTGATAAAAATCACTATATCACTATTCAAAAATATTTCCCTCTTGAAAAAATAGCCAAGATATATGTAAATTAAATTGAGAGGTGGCATGAAGTACCGCTTTTGATCATATCCAATCAAGATCCAAAGTTCACCTAAAAGTTATCTATGATTCATAAATATGCATTGAACATTGATTTGGTCTTATATCAACTATCACAACTATATATATTTTCAATCTAAATAGGATTATTTTGATAATTGAATACATGATAAGAGTTAGCATAATAGATTTGAAAGAATTTTGGGATCAATATATTCAAATAGTTAAGTTGTTATACAACAATAATTTACACTCATGTATATATATGGACCTATATAAAAATTTTTATGGGAAGATAGGTCAAACTCTATCATGTAGGGATCAACTTATTAAATATGAAAATTCAGGCTTTTAAAATTATGCAAGAAATGAATTAAAAGTTTAAAACAATTCAGTAACACATTAATGTAGCATAAAGATTAATTAAACATTTTGTAGAAAACCATAAATGAATCTAAAGGTAGTAAAATTGGAGTATGACCTGTATTATGAGGGAAAACAATAGAATTTATTAGATCATAGAGAAAAATCCCAATGAAAAAATATAACTCACCTTGTTAATGCACTCTTTAGAAACCAAATTTATGGTGAAGGAACTTTGAAACATAAAGATATGATATAATAGAATTACCCCATATATTCTTAACTAATGATATAAATAAAATTTATAGGTAAATTATTTTTTAAGGGTAGAATAATACAATGACATGTACTTTTTAAAATGTTTTTTTCTACAATATAAGTGTGTTATACTTAAAAATATATTATCTAAGATTCATATTATGATATAGAACATAAATAAATAAAATTTACTACATAATGGAAACCAAAATATTTATTTTCTCAGTAAATTATATTATATATAAAGGTTAAATATATTTAATAAAACTAAAATAAGTATAGTGAGGTAATAAAAACATATAAATAATATAACTAGAATTTGGAAATATGATGGGTTATGGTCACCTTGAAATACAATAATCGAGAACACTAAAGTAATAAGAAAGTTAAATATAAAAAATAAGGTATGTATTGTGCAAAATAAATATATGGAACCATTAGTGGAAAATAAATAAATGAAATGTGAAGGATTTAAGGGGAATATATGCGATAATGAAATAGAATATGATATTTGGAACTATGATCATTGGAATTGTAAATTGATCATTTGAATGGTAATGTTGTAGTTATGGGTAAATATTTACATAATTATATAAATTATTGAGCACTAATATATTAATATAAAAACAAAATAGATGAATATTTAAAGTAATAAATATAATTATTAATTCATCAATCACAAACAATGTAATTTTTGGGATAAATTGTTTAATGTTTAGTTTAAAAACCTTATCATTTTTAATTCACCATAAATATTGAATTTATCTAATTTATAAATTTATTTTAAAAAAATGGAATTAATATTTTAAATAATACTATAAATATTAGTTAAGAGTGTTTTATTTTATAATTTTAAAAATAAATTAATATTTAGGTGAACCATAAAATATGATATCAAATATATCCAATAATATCTATTTAGAATTAAAAAAATATTTATAATATAAAAAATATATATTGAAATATTTATGTAATTTCTCAAAAATATATTGAATTTTATTTTGATAAGAATTATATTTTTAAAACATGGATGAGTTTTATATAACAAAAACTATATTTTTAATGTATCATGATTTTTTTAAATTTGTTTTTTATTATGGTTATAAAGTTATATTCATAAAAAAAATTCAATTTTGAAATCAATTTATTGAAATTAGGTTTCAGTGACACCGTTTTATTTTCCATAAAAAATAATAAAATAAAAACTAAATGTGTAAATATATGTAATAATGATATAATGATTAAAATATATTAAAAAAATTATGATTTATTTCATGAATACATGGATTTATCTAATATTTTGTGCAATATTATATTTTTTCATATTAATATCACTATTACAAGTAAGGAAATTAAATAAATCTCTATTCAATTTTTTATTTCAAAATACCCCTCATCTCCAATTATAAATACCCCCTATCACCCTATTTCCAATTTACCTATATAAATTCTTCCCATTTCTAAAAACTTCACTATATCACTCTAATTGTGCCTTCTATGTGACTTGGAGATATTATTACTTCACCCCACCCATTGCTTTCAAGACATTAGGCCATTATTAGGTAGTAATATTTATGGAAGAAGTAAAAACTCCCATGAATTGTTTTCATCATTATAATTATCTCTATTCTTCTTCCTCATATTTTTATAATAAATAAGAACTATATAGACATAATATATATTTTATAAATATTTTATAGTATTAATTTTATGTATTATAACATTCACATGAATCTTATATAATAAACTGATTATATCTAATTAATAATAGATATATGTTAAATAAAAATTTAAATTAATATAAATTTAATTATCAAATGATTTTATAATAAATAGAAGTTGGTCATACCAATGGATTAAGTATGACATAGAAAAATGGGATCTAAGTTAAGTGTTTTCACTCTTGACTTTATTCATATTTGGATTCTATTGATATTTTCTAATATAACCACATTATTTTATGTTATTCTATTTTATAGAATTTTATTCATCTTTTCAATTTTATTTTTGGGTTTTTTTATATATTCAATTTTATTACTATAGTTACTATATGATTCTTGTTTTTATTATCTTCGAAAACCTCTATTTTTATTTGTGACTTTTAGAATTATTGAATACAAATTTCAATCCACAAATAATTTTATCATTATTCTTTTTTTGGGGTATATATGTCTTTATCATACATTTAAATTTTATTTATTCTAAGTTTATATATTATAATACATTTGTGGGTATATTTCCCATGCCTTCCCTCAATTTCCTCTCAATTCAACTTTTGAATCACTTTATTTTATTTATATTTAATTTTTTATTTATTTTATGATAATGTAACACCCTTAGGATTATAATTTTTTTCAACTATATTTACATATATTTCAACCATTTTATATAATATTAATGATATTAGATAATTTTATATGATTCATATTCAACCTATTTATTTGTAAACATGGGTTTTAAATGTTATGATTATTTATTATTGTGTTATCATTATATCCTATATATTTTACATAGAATATATTAATTTGAACATATTATGATGTGTCATGTTTCATTAAAATTATACATCCCTCTAATGCCTTAGTTAAAGTTTTCATATCATGAGATAATATGTATTCGGGAATGGGTAGAGATCCTAGCATAACTATATTATTATGTCTATTAGTAAGCCTTCACATATGATTATGATATTTCATTATTATGGATTTTCTACATCCAATGTCTCAAGCTTATGATTCCATTGTTATATTCTAAATATTATACTATTATACTGTCCATTATAATCTTTCAAGCACTCATATTGATTCATATATCTATTTTCATTTTATTTTTACTCTCTTTATTGGGATTTTAGTTTACTCTTTCCTGATTTATTTCCAGAATTAGTCATATATTTTAATAAGATTATGAATATTTATTGTAATGTTATGATTATGGACTTGAATAAATTTTATAATTTTATATGTAGTAAAATTATATGAACCTAATTTTATAATATACCTATTCTATCAATTTTGGGTTACATAATATATTTTATATTATTATTAAAAATGGTGTAATAATTATATATTTAATTTTATGAATTAATATTTTTGGAGAAGGAAAAGTCCAATATTTATGTTGATATTTCTAAAAAATAGCTGAAAAAACCGAAAATATCCATTATTAGATGTTAAATTTGAACTCACAGAGGCCTCATGTAGAATAGAGAATTATAGAGGGATATAAACTATCCCAGTGTCTTAATATTTTCAATGATGGATCAAATAAGGTGATGGGCATGAAAAACTAATAGATTTTCATTAAGAAATAAATTCTTCTTTCTAGAAAATAACAAAATTAAAGTTCTCAATTGAAAAAATATATGAATAACCCTATCACATCATTTATTTTTTCATTTTCATATATATACATTATTTGAGGAAGTGATCAAGGTTTTCAATGTCTATTTTTTTGTTATATTCTAGATCAATCGAAATTGACTTTCTCAAAATATATTTTCCCCATCATGAAACTACACACATGCTCACAAATTTTTTGAGTTGTAAGAATTTTGATTCCTTATAGGATTAGGGTTAGGACAATGAAATAATAATTTAGTTTCATTATATTAAAAAAACATTCATAATTTCATATATCAATTTACCATAGTGTGTTTACAGAATATATAGGGATAAAAATAAAAAAAATATTTGACCTCACTTAAACACCCAGTGAAGTAAATTTTATAATTCATAATTTATCATGTGTGAGTTAATGATAGAAGGGGATAAAATATAAATTATACTTTATACATGTATGATCAGACAGGTATAAGTGGGTGATATAAGGGGTGTGGTCCATTACTATAAACTAAGGCCAATCTTTTGGATATAGGATAAAACATTTTTTCCTCTAAGAAATGCCTAAATATATAGGTATTGGATAGTCATATGTTATTATCACTTCATCATATTAAGTTAAATTTATTTATAAGAGAAATGATCTCCATTGGGACTTGTATACTTGGATGAATTTAGTTTACCCACATATAGAGGCTCATGTGTCGTCATCCTAAAAAATTGTTTCTCACTTTAAATGTAAAATAATTAAATGAAATAATGTGTCTGGAATCCTAAAAAAGGTTGTGTAGAGTGAAGGTGTCATGAATGAACCAAGGTTACCCATGAACTTATCACTCCATCCCATCTGTGGAATGTCTTGAGGTGCATTCTTGATCACTTCAGGACTATAACTAGTGTTTGGGTATAAGAAAACCAAATTTGGTATGATTACATCCTTAAATAATAATTAACATTGCATGGATTCCTCCTTGAATTATAATATTATCCACTTGCATGTCGAAAACTGATTAACATAATGAAAACACTTTAATAAAAATATTACATCCAAACATAGAATTAAAATTTTGAAATAATATAATTAACTAAGGAAATACAACATAACATAATTTCATATAAGGAAATAAATAACTTATCATGTACAAAAGGATAAGAAAGAGAAAACTAGGCTAATAAGAATGAAATATAAACACCCTAAGAGAAAATTAAAAACCCACCCAACAACTACTGATCGCCCATACAAGACTTGTGGTCACTCAATACATCCTGAACAAATTACCACAGGTCTAATCCAAATATCAAACAACAGGAAGATCATATTCTAAAATCCAGAAAGATAAACATTAGAACTGTATAAACCCTGAGGTGTATATTTGGTGTGATTGAAACCAAGCCTAGTAAGATCACACCAAGGAGTATGTTCAATTCTATTAAAAATAAATTTCATTCATGATAGTTTAAATTACACTTTGAAAATATGTTTTCATAAGTAATAATAATAAAACAAATAACAAGTCATATCTTCTTTTAAATAAAACCTAACCAAACCATTTTATAAAACCTATACAAAAAACTATATAAAAACAACTACTTTTACCATGAAAAAAATAATTCACATTGATTGAAATCCATTTCTTTACTAAAAAACAACCTTTTGATATTTAATTATAATTTATTATTATTATTAAACACATAATACCATAATAAAAACACACTAAATATGGAACCATGTTAATAATACATCAAAATAAACACCATACACATATTAATACTACAAGAGTCAATCAAATAAGGGAAAGAAAATAAAACCAAGAAAAAATCCCCTATATGCTATCATCAATAATACTATATATTATGGGAAACACACTTGGTATTGAAGTGAGATAGTTCAAGATTGACTATAATATGCAATGAACCCGTCAGCCTACGTTGCATCAAAATATAATATAAATTAACCAACTAGACCATATCTATATCCCTAAAGTAAAAACTCAACATTATCCCTAGAATACCACACAACATAGGTAAATATATCATTAAATGAAGCAACTAATGTAACATAAATATATAAATCTTTCATATAATAGGGTACCCCTGAAATGGAGGTGAGAAACAAGGATACCACTCAACAGTTAAATCAACCACAATAATAATAAAATAAATCTCATATAACCTGTAATCAATAAGTAGTGAAAACCCCTTCTCATAATATAAATATCACATTAATATCCAATATCTCCCTCATAATTTACAATTTATATCATTATAATGAAACAAGGGCCCCAATAGGGCTACACATTCCCACAAAATATGATATCCGTTTCAAATTTACAAATAGGATATTATTAAAATGGACACAAAATTACAAGTCATTTACACTATTTCAAATCAACCATTATTTATTTATTTTAAATCATCCATTGGGGGAATCATTCAAAATAATCTCAAATCATTCCCCTTCTTCCCTTAAAACCATTGGATAATTGAAGACATTTATCTCCTATAAATTCCATAGAAATAATAATTTTTACTAATTTTATTACCCAAATGAGGTAAAATACCTTTAAACATCACATATGATTTTAAAAAACCTTTTAATCACTTTATCAAACACTTGGAACTCAACCCCACATTGAAAACTAGTAAAAGTTATTAATATAATCTATTTGAAAAGTTTAAAATCAATTTAAAACATTGAAAAAATCTATTATTTTTATCACATATAAATATATATGTCATTTAAAAAATAATGGATTTGGTGAAATGAAGAATACAACTACATGATAAATAAAGGATGAACACGAAAATAGATTTCTCAATTAAAGTGGAAACTTATCATAATATTCTACAACATGTCTTATTTTATAGTTAACATAAAAACAAAACAAAAAAAGATATAAAAACCCCTAAATAACTAAATACGAATGATTAGATTCATCCTGATCCCTAATACCAACCTGTATAGAAATTAGGATTCCTATGAGAAAGGAAATAGAGGAAAGATAGTGAAAGTGGAAAAATAATGGAAAAAATGTAATATGATATATTTAAATTGAATGATCCACTTGAAATCAAAGATAGAATTCCAAAAAATCAATGTATATAGAATGAGGGATCCCTGGGTCAAGTTTCCCACTTTGAAAAATGAGAGAGGGGGAAGAAGGGAAGGAATAAACCATTAAAATGAATAGGGTAATAACCAGAAACACACAAAATAAAATAAATAAAAGATATAGATAGGTACTGATGATGACAAGTCTATAAGGACCATAACATGGTGTACCCTAATGAAGCCCCCTAAGGAGACCTAACATGGAAAGAACTATAGGGAGACTCCGTCCCCATTTTTCATTAAAACTAGTCCCCCATGAAATGTAACACATCATATTAGTGCCCATGGTCGACCAAAACACCCAAATAAATGGATTATTCCATGGTGATCTTTTATGTTTCCCATAGTGAGATCCAACATGAAAAAAATAATATACAATTCCCAACCTAGGTATGTTACCCATACCAATTTCTGTAAGAACCCTTTTTTTTCTATAAAAGACTTTGGGATATTCTTGATGTTATTCCAGAGTAGCACCTTCAAAAAGCGTGCTATTCAAAGCCCCAGTGTGGCCGAAATTAAATTTTCAGTGCATTCACACTGGGCACGCCAAGTAAATGGTATAACTCCTAAACGGTAATTTGGGTCCTAAATTTGAGAGTACGAATGGGTCCGAAATGGGGTGTTTACCCTAAGAAAGACAGAAAACATGTCGGCGTGGGGCGTTTGGACCCCTGAATCGCTATCAGAACGTGAAATTGATAAATTAAATAATTAATTTATTTGTTTAATGTTTAAAATCAAGTAATTCCTAAATGGTACCTCGGACGGTAAAACTGAGGGCACCGTTGAGTCCGGAACGTGCCGTTTACCCTAGGAGGGGTGTAATTTTCGCAGTCGCGACCCTTTTGTGGAAAATTGCCCCAGGGGTGTTTTTGTAATTTAGCGGCCTCAGACATTAAGTTTTATATATTTAGAATGGATCCTCATATTGAAATTTCTAGACCACCTTTGTGTTCAGGATGTGTTTTTTACCCTAGGCACGACATAACTTTAACCGCGTTGGGGGTTTTGGATGCGGGTGTTTTTAGGGGTTGAGATTTTAATTAAAAAAAGAGTTTAAATAATTAAACTCTCCACTCCCTCTCCCCCATCCTCATTCCACCCCCTGACAAAACTCACCTCCCTCAACCCTTCCATCTCAATCTCATCCTCCTCCTCCTCCTCTTCCTCTGATCAAGATAGGGGTGACAACAGAGAGGTGCGGATCAACCGTGAAGCGTCGGGCTGCGCCCCTGCAGGTAGGAGTTTTCATTTTACGTTTTAATTTATGAAATCTTCTTTCAAGTTCAAATTTAGCATCAAATTTCCGTTATTTTGTCGAGTGAATCAATTTTTTACGTAGTATATGTTCCAAGCTATCCAACGCATGTTTCGAATTGAAAATCCGAGTTCGGAGGCGATCACAGTCATTCGCCAAAGATCCGTGGGTTTTGGTGTTTACCGGCGGTTCTGGCCGGTCCAGTAGGTGATCCGGCGAGCTCCCAGGCGACGGCGGAGAGCCCTCAGGCGATGACAGTAGGTCGGAATGGTGGTCGAGAATGGGAGGTGGCCGCAGGCTTTGACGGCTCGGAAGTAGGGTGTCCGTCATGGCGGTAGCAGGCGGCGCGGGCTCCGGGACAATGACAACAGGCGGCGTGGGCTCTGGGTTCCAGGCGGAGGTGGCGACCACCCAGGTGGCGTGGCGGGATGAAGCCACCGGTGTGGGGCGCGACCCCGAGTGGGACAAAGACCCGCCCTCGGAGGGTCTTCACTCAACAAGATGACCAGCCACGAGGGCCGGTCTGCGGGTGGACTGCGGGCAGCGCCGGGCCGCGCGGCTGATCTGTGGGCTGACCCAGGCCGGTCCAGCCCAAGGGGAATTCGTCACCTCCACTTTGGACACCCATAATTTTCGCTACAGGAGTCCGTTTTGTGTGCCGTCTGTGGAAGTGTAATCCTCGGATCGATACGAAGGTTTTGAGATGGTTTTGGGAATTTATAATTTCTGATACGGGGGCTCAGAGACCCAAAACGTCTACTAAATACTATTTAGTGCACTGTCGAGATTTTGTTTCGGATGGCGCGAGCGCGTCTGGAGTCCGATTTGGGCGCCGTTAACAGCATTGAGACCCTGGCGTCGAGGTGGAGTTTTCCAGTATAGTTTCGGGCGTTGGAGTCAGAGTTGAGATGTGGGCCCTATGACTCGTCTTTTAAGCTGTGAGTAGTGTTTTGTAACTTTTTCATCGGATGTTCGTTCGGGGCATGAAAACAGTCAATTTTGGGTGTTTTTCCAAGGGAATTGCGATGGAACAATCTTTACACTTTAATTCTTCATGATGGAGTGGACCACACGAGGGCCATTTTGGGAGTTAGAAGTGACTTCTATCTTTATCATTGGGTGTTCGTTTCGGACAAGTGGATAGTCAATCTTGTGTACTTTTTCAAGAGGATCGCAACAGTGTGATTCGTTCATTGTGCTTCAGGACCGAGATGCAGGTCCCAGGAAGCACTGCTCATGTGCAGCATGGTGAAATGCATATTTTTCTCCAGAAATCCATTCCACGCAAGTAAGCAGTCTTTTTGACATGTCTTTCTGATGGGAATGCAAAGGTGCGATGCGCCCGACTGTTTTTGGGGCTGAGGCTCAGGACCACGGGATGCCATTCGGGCGTAAAGCAGTTTTGAATGACTTTTACGTCAAATTTATGTTGGAGGTGAGAAAATAGTCGAGCTCACATGTTTTTCTGCGAGGATTATAATAGTACGATCTGTTTGGATGTGTGGAGTCTCTTTTGAGATCTCATTAAATGAGGAAGCATGAAAGGTGCTCCGGTGATAGTTCTTCTTGCTGTGTTTGGAAGCGAACCCTTGGCGTGTGATCTCATTCAATCCCATGTGAGTGAAGTTGATTTTTGAAGAGATGTGGTTTTCCGTGCTAGGGTCGTGGAGGAAGCAGGTTGGAAAAATTACATTTTCTCCCTTCGTGTTAACTTTGGGTGATGTATGCTCGATTACCTTTGGGCTAGGAGTTTGGAATACTCGGGGAGTATTCGGGAATTCTGGGAGGTACATTTTGTAGTTGTACCCGGGAACGTTTGTGTTCGTGATTTGGAGATGAGTTTGGGAAACATGTCGTGTGGGCCCCATGTGTACGTCGTGTACTTCTTTACGTACCTGTGACCTCTCGTGACATAGAGAGCCCTTTTGTTAGCAGCGTTTCGACCAGCAGGGTTGAGTGGGTCCCCCTGGTCCTATTCTCGATGGTTTCGACCAATAGGGTTGAGTGGGTCCCCGGGTTCTATTCTTGATGGTTTGACTGGCAGAGTTGTTTTAATTCCCCTTTTCTTTCAGCTAAGGGAGTTTTTAGCGTTGTGTCCCTTTCACCGGACTGTGACATCGTTTACGGCTACCTGCGTTCGTATAGTGTGGGTGTGCTCCCACTTTCTAGAGTGAGTTGTCTCGGTCCGCTTCGACAGTAGACTCAACGGATTGGAGCATGTATCGGTGTGACCAACACATTACGCAGGCACCTATCCTCTACCCAGGAGGTTGTTTCTAGTAGGGTACGGACAGTGAGCCCTGGGTGCAGAATCCCTAGCTGTGTATCGAGATCATATGTTCCTTCCACGATCTATCGTGACGTATTTCCCACTATGTGTTCTGGTTACCAGTGGTGTACCATCCAGTAGGGATGGCCAACGAGGTACCATCTAGCAGTGATGACCAGCGGTGTACCATCTAGTAGGGATGGCCAGTGTGGTACCATCCAGCAGGGATGGCCAGAGCAGATCCGGGTCTCCCTCCAGTGGATTACCCTTTCGCGGGGCTGGGTAGTGGGAACCTGTTGACTTTGAGAAGACCTATCAACTGTGTGATAGTGATGAGGTGTGTCTTGACGTTCCCATAGAACTCTCAAGTACAAGGGGTGCTTTCCCCACAGAGACGCGTCCCTGTGACAAGACCTAAAACCGTGCGGGTGAGTCAGTGCCGCCCAAAGCAGATAGTGTCAATGTGCGGTGAATTGATCCCCTTGAATTGTAGTTCAGGGCAGACATGTGGATACTGGGCATCGATGGTGTTTACTTCTGGGACTATTGGCTACTCACTTTCTTGGGCTGAGCTACGGGATGGAGATCCCATTGCGATCTTGTATGGGTTTCTTGATTGAGCATATGGATATGTTTATAACTTGTTCCAGTACCCACTCCTTGGGTTTGGTTACCCTCCTTCCAAGAGAGGCGAAGACGCGTAGGGTATGCCACGTGCTTTCCGTGTCTATATTCTTGTGGTTGGATGAGTCTATTCTCCTACTATAGGTAGAAAAGACTCGATGAGAAGTTTCATCTTCTCATCGTTTCTATCTCCTTGTGTTTGGACGAGTCTACTTCATTTCCCTTGTTGGGTTGAGCTGATACTCTACTGTACTCTTTACTGCACTCTCAATTGTACTCCTTTACTTTTCCCTGTTCGATCTTCCGCTCACCTCTTCAGTACCTCCTTTGTTTCTCCCTCGAGCCTTTGGGGCATCCTACTAAGTATTTTTATACTCACCCCTGCTTGGTATTTGCCCGCACTTGGTGTGCCCTTGAAGACGACAGTCAGGTTGGTCGTGACTTCAGCGGAGCTTAGGAGTTCAGAATCTTGGACCACGTACATTGGTCGTAGTCGGGCTCCAGGTGTGGGACACTCCCAACCGTTTACTTTTGTTTACCTATTTCCAGGTTGTGGAACTTTTCTGGTTGGGCGTGTGTTTTGCCCCTTCACTTTTTAGTTTACCTTCAGCACTTACTTTGTACTATTTAGATGTCGATGAACTTTGTGCTTTATTTATAGTAGTTGGTACTTTTATTTTATTTTTTACTCTGAACTTCTGCATTGAGTGGGTTTCATGTGTGTGTATAGGTACTTAGGCAAAGGCCTCCCCGAGTTGTTTATCCTTCGGCGCTTGTCGCCAGCCCCTGGCCTATGGAGGCAGGCTTGGTGTAGTTGCGGCTCGAACTCGGGTAGGGTCGGGTCATGAAAAAGTGGTATCAGAGGAGGTTCCTTCCTTGGGACATTGTTCGGACATCCTTAAAAATATATTGGTTGGGATTTAGGGAAACAATGTTAACATGTCTCAAGAGTGGATCTCAGGCCAGGGAGTCCAGTGATGGTGCGACGGCCGACGTATCCATTCACCAGGACCCTGATAACCCCCTTGTCGACTCAACATGCTGAGACACTCGTTGCAGGGAAATGGATTTGTTCATCACATAGGATTGAGTCTTTGACTGTCATTCTTGAGTCAGCTCCCCATTGTTGTTACAGTTGTATACATTTATGCTCATCTGATCGCGACACTCCTTGATAACATTCAGGATGTCTCTGCGAAGATAGCCAACCTAGATACCAGCTTTGGTTCATGACAATGACCCTGTGAGCTATGAGACCTCAGTCCTGGACCCATCATATGAGTCCCTTTATCTGGGTGGGTCGGTAGTAGCACCCCCACCTGGGGAGCAGAAGACAGCTCCAGCAGAGTAGGCGGAGCTAGAGCGCAGGTTGAGCACGCTCCGTGAGTTCTAGTGACAGATACCGCTGAGGTTTAGTGGTGAGCCAGACCCTCAGGCCGCAGAGGTTTGGCTTGGGATAGTGGTTCTATTTTTCAGGCTTGTGCAGACGCTGGCAGATCTTTTGGTGGCTTTGGCCACCAACCTTTTCCACGGATCAGCTGAGCATTGGTGGAGTCTGGTGACTCAGTTTCTCGATGAGTCGTCACTTTCGTGGGATGACTTTCAGCTACTATTTCGTGAGGAGTTTTACCCCTCTTGCTTAAGCCTCATTCTGTTCCAGGAGCTCCTGTAGTTTTAACAAGGAGGGATGACAGTGACTTAGTATGCGACTAGTTTCGCAGACCGTGCATGCTTTTACCCGGAAGTGGTCCGCGACGACAACTTCCAAGCATGGAAGTTCGAGCATGGTCTCCGCAGACAGATTCGTGCTGTCATAGTACCCTTGGGCATTCCCACTTATGCTGTGGTGCTAGAGCAGGTGCTGGTAACAGAGAGATTCCTGTCACGTTCTATAGTTGGGGGGGGGTGGCAGCAGACTCGACTGAGCCGAGACGTCTGCCGCAGTTAGAGGGCGTCGGCTGACAGAACCTCAACGCAGGTGGATTTTTGATAACTATACTCCGGGCCATAGTCGTACACCACAGTGGTGATGGAGGGCACCGGTGCAGCCCGAAGAGAGTTGGTGATATGTTTGTGATGGGTGAGGTCACTTTGCATGGGACTGCACGACCAGGTATGTTGAGAACTTCGGGCATGCAGCAGGTGCACCACTATGACAGAGGCAGTGCCATGATTAGAGTAGTGGCTATAGAGGTGGTGCTAGCAAAGGAGCGGGAGGATCTGGCAGTGGGGGACGACCTTACGAGGCCTTCCCATCACCACCAGACAGTCCACGTCAGGCTCCGGGAGCTGACAGTTGGGACCACGGATAGCCGCGAGCTTTTGATGTCTATGATCCTGCAGAGCATGAGGTGATAAGAGGTATGCTCTACAGATTTCTACTTTTTGCAGTAGAATTTTTAAACTCTTTATGTGAAATTATTTTCTCCCTACTCTTTTCTTGAGTTGTTACCAGGGTGACGCAGGGCGTCGGTGTAACCCTATGTCAGAAAGGTAAAAGGCATGGGACCTTTTTCATTAGTTGATGGTGTTGACTCCTTCGATCTTTGAGTGTGTAAGAGAGTCTTGTTCTGGGGACATCGACTATGTAATCTTGTGTAGACAGATATCCTTGGGTGTTTCACCATATGGATATTTTGAAGGAGAGAATCACCGGGCTTTGTCCCAGGTCCAAACGGTGATTCCAGTCATGGCGTGCAACGTAGGGGTTCAGTCGGGGAGGTGAACTACCCCCAAGAGCGTTCTGTCCATTTGAGACCGTGCAAAGGGATGGCGGAGTTCCTTACCGCCTTTCCCTAACCCCAAGGTTGGGAGTGGGTGCATGAAGTCTCCCATGTGACTTACCTGAGGAGATGTGTGCGTGCTCCTATGCACGTCGTCGGCAAGGGGAGACCTCATGTGAACAGATCAAATCCTTTGGTCTATGTGCGGTGATGCGGGACTGTTCAAGAGTTCTTCTAGGTACGGGAAAGCCAGGTGTGGGCTTAGTACCCTGATTTGTTCCCTGGTTTTTATTTTCGGGGAATAAAATATTGAAGTAGGTAATGATGTAAGAACCTGGTTTTTGCTATAAAATACTTTGGAATATTCTTTATGTTATTCCAGAGTAGCGCCTTCAGACGGCGTGCAATTCCGAGCCCCGATGTGGCCGGAATTAAATTTTCAGTGCGTTCACACTGGGCATGCCAAGTAAATGGAATAACTCCTAAACGGTAATTCGAATCCTAAATCTGAGAGTACAAATGGGTCTGAAATGGGGTGTTTACCCTAAGAACGACATAAAACATGTTGGCACGGGGCGTTTGGACCCCTCGCTTGCTATCAGAACGTGAAATGGATAAATTAAATAATTAATTTATTCGTTTAATGGTTAAACTCATGTAACTCCTAAATGGTAGCTCAGATGGGAAACCCGAGGGCACCGTTGAGTCCGGAATGTACTGTTTACCCTAGGAGAGGTGTAATTCTCGCAGGCATGGCCCTTCTGTGGAAAATGGCCCCAGGGGAGTTTTCGTAATTTAGAAGCCTCAAGTGTTATGTTTTATATCTTTCAAATGGAGCCTCAGATTAAAATTTTGAGACCACCTTTGTGCTTGGGAGGTGGTGTTTACCCTAGGCGTGACCTAACTTTAACCGCGTCGGTGGTTTTGGACGCGAGTGTTTTCAGGGGTCAAGTTTTTAATTAATAAAAGAGTTTACAAAATTAAACTCTCCTCTCCCTCTCCCCCATCCTCATTCCACCCCCTGACAAAACCCACCTACCTCAACCCTTCCCTCTCAATCTCAAACTCCTCCTCCTCCTCTTCCACCTATCAAGACGGGGGTGACCAACTGCAAGGTGCGGATCGACTGTGAAGCATCGGGCTGCGCCCCTGCAGGTAGGAGTTTTTGTTTTACATTTTAATTTCTGAACCCTTCATTAAAGTTTAATTTTAGCGTCTAATTGCCATTATTTTGTTGATAAAATCCCTTGGTTGTGTATTATATGTTCCGAGCTATCCAACGCATGTTTCAGATTAAAAATACGAGTTCAGAGGCGATAACAGTCGTCCGCCGAAGATCCATGGGTTTTGGTGTTTACCAGCGGTTCTGGCCAGTCCGGAAGGTGATCCGACGAGCTCCCAGGCGGCGACGGTGAGCCCTCAGGTGGTGGCAGTGGACCGGCATGGTGGTCGAGCGTGGGAGGCAGCCGCGGGCTTCGGCGACTTTGAAGTAGGGCGTCCGGGACGACGACAGCAGGTGGCGCGGGCTCCGGGATGACGGCAGTAGGCGGCGCAGGCTCTGGATTCCAGGAGGAGGTGGCGGCCACCCAGGCGGCGCAACGGGCTGAAGCTACCGGTGTGGGGCGTGACCGGGGGTCGCGGCGCGCGACCCCGAGTGGGACAAAGACCCGCCCTCGGCGGGTCTTCACGCAGCAAGACGACCGACCACGAGGGCCGGTCTGTGGTTGGACCGCGGGTTAGTGCTGGGCCGCGTGGCTGAGCCGCGGGCCGGCCCAGGCCAAGCGGACTAGCTGGCCCAGGCCGGTGCAGCCCAAGGGGAATTCGTCCCCTCAACTTCGGACACTCGTAATTTTCGCTATGAGTGTCCGTTTTTCATGTCGTCTGCGACAGTGTAATCCCTGGCTCAAGACAAAGGTTTTGAGATGGTTTTGGGAATTTATAATTTCTGAGACGGGGGCTCTGAGATGCAAAACGTCCACTAAATACTATTTAACGCACTGTCAAGATTTTGTTTTGGATGGCGCGAGCGCGTCTGGAGTCCGATTTGGGTGCCGTCAGCGGCATTGCGACCCTGCCATCGAGGTGGGGTTTTCTAGTACGGTTTCGGGCATTAGAGTCAGAGTTGAGACATGGGCCCTATGGCCCGTCTTTTAAGCTGTGAGTAGCATTTTGTAACTTTTTCATTGGATGTCCGTTCAGGGCTTGCGAGTAGTGAAATTTGGGTGTTTTTTTGAGGGAATTACAATGACACACTCCGTCCGCTTTAATTCTGCATGATGTTGCGGGCCCCACGAGGGACATTTTGGGAGTTGGCGGTGACTTATATATTTATCACCGAGTGTCCGTTTCGGACAAGTGGAAAGTCAATCTTGTGTAATTTTTCGAGAGGATCACAACGGTGTGATATGTTCTTTGCGCTTTGGGACTGAGATGTGGGTCCCACGAAGCGCCGCTTGTGTGTGGTATGGCGAAATGCATCTTTTTCTCTAGACATCCGTTCCACACAAATAAGCAGTTTTTTGACGTGTCTTTCCGAGGGGGTCTCAAAGGTGTGATGCGCCCGACTATTTTTGGGGCTGAGGCTCAGGACCACGAGACGCCGTTCGGGTGTAAAGTAGTATTGAACGACTTGTACGTCTGATGTCTGTTGGAGGTGAGAAAATAGTCAACCTCTTATGTTTTTCCATGAGGATTACAATGGTATGATCTGTTTGGATGTGCAGAGTCTCTTTCAAGATCTCATTAAATGAGGAAGCATTAAAGGTGCTCCGATGGCAGTTCTTTTTGCTGTGTTTGGAAGCAAACCCTTGGCGTGCAATCACGTTCACTATCGTGTGAGTGAAGTTGATGTTTGAAGAGATGTGGTTGGCCGTGCTAGGGCCATGGAGGAAGCAGGTTGGAAAAATTACATTTTATCCCTTCATGTTAACTTTGGGTGATGTATGCTCGATTGCCTTTGGGCTAGGAGTTTAGAATACTCGGGGAGTATTCGGGAATGCTGGGAGGTACATTTTGTAGTTGTACCCAGGAACATTTGTGTTTGTGGTTTGGAGATGAGTTTGGGCCACACATCATGTGGACCCCATGTGTGCACCGTGTACTTCTTTACGTACCTTTAACCTCTTATGATGCAAAGAGCCCTTCTGTTAGCAGCGTTTAGACCAGTAGCATTTAGTGGGTCCCCCTGGTTCTGTTCTCGATGGTTTTGACCAGCAGGGTTGAGTGGGTCCCCTGGTTCCATTCTTAATGGTTTGATTGGAAGAGTTGTTTTGGTTCCCCTGTTCTTTCAGCTGAGGGGGTTTTCAGTGTTGTTTCCCTTTCACCGGACTATGACATCGTTTACGGCTAATTGCGTTCGTACAGTGTGGGTGTGCTCTCTCTTTTTAGAGTGAGTTTTCTTGGTCCGCTTCGACAGTAGACTCAGCGGATTGGAGCATGTATCACCCTGAGAGGCCTGGGGAGATCCTCACATCCCTTCATGTTCCCTGGTAGGGTTGTTTGTGTATCGGTGTGACCAACACATTACACGGGCACCGATCCTCTACCAAGGAGGTTGTTTCCAGTCAGGTACGGAGCCCCTAGTGATCCCGGGGTGTAGATTCCCTAGTTGTGTATCGGGATCATATCTTCCTTCTGCGATCTATCATGACGTGTTTCCCACTACATGTTCTATTTACCAGTGGTGTACCATCCAATAGGGATGGCCAGTGAGGTACCATCCAGCAGGGATGGCCAGCGGTGTACTATCCAGCAGGGATGGCCAGTGTAGTACCATCCAACAGGGATGGCCAGAGCAGATCCGGGTCTCCCTCTAGCGTATTACCCTTTCATGGCGCTGGGTAGTGGGAACTCGTCGACTTTGAGAAGACCTCTCGACTGTGTCACAGTGACGAGGTGTGGCTTGACATTCCCCCAAAACTCTCAAGTACGAGGGGCACTTTCCCCACCGAGATGCGTCCTTGTGACGCGACCTAAAACTATACGGGTGAGTCAGTGCTGCCCAAAGCGGATAGTGTCAAGGTGTGGTGATTTGATCCCCTTGACTTGCAATTCGGGGCAGACGTGCGGATACTGGGCATCGATGGTGTTTACTTCTAGGGCTATTGGTTACTCACTTTCTTGGGCTAAGCTACAGGATGGAGATCCCCTTGTGATCTTGTTCAGGTTTATTGATTGAGCATATGGATATGTATATACCTTGTTCCAGTACCCACTCCTTGGGTTTGGTTACTGTTCTTCTAGGAGAGGCAAAGACGCACAGGGTATGCCACGTGCTTTTCGTGTCTAGATTCTCATGGTTGGATGAGTCTACTCTCCTACTATAGGTAGTGAAGACTCAATGAGAAGTTGAATCTTCTTGCTGTTTCTAGATCCTTGTGTTTGGACGAGTCTACTTCCTTTATCTTGTTGGGTTGAGCTGATACTCTACTGTACTCTTTACTGCACTCTCAGTTGTACTCCTTTACTTTTCCCTTTTCAATCTACTACTCACCTCTTCGGTACCTCTTTTTTTTCTACCTCGTTCATTCGGGGAATCCTACTGATTATTTTTATACTCACCCCTACTTGGGCTTTGCCCACACTTAGTGTGCCCTTGCAGACGACGGACAGGTTGGTCGTGACTTCAACATAGCTTAGGAGTTCAGGAGCTTGGACCATGTGCAGTGGTCGTAGTCGGGTTCCAAGTGTGGGACTCTCCCAACTATTTACTTTTGTTTTCCTGTTACTGGGTTGTGGCACTTTTCTGGTTGGGTGCGTGTGTTGCCCCTTTACTTTTTAGTTTACCTTCAGCACTTTCTTTGTACTGTTTAGAGGTCGATGCGCTTTGTGGTTTATTTATAGCAGTTGGTACTTTTCTTTTCTTTTTTACTCTGCACTTCTGCATTGAGTGGGTTGCGTGTGTGTGTATAGGTACTTAGGTAAAGGCCTCCCCGAGTTGTCTAGCCTTCAACACTTGTCGCCAGCCCCTGACCTATGAAGGTGGGCTTGGGGTAGTTGCGGATCGAGCTCGGGTAGGGTCGGGTCATGAAAATTTCCCTAATGGAAAATTACTATAGACAAACAACCATTGAAACACCCACCCACCAGGGTTCTATGATATGCTGAGGTTACCCATGCTTCCAAAACCACCCTCTCAATACAAAACACCTGGGAAACAAGGGAAAAATTTCAGAAAAAATAGAAATAGATAATAAATACAATAGTAATTACTTGGTGGTGTAACATAAGGAATTGTATAAGAATGGTTTGGGTACCTTGTGTTATATCATTATGAATTTAGCAGGACATAAGAGTAAACTAATATCAAGAAAAATGTGGTAATATGATTTTCCATGATACTTGGATCAAGAAATAATAACTTGAGTTTTCCAATACTGAATTGTTATTTCACAATATTTATTGCTCTATTTATCTTTTTAATTGTTTCCACTCTTAAAATTTCATAATACATAAAAATGTGGTATTTTTTGATCAATCACTCAACATTTTCACAAGACATCATTTTTTTTTGTTTTTAACTGAATAAGATTTGTGTATTTTCCTATATTGTTTAATGTCTTTGTAATTTGAACCATACGATTCATTTCATTTTATGTTTGAATAGTTTATACCAAAATTGTAATATAGTTTTAGGTTATATATCTTTAAATAATATGTGTAAATATCCATGGAATAAGTGAAGACAATCTAACATGAATGATAAAATAAATTCCACTATAAATAACCTTGATTATGGAATAGGGGGAAGATTACATTTAAATAAATGTAAATATATTATAACCAAATAGGTGAATCTATATTTAAATATATAGATATTGTTCCATTTATATCACTAAGAATAAGGTCTTAAAGTTCATTCTAAAATTAATTCTTGAATATTATGGTCATACATATAGGAAAAAATTTTCATGTTGTTTATGATTCTATAGTTTGAATTAAGTTATATTATGTAGTCATTCACTAAAAAATTAATAATCTGACTGAAATAATTTAATGAGTCCAATGATAGGGAGGAATGTTGGAAAAAACCACTCATGATGGTTTATTTTGTTTAATTGTGTATGGTGACATGGTTTCAAGTGATTGAGAAAGGATGTTTTTCAAAATAGGTGTAAAGAGTTATCACGAATGTCAAAACTTATCAAGCAGTGCATTAATGTCAAAAACCGATCACGTGAAGTGTGAATGTAAAAACTAATCATGTGAAGCATGAATGTCAGAACTAATAACACTGATCATAAATATTAGAACTAATCATACAGAGAAGTCACAGGAAGAATCAAATGATTTCCAATAGATCTCATGGTGAGATCATGCGAGTCACACATGATTTTCAGTCGATATCATGAAAAGATAACATGTATAAAGTGATAAAAAATGATTGAAATGATGGATTATTATTATGGTTTGTAAATAACATGATCTCATGATTTTCTTTTTCTGTCATGATAGGATCATACAAAACACACATGGTTTTCAATTGATCACCCAATGGTATCATGCGAAACACTCAAATACAATGAAGGTGATTATGTGTAGCACTTGATGACCACAATAAATGATCAAGTGAAGAGATCCCGTGAAGTGTGCAAGGATGATTGCTGAAGTGGTGGAATAGATGGATAACCATGATTTGTGGGGGTTGGGGGTTGGGGGGGGGGGGTTAAGGTGGCATAATTATGCATATAAATACCTCTTAACCCATTCTTAAGAATATGAGAAGTTTTCTCAAGTGGTTTGATCTAAATAAATGTATTTGGAATGAGATAAAGAATATACTGTTCAAGAATCCCATGATATGAATAATCATAAGAATTTCTTGTGAAGGAGTCTCATGGAGAGGTATCTCAATGGAATAATGCTATGTGAAGTATGAATAGAGTGTTTTTACACATAGGTAAATAAATTGATATCACATGATCCACATAACCTAAATAAGGTCTCATACTAGAGTCACACGATCCATATAAATAGAAGAAAGGATTGCAATCCATGTGAATAGTACAATGTCTTATGATCCATGTGAATAGAAAAAAGTCTCATACTCTATGTCAATATAACAAAGTAACATGGAGGTGTCTCACAAAGAGGTATCCCTGATGGATCACACGATAGAGTCTTGTGGAGGGGTCTCATGAAGGGGTCTTATACTAGGATCCCATTCTCTTAGAATAAAATTCTAACACTAGGTGGTTTTAATATTTCTTATGAATCAATTAGAATAAAGACACACATAATTGTAAATCAAATTAGAACTATTTTTTCAAATATTATTCTATTGGAGAGGTGAATTCACTTTAATAGTAAGAGCAGTGAAATTTCAAACTATGAATGGATGCAAACAAGGAGGGACAATGAGTCTTCTCCAAAAATTGTAATAGTAGTGTAATTTAGTGTATTTGGTGAATTGAAACAATTCCATTTTATGATACTTAGATGTATCACAGTGAGTTTGAACCAAAGAATAAATTTTTAATTTTCATGTTTTGATCTAAATTTTTTCTATCCTATAATAAGGAGAGAGAAGAGAGTTTTTTTGACAAAGAAACAAGATCCAGAATGTACAGTTTTTTTAATCTGTCATACCCTGATTCACCCATTTCTTAGAGTATTTAAACTAGTTGGGATACCAATTGATATAAAATATAAAGGATAAAAAAATGATTATATCTTAGTGGTTTTAATAGATATTGATAATCATAAATAGAATATGATATTTGAGGAAAATAAATTTTAGTTGTGGTAGAATCGAATGCAGCATGACTTTTGATCATTATGTATAGATGTATTTACAACAATAATGTATGGTATTTATTTATTGTATGGACTATGGGTTTTTATTACAAGTATACTTGATATAATTATATGACGATGAAAAAGGAATCAATGACTTTGGAAGAGATTTATCAAACACAATATACATAAAGGTGTTGTCATGTAAGTCAATACATGCCTTGTAGGAAAATTATCAAATTTTATATGAAGGATATTGAAAATTTTG
Source organism: Viscum album (assembly GCA_963277665.1). NCBI lineage: Eukaryota > Viridiplantae > Streptophyta > Magnoliopsida > Santalales > Viscaceae > Viscum > Viscum album. The sequence continues at coordinate 1,705,641,272 of OY728145.1, forward strand.
GGTGAAAAATTATTGGTTATGTGGAAAAAATATGAGGACCTGATAATGCACCCCAATGTTTCTATAGATGAATTTTTGGATCTAGTGAATGTTTTCATAGAATACATGCATTGTCTCAGAGAAATTATTGATGATGTAAAGATTTTCATGAACATATTGAGAAGACTTCCACCTATATTCAAACCTAAAGTCTCTGTATTGGAATATAATGAATAAATGGATCTAAAAAAGGATATATTACCTAGTAATCTTATCTCATACAAGATGATAAATGATGGTAATGATTCTGTGGAAAAAGGAAAATCTAAGGAGTTTTCATTCAAGGCTATGAAGAAGATCAATATAGAGGATACATAAGAGGAAGGAGAGGTGGATGGGGTCATGTAATTCCTTTCCTCAGATCCAAACTGAGGAAAAGTAATGTTTAAAGTGAAAATTTCCCTCAAATGCTTTCAATGTGAAATGGTTAGATATCTTGTAGCACGATTCCCCATGAAGTTTCAATAAAATGATGATTATGATGTTAAAATTCCAAAGAAAAATTATTCCACCTATTTAGAAAGTAATAAAATTTTTTAGAGGAGTTTCTTCAAAAATAAGAATCAAATTTCACAAGAGAATGAAAATTTAGAAGAATATCATAACGAAGATATGGATAACTACATGGATTATGGACAAACTTCTATGGTAGAAATTGTATATAACTCTAAAATAAGGGAAGAATGTGTCAATGATAAATAAGATGTCAAAGGAAGAGTTGATCTCCATATTAAATTAGAATCTTCTCTTAAAAAAATAGATATTTTTAGTGACAAAATAATGAAATCCAAAAGAGTTGTTAATGATACCATACTATATATTCAGTAACAAGAAGAATATAATTATTAGATAAAGCCTAAAATTGAAGATCTCATATAAAAAAATCTATCAAACTCAGATAAATTCATTGAGTATAAGATTAATACTGAAGAATAGACTAGATTTATCGATGTTTTGACTAACAAAAAAAATCATATCAAACATATTGATGAAATTGAAGAGGAATTTATCAACAATTGAATAATGGTAAACAATCAAGAGGAACTATTAAATCCATTTATGCTATTGGGAAAGGAGGCTCCATAGGTAATGAAAAAAGGGAAATTAGAGTTCAGATGTCTAGCTGAATAATCAGAGGAATTTTGGGAGAGGAAAGAAACATATCATAATGAAACAACTGTTATGGGGTTTGATCTCTTATAGAAATAATTAATGGTTAATGAAAAGCCAAAAGAACCCACTCTGAGGTTAAATAACTATTTGGGTATGAATCAGAATCGGAAGATTTAGAGATTCCAAGGGATGACCAATGGTGAATCGATGATGTATTATAGAACACCTCATATATATTATCCTTACTATGAAAACATGGGAAACTCTCAAAATATATGTACCATATCCAAGAGACATTGATGAGTGCAAGAGAAATGAAGGAAACCAAATAGATTTCATTATTCTAGGAATTCCTTTTATGGTCACACTTTTTGGTGTTAAGGATTCAGGAACATTGCCTAATATTTATCATAAATAACGTAGAGGAATGTGTCGAAGTAGACCCAAAATGGTTGTAATCCATAGCTTAAAGAATATTCAAATGATTTAAAAAACAAAAAATTGATTTGAAAGTCTTCATGATGAAGATAGTCTATAATACTCTAATGAATATAAAAAATACCATTGAACTCCAATTGTGAATTCAAAGACATGGATGAATTTTTTTTTGAGAAAGCAGTGGTTGTATAGATTTCCCTAAAATAATCAGATTGTGATGGTTTATAAATCCTTGAAAGTTGATGTACATCCCATATGAAAAGAAATAAGGATCTGTTATAAGAATCAAATATGATAATTAAGGTCTGGGTAAATTTAGAAACGATGAAGTCCTAAATATTATTGGATCAAGGAAAGCCAAGTCTGGGGAAAATGATATGATATGTGCAAATATTTTTGGTTTTATATGGTCTAAATCACAACATGCTAAGTGTTAGTCAATTTTATGACCCGAATAATTCTATAAGATTTACCAAGAAGTTTTTTATTTTCAAAGAAAAATATTATGGAATAGTTTTATAGGGAAATTTAATGAAGGGTAATATATAAATTTTGAGAGGAGAAGAAGATATGTTTTTTCAATATAAAGAAGAAGAATAAAAGTTGTGGAATAAATAGTTGGGACATCTGTGTCATCCATCTCTAGAAGATCTGGTTAAATGTGATGCAATTTGAGATCTACTAAGCAATAATGTGATCATACACACACATTAATTTCCTTACAATAAGAAAATATCATTCAATGTACATAAAATGATAAATAAAAAATGTTAACTAGAGTGCTTGAAATGGTGCAAGCTGTTGTGAGTGGACATGTCTCACCATGATCCATTGATTAGAGAAAGTATTATATCATTTTCATTAATAATTTTAGTTAGATATCATGGTTATTTTTCATTTCCCACAAGTATGAGGTGTTTAGTTTTATAAAAAAATATTAGAGGGAAGATGAATGGATTACTGGTTAGAAAATGTTGCTATTTCAAACTAAAAATGGTAGAGAATTTACAATCATCAAAGTGGTATACTTTATAGAGAAATATGGGATAAGGATACATGTTTAAAAAGTGATAAATACTCAGAAAAATGGATTGGGTGAGAGAATAAATCAGATCATAAACAATCTATAAAGAAAAATCCTTATTGAAAAGGACCTACCATAGAAATTCTGGAAGGCAGTAGTCATGAAATCGGTCTATATATACAATATAACCTTGTTGTTTCGAAAGGAATAAAATACTATATATTATTTTTGGTATGAAGGAATCCAAAATTAAAATACCTTTGAGTAATTGGAAGTAAGTTTTTATCCTCAATAAGGAGAATCACAAAATTTTTAAATCTCATAGAGAAAATGTGACATTCCTTAGGTTCTTAGTGAAAAGAAAAGCATATAAATTATTCAACAAGAAGATGGGAAAAATGATTGAAATAAATGATGTAAATATTATAGAAATTGAATGGAATATTAAATACTATAGTATACAATTTCTTGATGATAGTGATGAGGAGGAAAGAAAATAAGGGGGAGTATAATTGGGAAATGCTGATTCAAAATAATATACTAATAATGAGCAGTATAAATTCAAATTTTTATCTATACAGTAGCCAAAAATTCAAGTAGAAATTGATTGTAAAAAAATCATCGATAATAATATAGTTCTATTTCAAAAATATAGAATAATAACTCTAAAAAAATATATTTTCTATCATAGGTTTATCCAAAATGTTTTCAAAATCTAGATATGGATGAATATTGGGTTTGTTCTATGAATGTAGAGCTTGACCAAATTGAAAAGAACTAAACATGGGAGATTTTTTTGAGGAAAAAAAATAAAAATTTCATTAGGAAAAAATGGGTATAATGGAGAAAACTAAATTAATATTTATTGGTTATTCAAAAAAATAATGGATTTTGTGTAAGGGGTACTCCTTTATCAAAGGATTCAATGATGATGAGAAAATTTCACCCTTTCTAAGGTTAAAAACTATTCCCCTCTTTCTATCCATAATAATGTTACTAAAGTTCAAGGATTTCTAGATGGATTAAAAGTCACTATTTCATATTGGGGTTCTAGAAGAAGAATTTTATAAAGAAAAAATAATTAGTTTTTCTTTCAAGAAGATGAGAAAATTATTTTTGTTTAAGGAAGGAACTATGCAGGTTGAAGTAGGAACCAAGAGAAAGGTTTTCATGAATTAATCAATATTTGAAGAAACCTAGTTTCTTGTGTGCTATAGTATATTATAATATATATGTCAATAATGAGAGTAATCAAAGGATGGTAGTACTAGTATATGTTGATGACATAATATTTTTAGGATTTATTAAATAACAATGTAAACATATTTCAGAATTCATGAAATGCAAGTTTGAAATATCAATGTTCGGAGATGTTACATTTTTAATGGTTTATAGGTAAAAAATGAAGATATGTAACATTCATTTCTTAATAAAAATATTCCAAGGATGTATTGAGAATATTTTGGATGGAAAATTATAAATAAGTAACAAATCTAGTTGCTATGAAGATGAAATTTTCAAGGTATGATGAAGGCAAAGCAGTCAATATCACTGAATATGGAAAAATCAATGGCGGTATTTTGTACAGAATATAAACATGACATGATACTATTGTTACCAAATTCCATGTGGCATGGTATCAAATTAATACCAAATAAATACAATTATATGAAGTGAAAATAATACTTTATTATATCAATAGAATAATGGATTTTGGTTTATTATAGAATGAAAAATCTCTATAAGATTTATTTGATTTTACTTATGTAGATTGGGCTGGTTTAGTAGATGATCAAAATTCAACATCTGATGGTTCATTATATCTTGGTGGACTATATATTTATTGGTTTGTAATGAAATTAGATTTAATTTCTTTCAGAACTATCAAATATGAATACATTATGTCTACTCAAGCATGCATTCATTTACTATAGATAAAGCAACGTCTTGAAGATATGGTAGTTATAGAGAAGTCTCCAATCAGAATCCATTGTGATAATTAAAGTTCTTTATATCTTAAAAAATATATATTCCATGACTTAATGAAAAATATCATTGGAATTAAATATAAATTTATTAAGGATAAAGTTTAGAATGTCCTTATGAAGTAAGAGTATGTGTCTATTTAGAACCATTGAAAAACTACCATATAGACAATTACTGGGATATGAGCCTCTGAGCAGCAGCGATTTGATCTTCTCATGGGATAGTGTTTTTGACCTCTAATTTTCTCCCTCCCCTCATCCGGAGTGGCGCGGTGCATGTCAGCATCATCTACTTGGTTTTTGAGTGCCTTAGTGATGGTTGATGAGCCTTCCAATCATCATCCATGTCGTTTCATCCTAGATATGGTTCAGGTGAGGCTTCAGCTTCGTCATCTTGTATTTGAAGGTATAGATCTGACTTCATCTGCTCTTGTGGAAGATATGGCATGGTTTCAACTGAGCATCAGATCACTGAAGGGGTGGATCTATCTTCAATGAAGGCTATGTCATGGTTTTGTCTTCGACAGGGATCAACGAGTTCCAGGCGATTGTCTCTTCAGGCGAGGCTCAACACTGGCCCCGGTGTTGCGTGAAGGAGGGAGGGATTATCAGTTCTGGGTTTTGGTGTCATGGGGATTTTCATGTAGGTTTGATTTCAGTGTTTTTTATTATGTTATTGATTATGTTTAAGATATATAGCTTTGGTTTGCTGCTTAAAAAATTTAGAGTGTCGACTGGTTCATGGTTTCCCTGTGGTGTCTGCAGAGTAGGGTGCGACATCCGGACATCCTGGTCTTCCTCATTTGGGTTTCTTCATTTCCCTTTGTGGATGTCTTCTTTGGGTCATATCACATCACTTGAGGGTGTGGGAGAACTCTGACTGGAGTCTGCCGATGGGTTTGTGGATTTTGGATGGTGTTGTCGATTGCACCAATGGGAAATCGAGGAGACCAGTTCTTTGGTTTTTCCATCTTTTCTGGTGTTTGTGTTCCCTGGTTCATGGTTCCTCAACATTCTCTTGATTATTTCGGCTCCATCTATCAAGGTTTTTTAGTTTTAATGCTTGAATGGATTGTCCATCCATTTTGCTTGAATATTGTTTGTTGTGAAGACTTGTATGTTTTAAGTGGTGAAGTGGTGAAGTGGTGAAGTAGTGAATTGGTGAATTAGTGAAGTCATGTATGGTTTCTCACCTTTTCCTCAAAAGTTTTTGTATTATAATAACTTTTTTTTTCAATATATGTTTATTGAACTACAGGTTGCATACATACAGACGAAGGTTATACCCAAAGAATCATTTGAATGGAATCGATTGGATCTTGGATTTCAGTTGACTCCCCACGCATGAAAATTGTGGATATGAGGCTTCTTCTCCCCAAGGTGTGGTGTGACTTTATCTAGGTAGTTATATGTTTTCTTTTACATGTTACAGGCCAAAAAGGACTAACCTTTATATTCATTAAAAAAATGGGAGAAAATGTCATATTCAAGATACATAGAAAATCTGATAGTGGGAGAAGTGAAATAGGGTGAGTTGAAAATATGGTGATGCTAAAGATGGTATATCAATATAGAAAAATCATGAAAATATTTCTAGTGGAATATTTGGGAATGAAGTTATTCATCGATGAAGTTTTCATTATACTCTTTTTTCTCACACCGAGCATGACTCATGTGGTCTTAAGTATGCATTAATGAAGTCCTTGATCACTATAGGGAATGAAGTGATTAATTGATGAAATTTTCATGATACTATTATTTCTCATGCTGAGTGTGACTCATGTGGGATTAGAGTACATGTTAAGGAATTCCTTGATCACTATATAGGATTTTATAAGGAAAATGTTTTTTCCTACCTCTGACTTGTTAACATATTAGTTCTTGAATATTATAAGTGTTTTCAACAAACCCAAAGGTGGATATTGTTGTAAAAAATTTATCATGATGTTTTTTGAGATTATTATGTTTATTTAAAAGGTTTGATTTTATAAACAATGACTGGCTGTCAATGGAAGTGTGAAGAGTTAACTTGAATGTCAGAACTGATCACACAACATGTGAATGTCAGAACCGATCATGTGGAGTGTGAATGTCAAAACTAGTCACATGGATTGTGAAGTTTATAAATAATCACATAGATCATGAATGTTATAACTTATCACACATAACATTCACGCAAATAACTACACTATTCTTAGAAGATATATTGGTGAAATCATGGGAAGCATACATGATTGTCAGTCAATCTCATGAAGAGATTATGCAATGGAAGTGATGAAAAAATTATTGAAATGAAAGATTATTCTTGAAGTTGTTCAAAATCATGTGAAAACATGCTTTTATTTAGTTCTAGTGAAAGGATCACATGAAACACACATGATTGAAAATTGATCACATCATGGGATCACACAACATGCTCAAAAAACAAGATTGTTGATCACAAAAAGAGCTTGCGACCTACAATAGTTGATCACACAAAGTGATTATGCAAAGTGCATATGGATGATTTTTTAGGCAGTGTAATGGATGGTTAACCAGGATTTGTAGATTTATGGTTGTGTATTAATGGATATAAGTACCCAATAACCATTTAATGAGAATTAGGGACTATTTATCATGTGGTTTTATCCGAATAAATATATTTCACATGAGATGATGGAAGTCTTTCTCCAAAATCACATGATCTACTTAATTAGAAGAAGGTATATTAAAAGAGTTTCATGGAGAGAAATTTTAAAGGAATCATGAAAAGTAAAGTATACATAGGGTGTTTTCACACGTAGAAAAACCAATTTATATCACACAATATGTGTAACCTAAACAAGGTATCACACTATAGTAACATGATCCACATGACTAGAAAAATGTATAGAAATATGCGTGATAAGAATATTGTCTTATAATCAAATTTACTTGAACAATGTCTCGAAATCTATGTAAAAAGAACAAGTTCACATGGAGGAGTCTCACAGAGAGGTCTTATGGAGGGATCTTAGAGGAGAGTCTCATAGAAGGGTCTCACAAAGGGGTTTTCTATTGGGATCACACACTCATACGGTAAAAGTCTCAAAAAATGTGTTTTTTACTGTCATTGATGAATCAAGGGAATAAAGAAACACACAAGTGTGAATCAAATCAGAATTTTTTGTTAGAAGATTCTACTGGAGGAGTGGTGCATTCAATTCAACAAAAAGAATAGTGATATTTCAAATTGTGAATATTTGTAAATTGTTAGGGATAGTGAGTCCACTAAAAACCTTGTAAAATTATTATACTTTATAATATTTGTTACATTGGAACACTCCTTTTGTATGTTCCTTGGATGTATCCCAGTGAGGGTGAACCAAGTAGTTTTTTTTTCATATGCATGTTCTAAAATGCATTTATTCTATGCTATGATAAGAAGAGGTATGAGTGTTTTGTTTTACAATGAAGAAAAATACATAATGGATGGTCATTTTAATCTATCATACCCTAATTCACCCCCTATTAGGGTATTTAACCTATATAGGATAACAAGGAAAATTTTGGGGAAGAATACAAATCAAAAAGTGATTCTAATTTTTTTGTAGATCTTTGACCCTATTAGGATTGGATAAAATTTTAATATGGTTATATACTAAAACCCATAATAATTATGTATTTTTTTAATTTATACTATAATTTTTCCAAATTTTAGGATATATTGAGCTTAGCAAGCTATCGCTTAACCCTTACTTAGGATGACCATTTTGGGGTTTCAACATGAAATTTTTTGTATATATTTCATCAAATGAAAAGTTATGTCACATTTATTAATTTTATGTTACATAGATCATTTATTTACTAATTGTTTATGTTCATAGTGATTATAAAAGAATACCATTAAATTTAGGAACATGTGACATGGAGTAAACCCAAATGGGAATGTTATTATCCTACTATATAATATACTTGAAATAACATGAATGAGTGGAATATTTTTTTTCTTCTATTAATGAATTTAAGTTGAAATGGTAATGTGGAAGGGATAAAATTTAAGGTAAATAGATCTTAAGTATGGTCCTAGGATATAAAATATGGGCATCACCGCATATCTTATGGGAAAAATAATCAGTCCACACATTGTTCTGGAAATGGTGGCCACTTAATTGTGTAAGGAAGTTAAAGGAAATAATAAATCAAAGCGTGGGATTAAACATTTGGGTGTCATGATTGATATAAATTGATCATTTAAGTATGAAAAAACTAGTGTAAGTTAACATGATCTTAAAACACTATATTATAATGTTGAATGAAAAAGAAGAGAGAATTACATAAAGGACTATGAGAGGTGATCCTACTATTACTATATATTCTATGAAATATATAAATAAATCCAAAAATAGTTCTTTAAAAATAGGTATGCCTTACTATGGGGGAAGTATCGAACAAGATTTGAAATGGATAAAGAATGAATAATAAGGATTAGTTAATGAAGATAATTTTACATGGAAATCATGATATGAATGAACCAAATGTTCATTTATAGAGTCTTTTAATAAAATAAAAATGGGTATAAGAAGTCTATTTTGATTAAGGGTAAACATTAATTAATGGGAATTTATCAATAAGACCCCTTATGTATATCAGGCTCATATAAAGGAAGAGTGGTGATATGAAGGTTATCGTCATGTAGGTGGAACAATTATTCATATATTTTATTTTCATATTATGTGGAACTTACTTCATATATTTTAATTCCATGTTATAAGGACCTAAAACAATATGTATATATCTTGGTTATGTGCCTTGAACCACATACCATACGATTAGGATCATGTTTCAAGGATCATTGATCTAAAAATGAATTGAGAGGTAGAATATTTAATAAGGAATCTTGAATTAGCAGGATGTGTGATGTTCACTCCATTATGGGTGATCAAGGAGTATGATTCATTAGAGTACAATTACATATAATATAAGGTCCTCCCTATTAATTATTCTTATTTTATATATTTCCTCCCTAGTATCACTTGTTTCATTAAAAATTAGACCAAAGATCCATTAAGAAATGACCAGAGGTAATATTTCTTATTGAATGTTCTGGAAACTCAATTTTGGTGAACCTCAAGGTTATGCAAAGTCCACCACCTATTTTTATTGTGGTGGGGTTTACACTCGTCTTTGTAGAGTGACTCCATGATGTCCTATTTTTTACTTTTATTTTTATTTGATTTCCTTAGGAGTAGGTGCGCCAGACTCCTAGCTTTCTTGGTAGATTTATCATTTCCTATAATGACCTGAATATTTATAAATGAAATTCTATTTTTGAACCAATAAAATAATTATCATGTAATATAGTAATAGAAAGCACATTCACTACTTTATTTATTTTAAACCTTAATAAGATATATCCTTTAACATTTAATAGATCATTACACATCAAAACCATTGATAATATTTTCATCATATAGTGACCATAAATATTAGTATATTTAAGGGTTATGATAAAGTTCTTTGGACACAGAAAAATAAAGCGACAACCTAGACTAGTAGAATCATACCCTATAAATCCCATTTATCAGATCTTTCGAGGATGATATCATCAAAAGGATTTCCCCTTGACCAAGCCCATGCTGATATTAAACAACTAAAGCATTAGTGAAACTATTTATGGGGGAATATCAAGCTTATGGAGATCATTGCCAAAAACATATTCACTAAACCACCCCATGAAAATATCACCATCACACACCTTACCATTAGGGAATTCAAATGTGTAATAAATAGATATGTTTATCAAGCCTAAAAGTAGGAATTTTTATATTTTATTTCAATAATATAATTATTATATTTATTCCTTTTTATTATTAATTTTTTATATGATTAAATATTTAGTTTGATAAAAATTATATTTTGATACAATGAAACACAAATTGGGGTTTTTAAGAAATGTATAGTTTCAATTAAGACACTATATTTTAATGAATTAAATATTTTTTTGAAATAAATGATATTTTAATGAAATATTATTATTAAATTATATTTATTAAATATAAATGTTAATATAATTTTCTGAATTCAAAAATATTTTTTCATAATGGTCTAAAAACTATTATTGTTAAAAAACTGTATTTTCTAAAAAATTTGGATTTTTTATTTAAAATTATAATAGATTTATTTATATAAAATAAATATTATTTCTAAATTCATCACATCAAAATTATTCAATGGTAATTTTTCATAATTTTCAGATATAGAAGATTTTTTTGGTCAAAATTGAGTACAATATAAATATATAGTGTGTATTTTGACATCATAATGAACCAAAAGTGAAGTAATATATTCCCTTAAAAGTATCCATGACCAATTATATATTTTTCATTTTAAATAATTTATTTTTAAGGTTATTTTATTAATCTTATAATCCCTTAATAGATCCACCCAATCCAATATTATATTTTAATTTTTTAAAATCAATTATTTATAAAAATGTATCATTTACACATCACTAAGGGAATTATATTAATGTTTTAAGTTATTTTCTATATAAATAAATAAAAATATGTCCTATTTGGATGATACAATTGGAAAAAACCATGGTAAGGTCTGTGGTTTTGATTACTTTATCATATAGAGTCCAAAACCTATGTTTGAAATTAATAATGAAGTATCCTATCATTTTCTATAAAAAATAAACTAATATACCATTACTATTCAATAAAAACTATTAGATAACTAATTTAGTCTTCCCTTATATCTCTATACCACTCCCATGGTACTCACAATCTCTCAAAAATATCCTTTAATGATTTTAGAGACGCCCTCTTAAGGTAAGGGACTCTCTCCGTCTAATCATTATTCAAGAAGCTTCTTTATGTAATTCCTTTTTTATTTACAATTGATAAATTTGGAATATTTTTTAATGCATCCCAATTACTTTCATTATGATTACCATGTAATGAGATACCCCTTTCTCTCTAATTCACCACTTCTATAAATCTCTATATAGACCTGTTATGCTGTCAAAATTATCCTATGATTTCCTAGAACAATCTTTTGTGTATTGAATACCTGTATCTAATTCCACTTAAGTTTTCTCACCTAGTTATAATGATTATATATTTATTTTTAAAATACATATATGCTACCCAAACTCCTTAATCATGGGGTTAAAATTTATTAAATACAACCTTTTGTTGTATGATCTATGTGGCACACTTATGCATGTAAATGATATGAAAGTGATGGGTGGAACATAAATTATATAGCCTCCAATGCATTGGGTTATGTTTTTATCTCATAAGATTCCTTGTTTATAGAATAATAGGTTATACTAAGCACATTATATCTTTTTTTTATTTTTTGTTAGCCTTGAATTATTCTTATGTCACGTTTTAAGTTGTTTCCACAAACCTATGTTGCCTTTATGTTATCATATTATATTATGCCTCATTGTTCAAGATTGTGATTATCACCCATATTATGATACCTCTATATGCCTCTTGGATAAAATATACTTATTTACCATGTTTTATTCTTTTTTATTCCCTTATTGGAATTTTTAGATCACCCCTTTCTTATATATGTCCCCAGGTAATCCAATCTATTTTTAGAATAATAATAGACTTTTACTATCATATTAAGGATGTTTTCAATAATTATAGTTTACTTATATTTTAATTGACATGATATGTACATAATTTCTTAAATACACTAGGACTCATGATATTTTAGGTTGTAAAAAGTGTGCTTTTATATAATAAATCATGATATAAAGTGTAATAAAACATGGGTTCTCATAGTTGGTATCATGAGAAAGTCTAGTTATTTTTGGGATTAATATTAAAAAACCACAGTGAAATACTTAGGGATAAGACTAATCATAGGAAAATATACCTCAATTTTGGTAAATTATAGGTTAAATCGTTTCCAAGAAAATACATCATTTTCTGGATACTAAAAGTGCATGTGGATCTGACACAGAGGTACCTATGGGGAATAAATCTAGAAAGGGAACATTGAAGTGGAGTCATTATTCACCTGGTGCATGAAAATGGTCCTTATTGTACACCTATTATGACATGCTCGGAGGATATGATTTAGTAAAATCACAATCACTTTATTAACCATTATTAAAGGAATATAGATTCCCATATGAATTTATGTTAGAAATTAGATCATGGATAACATATATTGAAACCTTTAAATTCATTGGATAGAGGATATATGCAATTTATTATTTATCCCTTTAATTTTATTGGTTTACTATCCATTTATTTAATAGTTAAAAATTAACATCACTAATTATTTAGTCAATGGTTGCGAATAGGGAAGACTGTGTCAACAACCAATTTAAATTACATTATAATGACTTCCCAAATGAAATTACAAACAAAATAGGAGTAGGAATCATTAACTTCATGATAATAGATTCTCAATTGAATCGTGTTTAGAACTGAATCTTGAATTAGGAGGAATTCTCAAATCCCCCTAAGAAAGAAAATGTTGCAATTAAGTCCTTTATGTGAAAAGGCCTTTGAATATAAGTGGATATTCCAATCCCTTAATCATGGAGAAATGGATCAACTCCATTGGAATGATATTATTATTAATTAAATGATCTAAAAAAGAGATTGTAATTATAGCTATTTATCGTATGGATAGAGAAGCTAACCCATGGTGGACATTGGTCAAAAGGACAGTTCATGAGGTGGATATCGAAGAAATGTAGTGGAATGAATTATATATTTTTTTAAAAAAATTATTTTCCTCTCACTCTCCAACATGAAATAGAGGGGGTTTTATTTCACCCCCAGAAAAAGGGTGATGAATCAATCAGGGAATATGAGAAAAACATCACAATAATTTCACGATATGCTTTTATCTTTGTCATTACCCTTGAAAAAGAAGTGTATATCTTCTTTGGTGGGATGATGATGAGTCTACAAAAATCCTTGAAGATTTGGGACTTAAACAACTATAGGGAAATTTTCTGATGTTCCCTCAAAGCTGAAATAGATATTAGATAATCTCATGGTTCTCATAAGGATAAAAAGTGTAACATGGATTTTAAACTTATAGGTTTTATAGTGGAATATAACCATGGAAAAAAATTACAAAATTCCACTTTTAATTTTTTTTTGAAGAAGCATCCCAAAAATTTACTAAAGGGGATAAGGAAATTATTTCGGTGTGAAAAGGAAGGGCACATAACTAGTGATTTATGATGGGATAAACCCACCAATGTTATGGAATACGGGAATTATCCAGCCCACCCTCAGCCTATTGTCTAAATATTAAAATATAAATAAATTGGGCACTATGTGAATCAATTACTTAATCCAAGGTTTGTTGATAATAACCAATGATAATAACTTACAAGGCCTATATAATAAGGGATAACATACTACATCACAACTATTGAGGTTAATCCTAAAAATAAAGTTTTGATAGGTATTCTATTTATCCATTCAAGGATAAAAAAATACTATTTTATTCTAGTTCAATGAATTCTTTCATATCACACATGTTTAGTATAACTATTCAAACAACACCTCAAAACATGAAAGTTGAGTAAAAAATAAAGATGTAGAATGGTTCAATTGTTTTATCCTAATAATATAACTAATAAACTTTCTATATTTGCAGGCTAAACATTATATAAAACCTTGTAATGTCCCCCTTTGTAGAATATGATGTGATTTTGGGTATGGATTCACTTTCATTATATTGATCTAAGCATAAATTTTCATGTAAAATAAATCTCCCTCAATATCAAGAATCACCCTATAATTCTATATAAGTGAAAGGGAAAGGTTGAATCTTAATTTGTTCTATAATTTAAAGCATGAAAATTATTACCTTATGAGAAATTGTATGTATCTCAAATTATTGAGACTAAATAATGATCATCTATGATGAAATACCCATTATAATGGAATTAACTAACGTGTTTCCTTATAAATTTACTAGTATCCCTTGTGATATTAATTTATCTATTGATCTCATACCCAAAGATTTTCCAATATCTAAGAATCCATATATAACAATTGCTGTTGAACTTTAAGATATTAATAATAATTATAGGATAATGTGAACAAAGGGTTTAAATTCCCAAGTGCTTCACCATGGGGTTCAATGGTCCTCTTAATCAAGAATAAGGATGGGTCAATATGCCTGTTCATTGATTATTATGAGCTCAATAAGATAATGGTAAACAAAAACTATCATCTTCTACTGATTGATGATATATTTGATTAGCTACATGGAGCACAATACTTATCTAAGGTGCATATTCATTCTGGATATTACCATATGAAAGTAAAGAAGGTGGATATCACCCAAACTACTTTTGTGTAAAAGGTATGGGAACTATGAATTCATAGTGATTCCATTTTGGAACACTAATTACCTTTCAATATTCATGGAATTAATGAACAAGGTATTTGGGGATTTCCTCAAGAAATCTTTGGTATCCATTATAGACAATATTATTATATACTCCAAAATCAAGTATGAACATGAGAAGCATTTCAATTATATACTGAATAATTTATGAAAGTAAAATTCAAATTCTATGAACAATAAATGGGTGTTTTTGATAGATAAAGTTACATTCTTTGGGAATTTCATGACTATAAAAGAGATATTTATAGATTCTTTAAAAACATAGGTAATTGAAGGATGACGAAGACCAACATAAGTGACAGAAATATGTTGTTTCCATGTATTAATTGGGTACTATCATTTATTTGAGAGAAAATTCTCATGATCATCAATCCCACTAACAAAGATAAATTAGATGGGATTAAAATTTTTATATAATGATGAATGTGATGATAACATTAAAGAGTTAATGAAAATGATAATCAAAAAACCTGTTCTAACATTACACACGAATAAAGAGGGATTTTTGATATACATTAATGAAAAAAGGAATAGTGTTGTGTACTTATATAGGATGAAAAAGTGATTTCCTATACCTCCCTCCAATTAGAAGAAAAATAAAGTACATGATCCAAAATTGACTGTAGTGATCTTCATGTTAAAGATTTGGTGACATTACCTATAAGGAGAGAAGTGTGATATATATACATACCATAAATTCCTTAAGTATATGTTCCCCCAGAAGGAGATAAATATTCACCAATATAATTGGTTAGAGATGAATTATGATTTTGATTGTTAAATTAATTATTATCCTAGTAAATAAAATAATGTGGCATATGATTTGATTAGAAAGGATCCCATAACTCTATCCAAGATAAAGATTTCAAGGGATAAAATATTATTGGACATGAAAATGTTGTATATGAGAATAAGGAATGAATATTTATACTACCTTGATTAAATAACTGCTCAACCATCTATTCTTGAGAGGAACAAGGAGGCTCAAAACGGTGATGAGGTTCTACAGAAAAAGGTAGAACAAATTTCAGATTTAAACTTTGCTAAAGATGGAGTTATAAGGTCTAAAACCCAAATATATGTCCCATAAAAAATATAATAGAAGAGGGAACTTCTGGACGATGTTCATAAATCATCCTTCACTTCTCATCAATTAATCACTATGATGTATAGATAATTGATGAAAAAATTATAATGGTATAACATGAAGATGGAGATTATGAAGTTTTTTTCTCAGTGCAAGGTATTCCAACAAACTAAGGAATAATGATGAAAGTATAAAGTTATAATGGATCCATATCCTAAACTAATATGGAAATGGGAAAGAATAACCATTTTTTATCGTAGGAATTATTAGGGCACCTAAAGGAAATAACTCCATCTGGGTAGTAGTCGATCACCTTACAAAGGAAACACATTTAATTTATATCAAAGATGATTTTTATCTTAACCAACTCACCAATATGTACACACAAGGCATCGTAATACTGAATGGATTTCCACTATATATTGAATATGATCAATATCTGAGGTTTTCCTCGAGGTTGTGGAAAATCCTTCAGTAAGCCTTGGACATAGAACTGAGCTTCAACACTGCTTATCACCCTTAGAAGTATGGTCAGTCTGAAAGGACCATTCAAACTTTGGAGGATATGTAGAGATCATCTTCAATGGATTCCCAAGGATGATGGTACCAACACAATCTCCTAGAAGAGTTACCATATAATAATATTTTATATTATATAATCAAGTATAACCATATGATATTCTATATGGTAATAGGTGTCTATATCCGATATGTTAGGATTAAATTTGAGAGTGAAAGATAATGGGACCTGATCTTATTAAATAAACGACAAAGAAGGTTCAAACCATTAATTTTATAATAATTCTACACAAAATCTATATAAAATTTATATAGACAATCATTGATGTGATCTAGAGTCTAAGGTTAGAGATAAAGTGTTCTTTCATATATCACCATGGAAGGATTTCATGAGGTTTGAGGTGAAGGGAAAGACTAGTCCTAGATACATTATCCATATTGAGATCCTTGATCAAATCGGAGTGGTGGATTATCAAATAGCACTCCTATAAAACCTATATCATGTAAATGATGTGTTCTATGTATCCCACTTGATAAAGTACATAATAAACCCCTATAATGTATTTAATCAAGAGGTGGTACCATTGGAGAATTATATTTCATATGAAGTGTATCCGATGAAGCTCTTAGATCATAGAGAAAAATATCAATGAAACAAGACAATTCACCTAGTCAAAGTGTTGTTGCAGAACCACATGTTTGAGGAAGCAACATGGGAACCAAAAGAGGTAATGAAATAGATGCACCCTAATAATTTTTAGTGTATAAAAGAAACTTTTGAGGAAAAAATATCTTAATGGGGGAATAATTTAATGACCAAAATATTTATAAATGAAATTCCCTTTTTGAATAAATAAATTCATTTTTGAGTAATGTAGTTATATAAATCGCATGCACTAAACTGTTTATTTAATATCATTATAATTTATGTCATGTTAGATTTAAAAAATAGTTAGGAATCATGACTTTTGATAATATAGTCATTTTATAGTGACTATTATGATTAGTATATTAAGGGTTATGATAAACTCTTTTTGATATATAAAAAGGAATCGATGGCCATGACCAATAAGATAATACCATATATGTAACTTTTATTAGATATTTAGAGGGATATATCATCATTAGGAATTGCGCTTGACCAAGACCAATATGAAATTTAACCACTAAAGTATAAGAGAAACCATTTACATGAGACATTCAAGCATATCAATATCATGACCCAAACCATGTTCTTCGAACCACCTGAATAAAATCTCACCATCGCACACCATACACTTAATGAATTCACTAGTTTAATGAAGGGATATGTATCTAAACCCTAAAAAAATTATTTTCTATATTTTTTATTTTAAAAAATTATCATATTTATTCTTTATTATTATTAATTTTTTTAATGATTAAATAATTATTTTGAAAAAATTATATTATGATATGATGAAACACAAATTGTATTTTTTGGAAATGTATAGTTTCAATCAAGAAAATCTATTTGAATGAATTAATTTTTTTTGAAATAAATTATATTTTAATAAAATATTATTATTAAATAATATTTATTAAATATAAATGGTAATATAATTTTATGAAATAAAAAATAATTCCCATAGGGGTCAGAAAACTATCAATGATAAAAAACCAGTATTTTTTAATAAAATTGGATTTTTGAATTAAAAGTATAAATTATAATACATAGAGAATTATTTGGATAAAATAAATATTAATTTTGAAATTATCTTGTTGAAATAATACAACAATTATCTTTCCATAATTTTTTGAGGCAGTTGAAATTTTGGTTCAAAATTAAATAGTGTATAAATATACGATGTGTAATATGACATCATAACGACTCAAAAGTGTTGTAATATATGATATAAATGTTATAAATGACCAAATATATACATCACCTTGAAAATAATTTGTTTTTTATGTTATTTTATTAATTCTATAAACCATTAATGAATACCCCAAAACATATATTATATTTTATGATTTTAAAATAAATTCTTTATAAACATGTATTAGTTCCACATTACCAAGGGAATTATTTTTCTTTGTTAGGTTAATAGACTTATGAAATAATGTAAAATAAACCATTTTGGTATAAACCATGTGAAGGGTTTTTTGTTTTGAATACATTATCATTCATATTTTGAATCTTATGTTTGAAAATTAATAAAGAATTGTCCTCTCTTTTTATATACAAACCCTCCCAAAAATTACATTAATATTCACTAAAAAATCATATAAAATGATGTTATTATTCCCTTACCTCACTAGTTCTATCCTATGGTCCACCCAAGCTCTCAATAATCTCCTCCCATTCTTTAAAAGAGGCCTCTCATGTTAAGGGATCATCTCCTTCCAATCTTTATTCAGGAAAATTCTTTATGTAATGACTTTTGATTTCTAATTGTTCAAGTTTGTATATGTTTTTATAAATACCTATTATTGTATTTTTTATTCCCTTATAATGATGTACCCATATCTCTCTCATTAACCCGTTATATAAACCATTATGTACACCAGTTATGCTACCAAAACTATCCTATGATTTTCAATACCAAACAATTGTGTAGTGAATACCCATATCCATTTACACTCAAGGGTATTTAAATACTAGTACCTATCCTTCATTTAGTGTGTAAATACATTTATGTAACTCACTATTTATAAGAATGGGGTCAAAAGTTATGAACTAAAACTTTATTTTCTATGATCTATGTGGCACACTTTTTCATGTTCATGATATGAAAGTGATGGGTGGGCACAAAATTATATATCCCTCTAATGTATTGTGTAATATTTTAACTTCAGGATATTCCATTTATAGTGAATGAGATGTTATACTAAGAACATTATGTTATTTTTTCTTGGTGGTAATAATTGACTTATGCTTATGTAATGTTTTAAGTGGTTTTCACATTCATATGTTTACATTATGTTATCATGTTATATCATTCCTCATTGTTCAATATTATGATTATCACCCCTTATGTTAAATTGATATATATATTAGATAACATGTATTTCTTTACCTTATTCTATTATTATTGTTATTTACCTTAATGATATTTATATCTCACATATTTCTTATGTACGTCCCCAGGTTTTCCCAAGCAGTTTTATAAGAATGGTGGAATTTTAGGAGCATGTTAAGGAAGTATTCTATAATGTTAGTATAATTCTATTTCATGTTGTTATTATATATACATAATTCACTAAAGGAACTAAGACTCATGATCTTTTGGGTTATTCTAATTTTTCTTTTATGTAATAAATCATGATATAAAGTGTAATAAAATATAGGTTGTCATTATTCCTATTTTATGTCCACTACAAGTGAAGACATTTTACTCCTATATAACATCAAGCGCCTTTACATTTTCATTATAATTTAGGTGCTCCCCATCAAGGAAATTATTTTCAAGGGTTTTAATTAGTTTTAGTCCAACATATTAAGTTAAATTTGATACTTATCTATAGATTTTATCCCACTCAAATTGACCCAATAAGAGAGCTATGTTTATTAAATATTCCACTATTAGTGACATCAATATGACAATTTGTTTGAATTGTGGGGATGAAGAAAAGAATTGGGTTGAGGAAATAATGACCTAATACAATTCTTATATATCATGGTTTATGAATGGAGATACCACTATTTTATGTTCCACATGAATGATCACATCATATCAATCTGAATTATCAAGAGTGGAAATGAGGCTAGCCAATGTATCTTTCTAGGCATTTTATAGTTATGGAATATAAGAATTAACAAGATTACTTGGAATGAATTAAATAAATTCCAATGTACGAATGATATATGGAATTAATTCCCCATTCTTTATATCATACCCCCTGATGAATTGTTTGATCACCAACTATAAATTTGCCTTGACATCAAGCTAAGTGGCTAGAGCTTATAGGATAACTATTAGATAGTAAGGGGATTCTTTAATTTAGCATAATTATTATTGAGACCCTCCATGTATATGAATGAGTATGGAAATAGTAAATTAATAATAGATATTAAATTTACTCCTAGATTAACCTTATTGAATTTAGGATCCTCCATCCTCTTCCCTGATGGTCTTTGGGATGCATCTGCAATGTAAATTTCCCACATTGAATATGATTATTTGAAAAAGAGGACATCCTCATCATGGAGAAATCTATCCAGTGGGAATTCTAATAAATTTAGGTGTTGATCACACTTTATATGTTTATAATTTTGATTTATATTAAATGTAAATTATCCAGTTATATATCATTATTAATGAATAATATTTCTTTTTTATAATCAAATATATTTATTGTGAACATTAATAATTCATATTAAATATTAAATTTTAATAAACTAAATATATTATTAAATTTAATTTTATCAATGTGTATTTTTAATTCATGTATATTTTTTGTTTTTATATGTATATTTTTTTATTTTTGGTGAAGAATGAGATAACAGATGGGTTCCATATAGTATATTTAAGTATGGTTGTTGAAGAGATTTGTTGGGATTTTCACATATGTGAATGAGATGATCCATTTTTAATCTTAAATCCGGATTTATGGTAGTTTTATTGAAAATATATGAGTCCCATTCAATCACACTCATGTTTTTAATCTTAACCATCAAACAAATAACATAGAAGGGATGATGATAACATGAGTTTACCCCTGAGAACTTATTCAAACCCATTTAAAGTTTGAGAGATTTCATTCTAGTTATTCATTATAGCTGAGTTCTATAAAACTAAATCAATGTATTTAGATGAATGAATCTATTACATCAAAGGTTAGAGACCATCTAAATGTTCCCATGTCTCAAAGATGATGTTTTCAATAGATGTTCCATAAATTAATGTTACAGTGTGTTGATGTTAGAGTGATATACTTCATTGTAAAATAGACGAGTACTTAGGAATCTATAGGAGGAAAATTTGAAGTTATTTATGAAGATAAATGTGACATTGAATCCATCCATGTAACCTTTAACCACCTATATACTACTAGATATTTGAGTTAGAGTTTATATTAATCTTGAATATAGGTTGTAATGCATCCAAAAACATTATCAAAGATTACCTGATATCGAGATAATAAATATTTGATGTATAATCAAAAAGATAAAAATATAATATTAGATAATATAATGACCTATATCATAGATTCATGATTATTACATAATTTTTAATATAAAAATACCATATATTAAACGCCTAAAATTAGTAGGTCCAGTTCTTTGGTAAAATTAGGTTTGTAAACATAAATAAAAAATTAAACTTTATTTAAATCCCCCATCATAATAATCCTAAAATATTTTTTAATATATTTAATACATGTAATCACCTAAGGAAATACATTGTAGATTGGGTGATCTGGAATTAAAATAAGGGGTTGAGTAATAGGGGGGATCATGAATCATGTGTCAAAACGAGTACATTATTGAGCATAATCAAAATCATCATATCATTATAATAGGATCTTAATTATAATAATCATATGAATAAGTAATTCAATTTTACATATGTATAATAATGAATAATCATGACCTAAGTCATGGATTACAACCAAGAAATCATAAAATTATGGTTAAAGGTCACTGCATCATGTCTGTGTGTGACATTATTGAAAATTCTAACTACATCATGTCTATACATTAAGAACACATTAGGTATATTAATTTACCAAATTAATTGTTTAGATATATAATTATAGGACCACATATCACAACATAATATTATCATAATAATGATTAACACATATAGAGGAAATATATATATCAATAATAAACATTGAATAAACCGATGGGAAAAGTGTTGGGATCACAATGATGTCTGATGGTCCCCAATTATCGATTGCACCTATGAGATGGGGGAAGGTTTATTTAGTGGTTCATTATTATTATTTTTTGTTATCTTAAAATTAACCTCTGTGATATTTTTGGATCTTATCCACTTAAATATCATTGTCAACCATATCCTAATGAGACAACAAGTAAAATAGGACAAGTCCAACATAATTTTTTCAAGTATTAGTCCTAATTTTTATACCTACTCCTTAATATTAATGAGATGAATTCAAGTTATAGATTTTACACTAATAATAAATCACTATTTAAAATTGGTTAGGGAGTATAATCCTTTACATTCTTGTTTCCCATTACATACACAATGTCTTATTGGACTTAGAATGACTCTCGCCAGTATGAAATTATTTTAAAAAATAGTTTGAAAAATAATATTTATATTTAGATAAGCTTATAGAATAGATGATAATATTACTCTCAATACTTTAAATAACAATAATGTGAATGTTATCACATCTTCAATAACATAGATCACTGATATTTAGTGATGTTTTCAGATCATTCAGTTTTTCTCAGTTCTTCCATATCATCAATGATATTTTCTCAGCCAGAGTTACATATTTCTTGGGATATAAAAATTATTTTCTCCTTTATAAAACCCAAGATTCATTCCCTATTTTTTATAATTCTTATTATATTAATATTTCTCAGTTATAGGGAACTTTCATTCACACTGGTTTATTTTCACCTAATCAGGAATATATGTATAATCTATAATTTCAAAATATTGGAAATTATATTCAATATTACCTTCTAGAATATCAATTTAATAGATTTGTAAAACAACGACCCTCCATAAATTTCCTCATTTTATTGTTCACATGGGACTGTACCCCACATCCCTTAGCCCAATCTCCATAAATACAATTTTGGCCTTTTAAGATGGTAAATAAAATACTCATGATATTTATTTATTAGTGACAAAAATGAAAAATTATTTAAAAATATATAAATTTTGGATTTGTAGAATGATCAAGTAGAGAGATCATTTTTTAACTTCAAATAATTTCCCAAAAACCATCTTAAATGGTTATATCCCCCAGTTTACATCAAGGAATGAATAATCTCATAGGGAAAAATATTATATTTTGTCATATTGAATCAAAACATAGAAATATGAATGATTTTTTTTGAAAATAATAAAAACAAAACACTATTCCATTTTTATGTTAAATAATCTCACAAAATTTAAAAAATGAGCTGATACATAAAATATACACATATAGACCATTCTAAAAGAGTAAAATGACTCTTATGGTTTCCTCTTAAAGTTCCCTATCTTTTCTATTTTACCTCTTCAAGAGGTATTTTTTAAGTGTAATTGACTCTTACTAGATATAATATTACTTTTATAGAATAAGACTTAGGTATGATTTTCTATTCACAAAAAAATTCCCAACATAAAAAGAAATAAATCTGATGGAATTGAAAAATGTTTATTTTTAGGTTTCATGATTACTTTTAGAGTCCACCAAATGACTTTTACAATGTATTTATGACTCTTATAAAGTCACCAAATGATCCTTCCAGTTTATAAAATAAATTTTAGAAAACACGAAAGGCATTATCACATTTCCAATTCCATAGATGAAAAAAAACTTATGAATTCTAGAATGACTCTTATGAAAAAAGTACTTATCCAAAACAGTTCATGGTCAACCTCAATGATATCCTATGATTCTTATTCTATGTGGACAATAAAGAAAATCCTTTTAAAATTACATCTATCTCTTCAATATCCCCATTTGTATATTTTTTAAATCTATTAAAAAAATTTATCTCTATATAACCCTTTACTAGAATATAACAAACAGAATATAATAATAAAATAAAACCCTTTCACAAATGAGAATCATCATGACACCACACATCCAAATAACAAAATATTTTTTTAAATAATTATGTATCTTAGTTTCAAGAATTAATTGATAAGTGACTTAAATGCTCTCCCATTCAATTATTTCACTCATTTGAATATTTAAACCATGTTTTTAAGAAAAATATATTCATATTAACAGATAATGAAATAATTGAACATATCTCTATTTGAAAAAGAAGATTACACTATCTCCGCCATTTGATAGCATAACCCAACCACTAGGGGGGAGTAGGGGTATATCCCACACATCCTCATGTGAGAGAGAAGGAATAACATGTATCTTTATCCTT
Organism: Viscum album; assembly: GCA_963277665.1. Classification (NCBI taxonomy): domain Eukaryota; kingdom Viridiplantae; phylum Streptophyta; class Magnoliopsida; order Santalales; family Viscaceae; genus Viscum; species Viscum album. The sequence continues at coordinate 1,705,665,889 of OY728145.1, forward strand.
AATTCTTCACATATCTCACTTATCATTTATTACGTAAACACATCAACAATATTGTCTTTTTGGATACATATTCTAGATTCACTTCACAATTTTACATGTTTTACTTGGTTAAATGAAGTCTGATATCAACATGATTTGATATTTAGAATTACATTGGGTTCTTTGATATATGAAGATAAATTTTACAATAAAGATAAATACTCAGTAGCCTATAAAATTATAGTTTTATATATACTAGCTAAAATTGAATCCATAAAATATATATACATGGATGAGTTTCTATAATATAATCCACCTATTTTTAATCTACCTTACAAAAAATTCAGCTAAATAGAAACTTCCATATTTTATAGATTTTGTTTCAATTAAATCACAAACATGGTATATATTTTTGAATCCCTAAAAATTTAATTTTTCATTCCTTTATATAAAAGACAATGTTTCATAGTTCCTTTTAAATATCTTAGAATTCTTTTTTCATTCATGCACATGAGTCTCTATTAAATCATTTTGATATATTATAGAAGCATTCAGTACATACATTAATTATGGACATGATTCCATTTGATAAAATAGAATTCCAATGATTATCCTAAATTTTTTATTCACATTTTTATTGCATCATCATTTCTGATTTTAGTACCAAATGAAATAGGTTTTGAGTTTTCCATAGAATCCTCCATGCCAAATTTCTTAAACAATTCTCTAGATTAATTATCTTTGGATAAAAAGATGTTGATGTCTTTCTAATCAATCTATAATCCCATAAAATAATTCATTTCACTGCATTAACATTTATAAGTTTATATTCATTTATTTAGAAAAATCATCAAATGTATTCCCTTTATCACCAGAAGATATTATATGATCATTATAAACTAGTAAAATAAGTGTACATTTGTTCATCTCTTTCACATAAAGGTTTCCATTAACCTTTACTCTAGTAAATATTATTACTTTTAGTCATCCACAAATTTTATAACACATGACTCTTAGAGATTTTTATAACTTATATAAATCCCTTTTAAACATGCATACAATGACTCTATATTTGACCAAAATAAATCCATATAATTTCATAATGAAAACCTATTCATCTATATCAAAATTTAAAAACATAGACTTCAAATCTCTATGATATACTTTCTAGTTCTACTGTGATACAACTACAATAAATATCCTAATTTCATCTAGTCTTTATATCAGAAAAAAATTACCATCAAAACATATTCCTTACACTGATGAATTACTATTGTATACCAATATGATCTATTTTCTTGAAACCACAACATTCTCATTTTTTTCTGAATGCCCACTTAGTGAATATGATGTTTTTATCTTTTAATGTTGGTAAAAACTATAATGTGGAATTTATATCTATTTGATAATGACCTTAATTCATATATTGTAACCACTACCCATGATTATGGGATTCTAATATAGTTTGTGGTTTAATTTGTCAAATGTGACCAGTTTTATTTTTAAGCCTCAATAATATTCTTATCTACATTGTCCTTTATTAAAAACCAATGATATTTTATGAATCAATATTCTTATTCAATCAACAATTTTTTATTTTATAATTTATATATTCTTCATCTTGATCACTATTTTTTATCATAATCAACATCATTATAAATTTTCCCTTTTACAGCTTCTTATTCATTAGGTTTTCTTGAATTCTTCATCATGTACACTCTAGGATTTTCAAAAAATCCACCATTTATCCCATATTATTTACACTAATTTTAAATAATTATCACATCAATGAAATCAAAAAGTTTTTATAAACTATAATTATTGAATTTGTAACTCCATTAATCATATAAATAGTCTATTAACACCCCGTATTCACTTTTCTCTTCAAAAATTCCGATTTTTTTTTAATTTTCATGAAACACAGACTACCAAAAATGATTAAATTTATCACCGTTGGATGTATATATTTCCAAACATCATATGTTTTATTATGTGTATTAATTATCAGAATACACATTTTTGGTATGTGTACAATAGTACATATATCTTCCCTATAAATTTTTTAGAGAACATGTAGTTAGATAGAATTATTATACCCATATCAACAAAAGTATTGATCAATAATTCTATTAAAAAATTTAGGGGTTTTTATAGTGCACTATATTGATAAATAATTCTATGAATTGAAATAATTTTTTAAAAATAATTATAGGCAAAATATTTACCATTATTTAATCTCATCTTATTGATGTAGACTCCTATATTTTCTCAAACTATATTCTCAAGATTCTATACATCTTAAAATATTCTGTCTTGTTCCCCATAAACATGAAATTGGTCATCCTAGTGTAATTATCAATGAAAGTAATTAAATTTAGATAATATATGGAATAATTTTGTCTCATTGGACCAAAAAAATCTATATTAATGATTCATGGTGGCTAAATTGACTAAATCTATACCTTTATCTGTATTCCTTGAACAATTTTACCTTTTAACCATGCTTCAAAAACAACTAATCTATCTCTTTTGAGTTGAGTTAGATGACTCTAAAAATCATTAAATTATATTTTACTCTTGTTTCCTTGACCATGATGGAATGGATTATGTGCCATAGTTTTTTTCTCATATTTGGAACTCAAGTAACAAGAATTTTATAGACAATAAATTTTGAACATTTTTTACTTATTCTCTTACCTTTGTTGATTATTTTTCAATCCACTGAATTGTTGATAATGGATAAAGTTTTCATAAAGGAATATTCATTCCATTATCACATATATAGCTTAGAATTTAATTATTGTGATTATTCCCTTCAATATAGAGTATATATTTTCTTCATATCCTTTGTTCTTTTATCTCTTCAATCCTAACACCCTTGTTTTTCAAATAACTATTAGTTCAAAATTTCACTACATCTCCATCATGTTTTTAAATAATCATGAAAATTTTTTCCTATCAAAACATAGGTGAGGTGAAAAAAATATCTGAATTATATTCATTATATTTCCTACACAAATTCATAAAAACTTCTACAATGATTTAATTTTATTCCTTATTTACTGTCAAAATTTCCATTCCTTTTTCAACATATATTTACTTCCCTATAAAAGTAGTCATAAATTTTTTCACATAGTAAACCTATTAGTAATATCATTCACACATTTATTATAGACACTCAAATCAGTTTTTAGTTTCCATACTCTCTTAATTTCTACTCACAGTTTTCTTACTCTTCATCTTATAAAATTTGTTTCTTTTCATATCATCAAAATACCCCTCTTGATTCATTCATACTCCAATGTAATGTATAATTATACATTTATGAGTATTATTTGATCCCAAAAATCCAATATCACTAGAAATATCCTTTGATATTTTATCTACCATATAGATAATAGTAATTCTATTTATAAAATTTATGTTTCTACATTTCCATGTTAGGAGTGATATTTTTTCTTAGGTTTTAGGTTCTTTTTATTATTTTCTTTTCCTCCCATGATATAGAATAATTCACAATATTTTTAATAGCCCAAAATTTTAAATTTTTAGAATGTAAACCTACAATTTTACTAAAAATAGATTTACATTTAATTTCAGTGTGATATGATATAACCGATTCTTTTGAGATATATTTCTCTAAAACATGAGATGATTTTACTTTTAAATACATAACATTATTACAATATTCAATCATATTATTCCATGATTTATCAGCTTTAAGATACCAATATTATATCTTCATTTTATATTATTCCTTCAATGTAGGATTCTCATCCATATATTTTATAACTTTATCTTTCTCAGAAACTTTCCTCTTAATGTTTTTGATTTAATTATTGTAAGTGGATTTTATTTTGATATCAAATTCATTTAATTTTTTATTATTTGAATTTTCATTCTTTAATAACCAATTAAAATTCTTGATTTTTTGTATTATGATCAAGAAAGGAATCATGTTCTTATTTTATTATGTGTTCCATATATGATATCTCACATTCTTCTTCTTTACCACTTGAGGATTATTAATATTTGTCCATATTACCCATAAAATTTATGAACTTATGAACACATTATTATTTTGACTAAATTATTGATATAAGTAATGTTATTTATAAGTACCCATCATAATTTTTATTTTTCTTTATGAAAACAATTTTTTTCACTCAACTGATTTGGATTCATCCTTTTATTTTTAACAATTTTTTTCTTTTGAGTCTTCTTATTCTCATCATCAACTTAATAATTTTGAATTTTATTCTTTAGTAAATTTATAACATGGCGTCTCATGTGACCTCAAATGAAACAATTATGATATATTTTTATATTATAATTTCCTTGATATTTTATAAATTATTAGTGATAATATAAACAATTGTCTTATATTCCTCCTACTTTTCTTCTATATCATCAGAATCACAAGAATCATTATATTTTTTATCATTATTTTTGAGTTTTATCATGGATCAAAATTATATTATATCATTGACATTATTTTTTAATTCCTGATCATTTATCATCTCTTATACAATGATAATATTATATAATTCATCCTATTTCAGATATTCACAATATTTTGATACTAAAATATTTGGACCACAACTGTAAGGAAGATTTATCATCATCTTATTTATAGTAGTAAAGTCATTCAAATTTTTTCCATAGAATCATATATATTTTTGACCATCACATTGAAACTTGAAATGTAATAATTCATGGTTTTATCTTCATCGATCTTCAAATATTCAAATATTCTTCACTCTATTTGTAGTTTAGCTTCACTGACCTTTACAATTCATTTATGAATAATCTCTAGTTGGTACTAGATCTTTATTTCAATTTTATGCTCAATAATCATTGTGAAAACATTATATGATAAATATATGAGAATGTAATTTCTCTATTTTACATCAACTTATAAATTCATATTATAAAAAAATAAAATTAGATCATTTCTCTCAATTTATGGAAATCCCAATATTTCTGTATCAAAAACCTCTACGAAATTTTATAGAAGATAGGGTAAAATTATATTCTTCCAACAATGATATTTTTTTCCTAATGATATTCTAAACACCCCTACTACTGATAGTAATACTAGTTTATGTGCCCTATGAATAGGTTTCACTGCTTGGGGGGGGGGTTGAAATGGTGGTTATTTATTTTACAATTCCATTCTATTGAAATTAACCTCTATAATATATTATGATCAAATCCACTCAAATATAAATATCAGCCTTATATTTATGAAATAGAGATGAAAATAAGAAAATATACAAATAGTTCTATAGAGTTCAGTCCTAATGTGGGTACCCAATCCCTATTATGATTAGGGAGTCTTTGAGTGAAATATTTTCTACTATTAGTAAATTAAAAATTATAAGTGGTTATGGAGGTATTATCATCTACTTTTCTAATTCCCAAAACTTACCCAAGATCCATCTTGAATTAGACCAACTCCTATAATTATAAAAGTCATTCAAAATAGGGGGAGAATGGTCAATTCAGATTCAGAGAAACCTTATCCATAAATGATGATATTCCTCTATAGATATAAAATAAGATGAATAAAAATGTTCTAACCTCTTAAAAACACAATTATCTAATATTATATTACAAATTCATATAACTCAATATTTCTCACCTCTTACAGATCCTCAATAATATGATTTCAAACCTCATCTTATAGAATTTTCAAGACATGAAAACTATTTTCCCTCTTATAAACTCCCTACATCCAGTCACTAATATTTCAATTTTCTTACCCTCTCACAAGTCCACTCTCATCTTTCCCACCACAATTGGGTATATATAAAATATCTTGAATTATTAAATTCATGAAATTTCATAAAATATCTCTTATCATATTATTATTTAAAAATATTTTTACACCATAATCCTCCTCATGTTACCTTTAAAAAATTTAAATTACAATATATTATTACCTTTATATAAGTTAATTTGTTTAAGAGTCTTCTCCACACACAACATCGAACAAAAATAAAACCATGATATATTTAGATAAAATATAAATATTTAAGTATAAGCATTAAAAACAGTCTTTGGGATTGGGTAAATGAATAGGGGTAACCCCTTTATGATATATATATATATATATATATATAAAATAAAGGCTACATTTAGGATGAACGAAATTCAATTAGTATATCGAAAATAAATAAAATTATTATTTTTTACATATAAAATTATTTTTAAAAAATAGTATATACATGAAACACATTTATTTTTCAAAAAAAAAATGATTAATGATATAAAAAATTGTTTAACACTAATTTAGTTGGTAAATTAAATGATATATGAATAAGAAATTTTAATATTTAAAAATATCGATTTCTGATTAAAAAGACTTATTAATTATATTTTATGATTTTTTATAGAATTGAATTTATAATTTTTTAAATTTGGAATTAATAAAAATTAACTTAATTTTTTCCTCATATCAAAATTCACTTATTATAAATTTTTTAACTTTTTATTTAAAGGTTAGTTTTTAGTTGAAAATTATAGTTCCCATAAAACTTATAACTTTCATGACATTACCATTATACAATAATGACCTATAAATTTATAAAAATGTTTAATTAATCTGATATTAATGTAATGTCCCAGGTCTGGATGCCACCTAATAGTGCTCTGAGCTCGGTTGGCCACATGACATCAAGAACATCTCCTCAACCAATAGAAGCTCCCAACTAGCATCGAGGGCCTATGTGATGATCGTGGAGAGACTATTCCATAATTGGAAGAGTATAACAAAATAGAAATAATAAATATATAGCTAAATCAGTAATACCATACAACATAAGTAAACAGCAGAAGACTGATAATATAAATAACCAGATGTCATAACATACAAATATGATGTTGCATGTTACATGTTCTAAGAAAAAATCCAAAATAGTTTACACTGTAGTAATACAAAATATAAGTACCAAAAATATAAAAAGGAACAAAAGAAACTTAGAATCATCACAAGCATCAGCTTAGTCCCATGATATCCTCCTTCTAAACAACAATCAAGTACCAGTATAAGGGGTTTACCCTTATCAGTATCTATAAAAACATAATTTGTTTGGGCCAAAAAACATGACCCAAATAGGGTGTGAGACTAAATCCTATTAGGCAACCTCCCAAGGTCTGTTCCAATTTATCAGTGAATATATATAACAGGTAGTGCGCAATAGAGAAAGTAGTAAACTATGAAATACTCAAAATTAAACAGTCCTAAAAGTACTGGTTTCCATCTACATTCATTTTATTTTCATTATAAATTTAATTACTTTGAATTATATAAGTATCTAGATTTAGCCTAAGCCTGATGATCCCCATATAAAAGTAAACACAACAGATGTCTCAAAAGACCATCTAATAAGTGTAAGTGAAGACTAAATCCAATCTTGTGCATTGTCTTGGTATAAACATCATAATTCATTCCATTTCAATATTTAATTATAAGTAAATGTCAACTGATGACATAAAAACAACTACCAATATAGTCCGTCCTTAGCATCCCTCATTGGATTCAAGGTTCGCTCGACATTTAAATAAAACCCTCCATGAGCTCGACCATTCCAACAATGGCTCACTCATGACTTGTCATGATAATACCCTATTTGATTCCATATATGGTATTTTAATTGAGGCCATGGTTCACCCAAGGTATAAGGTGAAATAGTTATATGAGCCTGACCTTTTCTTTTAACCCAATGCTATGGTTCTCCCATCTCTATTTATCATTTTATCATTTTGTATAAGAAGAAACACATGTAAATTAAACTATTACATGGATTTAAAATCAATAAATCATGTGGGAAATCCATATCATAAGAAACACATGTAAATTAAACTATTACATGGATTAGCATTTAATTAACTTCATTTTAAACTACCCAAGAAGAGAATTTAAGGCATGCCTCATAGGTATCCTAGGCCAAATGGCCATAAACGGTCATTCATGGGAAGCACACCCATGGAGTGATGCTTAATAAAGGTAAAAAACCCTAAACATGCTTTAAGACCCATAATCAATTACCAAAAAACAAAAGGAAATAGAAACAGACAATATTCATTCAAGGCAACACTCTAAAAATGGGTGAATGAAACTTTGACACATATATTCCACTTGAAAATCAGTGAATGACATGTGACCACCTACCTCATGGTTGTATGAATCTCCTCATCTAACTTTAGCCTCTAATTTAACCTAAAACAGAGTATATCCACAAAAAGAGAATAATAACTGAAGGTTTGATAACTAGGTTGAGAGAAGAAATCATGAAGAATGACTAAAAAGTAATCAAGAGCTTACTGAGGGGAATATAATGCATCCAACGATGTTTGAATCGAATATTAGACAATGAAATGGGAGGCCACCCTATTATTAGGTCTTCTGGGTTCACTGTTCATCGAAGAAGGGTGAGTTTTTTAAGTTGTTACAAAAACGAAGCTACTTCTCGATTTAATTAAAAAAAAGAAAAGTACATGATATGTATTAGAAACCACACACTTTATCTGTATAGGTCCTGACCAGACCATTACATGGTGTGTACAGGGAAGTACATGACATGTACCCATATTACATGACATGTTCTAGAAAGGAAATGATGTGTAACACCTACTTATGTCATGTAATAAGCCTACAACCAGACCTTGAACTCTTTTACCCCATTTACTTAAGTAAAAACTGAAAAGGAAGGATCTATACCTCAAAGGAAGAACTGGGTTCTTAAAAACATCCGCCTTTAAAGCTATTCATCCCTGAATTTACCTTCCAAGGGTGGTGAAGGAACAAATTAGAACAACTCCAACCATTGTGAGCGCACATCGACCTCTCTCTCCTAGGTCTCGTCTTTCACTCAGCCGTGCTGCCATAACACCCGTACTAGAGGAACTGACCAGCCTTGAATAACCTTTGTGATCCTATCAATTATATGAATTGGATGCTCCTCAAAGGATGCATAAACCTGAAGCTCAACCTCCTTAGGATGAAAAACAAAAGACGAGTCTGAGTGATAGTGGCACAACTGAGATATGCAAAAGACGTCATGAATGGATCGGTACCTCTAAGGTAACTGCAACCGATAGACAACTAACCTGACTCTATCCAGAATTTAGAATGGACTAACATATGTCGATGAAATCTTACCCTATCTCCTGATCCTACAGTGTCCCAACCTCGATAAAACACACAAAAAAACCTGATCCTCATCCTCGAACTCTAGAGGTTGTCTACGACGATTGATGTATGATTTTTGACGAGACTGTGCAGTGGGCATTCACTTTTGAATCTACTAGACCTACTCAGATGTCTCTTGTACAAGACACAGTCCCAGTAAATCTACCTCACCTACCTCTAACTAGTATAGGGGAGAACGACATGGACTACCATATAAATCTTCATGAGGTTACATCTGTATTGTCTCTTGATAAATATTATTGTAGGTGAATTCAAACAGGGGAATGTGCTTCTACCAAGAGCCCCCAAAATATAGGATTCATGCTCACAGCATGTCCTTTATCACCTGTATCATACGCTCCGACAGACCATCAACCTGAGGGCGGTATGCTGTGCTCAGAAGCACCTGTGTACCCAGCACCCTCTAAAAACGATACCATGAACGAGATGTAAAACATGAATCCTTATTTGAAATGATAGAGTGTGGGGCCCTGTGTAGTTTTATCACCACTCGGATATAAAACCTCCCGATTTCATCCACACTAAAAGTTTCTTTGATTGACAAGAAATGAGAGACCTTCACAATCCTATAAAAAAACCCACACAACATTATTACCTCTAGGAGACCTCGGTAAACCGGTCACAAAATCCATTACGACATCATCCCATTTCCACTCCAGAATAGGTAACTACTATAAATGTACATTTGGTCGCTGATGTTTTTCCTTCACCTACTGACAGTTGGAACATCTCATAAAAAACTGACTACCTCTCTCTTCATACATGACCACCAATACTGATGATGTAAGTCACGATACATCTTAGTGACCCTAGGATGTACTGCCCAAACTGAAGCATGAAACACATACATCAACTCATTGTGTATATCCACTAGAATCCAAACACATACATATACATGTGGGATCTCATCATCACCTACCGTCCAACTAGGAGGAGGGTCCTGACCTGACATACTCTCCCATAGAACTAGGCCTTTATAATTAGATAACTTCCACATATTCACTATGTCTAGTAGGTTATATGTAACAGTTAAGGATGAAAGAAACGTCTGCCCCCATCTATCGTGCACCTCCAAGTGCATCTTAGAGAATAATTTCATAAGCTTCCACTCGATATTGGCCTGCTACACTACCTGTATCTAATTATTCTTGTTCAATGCATCATCCACTGCATTTCCTTTACCAGGTGTGTTGGTAAGATTGAAGTCAAAATACTGAAGGTATTCTACCCACCATCACAGCCTCATATTTAGATTACTCTACATAAATATGTACTTGATAATTTTGTAGTCTGTGTACACCACAAAACACTCTCCAAAGAAGTAATGTCTCCAATAGTGAAAAACATGAACTACCATAGCTAACTCGAGGTCATGCGTCGGGTAATTCCTATCACGTGGCTTCAACTTCCGAGACCCATACGCAATGACTCATTCCCCATGCATAAGCACTACTACTAGACCAATACCTGATGTGTTGTAGTATAAACTGTAGCTTCTTCCCGAATCTGGAAAAATAAGTATTGGTGCCGAAGTCAATCTCCCTTTAATCTCCTGAAATGCTGTCTCGTAGAAATATATCCATACATAATTCACACCCTTTTTAGTCAGGCCTGTTAGCGGTGCTGCTAAATGTGAGAAGTCCTGTATGAAGCACCTGTAGTAACCAGCTATCCCCAGGAAACATTGTATGTTAAATATGTTCTTGGATTGTTCCTAGGAAACTAATTATCTCACCTTCTATGGGTCCACTGATACTCTTGTATCTATGATGATGTGACTGAGGAAGTGAATCTGATCCATATAGATATGGAACTTTGTGATCCTAACATATAACTGATTCTCTCTTAGTGTACTTAAAATGATATCAGGATGTGTGGAATGGTCGTGTTGATTATGAGAATACACAAAGATATCATCCATGAAAACCACAATGAATGAGTCAAGATAAGGATGAAACACTCGGTTCATCAGTTCCATGAAAACCATTGGTTCCTTTTTGAGAATGAATGGCATAAAAAGATCCTCATAAAAACCATACGTACTCCAAAAGGTTATGTGAGGTATGTATGATGACATAACATGCAACTTATAATAACCAAATCTTAGATCAATATTATAGAGAACTCAAGCTCCTCATAGATGATCGAAGAGATCGTCTTTCCTTGGAAGAGGATATCGATTCTTAACTGTAAACTGGTTCATTTTATGATAATCCATGAATAGCCTGAGGGTAATATCCCCCTTTTTCTCAAAAAGGACTGGAAGACCCCAAGAAGAAGTACTGGTTCAGATGAGGCCCTTAGCTTTAAAATCCTATAGTTTCCTATTGATCTCTTGAAACTCCAACAAAGACATTATATAAGGAGGAATGAATACTAGTGAAACTCCTAGAACTATCTCAATAGAGAACTCTAACTCTATCATCGGAAGAAAACCTAAATTTTTTTCTAAGAAGACGTCCCTGAAATGATCAACTACTAGAGGAAAATTCATCTGACATGTTCCCTAGTCATCAAGATATAAACTCACAATCTGGCTTGTCATCCCACCTAACCCATAATGCCTGGGTCTATCTCGTCTTGCCTGGACATCCCATTCACCTTTTTTTTGAAACGATCCTCCCCTAGTGATGTAAAACTCACCCTAAAATGATAGAAATCGATAAAGGCTTGAAAGGAGACCAACCAGTCCATTATAAGAATGAAATCAAAACCCATCATCTCTAAGACATAGAGATCCCATAGGAAGTGGCACCCACCAACCTCAAGGGGGCACTCATGTAATGATGAACACCTGACATTCTAATCCCTAACTAAATTTATAGCTTCTTAACATCATTAGAAGTAAAAAAAAACAGATCCCAAGACTCTACACAACAGGAAAAAATATGAAACTATATGAATCCCCAATATCAAAAAGTGTAGAAGCTAAAACATAGGTAACCAAAATAGTACCTATGATGGTAGAGGGTTTGAGATCCTACTCCTACTGAGTCTGTTGAACTACTTAAGTTTGACCTGTACCACGACCCCGTGACACTGACTAGCTACCCTAAGCTGACCCACCCTACTGCCACTGAGAAACTAGCATCTGGCTACCACAACCATGACCACCACATCGGCCTAAACTATCTGATGCATTCTAGTTCCCTGACTGGTGAGAAGCTACTTTCCTTACTCCTAAATGAGGAGTCTGTGCAAATACTCTCTCACTAGCTACTGGTGGAAAAGTCCTACAGAAGCACTGTAGATGGACCATCATGGCGCAAGATCGGCACTCGACTAGGTCCATAAGACAATGTGATCCTTTATTCCCAATTATAACACACTAGTATCACCACACTTTTCTACATAAAGATATGTCCTGACTACTAGAATCACTGTGAGAAATATTCAGATGACGTTTCCTACTACTTGTTGAAACAATATCAGATATTGGTGCTAAAATGCCCTGGATCACACCTCCAGATTCCCTTAGATTATGCTCAGTAGTCATCACCTGATTCACTGTAACATATACAATAGTCAGCCGAAAGATATTTACCTATGGTAGAATGTCGTACCTAAGACCAACCTCAAAATACATACCCTATGAAAGATCATCACCCATTAGAATAGGTGCAAAGCACTGGAGATCAGTAAAGAGGGCTGATTAATCCATAACTAATAAATTTCCCTACTCTAGATTCATAAACTTTTGGGCTTTTCAGCCCTCAGTGTCTCTAGATAGAAGTAATCATATAATACTATCTAAAAATATTCCCATTCCATATCCTAAAGATGTTCTGTTTGAGTGATAACATCTCAACATATTTTGGTGGAATCATGTAGCATATATATAGCGAGATTGAATCTATGATCAGGAGGTTTCTATATATTCTCAAAGATGGATAACATGTACTCTATCAATGACTCATCAACCTGTGGTCTTCCATCCCCTAAAAATAGGGGTGGATTCTATTGTTGGAACACTCGCGTCAGCTCTTCCATAGACGTGGTGGGGTGTGGTGCTCCCTAAAAGTTTTCATGAACCTTATAAATCCTTCCCAGAACTATGCATCAACACCTGTTTCTGGTATAATATTTGGTGTCATAATCGACATGACTAGAGGATCCATTGGCATCCCATGGCCTACCACCTATGAGATATGATCATTTCCACTCTCCTAACATACAACTTGAGGTATTCATGGTGTCATAACTCTACAAGTTCTTGCAGACACCTTAGTTCAAGTTCATTTTCAAAGCTAACAGTTCAAGGGTGTAATAACTAAAAAGTAGCAGGAAACCTTAAAAGGTTACCAAAAGAGGATTACAAGGCATGTAGAAACCATACACGATGTGTACCCCCAAGATCTTACCTGAGCATGTACTTCCACCGACCTGGGTATGTAACCATCCTAGGTAAATGAAGTGTGAGACTGGGACATGGAATTTACTCAAGTATTCCCTCTTGGACATGTACTTTTACATGGACAGAACCACATGGGTTCTACCTGAGTAACACTACATGGTGTGTACTTATAGTACACAACAACCACAAGAAGAAAACTATAATTCCGTGTTCTCCTTCACACGTATAGACACATGGTCACTTACCACATGGAGTATACAAATAGTACATTATGTGTACTTAAGAAAAGTGTTCAAACCGAATATAAGAACACATAGTGTGTGTTCATAGCATCACATGCCGTGTTTTTGGTGTTTCCGGATAGTAAACCTATAAAACTTCTTTGGAACCCCCATTTTTGAAATTTAGAACAATGGTATGCCAAATTCCTATCCATGGGGGCCCATACTCCCCACAAATCAAAGTTTGACATCAAAATATAACACATCATATATAATTTAAAGATGAAACATGATCCTCCAAATTTTGATCCAAGAGGGCCCATACACCTCAGGGACCGATGTTGGGAATCTATACAATTTTAACCATAGAATATACCAATATACCTATCAAAATAGCAGACATATCTATCACAATATCTATTATAACAACTTTCAATCAGTAATGCTCTTTAAATGAAATGGTAGGAAATGCATGGCATGTGATTTCTAATAAGTGCGTATATAATGAATGAGATGGAATAAACTCATCACATCAGGTTGCAACAAAAATAGAACCATAATAATATCAATAATAATGGCACAATACAATTGCTTCACCTAATAGTGAAATCGAATCAAGCGTAACAGCTCAAAACCCAGAAATTCACAATTGAATTCGAGGTAATTTAGCTTTTCCCTTTACACGAGGTAGATACTCCCAAACATAGTTTATTACCAAAATATAGTTCTTTCATATCCCTGTCTAATGTCTCTAAACATTAAGACAATAAAAAAACCTACCTCTGATACCACTTTGTAACCTCCCAGGTCTGGATGACACCTAACAGTGCTCCGAGCCTGGTTGGCCACATGGCCTTAAGTGCATCTCCCCAAACACCAGAGGCTGTCGACTAGTATCGAGGGCCTAGGTGATGATCACGAGGAGACTATGCCCTCATTGGTAGAGTATAATACAACATAAATAATAAACAGATAGTGGAAGCAGTAATTCCAAACAAGAGAATTAAATAACAGAAGACTGATAATATAAAGAACCATATGTCATAGCCTAAAAATATGATGTGACAAGTTACATGTTCTAGGAAAACAAACAAAATAGGTTACACTATAGTAATACAAAATATAAGTACCAACAGTACAAAAAAGGAACAAAATAAACTCAAAAGCATCACAAGACTCGACTTGGTCTCATGCTCTACTCTTCCTAAACAACAATCAAGTACCTATAGAAGGTTTATTACCCTTATAGATACCTATAACAACATAATCTATTTAGGACAAAAAACATGACCCAAAAAATGTGTGAGACTAAATCCCAGTAGGCAACCACCCAAGATATTTTCCAATATATCAGTGAATATATATAATATATAACAGGCAGTGTGCAATAGGAAAACAATAAACTAGAAAATACTCAAAATTAAACTTCCCTACAAGTATTGGTTTCCATATACATTAATTTTATATTCATTATAAACTTAATTACATTGAATTATATATGTCTCAAGATCCAGCATAAGCCTGATGATCCTCGTATAAAATTAAGCACAACAAATGTCTCAAAAGACTATCTAACAAGTGTTAGTGAAGATTGAATCCAAGCTTGTGCTTTGTCTTGGTAGACACATCATAAGTCATTCCATTTAAATATTTAATTAAAAGTAAATTTAAACTCATGACATATAAATAGCTTCCAATATATCCCATCCTTGGAATCCATTATTGGATTCAAGGTTTTCTTAGTATTTAAATAACAATATCTATGAGCCTTACTATTCTATCTATGGATTGCTCACGACTTTTCATGATAATACCCCCTACGATTCTATCCATGGTATTTTAAATAAGGCCATGGTTCACCCAACGTATAAGGTGAAATATTCATATGAGACCAACCTTTCCTTTTAATTGGAGGCTATGGATCTCCCATTTCTATTTACTCCTTTATCATTTTAAATATGCAGAAACACATGTAAATTAAACTATTACATGGATTTAACATCAATAACTCATGGGGGAAATTAATATCACAAGAAAAACATGTAAATTAAACTATTACATGGATTAATATTTAATCCACTACAAAAAAATGACTTATACCAACAGAAATTCAGTGACAAATAATATATCTATTGGAAAAAATGAACAATTCCAACAGATACTGAGTTTTGTTGATACTAAATTTAAATACCAACATTTACTTTTACCAACAAATATATTTGTTTTTATTAATTGTTTAATACCAACAAATATTGTACCAACAATTTTATTTGTCACATTATCATATTAACACCAACAATTTTTTACAAAAAAATATAATTATTATTGCTAATTACTATTACAAACAGTTTTTTTTAAAATTAGATGTTTTTTACAATAATTTTTTTTATAAAAAACGTTATAAAAATAATTTAATATATATATGTATACCAACAAAACATTTGTTTATAAAAATATATATATTTTTTCATCGAATTTAAGTAATTTTAAATGAGAAATATTTCTTGAAATGAACCCACACCGCATTCACAAATTTTGACTCTCCGATTTCGGCTATCGTTTCAGATATGAGGATCCCTCAGTCGGTGAATGGTTTTCCTATGATGGACATTTCGACTGTTGTACAGGATTCTAAATTGTATTCGCAAAAATTTACCCTTGTTGAGAGATTTGGGCATCAAAGGCCATCTAAAAAAAATTTATACAAGCACGTGAATACAAAATGGGGTATGAAGAACAAAGAATTGATGTGGATTCTCATGACTCATTGATTTCTATCAGCTATGATGACTGAGTTTACTTCCTGAATTTGTGGTCTCATATCCCTCGGGATATCTAGTCTGGGAGCACGATGGTCACCAATGATTTACTTTAGGAAGGTTAGTACTACTCTCGTGATTTGGATCTATCTTTCCGGTCTTCCCATTCATTTCCCTTACTCTACAATACTCCATCACCATGGAAATTCTACCTCGAGGATATTACAGTCTGATCGACACACATTAACTGGGAAGCATCCAATTCAGGCTAAGGTTTGCATCAAACTGGATTTATCCCAACCTCTTCCGGTTTCCATTTAGTTTCGTGTTAAAGACGGTAAGGGTTTAGGTCAGATGATTTGGTATGAGAGATTGACTAAATATTGTAACAATTTTTAGATTTAGGGGAACTTTCATGAACACTATGGTAAGGGGAATTTTTTGGTTTGGGTTGATGCAGTGAGGGCCGATGAGGCTTATGTCCATGTGAAGGAAATGATTGTTCGGCCAAAGAATATTCTTTTTCCAAGGATCATTCTGAATGTGTTAACAGTGATTGAACCATTGGGTGATAGACTTGATTTTATTAGTTGAGTTAGCCCTGTGAATTCTGTAAAGGGAAATGGGTGAATTGATTTACAGGTTGAATCTATGCCTGAAATGGGAAATAGAATGGAATCAAATATAGTAGAATGTAAAACCCATAAGGAGGTATAATTTTCTATTGCATGTACCCCTAGAAATGGTATACTAGGAGTGCAACATGGGAATCAAGATTCTCAACCTGGCTTCAAGGTACATGTCACAAGAATGGAATTTTCCATGATTAGTGGCTCTGTGGCATATATCAATGTTTATCTAGTATAAACTAACCAAAATGGCACCTATTGATGCTCATCTTTATCTTTTTTCTATTTTTAAGGTAGGGATGTGAACATGACTCAAAATAAAAGTATTTTAGGTTGGAATAAGCTCCAAAAATATATTTTCTTGTCTTCCTTTAAGAAGATGGAAATGGGTACCTATACTATATAGAATAAATCTACTTGGAGAAGGATTATGTATATTAAAGGTGAACATGAATTGTAATTCAAAAAAATAGTCAACAAGTTTACAATGATCAGATTGCTTATAAGTTTCATTATACTGTTACTACTTAAACAGTTGATGGTGATTGTCGTGGAAATTAATCTGTTGTTGGTGGGGAGGGATCCATATTTACATCCCATTATATAACCTATAGGACACAAGATTTCTCATGTTACAACTATTCTTTCTAGTTGTTCAACTAATTAATCTTAACATCCTTGCGTTAGAAGAGATCAACATCCCGCCTTTGTTGAAAATTAATTCCCACTCCTTATATCTCTTTTCATTGTACATTCTTAGAGATAGGTTGTTCAATATTATCATTATCTTATTCTATAAATGGGGATTTGGGATGCCACAATTTATTCGACAGGACCAAAAAATTTTGGACTTGTAATGGATTTTTCCATTAATACTGAATAAAATATAGAAATATCCATTCTGTATCCAAAGCTTGGTCAAATATATGTTATTTTTTACCACAGATAGACCTTATAATTAGAGCAGTATTTGAGAGTGATCCAATATGGTGTGATTAAAATTTACACTACAAGAAAAATATGTTTAGTGTAGGTTATTTAGTGATGGTTTCCAAATCAATCCTGGAAGGTTGAATATATAATTTATAGTGGTTTTTTTTAAAATAATTAAGAAATTATGTATTTAGTAGTGTTTTTTGACCTCTTACATACTTCTAATATGATTTCATCCCTTATTTATCTGGGTATTGGGGCTTAGGAAAGAAACACAGAAATGTTGTGGAAGGCTTATGTGGATGATCACATAGAAATAGCCGATTGCCTTTTTTTTCTGCTTCCATCATCGGTCTTGGATACATTGTTTTTATGCAGATCACTTCCTTACCAGAGCACAAGCCCACATAAATTACTCAAATTTTGCTGAACTAGAGACTCTTGCACCATTTGGTCTATTCATTAATGATAAAGGGTGAAGTTGTGGGTGTTATATATGGAAAAGAGTAATTAATTGCCACAATTTTATTTTAATAATAACCAATATTTTCTAAAGATTACACATGAATACATTTTATGTCATCTCTTTTTACCTTTTTAAATGATGGGTGGATTGACATGGTTGTTTTAATTTTGAATTGAAATTTTAGTGAGTAGCTGTTATGCAGTTTATTTCTTTGTGATCTCGACCTACACTCACATGCTTGAGTGGTGTGTTCTTGATGTATTAGTGTTCTTATGCAGGTTTTTACTTTATGTTAATTATTTTACACTAGAAAATAACTATTTATCCTTCATCAATGAATGAAAAGAAAACACGAGTAAGTAACATTCCTTGTGTTTGGATGTTAATTTTGAATATGAAGTTGCAGGCTGTGTGGAAAAAGGGTAATGATTTCTATGTTTTTGAATATGGAGTTGTGGTTGTTATATGTGGAAAATGGTAATGAATTTCATGTTTTTGATATATGTTAAATGTTTTTATTTATGTTAATTGTTTTACACTAGAAAAGTACAAATTATCCTTCATCAAAGAATAAAATAAAAGAAACTTTCCTTATGTTTGGATGTTAATATGAAGTTGTAGTCTTTGAGTTAATTTTGAAAATGAAGTTTTAGGTCATGTTTTCTACTTGGTCTGTATACTTCCTACATGATGGTGCTTTGAAGCTGCTAAATCCCGTGTATTCTTGGAAGAAGGCTTGCTTTCTTGGAAATTTTGATGATGGTTTGATAGCTATGTACCTATTGAATACTGATCATGGAGGATGTTGATACTTTTGGCACAAAATCTGATTGATGTTTTATCTGTTTTGGACCCACTGAGATATTTTTGTCACTAGAGCTTCGGTTTTCATGATTTGGTGGACAAAATTACATCATGCTTGTGTTTACAATCCAAGATGCTGTGAAAGTTGACATGGAGCTGGTCTGAAGCTGTGTCCCTATCACTTTGATGGTTGTTGAGATATTGTACCAGATTCAATGGTTTTAATTTTTCCCTAGTTGGTTGGACACTACATCATTCTTCAAATGCTGAAGGGTGGATTGTTTTGGAGGTGAATTGTTTTATTTTTTTTGTGTGATTTTTCTAAAAGTCTTTGTAATAATTTTTTAAATTTTCAATTATTTCTATTTTGGTATCAATTCATATAGATATTTTTCACTGATTTATGCTTATTATCTTTGGTTGTTAGTGATGTAGATATTAGAGCCGAAGGGTGTGGCGTCGACTGTATATTGGAGCTGGATCGTTTTTGGGTATCCTCTTGGGATATGTGGTGGAGATCTTAGAGTTGAAGGTTTTGGTATTGCAGTGATATGAGGTCTCTCTGGAGCCAGTGTGCTGGTCCTGGGGAATGGATGGGTTGTTGGAAGTGGATTGTTGACATGGATGAGATGGTGTTGGAGGTGACTTTCAGGCATGGATGGATTGCTTGTGCTCATTGGTCACTGGAGCTGGCTCGTTGGATTGGATGAGTTAGAGCTATCTCGCAGGTGATGATGGGCTAGATCAGCTGGTGAGCTGACTTGTTGGAGCTGTTGTTGCTGGAGCTGACTCGCTGGAGCTGGGGGTGGAGGGTGGGTGTCCAGTGTTTTTGTATTGATTGGTTTTGTAATTAATTTCATTATTAATATAATTTTTTTAATAATGAATATATGTTAAAATCATCTTTTGTTTAATAATTAAAACAAATGTATTACATATGATAAATTAATAAATATAATATGAAATGTTACCAGTAATAAAAATTTATAATTTTTATTAAAATGTAATTTATAAACAAATATTATATATTGGTAATATTATTACCAATAGAAAAATTTGTTACTAGAACTTGTTGCTAAATACTTTAACCAATATATATGTTATCTGTTTGTATTATTATAATTTAAATAGAAATATTTTATCTGTTGCAAAAACATTCAGCGACAGACTTTTTACCCACAGTTTAGTGACAGAGGCATATATGTTGGTAAAAAATTTTACCAACAAAAAATACACTTTTACCAACAGATATGCCTCTGTTGGAAAAAGTGAAATATTTTGTAGTGATAAAATTCATTTAAAAAAACCCTATAAGGGAATTTACAGCATGCCTCATAGGCATCCTAGGAAAAATGGCTATAAACAGTCATTCATGAGAAGCACACCCATGAGGTGGCCCTCAATCAAGGTAAACAACCCTAAACATGATTTAAGACCCCTAATAAATTACCTAAGAACAAAAGTCAATATAAATAGATAATATTCATTCAAGGAGATACCCTAAAAATGGGTACGTAGAACTCCAACACATATATTCAACTTGAAAATTAGTGAAATGAACGAGAACACCTACTTCATGGTAGTACGTCTTTCCTCGTCCAGCGTCGACATCTAATTTGAACTAGAATAGAGTAAATCTACAAAATGAGCATAAATTATCTAGGTTTGATAACTAAGTCGAGAAAAAAATCACAAAGAACAGCTCAAGAGGAATCGAGAGCTTACCTAGGGGAATCCAACACATCCAATTGTGTTCGAATCGAAGATCAGACTATGAAATTAGAGGCCACCCTATTCTTGGATTTCATGGGCGTGCTGTTCATTGAAGAGGGGTGAGTTCTGTATGTTTAAAAAAAATGATACTACTATTTTATTTAATGAAAAAAATAAAAGTACACAACATGTACTGAAAACTACACGCCGTGTCCATATAGGTCATGGAAAGACCATTACATGGCATTTATTGAGAAGTACATGGTGTGTGCCCATATTACATGGTGTGTTCTTGAAAGGACACGACATGTAACACCCAATTACGTTGTGGAAACAGCCTGCAACCAGCCCTTGACCTATTTTCCTCCATTTCCTTAAGTACAAACTAAAAGGAATGATCCATACCTCAAATAACAAATCAGGTTCTTACAATCAATTTTAGGAATAACACTATTCATTTTAAAATACTTTTTTGTAATTATAAAACCTATGTAAATGATTTATATAACTAATTAAAATGTGACTTTAATATAAAATCTATTTTTAGTCTTTTCATTGAATTAAGTATTTTTCAAGGGATATTTATTTTTGGAATTCCATGGAATCCTCATATCCATTAATTTATTTATAATAAATCAATTTATTTAATTAAAATCAATATCCAAGAACATTTTACCATATATATTAATTAAAATCTTAAAAATGATATTACTCTAGAAAACTTTTTTAACACGATTAAGTGTATTTATTTTAAAAATAGTATTTCAAACCTTTTGAAATTTTATTTTATTAAATTACATTAATATTTTAAATTATATTTTTTAAATTATGTAAAAATTTCAATCTTAATCTTTTTCATTAAAATTAATTACGATTGTTTGAAATTAATAACCAAGGTAAACGTAAATTAGGGTAAAAGATAAAAAGTTAAAAAAAATAACTAAAAAACTCAAATTTTTCTATAAAAATTGGATGAGGAGGTTTTATTCTACCAAAAATAATTTTAATCTCCCAATTTTTATATTATTTGGAAGTTGACACTAGTGTTGTAACATGTTAATATTGAAAATGTACTGGTTACTCCCAAAAATACTCTTCCCTTCACTTATAAATGGGTATCATTTTTTTTACATCAAGACCACACATGTATATAGAATATCCCATTTAAACTATGAAATTTTTTCCTCTTAAAAATATTTGAAACATCCAATAGATTTTGTTCACCATTTTTTATCATAAGGCTAATATTTACAATAATACTTTAAAAGAAATCTCAAGTCCCCGATGCGAGTATTATCAACTAATTTGTTTTTTTATTAATTATCCTTTTTAAAATTTATTATATATATGATAATATAATTATATTAGTATAATTTATATATTTTAATATTAATATTTATCATTTTTTATTCATATACCCCATCCATTAGTTAAAACAAAACCATCATTCACGCGTTGTGCGGACTACTGCCTCTACAACTTAACATGTTTTGTTTTCCTTCACTTCCTAAAACATTTGGATCAAATGACAGCATTAAAGGATAAATATTATTTTTATAATATAATTAAGATTTTTTATTTATAATATAAGAATCTATTAATGATATGATAAACAAACAATCATCGTTAATTTAATTATTTAATATAAGTGTAATGAAAGAATAATTTTTAATTAAAATTGTGTACGGTTTTCATAGAAATTTTTTCATTTTATAATTAATTTATATTCTAATATACCACACTAATAAAAACTAAATAATATCATTATTATACTAGCTTACGGATAATAAAACAAAAACACCTCATAATCATTAATTAAATTAGGGTTTATTCATGTTTGGGTTATTTTAACAACCTAATTGAACAGTAATATGAATTTATACCATGAATAAATATGGAAAAATAATTACATATGTAATATGATATAAATTAGTAAATAATTATTATTTCTGGATCTGGATGTTTTATATCAATATTATACTCATTAATTAAGAAAAAACCTTCAATTTCCATGAAACACCGTTACATTCTTATTATCTATTTCATCTTTAAGGATAAAGACTAAAATTATCATGCATGTTATTTTAAATAGAAATTTAATTATAAATAATATATTATAGAGTCTTTAATAATATATTAATTCTGAAATTTTAAAGTATAATAAATATATGTGCTACTATTAAAAAACTAGTACACAAAATCACAACTATAATCAATCAATATGGAAAAAAGAGAAGAATTAATGTAGAGAATAACTATTTATAATGAGTATTAGTGAAAATAGATATGATTAAGGTTATGAATTAATTTATTAGGATATAATTAATGGTGATATTAGAGGTTAAAGTGTGTTTTTGTAAGTGAGAACAACAATTAGTATTTTCATCTCAATTTACCTTCATTGATAAATTTATTCTATTTATTCACATATTTTCATTTTCATGGTGTGTATAAATTGAATATTATATTTTTTATTAGGAATAATATTAATAATTTTTATATAAATATAAATTTTAGGTTTTAAGTCTCAATGGTTTCTTGTCCAATAGTTACCAAAGTGGTAAGGGTTTCTCATATCAAATTCCTCTCTTTGAGAAATATTTGATATTATAAACCAAATTTAGATTATGTGGTGCATATAATTACTATTTCAGATAAAATTTTAGGGATTATGTTTTAATCATGGTATTTTATGTTCAATTATCATCCCTCTCTTTCAAGGATTTTTCTTAAAATGTTACTCAATTAACAATATTTATCTGTCTCAAGTCTAATTCTTTGAGACATCTTACATGTTAAGAACCATGTTTCATTTTTATGGTGTATTAAATTAACATAGATATGTTTTTATAATAATCTTTTTATTTTATGTGATTTAATATTCAAAACATGTTCCCTTATTCGAGCGGCTATTGATAGATTTATTTTCATAAAAGTAAGTAGGTTTTATAACTCTAATCTATTTATTTGAGTTATAATATTCTATCTAGAACATTGTTCTCCCATTTTTAGGGTTATCCCACCATTATATTTTTTGATATTTAATAATATTATTTTCAAAAATTAGTTTTTAATAAAAATAATGTTTTATTACCCTTTTAATAATGTTAGTTTTTAGTAAAGGTAATTATAAGTATTATAAATTTCCCTTTTAGAATCAAATGCTATGGATCCTCATTTCATATAGAAAACTTTATTTAATTATAAAGGATACTTTATTATATATTCCATTAAAATTAATGGTTTCCTAATATTTTCCACTTCACCTTTTGAAAATTTCTTTTGGAAATGACCTGTAACTTCCAGTTTTTTGTTAATGTTAAAAATATTTTCTGAAACACATTTTACAATTTTAATTTTATTAACCTATCCATTTTAAAATGGGTTTTACCTAATAAGTTTTTTAATGAATTGTACTTTAATAAATATCTGTCATAATTTGGGGAAAATGAACTCATGATACTAAAAAATCCAATTCATGATCCATTATTGGGTGGTATCGTTCAATAATTATTTTGCAAGTCTATTTTACATATATGTAAATATCCTTCCAAGTTTATATTTTTATACTAGGGATATGTTATTTTGAAACCATCCACCTATTTACCATGTATTATGATCACGTCTTTCAATTATTTACTCAGCCGTATACTCATTACTCAATATGGCGTGAACATAACATTTTATGTAATTATAATTGAATGATGTTCAACTAGAAATAATGTTATTATATTTACATGGAAAAGATTATTAGAATTACTTATGTTTTTATTACAATATAGATGATTTTTGGAATGTTTAATATGTAATATTTAACCACCCACCTTCTTCATCTAGATGGGTTATGATCATGTTATCCCTTTTATGGAAATTTCAAAAAGTAATGGACTTCCATATAATTTTATTCCAATATGTATGTTTATTGGTATATTGACTATATAATATTTGAGCATAAATTTTTTATTTCTATAGATGGGTTATGATCTGGTTAAACCTTTTTTTGACATAGGGAATAATACTGGAACTATTGATGATTATTGATTGGTAACATAGGATGATTATGAATATGTTTTTTGTATTCCTCATTATATGAATAACAATGTTTTATTAAGTAAAAGGTTCCTTGAAAAATTGTATGAAAGTTCTTGGTGACTCTTATATATAATGCATTGGACCTAATCAGGTGACTTGTGGGGCCCAAAATTATACATCTCTTCAATTAGAAAAACATGTTTCATTTATTTTCAATGGGTTTCAATGGGTTAAAATTTTAAGTGTTGATGCTTGAATAATTGTTATGGATTCATAAAACTAAATTGGTTGTAATTCTTAGAAAATTATCAATCATTTAGTTGTTATGATTTTTGAAGTGATATTCAAATATTAAAGAGCCATTCAAAAGGAATTTTCTAATGTGAACAATGTTTACAACATGTTAAAGAATGACATGAAAATAAATATTTACATGAGGATTTGAAGAATTACATGAAAAACATAATTTCATGAAGGATTTAAAGAAGGACATGAGATATATAAACCATTTAATGAAGGTCATGTAAAATATATATTTTTTGAATGAAGAATATGTCTTGGATTTTGGTGAGTATTAGGCATACAATTGATCATTTGGCTAACTCTTTTATTTAGAGTATTTTAAAAAAGTGTCCAATAACCAAGCCAACTTAATGAACCTAATAAAACCACTACTTAGGTGGGTAGTAAGGTCAAAATATAGATTATAAGGGAGAGGAATGGGGAATCACTTACATGGGTAGGTGAGCATGAACACACATGGGAGCATGTAAGATTATATTGGTGGGGACAACTGGTGAGTGGTTGATCAATAACAGACCATAGTTCTTGATTTTATTTAGCCAAAGGAATGACGAATGTAATAAAGAAGTGATGAACTAAGAAAACATATATCATGGGATATAAACAATAGGAATACTCTTCCACTGCATAAATGATATAGACATTTCTGTAGCCATCTAGTCAAACTGTTTTGGGCCATACAATCTGCTAGAATCATCCTCCTTCTTTTGAGGGGTCTATAGAGCACGGGTCATCTACCATTAATGATATGCAGATATCAAGATCTCACCCAATGGAATTAACCAAGACCTATTCAACATAAATGAATTATATGCTGAGATCATATGATCTAACTGAGTCCTAAAAACAAGTTACACATGTTTTTATGAAAAATGTCATGCGTAAATAGGGAATACTATGTTGTGATGTCACATATGATGTATCCAATATTTTTAATGAAATATAATTTGATAAATTATGAATAATATTGAGATAAATGATCACGGATTCATACTCACATTGCATTTATGAATACTAAATGAAAAATAAGATTAAATGAGGGCCATAGAATAAAGTTTACATCCTGAGAGATTTGGGTAATTATAGAGACACACAATTTAATGATATACTATTAAAAATATGTTCAAACATGGAATATAATGTGTGAATAATGATAACTAGAAGCCTTTAAGTGTTTAAATTATGTTTACTATTTTTCATACCGCATGAAGAAATGGGAATCATGAATCATCTCACATTTAATTGTGGTTTAAAATGAAGTATAATATACTGAATTATATATGATAAATAATTAAAATAAATTCATGCATGTATATGGTGATCTATGGGTGAAAAAAAGCTACATGAGAAGAAGAAGATAATAACTGAACCCTCTAGTTAATTGATATGTGATCCATGAAGAATAGAATACCCATCGTATCACTAGAGTATTCTAAATGAGAATGCATGAATTTAATACCCAAATTATATGGTGTATTAAGGATGATAAATACAATACTTATAAACCAAAAGGTATTTATATTTCAATGAGGATAATAAATGTGTATATTCTTAATAAATTTAAATGAATATTTAAATTATGATTCAAACTATGATATGAATGAGTATTTTTAATCATTTAATAATGAGTTATTATCACATAAACAACTATTATTTATTATAGGTAAATTTTTAGTCTAGGTGACGATCAATTGGGGTATGAAAAATATTGATATACCTTTCATCTATTGTTCAAGATTTATTTTGACATCTTGATATAATATTTTATCAATGAAAGAATGTGAGTTTCTATACAAATGGATATTATCCTTATTGGATGCTTTTGAGAACCTGAACAATGTTCTATAGTTTAAATATAATGAGAATTTATAAATCAAGGGTACCACTGATTCACCCTCCTCTCAGTGGAACCAAACTGATCATTGGTTTCTATAATTGGTATCAAAGTGAGGTTACCCTCTTAATGGTCCACAGAAGCAATTAATAATGGAGAATTTAAATTCTATTGAAAAACAAATACTTCATATCTTAGATGACACAAATTTCCATATCTAGAGAAACATGATGTTGCCTTACCTCCTTTCACATGGACTTTAAGTTATAAATTATACTAATGTTTTTTTAAACTATTAATGAAAAAGTCCCAATGAATTATGGTGATAAGAATAATATGAATATGGATGTAATAGAACATAATACTATTTTTATGAATTTATCATAAAAAGTTCTCACCTAAGTTATTAGACTCATGAATCTAATGAAATATAGGAGAAATTTTGGATCTACTATGATTGAAACATCCATTTTATAGAAGAAAATATATGTGTATATATAATTATATTTTAATACATAAAAATGGTTGATGATGAAAATATTTTTTATTATTTCACAATATTCAATGAGATTGTGAGAAATATTATGGGGTTTTTTGAGATGATTGATAATTCCAATATTTCTAAAAAACTATTGAGAAATTTTATAGGTTGGTTTGATCCAAAAATATTATATCTATAAGATAAATAATATTTGAATATTGATGATATATATAATATACTAATTGAATATGAAAATAGAAAGGCTTGTGACTTCAAGAATAAAGCCTATGATGAGATAAAATTTGAAGCTTTGATAAATGGAAAAGTCAAATAAGTGGAAGTGTTTATTGAATTATGTTACCTAGAGGATTATGAAAAGGACTTCATCAATATTATGTAACATATACCAAAATTATTAAAGAATATAAAATATAAATTCAATGGTAAAAAATTATTAATATGTTATAATTTTGATAATATTAGTCATACTAGAAAATATTTTCCAAAGAGTCTAGTTGAAGAATTTGACTTGGATGAATAGAGACCTCAAAATAGAAAAGGTGATAATAAGAAGAATTAATCCACCAAAAGAATAAGTTTTAATAGCAATAAATAAAATAATGATTCATCTAGTGATTCATATAATGAACTCACTATCTTTTCTCACATCGAGAAAGAATTAGATTCGTAAAGTAGTGACGGTGCTTAACTGAATGGCCGGAAGGCCTTTATTTTTTATTATTTTTTGATAATCCCCATTTTAAGGGTTGAAGGGGAACCCTTACATCGCCCGTAGGCTTCTTGAAATTTCAAGACCCACAGGTCTTAAAGGAATTCATTACATTCCATGACTACTTGAAACTGCCCTTCCCCATCTACTGCATCATGACCAGCTCTCCCCCTTTGCATAGCTGTTTAGCTAGCTATCCTTCAAAGAGGTGCACAGTCCTAGTATTGATTGAAAATTTTATACCCCCTCATTCTTAAAAATCTGTTATCTCTTATCTGGTGAATGTTCCTTGGTCAGAATCCTATTTTGGATAATAATAAGGAAACAAATTATGTTAAAGAGATCAACAATCATAGATTAAAGAATTCTCAACAAAATAAGACGATATGTGATTAGGAATAAATTTTAAATGCTATTTAAGAAGACATGTTTGAGTCACATGCCATATGTTTCATAGTTCAACATGATTTGAACAAGGATAGATAATATTTCAATAAGAGTTTTGAGATCAAGGTAAAATATTATAAAGATGGAGAAAATAAAGGTAAAAGTGCACCTATTCTTTTTCAAAATAGATCTTTAAATTTTAATAGTGTAGGAAAATACATGGAGGTTTAGGTTAAGAGATAATATTTTACACTGATATAAGAAATAAATCTATATAGGAAACCATTTCATCCTTGAAAAAAGAAGACTTATTCTATAGGGAGACATAAATAATAAAATTTTGGATATAAGAGGACCCAATCTAGAACATTGTTGTTTAGAGTTTATTATTGGTTCTATGGAAGGTATAATCATAAATATTATTCTTTTTGGTATAATATTTTGATACCTTGAATGAGAAAAGAGTCAAGGTGGATATTTGATGAGAAAATGAGACTAAAAATTCAAATGAAATGGGAATGATGTGAGAAATATGGTCATGACTCAAAACCTTACATGACTATTATGACACCTAAAAATGAATTTATTGTGAAGCATAAATAATCCTCAACTAAAGAAAATGTCTTGGACACTGAGGAAAATAAATAAATCCTCATCCATGATGTGTATATAAAGAAAAATAATAAAAGGTTGAGATGAAAATCTGAACCTTTTGGTGTTCTCTAGATGCACAATGAGGTTCCTCCTTATTCATTATTATTTTAATGTGTTATGAACTAACATATAGTTAATTTAAGGAGAGGTGTTGTTGATTACATATCTCATCAATTTCAATGATTATGAATGATATATCCATTTAAGGGGAGATGAAATGAGTTTTAAGGTATTCCAATCACACTTCCTTCTATCATTCTTAATTGTATTTTTTAAGGGGGAGTGTTTTGTTGATGAAAAGATGATATTGAGGGGTAGTTATTATTTTGAAAATGATATTACTAATGTGTTTATTAATCTTTTTTCAATAATTTATATTTAATTAATAAATATTTCCCCTATATTGAGAATTAAGAATCTAAGAAATGATTTCACATGTTTTTTATGGAAATATTAGACAAAATCGGTTATTTTAATTTTTTTCTATACTCGGTTATCCCACATAGACATAGTTTTGATCGAGTAAATGATATTTTCCAAGTATCATATGATATCATTATTTCCCTTAAAAAATTGGAGAAGTTTTTTGGTAAGAAAAATTTAATGAGAATCCCTCAATTATTCTTTGAATTTTATTATCATTAATGGGGATAGAAATTTGAAGTTTCCATATATTAAATTTTTTTATGAAGGGATATTGACAACAAAAGAAAAAGGGGAGATTTTTGGAACCAAGTGTGGATTTTGTTTTCAATTAGGTTTAATGGGATAATATGTGAAGTGGTGATGCTTAGATAATCTTTATGTATTCATGAAATGAAATTGGATTTCATGATTATAAAATTCTAATTAATTTAATTTTTATTTTTTGAAGAATATTCAATGTTTAATGACTCTTGAAAAAGGAATTTGATGATGCACACAATTTTTAAATTTTTTTTAAGAATACCATGAAAATAAATACTTGACTAAGTATTTAATGATTTAAAAGAAAAAATCAATTTCATGAAGGATATATGGAAGTATATGTAATATAGAAATTATTTCATGAAGCCAATAAAAAATAAATATTATTTTCATAAAGAATATGGATTTGACTTTTGGTTAGTATTATATAATGTAATTGATTATTTGGATAAATATTTTATTGAGTTTATTAAAAAAGTACCGAGTAATGAATCAAGTTAGATGGACCTCTTGAAACTGACTACTTAGGTGTGTGACATGGTCAACCTTCAACTAGAAAGTGAGTGTAATGGGGGAGTGACTTTATGGTATGGTAGGTGTGTTCACAAATAGGATCTCATAAGAGAATATTGGTGGTGTCACCATGTGGGGTGGCATGGTGGAGGAGAGAGCCAACAAGGGTTAGTGCCATTTAGGGATCTGAAGCAGACCTAGTATACACAACTTCTGAGATTAAGGAACACCAAAGGTAATAAATAACCGATCAGTTAATGACAATTATGATGTGGGGAAATAAAAAGTAGAATACTATTCCTTAACATAAATTATACAAACATTTCTACATCCATATGATCAAACTATTTTGGGATGTCTAATTGGTGAGCATTCTTCTTATTCAGTCTAGGGTTCTATAGAGTTCAAGTTATTCTCCATTCATGATCTATGTAGATTAGGCCCACATCAACCTGACTAAACTAAAGGCTAATAACATATTAAAGGAGGAAACATTAACTTCCTGATATATTGGTGAATCTAAAGTAATTATTTCATGTGAAATTCATGCACATCCAGGCATAAATAGAATGAAATAGAGCTTCATCATTTCCTGATAATGCTAAGTAATCAGATGAAGTTAACACAATATTCAAATCATAGGTTGGTTAAGATAATATATTCATGTTTTTTCACTTTTTCTAATATAATTTGAATCATGAAATGAATAAAGCCACATACATCCGTCAATACATGGGTATTTGGTTATATCGTATGAATAAATAGTGAACTTGAGTATTCAGGTGATAATGAGATACATGATATAGATTTTCTAAATTTAATACACTATGTGTTGAATAATTAGGAAACAAAATTCCTTTGGTTATTAAAAAAATGACGGAAATAAAATTTTCGATGAATTTATACATACTGTTTGAGTTATAAAGGCTGATGTCATATGAAGATAGGACACACTATTTTTTTTAACTCCCCATACAATTTCATGATAATTGAGAAACCCACACTGCAACCTTTTCCTTAAATTATTCAAGATAAAAATTTAACTAAAGTTAGAAATTTTAAAAATAGGAAACTAGGCTGAAATGCATGTGGTTTCACCACAATAATATATTGTATTTCTAGAAAATTAGAGAGTGTTTCACTATGGAAGAATCACTATAAAACAAGAATTTTATGTTTCACTATGGAATATGGTGATACCATGTTGTAGCTATAATATTTTGAGTATTAACGAATGACAAAATAAATACCCAACATCTAGTAGGAATTCTCATTTAAATGATGGAGAATAAATTTGTAATTCATAACACTTTTATTTGTGAAAATAATTGAGAAATAATGTTCAAAATATTATGAATATATATGTTTTTAAGGTAATGATGTTTGTGTGTATAGAAAAGATAAGAATCATGTATGAATTTGATTAAAAATTTAATCAAGATTTAATGAGATTTTCAAGACCAACAGAAAGCTCTTGAAGTTATTGAAGAAAGTGTACACGTGTTGGCATGCTGATCCATATGATCATGGAGAAAGATTATCATCAAGAGGTGAAATAATCACCAGGAGCTTACATAAAGTCTTTCTTTATTGAATATTATTTTTTGAAGTTTTTTAGTTTCTTCCAATGGACTTTGGAATCATAGATCTAATAGTGGATAATGTTTTATAGTAATTGTGTTGAATATAACAGAAAATACATGTTTGGGTGAATAACCAACATGGAATATAGTATGAGTTTTATAAAAACCTTATAAATTTTGGTTTATTCTATATCTTTTATTAAAATTTTACTACATGTAATACTGAGAGTATATATTGATTATATTTAGAACCTAAAAAAAGTTCAAAATGATAAATTTAAAGAGACTTTATAAAAAAGCATACCAACGATTCACCCCCCCTCTCAGTGGCACATAACTAGTCC
This sequence comes from Viscum album, assembly GCA_963277665.1. NCBI lineage: Eukaryota > Viridiplantae > Streptophyta > Magnoliopsida > Santalales > Viscaceae > Viscum > Viscum album. Next base: position 1,705,698,512 of record OY728145.1, read on the forward strand.
TTGGTTTCTATACCATGAATGGATCAATGTCTCCCATAAGAAAAACTAGCTGGGTTTTTATTTATGCCTCTCTCCATGATAGGAAAGTGTCTATGGACATGGACTTGGTGTATGATTTTTTTGTCCAACATTATGCATTCCATCAATATGAGATCAATAATATTGATATCCATGTTTTTATTTATTATCATGGATATAAAAAGCTCTCAATATCAAGCTGATCATGGATTATTATTATTTACATATTCTTTATATTATATTTATTCCATGTTCTTTCCATGATTGATTCAGTTGTAATGTTTTCTATTATTGATTGTTTGATCTCACCCCTTATTATTTTTCCATTTTCCCATGTTATATAAGAAAGAAGTGTATGTAAAATATTTATAAGGATAACATCTGTGACTAATTTTTTTTGTAGACGTTGAATATTAGTCATGAATTGGTTATTTTTTGGGAGATGTTGAATATTAGTCATGAATTGGTTAGTTTCATATACAATGGTAAAATTAACCATTTGATACAAAGAAAAAGGGATTTATCAGATTAATTTGTGCTCTAATTCTCTAAATCATTAAACATGAAAAGATAATTTTGATGCAAGCTATAAAATAATCATTATTGATTTTTATTCATTGATGGTTATATCTAGGCCTTTATAGTTGGTATCAATGCAATTATGTAAATAGCATTTCTATAGCACCAACCTTCATAGTGTGGGTCTTGGGTATCACAATTAACATCAAAGGAAAGGTTTAGATAAATTTATAGATTTGTATTTTTATTTATGATAATTTAAGTTTTGATAAGTTAGGGTAGATCATAAGTTAAAAGGTATAAAAAACACTTTGGGTTAAGTATATGAGTTAATGATAAGGTGATTATGAACAATTTATTTATGGATTAGGATAATAAAACATCAGTGAAAACCATATGAATAAGTATATTTATTGGATAACATCCTAATGTTCTGGTAAAATATAAATTAAGTCTTTTTTCCTAGAAATACATATATATTTTGATATTGGAATACTGATATATATGTGTCATAGATGCACCTTGGGGAAATCACCCCAAAATGGCTTTTTGATAATTGACCCAATTATCACTCTGAGGCATGATGAGTGGGTGTATGACTGTACATTTGGAAAGAAACTCCCATGGGATTTTATTTGGTTAATCACATTCTATCTACAAACCATTATTTAGGATTTTAGAATGACATTAACTAATTAGTTTAGAGAACCATATATAAAAAATGACAATGGATAACTAAGGATAGAACAAGGGTATAAAAGGTTGATCCGAAATTATCTTTTCTTAAAGGTGTCATATGGGAATAAATATTCAGATTAATGTTTTCATGTTCATATTTTTGATATTATCATAACTATTATAACTTTAGTATTTGTTTTAAATAGGAATAAAAAAATAAATCTAACAAAGTAATGTATCAATAAAATATTATGTCTCATAACTAAATATGTTTTCACAGCTAAATATTTAAGAATTTTAGAGAATTATTATTAAAATAGAAAAAGTTATTTTCCTAGTCTAACCTACAGAAGTGAGATGAATATTTTCAGGAAAATATTCGATGTTTTTATTATTTATTTATATTACTCAATGATATTCCAGTATATTCTAAAACTTTATGAGGATTATGTGAAACATCACAATGGACTTTGTCGCTAGACTTTTGAAGACAACCATAAGAAATAATTCTATATAGATTGATGTGTATCTTCTTATAAATATATCTTACTTTATTAAACATAGAGAGGAAATATCACTATATAAATATTCATGTATATACATTAGATAAGTTTTGAGGATTAATTGAGTACCATTATCTCTTATATCTGATTGAGATCCAATATTTACCTCCATATTCTAGAAAAGTCTCCAACATGCTCTAAACACTGAGCTAAAATTCAATATGAATTATCACCCTCAAACTACTAGCTAGCCTGAGTAGACTATTTAGAAACCAAAAGATATTATGAGATCATTCTAAATGGACTTAAATGGAGGATGTGATAATCATATTCCACCGGATAATTTATCTTATAAAAATAGATTCCATTCAAGCATCCATATGGCCTCATATGAATCTTTGTATGGGAAGAGATACAAAACACCTTCTTATTAGGATGAATTTGTGTACGTAAGAAGCTAGGATATGAAATGTTCAATGTAATGGTAGAAAAGGTGAATTCCATTTAGAAGCACATCATAGATAGCCAAAGAAGATAGAATATCTATGTAGAGAATTGTCAATGAGACATAGAGTTTGATGTTGAAGATAAGGTATTCCTCCACATGTCCCATGGAAGAGATCCATAAAACTTTGTACGAAGGGAAAACTAAGTCCTAGGTATATCGAACCCTTTGAGAGTCTTGATCACATCAGAGCTCTGGAATATTGACTAGCACTTCCACTAAATATGTTCCTAGTACATGATGTATTCCACATATTACTTTTGAGGAAGTACACGAAAGATCCCTCACTTTTACTTAATTCATAGGTGGTAGAATTGTAAAATGATATCACTTATGAGGAGTATCCAGTAAAGATATTATAGCATCCCGCCTTTTTATCACATAAACTTTCATTACATTATACAAAACTGAGGATCTTTATGGTTTAATGTCTTGGAAACTGGGAGCTTAATACATGACAACATAAAACATTCTTCTTAAATACTTGAAAGGATTCTTCATTTGTTCATCCTAGTTCATTACATCATCTCATAAACTGGGAGCATACATCAAAGGAAAGGGTTAGCAGAATGCCCAGTAAGGGAAATAAGGGAAACATTTTACATGTGAACTTGAGATACATCAAAAGTCATGAAAATAAATTTAAGGCGTGATAAAGAGATCATGAGGAATATCATAATAAAAATAATGTGTTTCATAACTTGAAGATGTGTCTACAAAATTTAACATATAAAATCATGAACACATCACCAATTTCCATACCCAAGGTGTCATTTGAAATTACAAAGGTTATTCACCAAGATATTGTTAAAATTGTAATCTATAGTGGTTACATCATTACCCAATGCATTGGAGCGCTATCAGGTAAGACCATTAAATTTTCCTTTACTATCATGTGATACACATATATCATCATAAAACATTTCATAAATAACTCATATATCATAAAATAAATGGGTTTCATTACATAATCATAACGTTTTAAAAACTGCTTTAAAGACATGATCTTTATGTTACTTTAAACCCACAGAAAAAGGAAAGGGGGTTTCATGTATGTAAGTAACAGAATGAAAATAAAACATTTTGATATATATGTGAGTACCCCTATATAATAAATAGATCTAAGTATTCACTTAATAAAATAAAAAAAATTTAGAAAAAGAGAGAGACATTTTGAGACGAAAATTCTACAGCATAACGGCTACGTTACGGGGTCTTAGAAAACATTGAAAAGAGAGGGGACATGGGTCACCCACTCATAAATGATCCATAAAACAGTAGGGGACAAAATATACATGATTTAAGAACATTGTAATGAAATTTTAAAGATATAACATATGAAATGAAGAACATGAAAGGAAGACAAAAAATAAGATTTCTCTTATGAAAATTTTGCAGCCTAACAACGTCACTTAAACTTCAAAAAAATGAATTGAAGAGATAAAATAGGGTCTATAATCATATGAACATAAAATATCAGTATGATAGATATAGAGATAATACCCAAACATAATAAAAAGGAACATTAAAGACATTACATAAAAATAGAACTTTGAAAATGAGAAGGGTGAAAGAATCCTTTACAAAAATCCGGCAGCCTAACGATGCCCCTTAAAACTCCAAAAAATGAATTTATGAGATTGAATAGGGTATCTCATCATATGAAAATAAAATATAAGTATGATAGATATAGAGATCATACCCCAAAATAATAAAATGGAACTTTAAATACTTGACATAAAAATAGAACTTGAAGATGAGAAGGGTGAAAGAATCCCTTAAAAATTCGGCAGCCTAACGGCGCCACTTAAACATTCTTAAAATGAATTGATGAGAGCAAGAGGGGGTCTCTAATAATATGAAAATAAAAATTATATTAGGATGAATATAAAATAACATCCCCAATATAATAACATGGAGTATAAAAAATGACATAAAAGAGAGTACTTGAAAAGAAAGAGAGTGGTAGGATCCCTTACCTTAAAATGTTACTCCTAAAACTCAAAGGTTGGGACCTTGAGGGCTTGGGGTCACCTTGGGAGGACTACTTAGGAGGTAAGGAGACCAGAAATTAGTTGAGGATGATTTTGGAGTCAAAAGGATGAGATAATGGCTTGGTATTTATACGGAAAGTGAGGGGACAAGGCATTAATGGCCAAGGGACACCTCATTGGTGGTATTGGCAAAACCATGGGCTTGCCCACGGTATTTGCCCATGGTATTGGCCATTTGGGACCCCTCATACAAAAATTCATCCCCTTTAGTCGACCATACCTTAAAATATCTCATGACATCATCATGATGCAGTTATGATGTCATTAAACATAGAAAAACCCTAAAACTGTATTTTTACTATTCACTGAAAATTCAACTTTTTCAAAAAACTCCCAAAACATTACCCTAACATAATATCAATGCTCTGAATCCAAAAATTATCTCCATTTTATAAAAATAATTTTCTAAATATTTGTAATTTAATTTTTAAATAAAATCACTATTCACTGAAAATTCATTTTTTCAGAAAAATCCCCAAAAATTACCTTAACATAATATCGATACTCTGAGTTCAAAAATGAACTCCATTTTATAAAAATTTTTTTATAATTTTTTTAATTTAAATTTTAATTAAAAAACACTATTCACCCGAAAAAACTAATGCTTGACTAATAATTTCTAAAACAGTTATTTACCTATTTTATTGAATCACATTACTTAATCAAGGTGCCTAGATAATATTAATACTTTATTTAAGTGAGATTACTAATCCATTTGGTCACATTACTAATCCTAAGCGTAAAATCACTCTTCATAATTTACTATTCATCAAAAATTAATTTTATCTTATTAGAATCTAAATTTATTACTGAACACATTTGTAGAAGACTATTTTTTGAAAATCATTACATATAATTAATTATCTAAGGTTTACAAAAATATTTTAAAATATCCATTTTTTCAAATTCATCAAAAATATGCAAACTATATTTATCCGAACATTTGAAAATTTACATACTTCACTATAAGAAGAAACACAATTTTATTTATCTCAAAGGATTACACAAAGAAGTTACGGTCTCTTTATATATCCCCTTATAAACCCAGCATAGGACTTAAGTGTAAGGTGTGCTAAGGTGAGAGAATCCGAGGGCGGCTCGACCAACATTGCACAAGTAGTAATTTCTATCAATTTGAACTTCTCGCGAAGGCGATTCCGTTCTAGCTTCACACGATGATGTTCGGCTTGGGTTTGGTCCAGAGAAAAGACCAGTGGTGCTACCTCCTTCCCAAGTTCTGTTAGACGGGCTTCGATTGGCCCGAGACTACTGGATGAGGCCATCGAATCTTCTTTCTATATTAACCAAGATCACTTGTATTTAGAGACAATAATGGCAACATTTAGTTTCCAATGGTCATATTGACCAATGGTCATATAAAAATCAAAACCCAACAGTCTCATTTTAATTATAGTCATGTTATCGAATGAAACAGTTTTGTTGAGTATAAAAATAAAATAACACACAAAATTAGGAAACAAGATTTATTCAAAATTTCAGGTCATTACAATCTTCCCCCCTTAATAAATTGCATCCTCACAATTTTTAAAATTGGGCTTGAAAATTTCATTGAAAGTCCCACATCAGAAAAAAGTCAATAACACTATTACTTTAAAAGAAAGAAAAGGAAGTACAAAGGTCACCTGAGTTAACCCATACTAGGATTCCATGTAGGAAAACATGGATATGGAGGAGAAAAGAAAGGGTCAAGTTCTGAGGGAGAGTGATAAAAAAAATGTCTAAGAGGAAGTTAACCACCAGAAAATCACAAACTTATGATGGGTTAAATGGCATTTGATTACCCATTAGAAAACTTAAACCAACAACATCTTTATTTTAAGTTCCTTTTAATAATTTTGAGTAATTCATTTAGTACATAGAATAAAAACACAAGGAAATATATTTACCTTCAAGTAGAGTTTCATCCCTTAATAAGTTTCCACCAAGATGAATCTTTTCTCCAAACAAGGAGCATTCAAAACTAATTAGTCTCATCAAAGCACAAGAATCATCTTCTAGAGAGTCATGTAATCCACAAAAGAATAACAATCTATCTTTAAAATTTTATCCCAAAAATAGAAAGGGTAAGATAACAAAACTCTTAAAAAAGAAAGAACCCCATAGGAAGGGAGACTACTTAAAATCTTCAAAGTTCTATGGTACTACCCAAAGTTCATCACAGACCATTCCCTAAATAATTATCCTTAAAATTCATCAAAATAAACCAAATTAAGATTGAAACCCAAATATAAGAAGGATTTGATAACATAGTCTTCCAAGATAAACTTTATCATTCATCTCCGAACAACATCAACCACTCCTAACATATTATAAAAAAAGTAACTAACCTAAACATATTTTACACCAGTTAGGTTAATTATTTACATAAGTAACCTAAATTACTATAAGTTCACCTTAAATTCATCGATTCTACAAAATATAAGTCAAACTTTACTCCTCAAAGAAAATACCGTAGTAATCTATTTACCTCGATCATATAGGGTTCCCAAAATTCTGAACGTCTTCCAAAATAATAATCATCTTTTAATCCCCTAATCATTTTTTTTCAAGAAGAACAGCTTCACATATCAACATGTGATACATAACAATATATGTTTTCCTTAATGATATAAAAAAATCTTAGGTAGTGACACAATGTTCTTAGAAAACTGTAAGGATTTTCTCATAGATAACAAACTAAAATACAACATGACATATACAATTATTGCGAAGAAGTTTCATCTACTTTAGTCATCATGATACGTCTCAGCATAGGACTTGCATTGTTCCCATATCCTTGAGGATTGTTGATGCTCATTATGCTTCTCATCCCTTCCAAGAGAGCATTTCCTTGGATAATGTCCAACTTCTCCACATTTATGACATTGAAGAGTATAAGGTACATTAGATCGAACCATATATCTATTCATCACATTATCCATTTTTTAAATCAACTGGCTACTTTATGCCCTATCACCCCACACTTAAAACACCTTCAGGTTCTTTTGTGACATTCTCCTTGGTGCCCCTTTCCACACTTTTTTCACAAAGGAAATTTGGTTTTCTTTCCCTTATCAAATTTATCAGATGAACATCCTTGAGACTTTGCCTTCTTCTTCCTTGATGAATTTGGGCATTCAACTAGGTACCAATTATTAATTGTGATTTTTGATAGCTGGTTTGGCATAATCACAATATGTTCAACTTGATCTCTCATTGTCTCTGTCATATTAATAGGGAAATCGTCACATTTCCTATCACATTGGTTGTTGGGACATGTTCTTCCATTTACTGCCATTAACAAAGAAAAGAAAGTATAATTAGGGGTCTTAAATACTTAGCCAATAATCATGAAAAGGAGAGAAGGATAAACTTGTAGAAGAAAAGTATATCCTAACTTTTGATTCCCTAGGATCTAATCTAGTTTATCCATGATCATATATTCTTATGTGAATCTTTATTTTATTTTATCTTTGTTCTTTTAATAATGGTTCATAATAAGATTATGAATTTACCAAAGCATATCCCCTGGGAGTGTCGTAACCAAGAGTGCAGCAAGGCCCGTTGTCATGTACCAGTTCCCGTTTGAGTCTAGCTCAAAGCGATGTTTTCGGGTTTTACCCCTATGTACATCTGTGCCAGAGCCACCTCTACCTGCTCGTATGCAGACATAGATGTATTTGTTTGATAAACCACTTACTCAATACTCACCAAAATACTCGGAAGATTTATTATATTTAAAATTTTCTATAGGATTCATCCTAAAGTTTTAATATCCTAATTTCCACAAATAACTAAACCATCCTTTGATACCAACTATAGCATCCTGCTTTTTTATCACATAAACTATCATTACATTATACAAAACCGAGGATCTTTAAGGTTTAGTGTCTTGGAAACTAGGAACTTAATACATGACAACATAAAACATTATTCTTAAATACTTGAAAGGATTATTCATTTGTTCATCCAAGTTCATTACAAAATCTAATAACTTGGGAGAATACATCAAAGAAAAGGGTGTGCAGAAGGCCCAATAAGGGAAATAAGGGAAAAATTTTACATTTGAACTTGAGATACATCAAAAGTCGTGAAAAATAACTTTAAGGCATGAGAAAGAGATCATGAGACATATAATAATAAAAATAATGTGTTTCATAACTTGAAGATGTGGCTACAACATTTAACATAGACAATCATGAACATATCACCAAGGTCCATGTAACATCCCAAGTAAGTAATGAATAATAGATATTTTTATCTATGTCTATTAATGATTAAGATAGTGTTATAGAGGCTTAAAATGAAAATAAATACAATCTTATACATGGAATACACTAATATTCTTAAATGATTGTTTTACTGCCTTTTGATGGAAAACCATTTTTGAATATATATTTTGACAATTTTATAAACTATGTTTGTCAAAATAAACTTATCCTTTATGATTGGGACATCAAAATTTACCTTGTGTGAATTTTTGGTATTTTTCTGACAATGTTCATTTTTTTAATGAATAGTGAAAAATACTGCATTTTACATCAAAACTGCTTTTTAATCTAATTTATTTATATGATTAGATTATCTTTTGAATTGGTCTTAATGTGTAATATGAATATATTTTTACCATTTAATCCAATGGTGGTCATTGGAGTCAATTTCACTTTGAAATTGGACTTAAACGGGTGTCAATCTTTTGATACTTATTGTTTCATAAAAACACGCTATTTGCTCTGACAGCGGGAATTAATTATTAAATTAATTAATGTGACCTATATGTTTTGAATTTTGTAAAATAGACTTCATTTTTGAATTCTGAATATCAAATATAGCTTAGGGTGAATTTTTGGTAATTTTCTGAAAAACTTCAATTTTTGATGAATAGTGAAACCACTAAGTGATAATCAAGCAAACTGATTTTTCAGTTAAATGAAAGTTTACCACTAATGTGTATTGAATTTTGAAAATCCGACATACATGGTTGTCATTAGTATGTAAAATGTGGTTCAATGAGATTATAATAATTTTTTGGTGAATAGTAACTTATTAAGTTCTTAATCACGATTAGTGGTAATTAGGGTAGTTTAAGGTATAAATAATACTTTAATAAAATGAAATGACCTAGACACATGTCCCAACCTCATTGGTTGTGTCATGGCAGACCATGACATGCCATGGGTCAACTTGGGGACCCCATGGATCCACTTTTGTTGGGAAATGACATAAATTACTTTTTATTTAATGTTAAAGTGAAAATGACACAAACATAATATGTTTTACGAAAACAATTTTTAAGTGGGGTTATACAAGTCCAAATTTTGATTATAAATATTCATTAGAAAGATAAAAATATTTACTATATCATAGTATTTTTTTTTAATTTTTAGACATTAAATAAATTTAATTATTTATGACATAATAATGATGCAGCGATGACATCATTATTTGACGATTTAAATAAAATAGAAAGATAATGTAAAATCTATGAACTAAACATGTCCAAAACCAATTGGATGAGTGGATTTCGAACCCTTATCACCTTAGCCACGAATTATATCAATGTGGGACCTTTTAAAACCGAAACACATTTTCAAGTAAAGTAATATTTCTTTACTTTCCAAAAGTGCCCCTCCTCTCCTCTTATAAAAGGCCCCCACCTCTACCTCATTTCACACACTCTTCAAGCCTTTGGCTCGGCCAACACCTGCCCATTTACTCTCTCCACATCCCTATACTCATCCTAGAGGATTCCCCTTGGGAATAATCCTTTCAAAGGAAGCCTTTAGGCTCAAATCAGAAGGAGTTACACTTTTAAAGGTAATTCTTTCTCTCATGTTCATTTGTTTTATTTTGCTTCTCCAACCCCCTAAACTCTTTTTATTTACTTCTTTTGTAACAAAAACAGTATATTAAATATAATAGGATGTTGTTATAAGATTTATTTGAGCTACACTCTCACACAACTACATCAAATGGTTAAAGAACATACGGTTTCCGTGGATGGTGAAATTCTGCCTCCCGAAACGATGATTGTTCAATACTCATTTAACACCTTCAAAGGTGGCCATTATGATGTCACTATTTTTATATATGATATATAATATGTTTATGTTTTCCTTATGCTTCTGTTTTTTTCATTTTGGGCATACCTTTATGGTTCCCATTATGGGTAAACACGATATCTTCACTTTAGGAAGTGCGGACTACCGCCCCCTAAAAGTGATTTGATTCGTTAATACCATATGTGGGATGTGTAAAGGATAAAGTTAATGATATTATATATGTTATTATACTGGAATTATAATATACTCTTATATCATTATGATTCCATTCCAGAAAATACAAAATAGAAATGGAAGTAGCGTTCATGCGTACATACGGCTTACCGTCTCCATGAACAATGCATTTCATTTCTTACCTCTAAATGTGATGTAATATTATAAATACATGTATATGCTGAATATATATGATATATATTTTATCCAAAACATTAATATCATTCTGGATATAATGAAACTTTGACCAAATTAACAACATGTAAGTGTAAGAGGTCTATTTTTGATTTAAGAACCAAATACCGACAAAATGAACATTATTAACTTAAATGAGTACATGATGTTCATAACATGGTATAAAAGGAATAATGAACTTGAAAAAGGTTAATAAGCAAGTAGATATTAACTCAAGTTTATTATTCAGGACATTAAAGAATGATCGAGTCAAGTCATATACGAGGTATGGGACTTCGTCTCAATCTCCTTTCATTGAGGCATATTTTATTTTATACACAACCTTCTTTTATACGGTGTATAAAACCCTTTGACTTTTACGTTTATTCCAAAGGAATCTTTTTTATACGAAGCGTTTACTAAACTACAAAAGGGAATGTTTTTGTCATACGTATGCGGCGACAACGACTTCTCCGCCGTCGTGACCGTTATTTGAGTTTCGGCTTCCTCTACAAGACATACCTTTTTTTAAAAAACGAAAAAAATACCATGTTTTACTTTGGTATTGAAAATGGTTTTCATAATGTTTTTATTATATCAATGTGTTGTATTGATATCTCGTGATTGAAATGTGGAAATGTTATGTTTCCTTTATGCATGTTTTATGTGATATGATTATGTTATGGTTCTTGGGAATTATTATGAAGACGGGTGGTTCCGTGATAAACTAAGGGCGGGTGAGCCTGTTATAGCTCTCCAATGCATTGGGTAACGTGAAGGAGTGAAACGTTAAGGTTTCTCCGAAGAGATTTTAGGGAATATACTGTGATGGGTATTCCAAAACGTAACCAAGAGGGTTACTCCCTACGTAAGAATGTTATGAATGCCTCAAGTTACCTTTATGTCTTATGGTTTCTATGATTTATTCATGATTTTATGAGGTATGTTAAAGTGCCTATGTTTTATGGGTATAGTATGATTTCATTATTATGTATATATGAACTCATGTTTCCTTCCCATGTTTTTATAACCCATACTGAGTTTTTATGCTCATCCCAAGTTTTTGAAATGTTTTTCACAGGTCAAGGGAAAGGTACATGATAAGATGATAGGGTCAAGGATGTGTCAAAAAGAATCCATGTTTTATTTCAAATGTGTTTCCATTGATGGGAATGAAGAATACTATCTTTATGTAACCACTTTGTTTATATATGGAATGTAACGCAAGTTTTATGATCTAATTCTCTAAAACTCTAAACCCGAAAAGATCCTCAATGTGTAATCTTGTAATAACTCAAGATTAAGTAAGGTTTAAGGCTGGGGCCTTATAGTCCATCCCCAAGGTGTCATTTGAAATGTCCAAGGTTATTCACCAAGATATCGTTAAAATTGTAATCTCTTGTGGTTACATCATTACCCAATGCATTGGAGCGCTATCAGGGCGCACCCTTAAATTTGCCTTTATTATCATGTGAGCCACATATATCATCATCAAAAATTTCATCAATAACCCATATATCATAAAAGAAATGGGTTTCATTACATAATCATAACGTTTTAAAAACTGCTTTAAAGACATGATCTTTATGTTACTTTAAACCCACGGAAAAAGGAAAGCGGGTTTCATGTATGTAAGTCCCAGAATTAAAATAGAACATTTAGATATATATGTGAATACCCCAATAGAAGAAATAGATTTTAGTATTCACTTAAGAAAATAAAATAATTTGAGAAAAAGAGAGACATTTTGAGACGAAAATTCTGGAGCATAACTGCTATGTTACGGGGTTTTAGAAAACATCAAAAAGAGAAGGGACTTGGGTCACCCACTCATAAATGATACATAAAACAGTAGGGGGACAGAATATTAATGATTTGAGAACATTGTAATGAAATTTAAAATATATAGAATATGAAATGAAGAACATGAAAGGAAGACAAAAACTAAGATTTCTCTTATGAAAATTCAGCATCCTAAAAGCGTCACTTAAAAATCAAAAAAATTAATTGATGAGATCAAATAGGGTCACTCATAATATAAAAATAAAATATCAGTATGATATATATAGAGATCATACCCCAAAATAATAAAAAGGAACTTTAAAGACTTCACATAAAAATAGAACTTTGAAAATGAGAAGGGTGAAAGAATCCTTTACAAAAATTCCACAGCCTAACGTCGCCACTTAAAACTCCAAAAAATGAATTGATGAGATAGAATAGGGTATCTAATAATATGAACATAAAAAATCAGTATTATAGATATTGAGATCATACCCCAACATAATAAAAAGGAACTTGAAAGACTTGACATAAAAATAGAACTTGAAAATGAGAAGGGTGAAAGAATCCCTTAAAAATTCGGCAGCCTAACGGCACCACTTAAACATTCTTAAAATGAATTGATGAGAGAAAGAGGGGGTATATCATCATATGAACATAAAAAGGAAAGTAGGATGAATATAAAAGAACATCCCCAACATAAGAACGTGGAGCATAAAAAATTACATAAAAGAGAGTACTTGAAAAGAAAGAGAGTGGTAGGATCCCTTACCTTAAAATATAACTCTTAAAACTCAAAGGTTGGGACCTTCAAGGATTTGGGGAACCTTACGAGGACTCCTTGGGAAGTAAGGAGACCAGAACTTATTTGATAATTATTTTGGAGTCGAGAGGATGAGAAAATGGCTTGGTATTTATAGGGAAAGTGAGGGGACACGGCATTAATGGCCAAGGGACACCTCATTGGTGGTATTGGCAAAACCATGGGCTTGCCCATGATATTTGCCCATGGTATTGGCCAATTGGGACCCCCCATACAAAAGTTCATCCCCTTTAGTAGACCATACCTTAAAATATCTCATGACATCATCATGATGCAATTATGATGTCATTAAACATACCGAAACCCTAAAACTGTATTTTTACTATTCACTGAAAATTCAACTTTTTCAGAAAACTCCAAAAACTTTACCCTAACATAATATCAATGATCTGAATTCAAAAATAAACTCTATTTTATAAAAATAATTGTCTAAATATTTTTAATTTAATTTTTAAATAAACACACTATTCACCAAAAATTCATTTTTTTCAGAAAAATCTCCAAAAATTACCTTAACACAATATCGATGCTCTTAGTTCAAAAATGAACTCTATTTTATAAAAATAATTTTATAAATAATTTTAATTTAATTTTTAATTAAAAAACACTATTCACATGAAAAAACTAATACTTGACTAATAATTTCTGAAACAGTTATTTAACTATTTTATTGATTCTCATTACTTAATCAAGGTGCCTAGATTATATTAATACTTTCTTTAAATGAGATTACTAATCCATTTGGTCACATTACTAAACCTAAGCGTAAAATCACTGTTCATAATTTACTATTCATCAAAAATTAAGTTGATCTTATTAGACTCTAAATTTCTTACAGAACACATTTGTAGAAGACCATTTTTTGAAAATCATTACACATAATTAATTATTTAAGGTTTACAAAAATATTTTAAAATATACATTTTTTTCAAATTCATCATAAATATGCATACTATATTTATCCGGACATTTGAAAATTTAAAAACTTCACCATAAGAAGACAACAAAATTTTATTTATCTCAAATGATTACACAAAGCTGTTATGATCTCTTTACATAGCCTCTTATAACCCCAACATAGGACCCAAGTGTAAGGTGTGCTAAGGTGAGATAATCTGAGGGCGGCTCGACCAACATTGCATGAGTAGTAATTTCTATCAATTTGAACTTATCATGATGGCTATTCCGTTCTAGCTTCACATGATGAAGTTCAACTTGGGTTTGGTCCAGAGCAAAGCTTAGTGGTGCTACCTCCTTTCCAAGTTCTGCTAGATGGGCTTCGATTGGCCCGAGACTACTGGATGAGGCCATCGAATCTTCTTTCTATATTAACCAAGATCACTTGTATTTAGAGACAATAATCAAAACATTTAGTTTCCAATGGTCATATTGACCAATGGTCATATAATAATCAAAACCCAACGATATCATTTTATTTATACTCATGTTATTGAATGAAAGAGTTTTTTTGAGTATAAAAATAAAATAACACACAAAATTAGGAAACAAGATTTATTCAAAATTTCGGGTCGTTACAATCTTCCCCCCTTAAGAAATTGCGTCCTCATAATTTTTATAATCGTGCTTGGAAATTTCATTGCAAGTCCCACATCAGAAAAATAGTCAGTAACACTATTACTTTGAAAGAAAGAAAAGTAAGTACAAAGGTCACCCGAGTTAACCCATACTAGGATTCCATGTAGGAAAACATGGATATGGAGGAGAAAACAAAGGGTCAATTTCTGAGGGAGAGTGATAGAAAAAATTTCTAAGAGGAAGTTAACCACTAGAAAATCACAAACTTGTGAAGGGTTAAACAGTCTTTGATTACCCAATAGGAAACTTAAACCAACATCATTTTTTACGTTCCTTTTAATAATTTTGAGTAATTCATTGACTACATAGAATAAAAACACAAGGAAATGTATTTACCTTCAAGTAGAGTTTCATCCCTTAATAAGTTTCCACCAAGACGAATCTTTTCTCCAAATAAAGAGCATACAAAACTACTTGGTCTCATCAAAGCACAAGAATCATCTTCTATATAATCACATAATCTAGAAAAAGAATAACCATCTATCTTTAAACTTTTATCCCAAAAATAGAAAGGGTAAGATAACACAACTCTTCAAAAAGAAAGAACCCCATAGGAAGGGAGACTACTTTAAATCTTCTAAGTTCTACGGTACTACCCAAATTTCATCATAGACCATTCCATAAATAACTATCTTTAAAATTCCTCAAAATAAACCAAACTAATATTGAAACCCAAATATAAGAAGGATTTGATGATATAGTCTTCCAAGATAAACTTTATCGTTCAACTCCAAACAATATCAACCACTCCTAAAATCTTATAACAAAAGTAACTAACCTAAACATATTTTCCCCAAGATAGGTTAATCATTTCCATAAGTAACCTAAATTACTATAAGTTCAGCTTAAATTCAAATATTCTTCAAAATATAAGTCAAACTTTAATCCTCAAAGAAAATACCGTAGTAATCTATTTACCTCGATCATATAGGGTTCCCAAAATACTGAACATCTTCTAAAATAATAATAATCTTTTAATCCCCTAATCATTTTTTTTCAAGAAGAATAGATTCACAACATCAACATGTGATACATAACAATAGATGTTTCCCTTAATGATATAAAACCATTTTTGGTAGTGACTCAATGTTCTTAGAAAACATTAAGGATTTTATTATAGGGAACAAACTAAAATACAACATGACATAGACAATTATTGCGAAGAAGTTTCATCTACTTTAGTCATCATGACCCGTCTCAGCATAGGACTTGCATTGTTCCCTTGTCCTTGAAGATTGTTGATGATCATCATGCTTATCATCCCTTCCAAGAGAGAAAATTCCTTGGATAATGTCCAACTTCTCCACATTTACAGCATTGAAGAGTATAAGGTACATTAGATCGAACCTTATCTCTATTCATCACATTATCCATTTTTTTAAAGCAATTAGATACTTTATGCTCTATCACCCCACACATAAAATACCTCCCAGTTCCTTTGTGACATTCTCCTTGGTGCCCCTATCCACACTTTTTGCACAAAGGAAATTGGGTCTTCTTTACCTTATCAACTTTATCAGATGAACATCCTAGAGACTTCGCCTTCTTCTTCCTTGGTGAATTTGGGCATCCAACTAGGTACCAATTATTAATTGTGATTTTTGATATCTGGTTTGGAATAATCACAATATGTTCAACTTGATCTCTCATTGTCTCTGTCATATTAATAGGACAATCGTCACATTTACTATCACATTGGTTTTTTGGACATGTTCTTCCATTTCCCGCCATTAACTAAGAAAAGAAAGTATAATTAGGGGGCTTAAATACTTAGCCAATAATCATGAAAAGGAAACCTTAAGCATAGAAGGATAAACTTGTAGAATAAAAGTATATCCTAACTTGTTATCCCCTAAGTTCTAATCTAGGTCATCCATGATCATATATTCTTATGTGAAGCTTTATTTTATTTTCTCTTTGTTCCTTTAATAATGGTTCATACTAAGATTTTGAATTTACCAAAGAATATCCCTCAGGAGTGTCGTAACCAAGAGTGTATCAAGGCCCGTTTTCGTGTACCAGTTCCCGTTCGAGTCTAGATCAAAGTGGTGTTTTTGGGTTTTACCCCTATGTACATCTGTGCCAGAACCACCTCTACCCGCTCGTATCCAAACAGGGATGTATTTTCTTGATAAATCACTTAATCAATACTCACAAAAATAGCAGGAAGATATCATATATTTAAATTTTTCTATAGGATTCTTCTTAAATTTTAATATCCTAATTTCTACAAATAAATAAACCATACTTTGATACCAAATATAGCATCCCACCTTTTTATCACATAAATATTCATTACATTATACAAAACCGAGGATCTTTAAGGTTTAGTGTCTTAGAAAATAGGAACTTAATACATGAAAACATAAAAAATTCTTCTTAAATACTTGAAAGGATTCTTCATTTGTTAATCCTAGTTCATTACAGCATCTCATAACCTGGGATCATACATCAAAGAAAAGGTTGAGCAGAAGTCCCTATAAGGGAAATAAGGGAAACATTTTACATGTGAACTTGAGATACATCAAAAGTCGTGAAAAATAACTTTAAGGTGTGAGAAAGAGATTATGAGGCATATCATAATAAAAATAACATGTTTCATAAGTTGAATATGTGGATACAACATTTAACATAGACAATCATGAACATATCACCAAGGTCCATCCCTAAGGTGTCATTTGAAATTTCCAAGGTTATTCACCAAGATATCGTTAAAATTGTAATCTATTGTGGTTACATCATTACCCAATGCATTGGAGCGCTATCAAGGGGAACCATTAAATTTGACTTTATTATCATGTAATCCATATATATCATCATCAAAAATTTCATAATTAACCCATATAGCATAAAATAAATGGGTTTAATTACATAATCATAACGTTTTAAAAACTGCTTTAAAGACATGATCTTTATGTTACTTTAAACCCACTGAAAAAGGAAAGTTGGTTTCATGTATGTAAGTCCCAGAATTAAAATATAACATTTTGATATATCTGTGAATAACCCTATAGAATAAAGAGATTTTAGTATTCACTTAAGAAAATAAAATAATTTGAGAAAAAGAGAGAGACATTTTGAGACGAAAATTCTTCAGCATAACGGCTACGTTACAGGGTTTTAGAATACATTGAAAAGAGAGAGGACATGGGTAAACCACTCATAAACGATCCATAAAACAGTAGGGGGACAGAATATAAATGATTTAAGAATATTTTAATGAAATTTTAAAGATATACCATATGAAATGAAGAATATGAAAGGAAGACAAAAAATAAGATTTCTCTTATGAAAATTCGGCAGCCTAACGACGTCACTTAAACTTCAAAAAAATGAATTGGTGAGATAAAATAGGGTCTCTCATCATATTAAAAAAAATATCAGTTTTATAGATATAGAGATCATACCCCATCATAATAAAAATAAACTTTAAAGACTTTATATAAAAATAGAACTTTGAAAATGAGAAGGGTGGAAGAATCCTTTACAAAAATTCGGCAGCCTAACAACACCACTTAAAACTCCAAAAAATGAATTGATGAGATAAAATAGGGTCTCTCATAATATGAAAATAAAAGATCAGTATGATAGATATAGATATCATACCCCAACATAATAAAAAGGAACTTGAAAGACTTGACATAAAAATAGAACTTGAAAATGAGAAGGGTGAAAGAATCCCTTAAAAATTTGGCAGCCTAACGGCGCCACTTAAACATTCTTAAAAATAATTGACAAGAGAAAGAGGGTGTCTCTCATCATATGAAAATAAAAAGTACAGTAAGATGAATATAAAAGAACATCCCCAACATAAGAACATGGAGCATAAACAATGACATAAAAGAGAGTACTTGAAAAGAAAGAGAGTGGTAAGATCCCTCACCATAAAACGTAACTCTTAAAACTCAATGGTTGGGACCTTGAGGGATTGGGGGCACCTAGGGGGGACTCCTTGGGAGGTAAGGAGACCAGAAATACGTTGAGGATGATTTTGGAATCGAAAGGATGATAGAATGGCTTGGTATTTATAGGGAAAGCGAGGGGACAAGACATTAATGGCCAAGGGACACCTCGTTGGTGGTATTGGAAAAACCATGGGTTGCCAATGGTATTTGCCCATGGTATTGTCCACTTGGGACCACTAATAAAAAAATTCATCCCCTTTAGTAGACCATCCCTTAAAATATATCATGACATCATCATGATGCAGTTATGATGTCATTAAACATACAGAAACCCTAAAACTGTATTTTTACTATTCTTTGAAAATTCAAATATTTCAGAAAACTCCCAAAAATTTACCCTATCATAATATCAAAGCTCTGAATTCAAAAATAAATTCCATTTTATAAAAATAACTTTATAAATATTTTTAATTTAATTTTTAAATAAAAACACTATTCACCGAAAATTCATTTTTTTCAGAAAAATCACCAAAAATTACCTTAACATAATATCGACGCTATGAGTTCAAAAATGAACTCCATTTTATAAAAATAATTTTATAAATATTTTTAATTTAATTTTTAATTAAAAAACACTATTCACCTCAAAAAACTAATACTTGACTAATAATTTCTGAAACAGTTATTTACCTATTTTATTGAATCACATTACTTAATCAAGGTGCCTAGATTATATCAATACTTTCTTTAAGTGAGATTACCAATCCATTTGGTCACATTACCGATCCTAAGCATAAAATCACTATTCATAATTTACTATTCATAAAAATTTAATTGATCTTATTAGACTCTAAATTTCTTACTGAACACATTTATAGAAGACCATTTTTTGAAAATCATTACACACAATTAATTGTTTAAGGTTTACAAAAATATTTTAAAATATACATTTTTTAAAATTCATCATAAATATGCATACTATATTTATCAGACATTTGAAAATTTACAAAATTCACCATAAGAAGAAAACACAATTTTAATTATCTCAAAGGATTACACAAAGTACTTACGGTCTCCTTACACAGCCCCTTATAACCCCAAAATATGACCTAAGTGTAAGGTGTGCTAAGGTGAGAGAATCCGAGGGCGGCTCGGCCAACATTGCACGAGTAGTAATTTCTATCAATTTGAACTTCTCGCGAAGGCGATTCCATTCTAGCTTCACAGAATGAAGTTCGGCTTGGTTTTGGTCTCGAGCAAAGCCCAGTGGTGCAACCTCCTTCCCAAGTTCTGTTAGATAGAATTCGATTGGCCCAAGACTGCTGGATGAGGCCATCAAATCTTCTTTCTATATTAAACAAGATCACTTATATTTAGAGACAATAATCGCAACATTTAGTTTCCAACGGTCATATTGACCAATGGCCATATAACAATCGAAACCCAACAGTCTCATTTTAATTATGCTCATGTTATCAAATGAAACAGTTTTGTTGAGTATAAAAATAAAATAACACACAAAATTAGGAAAAAAGATTTATTCAAAATTTTGGGTCATCACAATCTTCCCCCATTACGAAATTGCATCCTCGCAATTTTTAAAATTGGGCTTGTAAATTTCATTGAAAGTCCCACATCGAAAAAAGAGTCAGTAACACTATTACTTTAAAAGAAAGAAAAGGAAGTACAAAGTTCACTCGAGTTAACCCATACTATGATTCCATGTAGAAAAACATGGATATAGAGGAGAAAAAAAGGGTCAAGTTCTGAGGGAGAGTGATAGAAAACATGTCTAAGAGGAAGTTAACCACCAGAAAATCACAAACTTGTGATGGGTTAAACGGTCTTTGATTACATAGTAGGAAACTTAAACCAACAACGTTTTTGTTTTATGTTCCTTTTAATAATTTTGAGTAATTCATTTACTATATAGAATAAAAACACAAGGAAATATATTTACCTTCAAGTAGAGTTTCATCCCCTAATAAGTTTCCACTAAGACGAATCTTTTCTCCAAACAAAGATCATTCAAAACTACTTGGTATCATCAAAGAACAAGAATTATCTTCTAGAGAATCACATAATCCACCAAAGAATAACTATCTATCTTTAAAATTTTATCCCAAAAATATAAAGGGTAAGATAACAAAACTATTCAAAAAGAAAGAACCCCATAGGAAGGGAGACTACTTGAAATCTTCAAAGTTCTACGGTACTACCCAAAGTTCATCATAGACCATTCCATAAATAACAGTCCTTAAAATTCCTCAAAATAAACCAAACTAAGATTAAAACCCAAATATAAGAAGGATTTGTTAACATAGTCATCAAAGATAAACTTTATCGTTCATCTCCAAACAACATCAACCACTTCTAACATCTTATAACAAAAGTAAATAAACTAAACATATTTTACCCAAGATAGGTTAATCATTTCAATAAGTAACCTGAATTACTATAAGTTCACCTTAAATTCATCGATTCTTCAAAATATAAGTCAACCTTTACTCCTCAAATAAAATACCGTAGAAATATATTTACCTCAATCATATAGGGTTCCCCAAATACTGAATGTCTTCCAAAATAATAATCATCTTTTAATCCCCTAATCATTTTTTGTCAAGAAGAACAGCTTCAAAACATCAACATGTGATACATAACAATAGATGTTTTCCTTAATGATATAAGACCGACCATCTTAGGTAGTGACTCGATGTTCTTAGAAAACATTAAGGATTTTCTCACAGAGAACAAACTAAAATACAATATGACATAGACAATTATTGCGAAGAAGTTTCATCTACTTTAGTCATCATGATCCGTCTCAGCATAGGACTTGCATTGTTCCATGGTCCTTGAAGATTTTTTATGATCATCATTCTTCTCATCCCTTAAAAGAGAGAATTTCCTTGTATAGTGTCCAACTTCTCCTCATTTACGACATTGAAGAGTATAAGGTACATTAGATCGAACCTTATCTCTATTCATCACATTATCCATTTTTTAAAGCAATTGGCTACTTTATGACCTTTCAACCCAAACTTAAAACACCTCCTAGTTCATCTGGGATATTCTCATTGGTGCCCCATTCCACACTTTTTTCACAAAGGAAATTGGGTCTTCTTTCCCTAATCAACTTTATCAGATGAACATCCTTGAGACTTCGTCTTCTTCTTCCTTGATGAATTTGGGCATTCAACTAGGTACCAATTATTAATTGTGATTTTTGATTGCTTGTTTGGCATAATCACAATATGTTAAACTTGATCTCTCATTGTATCTATCATATTAATTGGGAAATCGTCACATTTCCTATCACATTGGTTGTTGGGACATGTTCTTCCATTTCCCGCCATTAACTAAGAAAAGAAAGTATAATTAGGGGGCTTAAATACTTAGCCAATAATCATGAAAATAAAACCTTAATCATAGAAGGAGAAACTTGTAGAAGAAAAGTATATCCTAACTTGTGATCCCCTAGGTTCCAATCTAGGTTATCCATGATCATATATTCTTATGTGATTCTTTATTTTATTTTATCATTGTTCCTTTAATAATGGTTCATACTAAGATTATGAGTTTACCAAAGCATATCCCCCATGAGTGTCGTAACCAAGAGTACAGCAAGGCCCGTTATCGCATACCAGTTCCCATTAGAGTCTAGCTCAAAGCGGTGTTTTTGGGTTTTACCCCTATGTACATCTGTGCCATAGCCATCTCTACCTGCTCATATCCAGACAGGGATGTATTTGCTTGATAAACCACTTACTCAATACTCACCAAAATACCAGGAAGATTTACTATATTTAAAATTTTCTATATGCTTCTTCCTAAAGTTTTAATATCCCAATTTCCAAAAATAACTAAACCATCCTTTGATACCAACTATAGCATCCCACCTTTTTATCACATAAACTTTCATTACATTATACAAAACTGAGGATCTTTAAGGTTTAGTGTCTTGGAAACCAGGAACTTAATACATGACAACATAAAACATTCTTCTTAAATAGTTTAAAGGATTATTCCTTTGTTCATCATAGTTTTTTATAGCATCTCATAACCTGGGAGCATACATCAAAGGAAAGGGTAAGCAGAAGGCCCAGTAAGGGAAATAAGGGAAACATTTTACATGTGAACTTGAGATACATCAAAAGTTGTGAAAAATAACTTTAAGGTGTGAGAAGGAGATCATGAGGCATATCATAATAAAAATAACATGTTTAATAACTTGAAGATATGTCTACAACATTTAACATAGACAATCATGAACATATCACCAAGGTCCATCCCCAAGGTGTCATTTGAAATCACCAAGGTTATTCACCAAGATATCGTTAAAATTGTAATCTCCAGTGGTTACATCATTACCCAATGCATTGGAGCACTATCAGGGCGCACCCTTAAATTTTACTTTATTATCATGTGATACACATATATCATCATCAAAAATTTCATAAATAACCCATATATCATAAAATAAATGGGTTTCATTACATAATCATAACGTTTTAAAAACTGCTTTAAATGCATGTTCTTTATGTTACTTTAAACCCACGGAAAAAGGAAAGCAGGTTTCATGTATGTAAGTCCCAGAATTAAAATAGAACATTTTGATATATATGTGAATACACATATAGAAGAAATATATTTGAGTATTCATTTAAGAAAATAAAATAATTTGAGAAAAATGGAGAGACATTTTGAGACGAAAATTCTATAGCATAACAGCTACGTTACAGGTTTTTAGAAAACATTGAAAAGAGAGGGGATATGGGTCACCCACTCATAAATGATCCATAAAACATTAGGGGGACAAAATATAAATAATTTAATAAAATTGTAATGAAATTTGAAAGATATACCATATGAAATTAAGAACATGAAAGGAAGAAAAAAAATAAAATTTCTTTTATGAAAATTTGGCTGCCTAATGGCGTCACTTAAACTTCAAAAAAATGAATTGATGAGATCAAATAGGGTCTCTAATCATATGAACATAAAAGGTCAGTATGATAGATATATAGATCATACCCCAACATAATAAAAAGGAACTTTAAAGACTTGACATAAAAATAGAACTTTGAAAATGAGAAGGATGAAAGAATCCTTTACAAAAATTCGGCAGCCTAACGACGCCACTTAAAACTCCAAAAAATGAATTGATGAGATCGAATGGGTTCTCTCATAATATGAAAAGAAAATATCTAAATGATAGATATAGATATCATACCCTAGAATAATAAAAAAGAACTTGAAATACCTGACATAAAAATAGAACTTGAAAATGAGAAGGGTGAAAGAATCCCTTAAAAAATCGGCAGCCTAAAGGAGCCAATTAAACATTATTAAAATGAATTGATGAGAGAAAGAGGGGGTCACTCATAATATGAACATAAAAAAGGATAGTAGGATTAATATAAAATAACATCCCCAACATAAGAACATGGAGCATAAAAAATGACATAAAAGAGAGTACTTGAAAAGAAAGAGAGTGGTAGGATCTCTTACCTTAAAACGTAACTCTTAAAGCTCAAAGGTTGGGACCTTGAGGGCATGGGGGAACCTTGGGAGGACTCCTTGGGAGGTAAGAAGACCAGAAATTCGTTGAGAATGATTTTGGAGTCGAAAGGATGAGATAATGGCTTGGTTTTTATAGGGAAAGTGAGGGGACAAGGCATTAATGGCCAAGGGACACCTCATTGGTGGTATTGGAAAAACCATGGTCTTGCCCATGGTATTTGCCCATGGTATTGGCCACTTGGGACCCCTCATACAAAATTTAATCCCCTTTAGTCGAACATCCCTTAAAATATCTCATGACATCATCATGATGCAGTTATGATGTCATTAAACATACAAAAACCCTAAAACTGTATTTTTACTATTCACTCAAAATTCAACTTTTTCAGAAAACTCCCAAAAATTTACCCTAACATAATATCAATTATCTGAATTCAAAAATATAATCCATTTTATAAAAATAATTTTCAAAATATTTTTAATTTAATTTTTTTAAAAAAACACTATTCACAGAAAATTCATTTTTTTTCAGAAAAATCCCCAAAAATTACCTTAACATAATATCGATGCTCTGAGTTCAAAAATAAACTCCATTTTATAAAAATAATTTTCTAAATATTTTTAATTAAAAAAAACTATTCAACCGAAAAAACTAATACTTGACTAATAATTTCTGAAAAATTTATTTACCTATTTTATTTAATCACATTACTTAATCAAGGTTCCTAGATTATATTAATACTTTCTTTAAGTGATATTACTAATCCATTTGGTCACATTACTAATCCTAAGGGTAAAATCACTATTCATAATTTACTATTCATCAAAAATTAAGTTGATCTTATTAGACTCTAAATTTATTACTGAACACATTTGAAGAAGACCATTTTTTGAAAATCATCACACACAATTAATTATTTAAGGTTTACAAAAATATTTTAAAATATCCATTTTTTTCAAATTCATCCTAAATATGCATACTATATTTATCCGGACATTTGAAAAGTTACAAACTTCACCATAAGAAGAAAACCCAATTTTATTTATCTCAAAGGATTACACAAAGTAGTTACTGTCTCCTTACATAGATGCACCTTGGGGAAATCACCCCAAAAGGACTTTTTGATAATTGACTCAATTATCACTATGATGCATGATGAGTGGGTGTATGACTGTACATTTGGAAAGAAACTCCCAGGGGATTTTATTTGGTTAATCACATTCTATCTACAAACCATTATTTAGGATTTGAGAATGACAATAACTAATTAGTTTAGAGAACCATATATAAAAAATGACAATGGATAACTAAGGATAGAACAAGGGTATAAAAGGTTGATCCGAAAGTATCTTTTCTTAATGCTGTCATATGGGAATAAATATTCAGATTAATGTTTTCATGTTCATATTTTTGATATTATCATAACTATTATAACTTTAGTATTTGTTTTAAATAGGAATAAAAAAATAAAGCTAACAAAGGTATGTATCAATAAAATATTATGTCTCATAACTAAATATGTTTTCACTCCTAAATATTTAAGAATTTTAGAGAATTATTATTAAAATAGAAAAATTTATTTTCCTAGTCTAACCTACAGAAGTGAGATGAATATTTTCAGGAAAATATTTGATGTTTTTATTATTTATTTATATTACACAATTATATTCCATTATATTCTAAAACTTTATGAGGACTATGTGAAACATCACAATGGACTTTGTCGCTAGACTTTTGAATACAACCATAAGAAATAATTCTATATAGATTGATGTGTATCTTCTTATAAATATATCTTACTTTATTAAACATAGAGAGGACATATCACTATATAAATATTCATGTATATACATTAGATAAGTTTTGAGGATTAATTGAGTACCATTATCTCTTATATCTGATTGAGATCCAATATTTACCTCCATATTCTAGAAAAGTCTCTAACATGCTCTAAACAATGAGCTAAAATTCAATATGAATTATCACCCTCAAACTACTAGCTAGTCTGAGTAGACTATTTAGAAACCAAAAGATATTATGAGATAATTCTCAATGGACTTAAATGGAGGATGTGATAATCATCTTCCATCGGATAATTTATCACATAAAAATAGATTCCATTCAAGAATCCATATGGCCTCATATGAATATTTGTATGGGAAGAGATACAAAACACCTTCTTATTGGGATGAATTTGTGTACGTAAGAAGCTAGGATATGAAATGTTCAATTAAATGGTAGAAAAGGTGAATTCCATTTAGAATCACATCATAGATAGCCAAATTAGATAGAATATCTATGTAGATAATTATCAATGAGACATAGAGTTTGATGTTGAAGATAAGGTATTCCTCCACATGTACCCATGGAAGAGATCCATAAAACATTGTAAGAAGGGAAAACTAAGTCCTTGGTATATCGAACCCTTTGAGAGTCTTGATCACATCAGAGCTCTGGAATATTGACTAGCACTTCTACTAAATATGTTCCTAGTACATGATGTATTCCACATATTACTTTTGAGGAAGTACACGAAAGATCCCTCACTTTTACTTAATTCATAGATGGTAGAATTGTAAAATGATATCACTTATGAGGAGTATCCAGTAAATATATTATAGCATCCCGCCTTTTTATCACATAAACTTTCATTACATTATACAAAACTGAGGATCTTTAAGGTTTAATGTCTTGGAAACCAGGAGCTTAATACATGACAACATAAAACATTATTCTTAAATACTTGAAAGGATTCTTCATTTGTTCATCCTAGTTCATTACAGAATCTCATAACCTGGGAGCATACATCAAAGGAAAGGGTGAGCAGAATGCCCAGTAAGGGAAATAAGGGAAACATTTTACATGTGAACTTGAGATACATCAAAAGTCGTGAAAATAAATTTAAGGCGTGATAAAGAGATCATGAGGAATATCATAATAAAAATAACGTGTTTCATAACTTGAAGATGTGTCTACAACATTTAACATAGAAAATCATGAACATATCACCAATGTCCATACCCAAGGTGTCATTTGAAATTACAAAGGTTATTCACCAAGATATTGTTAAAATTGTAATCTCTAGTGGTTACATCATTACCCAATGCATTGGAGTGATATCAGGGCACACCATTAAATTTTCCTTTACTATCATGTGATCCACATATATCATCATAAAACATTTCATAAATAACTCATATATCATAAAAGAAATGGGTTTCATTACATAATCATAACATTTTAAAAACTGCTTTAAAGACATGATCTTTATGTTACTTTAAACCCACAGAAAAAGGAAAGAGGGTTTCATGTATGTAAGTAACAGAATTAAAATAAAACATTTTGATATATATGTGAGTACCCCTATAGAAGAAATATATCTGAGTATTCACTTAATAAAATAAAAAAATTTGAGAAAAGGAGAGAGACATTTTGACACGAAAATTCTGCAGCATAACAGCTACGTTACGGGGTCTTAGAAAACATTGAAAAGAGAGGGGACATGGGTCACCCACTCATAAATGATCCATAAAACAGTAGGGGACAAAATATACATGATTTAAGAACATTTTAATGAAATTTTAAATATATAACATATGAAATGAAGAACATGAAAGGAAGACAAAAAATAAGATTTCTCTTATGAAAATTTAGCAGCCTAACGGCGTCACTTAAACTTCAAAAAAATGAATTGAAGAGATAAAATAGGGAATCTCATCATATGAAAATAAAATATCAGTATGATATATATAGAGATCATACCCAAACATAATAAAAAGGAACATTAAAGACTTTACATAAAAATAGAACTTTGAAAATGAGAAGGGTGAAAGAATCCTTTACAAAAATCCGACAGCCTAACGATGCCACTTAAAACTCCAAAAAATGAATTTATGAGATCGAATAGGTTCTCTCATAATATGAAAATAAAATATCAGTATGATAGATATATAGATCATACCCCAACATAATAAAAGGGAACTTTAAAGACTTGACATAAAAATAGAACTTGAAGATGAGAAGGGTGAAAGAATCCCTTAAAAATTCGGCAGCCTAACGGCGCCACTTAAACATTCTCAAATTGAATTGATGAGAGAAATAGGGGGTATCTAATCATATGAAAATAAAAATTATATTAGGATGAATATAAAAGAACATCCCCAATATAAGAACATGGAGCATAAAAAATGACATAAAAGAGAGTACTTGAAATGAAAGAGAGTGGTAGGATCCCTTACCTTAAAATGTAACTCCTAAAACTCAATGGTTGGGACCTTGAGGGCTTGGGGTCACCTTGGGAGGACTCCTTAGGAGGTAAGGAGACCAGAAATTAGTTTAGGATGATTTTGGAGTCGAAAGAATGAGATAATGGCTTGGTATTTATAGGGAAAGTGAGGGGACAAGGCATTAATGGCCAAGGGACACCTCATTGGTGGTATTTGCAAAACCATGGGCTTGCCCATGGTATTTGTCCATGGTATTGGCCATTTGGGACCCCTCATACAAAACTTCATCCCCTTTAGTCGACCATACCTTAAAATATCTCATGACATCATCATGATGCAGTTATGATGTCATTAAACATACCAAAGCCCTAAAACTGTATTTTTACTATTCACTGAAAATTCAACTTTTTCAAAAAACTCTCAAAAATTACCCTAACATAATATCAATGCTCTAAATCCAAAAATAATATCCATTTTATAAAAATAATTTTGTAAATATTTGTAATTTAATTTTTAAATAAAATCACTATTCACTGAAAATTCATTTTTTTCAGAAAAACCCCCAAAAATTACCTTAACATAATATCGATACTATGAGTTCAAAAATTAACTCCATTTTATAAAAATATTTTTATAAATATTTTTAATTTAATTTTTAATTGAAAAACACTATTCACCTGAAAAAACTAATGCTTGACTAATAATTTCTAAAACAGTTATTTACCTATTTTATTGAATCACATTACTTAATAAAGGTTCCTAGATTATATTAATACTTTATTTAAGTGAGATTACTAATCCATTTGGTCACATTACTAATCCTAAGCATAAAATCACTATTCATAATTTACTATTCAACAAAAATTAATTTTATCTTATTAGAATCTAAATTTCTTACTGAAAAAATTTGTAGAAGACTATTTTTTGAAAATCATTACACATAATTAATTATCTAAGGTTTACAAAAATATTTTAAAATATCCATTTTTTCAAATTCATCATAAATATGCATACTATATTTATCCGAACATTTGAAAATTTAAAAACTTCACCATAAGAAGAAACACAATTTTATTTATCTCAAAGGATTACACAAAGAAGTTACAGTCTCTTTATATAGCCCCTTATAACCCCAGTATAGGACTTAAGTGTAAGGTGTTCTAAGGTGAGAGAATCCGAGGGCAGCTTGACCAACATTGCACGAGTAGTAATTTCTATCAATTTGAACTTCTCGCGAAGGCGATTCCGTTCTAGCTTCACACGATGATGTTTGGCTTGGGTTTGGTCCAGAGCAAAGCCCAGTGGTGCTACCTCCTTCCCAAGTTCTGTTAGACGGGCTTCGATTGGCCCGAGACTATTGGATGAGGCCATAAAATCTTCTTTCTATATTAACCAAGATCACTTGTATTTAGAGACAATAATCACAACATTTAGTTTCCAATGGTCATATTGACCAATGGTCATATAACAATCAAAACCCAACAGTCTCATTTTAATTATAGTCATGTTATCGAATGAAACAGTTTTGTTGAGTATAAAAATAAAATAACACACAAAATTAGGAAACAAGATTTATTCAAAATTTCAGGTCATTACAATCTCCCCCCCTTAAGAAATTGCTTCCTCGCAATTTTTAAAATTGGGCTTGCAAATTTCATTGAAAGTCCCACATCAGAAAAAGAGTCAATAACACTATTACTTTAAAAGAAAGAAAAGGAAGTACAAAAGTCACCCGAGTTAACCCATACTAGGATTCCATATAGGAAAACATGGATATGGAGGAGAAAAGAAAGGGTCAAGTTCTGAGGGAGTGTGATAAAAAACATGTCTAAGAGGAAGTTAACCACCATAAAATCAAAAACTTGTGATGGGTTAAATGGTATTGGATTACCCATTAGAAACTTAAACCAACAACATTTTTATTTTACGTTCCTTTTAATAATTTTGAGTAATTCATTTACTACATAGAATAAAAACACAAGGAAATATATTTACCTTCAAGTAGACTTTCATCCCGTAATAAGTTTCCACCAAGATGAATCTTTTCTCCAAACAAGGAGAATTCAAAACTACTTAGTCTCATCAAAGCACACGAATCATCTTCTAGAGAATCATGTAATCCACAAAAGAATAACAATCTATCTTTAAAATTTTATCCCAAAAATAGAAAGGGTAAGATAACACAACTCTTAAAAAAGAAAGAACCCCATAGGAAGGGGGACTACTTTAAATCTTCAAAGTTCTATGGTACTACCCAAAGTTCATCACAGACCATTCCATAAATAATTGTCCTTAAAATTCCTAAAAATAAACCAAATTAAGATTGAAACCCAAATATAAGAAGGATTTGATAACATAGTCTTCCAAGATAAACTTTATCATTCATCTCCAAACAACATCAACCACTCCTAACATATTATAACAAAAGTAACTAACCTAAACATATTTTACACCAGATAGGTTAATCATTTACATAAGTAACCTAAATTACTATAAGTTCACCTTAAATTCATCGATTATTCAAAATATAATTCAAACTTTACTCCTCAAAGAAAATACCGTAGTAATCTATTTACCTCGATCATATAGGGTTCCCAAAATTCTGAACGTCTTACAAAATAATAATCATCTTTTAATCCCCTAATCATTTTTTTCAAGAAGAACAACTTCACAACATCAACATGTGATACATAACAATATATGTTTTCCTTAATGATATAAAAAAATCTTAGGTAGTGACTCGATGTTCTTAGAAAACTATAAGAATTTTCTCCTAGAGCACAAACTAAAATACAACATGACATAGACAATTATTGCGAAGAAGTTTCATCTACTTTAGTCATCATGATCCGTCTCAGCATAGGACTTGAATTGTTCCCATATCCTTGAAGATTGTTGATGCTCATTATGCCTCTCATCCCTTCCAAGAGAGCATTTCCTTGGATTATGTCCAACTTCTCCACATTTATGACATTGAAGAGTATAAGGTACATTAGATCGAACTATATATCTATTCATCACATTATCCATTTTTTAAAGCAACTCGCTACTTTATGCCCTATCACCCCACACTTAAAACACCTTCAGGTTACTTTGTGACATTCTCCTTGGTGCCCCTTTCCACACTTTTTTCACAAAGGAAATTTGGTCTTCTTTACCTTATCAAATTTATCAGATGAACATCCTTGAGACTTCGTCTTCTTCTTCCTTGATGAATTTGGGCATTCAAATAGGTACCAATTATTAATTGTGATTTTTGATAGCTGGTTTGGCATAATCACAATATGTTCAACTTGATCTCTCATTGTCTCTGTCATATTAATAGGGAAATCGTCACATTTCCTATCACATTGGTTGTTGGGACATGTTCTTCCATTTACTGCCATTAACAAAGAAAAAAAAGTATAATTAGGGGGCTTAAATACTTAGCCAATAATCATGAAAAGGAAACCTTAAGCAGAGAAGGATAAACTTGTAGAAGAAAAATATATCCTAACTTTTGATTCCCTAGGATCCAATCTAGTTTATCCATGATCAAATATTCTTATGTGAATCTTTATTTTATTTTATCTTTGTTCTTTTAATAATGGTTCATACTAAGATTATGAATTTACCAAAGCATATCCCCTGGGAGTGTCGTAACCAAGAGTGCAACAAGGCCCGTTGTCGTGTACCAGTTCCCGTTTGAGTCTAGCTCAAAGAGATGTTTTCGGGTTTTACCCCTATGTACATCTGTGCCAGAGCCACCTCTACCTGGTCGTATGTAGACAGAGATGTATTTGTTTGATAAACCACTTACTCAATACTCACCAAAATACCCGGAAAATTTATTATATTTAAAATTTTCTATAGGATTCTTCCTAAAGTTTTAATATCCTAATTTACACAAATAACTAAACCATCCTTTGATACCAACTATAGCATCCTGCTTTTTTATCACATAAACTTTCATTACATTATACAAAACCGAGGATCTTTAAGGTTTAGTGTCTTGGAAACTAGGAACTTAATACATGACAACATAAAACATTATTCTTAAATACTTGAGAGGATTATTTATTTTTTCATCCTAGTTCATTACAAAATATAATAACCTGGGAGAATACATCAAAGAAAAGGGTGTGCAGAAGGCCCAGTAAGGGAAATAAAAGAAAAATTTTACATTTGAACTTGAGATACATCAAAAGTCGTGAAAAATAACTTTAAGGCGTGAGAAAGAGATCATGAGGCATATCATAATAAAAATAATGTGTTTCATAACTTGAAGATGTGGCTACAACATTTAACATAGACAATCATGAACATATCACCAAGGTCCATCCCCAAGGTGTCATTTGAAATGACCAAGGTTATTCACCAAGATATCGTTAAAATTGTAATCTCTTGTGGTTACATCATTACCCAATGCATTGGAGCGCTATCAGGGAGCAACCTTAAATTTTCCTTTATTATCATGTGATCCACATATATCATCATAAAAAATTTCATCAATAACACATATATCATAAAAGAAATGGGTTTCATTACATAATCATAACGTTTTAAAAACTGCTTTAAAGACATGATCTTTATGTTACTTTAAACCCACGGAAAAAGGAAAGCAGGTTTCATGTATGTAATCCCAGAATTAAAATAGAACATTTCGATATATATGTGAATACACCTATAGAAGAAATAGATTTGAGTATTCACTTAAGAAAATAAAAGAATTTGAGAAAAAGAGAGACATTTTGAGACGAAAATTCTGGAGCATAACGGCTACGTTACGAGGTTTTAGAAAACATCAAAAAGAGAAGGGACTTGGGTCACCCACTCATAAATGATACATAAAACAGTATGGGGACAGAATATTAATGATTTAAGAACATTGTAATGAAATTTAAAAGATATACCATATGAAATGTAGAACATGAAAGGAAGACAAAAAATAAGATTTCTCTTATGAAAATTCGGCATCCTAAAAGCGTCACTTAAAAATCAAAAAAATTAATTGATGAGATCAAATAGGGTCACTCATAATATAAAAATAAAATATCAGTATTATATATATAGAGATCATACCCCAACATAATAAAAAGGAACTTTAAAGACTTCACATAAAAATAGAACTTTGAAAATGAGAAGGGTGAAAGAATCCTTTACAAAAATTCCACAGCCTAACGTCGCCACTTAAAACTCCAAAAAATGAATTTATGAGATAGAATAGGGTATCTAATAATATGAACATAAAAAATCAGTATTATAGATATTGATATCATACCCCAACATAATAAAAAGGAACTTGAAAGACTTGACATAAAAATAGAACTTGAAAATGAGAAGGGTGAAAGAATCCCTTAAAAATTCAGCAGCCTAACGGCACCACTTAAACATTCTTAAAATGAATTGATGAGAGAAAGAGGGGGTATATCATTATATGAACATAAAAAGGACAGTAGGATGAATATAAAAGAACATCCCCAACATAAGAACATGGAGCATAAAAAATGACATAAAAGAGAGTACTTGAAAAGAAAGAGAGTGGTGGGATCCCTTACCTTAAAACGTAACTCTTAAAACTCAAAGGTTGGGACCTTGAGGGCTTGGGGCACCTTGGGAGGTAAAGAGACTAGGAATTCATTGAGGATGATTTTGGAGTCGAAAGGATGAGAGAATGGCTTGGTATTTATAGGGAATGTGAGGGGACAAGGCATTAATGGCCAAGGGACACCTCATTGCTGGTATTGGAAAAACAATGGGCTTGCCCATGGTATTTGCCCATGGTATTGGCCACTTGGGACCCATCATACAAAAATTCATCACCTTTAGTCGAACATCCCTTAAAATATCTCATGAAATCATCATGATGCAGTTATGATGTCATTAAACATACTGAAACCCTAAAACTGTATTTTTACTATTCACTGAAAATTCAAGTTTTTCAGAAAACTCCTAGAAATTTACCCTTACATAATATCAATGATCTAAATTCAAAAATAAACTCCATTTTATAAAAATAATTTTATAAATATTTTTAATTTAATTTTTAAATAAAAACACTATTCACCGAAAATTCATTTTTTCAGAAAAATCCCCAAAAATAACCTTAACATAATATCGATGCTCTGAGTTCAAAAATGAACTCCATTTTATAAAAATTAATTTCTAAATTTTTTTAATTTAATTTTTATTTAAAAAACACTATTCACCCGAAAAAACTAATACTTGACTAATAATTTCTGAAACAGTTATTTACCTATTTTATTGAATCACATTAATTAATCAAGGTGCCTAGATTATATTAATACTTTCTTTAAGTGAGATTACTAATCCATTTAGTCACATTACTAATCCTAAGCGTAAAATCACTATTCATAATTTACTATTCATCAAAAATTAAGTTGATCATATTTGAATCTAAATTTCTTACTGAACACATTTGTAGAAGAACATTTTTTGAAAATAATTACACATAATTAATTATTTATGGTTTACAAAAATATTTTAAAATATCCATTTTTTTCAAATTCATCATAAATATGCGTACTATATTTATCCCGACATTCGAAAATTTACAAACTTCACCATAAGAAGAAAACATAATTTTATTTATCTTAAAGGATTACACAAAGTAGTTACTGTATCCTTACATAGCCCCTTATAACCCCAGCATAGGACCTAAGTGTAAGGTGTGCTAAGGTGAGAGAATACGAGGGCGGCTCGGCCAATATTGCACGAGTAGTAATTTCTATCAATTTGAACTAATCGCGAAGGAGATTCCGTTTTAGCTTCACATGATGAACTTCGGCTTGGGTTTGGTCCAGAGCAAAGCCCATTGGTGCTACCTCCTTCCCAAGTTCTGTTAGATGGGCTTCGATTGGCCCGAGACTACTGGATGAGGCCATCAAATCTTCTTTCTATATTAACCAAGATCACTTGTATTTAGAGACAATAATCACAACATTTAATTTTCAACGGTAATATTGACCAATGGTCATATAACAATTGAAACCCAACGGTCTCATTTTAATTATACTCATGTTATCGAATGAAACAGTTTTGTTGAGTATAAAAATAAAATAACACACAATATTAGGAAACAAGATTTATTAAAAATTTCGAGTTGTTACAGATATGGACCATATAGGTAAAGTTCTACTCAACAAGACTACTCACTTGATTAAAGTACTATGGAAGAAGCACAAATACAATGAGGAGACATTGGAACCAGTGGAATCAGTGAAGGAGAAGTATCCTCACCTATTTTCACAATAGTATGTAAAATGAAATTATGAGGTCAAAATTTCATAATGGGTGAATAATATAACACCACAATATTTTTTATGAAATATTTCTCTTTAAATAATTTGATTTCTTCTGTAGTTTGTGTTTCATACAACATCAAGTTTAAACGAACCATGATATACTATTAAAATATTATTATTATAACATAACCATTATAACATAGACACTGAATTGATAGTTATTAATAGGAATAACCATATTATGAAATATATTTATTTTTTTAATTTTTATGAAATAAACCCTTAATTTTTAGTAAAATTCATTTTATTCTTCAAAAATATGTTTTCTTCAAAAAATATTTTATTTTTTCAATGATAAAATATATATAATTAATTTTGAAACTTATAGAAAGTTTATTTGAAAAAAATAAACTTCATTCTTTTTATTATCATGTCAATATTATCTTAGGATTAATTTTTTAGAACTTTCTAAAATGTTTTAAATTTTAGTGAATAGTAAAAAAAAATGCTAATTTACATTGAGAATTGTATTTCTTTTTAAAGAATTTACAAAGTAAATTTCTTTTTTTGATTATTTTTTAACTGTATTTAGTTCTTTTTTATTATAAATAATCTATTTTTGGTATTTAAAATTAATTTTAGACATTAATTTAGTAAAAAAACATTTTATACTTAGGGTGTTTTTAGAAAAAAATATCATTATGTTTTTTCGGTTTAATTTTAAATTACATTCTTAAACTTCAATGTTTTGAATTTTGAAAAATGGATTCCATATTTAGAACCAAAAGGTCCAAATTTATTAAATAGTGTAAGATATTGGGTTTTTATTTGATGTATGGATCTTATGAATTTTATTTTAATTCTTTGGTTTTGACCTAATGTGAATTCCTAGTGGGGTCACAGAGAAAACAAGGGTGTACAAGGCTTGTTCTAAGCTTGGATCTAATGTTTTTTGAAAAGTAAGATGGGAAGAATGGTTTTTAGAAACTATGCACCCAGTCTGTGTGGTTTTACTAAACCATGTGTGGGGGTTTAGCCCACTTCCAGGGGCCACACAGTTTGATGAATCCATGTAATAGGTGGCACATGCCAGTGCGGGGAAACTACTTCTTTTAATAGAGGGAAAATGAATAGTTAGTACATAGTTTGTCTAAACATGCACCATGACCATGTTATAGGGGATTTGGAATAGATGATGTTTCATGGTTGGTGTACGGTTAGACCAACTATGCAGAAAAGCCATGCGACCTAGTATTTTAATGGGAAATGATGATTTTCCCATAAATGATTAAATTGTTAAACCCACCTATCATTTCATTATTTCCCCAGTGTTCATCCACTTCCTACTCCTGTTGGAGATTCTTCATGCTTAAAGCTAGGCTATGGTGTAATTACTTCATCCTGACTGAAAATGTTTTTTTTATTATTATAAAATAAAATAAAATGACTTATATGGAACCATAAGGTCACGATGGTCTAAAGTGATGGAGACCTAAGGCATCTCCTTGAACAAACAAATTACATTCCCGAGGTAATGATCCAAAATGAGAAAATATCAATAAAGATTCCTCCGGTCTACCTCTTCTCGAATGAGAATCTGCAGCAAAGTTGCCTTCCCTTGGGACATGCCGAACCACACAGCCTCTGGGTATCATTAAGATGTAGCTAAAAATTAAATAAATCAAAGACCATGGTATCTCACCCTTGGCCGTGATCGCGTGAACCAACACCTCCGAATCAGTTTCAATTTCAGCACAATCGAGAAAAAATCTGCTACACAACGTCATCCCTGTAAGCAGAGCATGAGTCTCTGCTTCAAGTGATCACCCCAATCCATGGTAGCTACTGAAGTCCAGCACCACCGATCCTTCCCCATCATGGACCAGCCCTCCTCCACACATGACTCCACGTAGCAGGGACCCGTCCACATTGTTCTTAAGTCCGTTCGTTGGGGGTTTCCAGCGGATCCAGGATCCATTAGATCTTGGAGGCACAACCGGCCTATTGAGGAAGTTGCAGAGGGAGGGTGAGTACTGACCTTTCTTTAACAAGGAACCAAGATAATGGACTAGACTTTTCATTCTCAGTTGTAGTAGGAAAATTAGAGGTCGAGTCTTTGTTCAGGCCATGTTCCTAGCTTCCCAACTAGTCCAAAAAACTACCATAGCATAAATTTCCCGAATTTTTTCTTCCATCTATTCAAATTCTGTACCTAAAAACCAGACCGAGTAGAGTTCTTGAAAATAACTGAATGTCCCAATCGAGACTCCCCCTCTAACCATGCCGGACAAGAGCTCATTAGCCCATTCTCTCTGGAAAACAGTTGCAAAACTAACTCCACATGAGGAGAGGCACAACAAAAACATCTCGAGGCCATCTGGACCCCCTTCTTCTGGACATTGTCATCAGTAGGGAGAGCAGAATTTATGGTGCACCAAACCAGAAAACAAAACTTAGTTGGAATCTCTTTGCACAAAAAATGCACCCCCAGCTCATCCCGGACTCTTTCCATGTGAATCTGGAGGTGAAAATCTCTCCCATTGAAATGCCTCATCTTTGCCTTTGTAAAACAAAGTCTATCCTCTTCCTTTGAGAGGATAATTTGCTTGAAAGTCTGTAACTATTCCCTGTTCAGAATGGTTTCCATGAGCCCAGGGTGAGCAGATGCCTCCTTCACAGAGAAATCAGGAACCAGCAAATATGGAAAATAAATTCTCTCTCTAATCCAATTATCCCTCCATAAGTTGACATTCCCTTGTCCTAGAATCCACCTGCCAGAATCCTGGAGGATCACCAGCTGGGACCTGATAGTTTTTCCCAATCTGGAGAGCTTTCTGACCTCCCACTCCTCCCAATTATTTCCATAATTCCTGTTAATGACCTATTCCCACATCAATATCCCCTCCAAAAAATCCCAAGAAATCCTTTCTTGCATAGATTGCATGAAATCAGAAATGTCCCTCGGGCCTACACCACCCTCCTCCATTGGTTTAGCCATCCGAGATGAGGCATCCCAATGTGACCTTCCAAAAAAATTAGCATCCTAAATGAAACGATTCATCACCTTCTCCATCATCACAATCATCCCCTTGGGAGGTGTAATAATATATAGCATGTGCATAGGAATGGAAGAGACCACACTGTTGATCAAAGTCACCCTTCCTCTAAAGGAAAGAAACCTATTTTTCCAATTCAGGATTCTCGTATATATTTTACTACACGGATCCTCAATGAATACCTTCTTCACCCACCCCTTCGAAATATGCACCCAAGATATGTCATGTGAATCTACTTCCGGTTTATTCCCAGAATGTCTTGAATTTCTTGAGCTCTTCTCCTTGAACAATTATTGGAAATAAACACATTAATTTTACCAGAGTTCACCTACTGGCCACTTAAGCTTCGGTAAATTAACACGAGGTGCTTTAAATTATCCAAGTAAGATCTCCTGCCATTCAAAAAAATTAGAATATCATCAGAAAACATAATATGAGAGAAAATATCTGAAAATTTAGACCGGTAAGGCCTAATCTTCATGGTCCTGAACCAATTTTGTAAATTCTGAGATAGAGGTTCCTGAGCAAGCAGAAATAAGGAAGGGGAAATCAGATCTCCTTGCCTAACACCTCTCACGCTTTTGATGAAACCATAGATCTTCCCCAAAATGGATATGGGTAGCCAAGGGGAAGAAAACCAACGGAAGCAAAAATTACAAACCCCTTCCTGAAACCCCATCTTTCTCATCACATGGAGAATGAAGCTCCATTACAACTTGTCATAAGCTTTATCCATTTCCAACTGGATAATAACATTGGATCCAATCACCTTTCTATCAAAATCAGTTAATAACTCCTGTGCCACTCCCACTGCCCCTTGTATGCCTCTTCTTTGGATAAATCCATGTTGTTCTTGTGAAATAATCCTCGGGAGAATTTTACTAATTCTATTGGAAATAATAGATGCCAGGATTTTATAGGAGACATTGAAAAGGAAAATTGGTCTATACTGGAAAATAGAACAAGGGTCTTTCACCTTAGGAATCAAAACCACTCTAGACGAACATGAACCTCTGTTGAGGGTACCTCCCTTGATGAAATCAATCACATCCTCAATCACACAAGGACCCAAAAACTCCCAGTTTGTGACATAAAAAACAGCAAGAAATCCATTCGGGCCTAGAGCACTATCTGAGGGCAGATTATGAATCACCTCCCATATCTCACTCTCAGATGGTAGGGATGTTAATCCATCATTATCCACAAAGTCAACCCTCCTTGCAATATTCTCCATAAAATCTTATTGATCAGCAGCAACTTGTCGGCACCTATAATTTTCTGATTCTCACATTTCAATAGTCGTTCAAAGTGGTCAAGATCCAGATTTCTAGCAACATTGATGTCAGAGGAGAAGGACCTGTCCTCCAACCTGATGTTGATTTTAGCATTATGCCTTTATTTCAGAGAGGCATGGAAGAAGTCGGTATTTCTGTCCCATTCTTTTTGCCACATGATTCTAGCACGCTGCTTATAACTCTTCTCAACCTCCAACAATCTTTGATTTAAGGTCGCCTGTTTATTTCATAATAAAATGAAGGATGCATCCTCCCACATGTGTATCATTGAGTATTACAAACCTTCAATATCTCTTTGAAGTGCCTCAATATGGTCATTTGATGTTGGATGCTCCATAAACCATTTGAAAATATCAGCTTTCAATATTTTGAGACGTCTGAAAAAACCAACCCAAGCCCTTCCATCTTTTTCCTGCACCTAAGACTCTCACATCATTTGAATGAAACCTTATCTGCTATGCCAATCCACCGAATATAAAAGACATCTGAAATCCTGGTTCCCCTGCACAAGTTTCACCAGAATTGGAGAATGATCTGAAAGGCCCCTGGCAAGATGAACTACTGAGGCCCCTGAGAAAGAATCAAGCCCTTGAATATTAGAGAAGCATCTATCCAATCTGCACCATATCCTATTTCCTCCTTTACGATTATTGAACTAGATAAATTTACTCCCACTGAAGCCTAAATCTAACAAACCCTTGCTATAAATAAAGCATTTAAAATCAAGAAGACTATTTTTAAACAATGGTGACCCTCCCCTCTTCTATGTAATGTTAGATAGAGCATTGAAGCCCCCCCCACAAACCAGGGTAAATCTGATGCAGGAAAGGATCCAAGATAGTCCCATAGCTCTCTTCTAATTAAAACATCACAACTAGCATAGACAAAGGAAAATAAAACAGAAGAACCTCTGAATCCCATATTCACCGTGATGCATTGCTCATGCACCTACATCAACTCCACCTAGAGTGAGTTCTTACAAAAAATACATATATTATTATTACCTGGATGACCATGTATAAATTGACCGAAACCCATCTTTCTGGCGAAAAAACCCATCCTACAAATATTCTACTTTGGTTCTAAGATAACAACCATATGAACCCTACTTCTATGACACTCATAGGCATCAAAGGCACATTAAGCCTGCCCCCTATGCCACGATCATTCCATATAAACACCGAAGTCATTAACTCAAGAAACTCTTGGCCTTCTGGCCAGGACTACCTGCATGGGGTCTGAATAGCATCTTGCCACACTCCACCTTAGCCATTGACTGAGTCACTGGTCTGGAAGAGCTCTCCAAAGAACACCGTTTCTTAGGTGTGTGAATTTTCTTCTTCATGGGACTGATGGATTCCTCTAAGAGAGAGAATCTATTTCCCTTATCCTCTTCAGATGGAGTTATAATCCCTTATTCATGCAGGAATGCGACCATAAGTAGTTGAGCCCTGGAATGCCGAGACACTGAAATCTCCTTGGACGTCCCCTTAGAGAAACCCCTAGATGTAGTTCCCTGAATCAAATGCATAAGGCCAGACTCTGACGTCAATAAGGACTGCTTTTCCATCTCCACAGATGAAGCATTAGGAGCCCAGAATTCATCCACCAAAGAGGTAGAACTTGGAGGGACTGAAGTTGTTGCATAGATCATTTTACCTTTCCCTTTCAAGGTCTATAGGTGAGGAACCGTTTTTGTCTTCTCCAACAATGTAATATCCCATCTGGGGCTATCAAGAGACCTCAACTTCAATGGAAATAGAATAGGAGGCACATGACACTCTAGTGATAACAGATCTGATAGAAAATTTCCAGAAAATGTTGAGCAGTAATGCAGCCCAGATCTAACATCAGATGGGAAATCAAAATATTTTTCCGGGACTTTGGAGGTCACCAGTACCTTTGAGGAAGATGAAACATGAAATTCCTCATGTGGTGCTGGACCAGAAACCTCAGTCTCTTTCAAAGAACCCAAATAATTCTTATTCAAATTAGTATACATGGATTCCATTGGTTTGGCCAGAGGTTTTGAGGGCACCCGATGATGAAGACCTTTCCTACCCTTCCTGCAGGAATCCACAACATGGCCTTCATCCTCTGTCTAATTTGACTTCCCTTCATCTCATTGGATAACTCTAGATAAGTTCTTAAATCCTTAGGTTCATTTATTTATTCCTCTTACTATTGATGAAACTATTTTAGTGAAATATAATATGCCTTATTTCTAGAGTATTCATACATTATTCAATTCTCTTCAAATCCAGTTTGATTTAGGATTCGATACTGGATGACTGTTCTTCCACATCCATAAGGTAGGGGTTCTATAAATTTCTCCTCAAAGTCTAGTTTCTTATAGCTAGTTTTAAGGATACAACATGCTATAAGTTTATATAATTTCTCATAAATTAATTAAATTGCATGATTAAATTATTGGAATCTTGATTGGTTTTCCACTTGAATCCATGATATAGTTGGTGTTTGTAAAGATCAACCCAGACCACCTGTGATAAGTGTTTACGTATCGTCCCTATGATATAATACTCTATT
Organism: Viscum album; assembly: GCA_963277665.1. Taxonomy (NCBI): domain Eukaryota; kingdom Viridiplantae; phylum Streptophyta; class Magnoliopsida; order Santalales; family Viscaceae; genus Viscum; species Viscum album. The sequence goes on from OY728145.1 coordinate 1,705,741,236, forward strand.
GATTGTGAGAAAGATATCCATCTCAGTGGTATCCTTTTTGATCTAATGGAAATATTAGGAGAATCATTATTCCTCCTTTCTATGTGAATACATGTTATTAAAATGGTTAAATGGTTTAAATGGAAAATTTGTAATTAGTTGGATGAACTCATGGATTGTGTAAGATTATGAAATGGATTATGAAATAAGTTGAATGATAAAGGTAATAGTTAATGAATGGCATTTTTTTCCTTATAAGGTTATGTTAATGAAGGATGGGTTGGTATGGAACTAAGGACTTCCATAAATTCCTTAGAAATTTGTAATCTATGGATTTTTGATTACTTTGGATTCCCTGGACATTTCTAATTCATATATCCAGATTATATGGAATTCCTAGCACATTTATACTCCTTGGATCCTTCCATGTTTTCCTAAAACATGATTAATCATCACAGTCCATAGATGACTTATTTACCATGGTTTATAGTTTTTCATGTTTATGGTTTTTATTAACATTAATCCCTGGTAGGATAGATAGTATCACATTTAATTTATTCCTATTATATCTTTCACACTTCTTTTGCTTATATGCACATAATGGAATTATTATAGACACTTTTGGTGGTGTCCTACTGAGTGTTATCTCACACCATATTCAGGCCACCATTGGGTTCCCGGAAATACTTCATGGATGCATGTAGGGACCATGGAGAGCACCCTCCCTATGATGCTTGATTGATTGCAGCATAGGAGTAGGGGAGCACATGATAGAGCTATATCTTGTGATGTTGTTAGGAGATTGTTTCCTTTCATTATATTTGTAAATTTGTTACATGTATTGTAAAGGAATATTGTTTCCATGTGTTTCATACCTTATTTATATACTCATGGAATATTCATCATTTTGTATATTATATTGCCCTTGGATTTGGTAACTATTACTATCATATAGATGTTTATCTTCTACCACTCATTTATACTATGATTTTTCTTATTTAGTATCTTATGACACCACTAAATTACTCTGATCATGAGGATAATGTCTCCCCACTATACCATTACAAACCCTCTATATAAGTCGACAACCGTTATCAAAAGGGGAGGCACCCTTGAGGATATTTGACCCACCATCTTAAGGCATAATTTAGTGACTTCTGGGACGGGATGTTATAAAGTTGTATTAAAATAAGGATTATTTTCTTTTGTATTATTACTTGGGAATGATATTCATGAGACACATAATTTTATGGAATTTGGTAATGAGTTGTTCCGAGAAGTAGCTAACACACATAGAGGAAAAATCCAAATTACCTAGGATGATACATAATGTTCTAATTTATGCCTATTACAGTCGATTTGATTTCACCATTGGGTGATGCACATGATATGTGATTTTTTATTGTAATGATAGAGGGATTCAATTTATCCTTGGCCCAATATGGAATTGAATCATTGATCATGCATCAATTTTGGCATGTAGGAAATTCACACGCCATACAAATTCCATGCCATATAGGATGCATTTCGTGACTTCATTGAATTATTAGGTGTTCCTTGTGTGATATAATTATTATTGTTCTAGAATTTCATTTATGTACTTGATAAATATTGTTTTAGATTAAATGGATACCACATTTCAATTTACAAGGTGTATATGCCCTTATAAATTGGATGTGGAAATCCATGTAGTTTAACCTTTTAAATACAATTTATGTATAAATGAAAATAAACATAAAATTAAGTGGATTATAAATGAAATGTTCACTGTTAAATTGGGATTCCAATTTAAATTTAAAGGGTGTTTTCTCTTATAAAGTGCAATAGATACTCTTTATACCAGGACACTAGATTTTTAACCGAGAACTTGAACCTAAACCAACCTTATTAGGGTGTAGTAGGAAGGGTAAATTATTTTATTTATGATAATTCCTATTACCTATTACTATATTTAGAGGAATTAATAGGGGTGTTTCTTAGTTATATGAGGGATTATACCTATCCTATGATTATAGCTATGATCTAGTTGTTATTAAATATTTTCTGAGGTGTGTGTTCATAATTTTTAGAAATATTACACCATGAAGACAACTAGTCTTATGCCAGGTGGGTGGTGAAAACCATGCTTCGAAGGTGGTGGTCCATGAGCCACCAGTAGAACCTACAACAGTGCCACTCTCATTAACACCCATTGAATCAGATATGGGTGATTATTCCCAATTTCAAGAGTTTTTCCTGCACTTTATTTAGACCATTCAGGGAGCCTCATAGCCTTTATTGATTATAGAAGAGTTGAAACATGTGTTATAACACTATTATCCACCATTTTTTGGGGGATGGTGGTCCATATGATACTAATCTATGGATTTAGACTATCGTGATGGGTTTTTAGCACTTGGAAACTCCTCCTGAGTAGAGAGTCAAGATTACAACATATATGCTTGGCGGAGCCACTAAGAAATGGAGAAATGTTTTGAACCAGCTTTATAGTCGTCAAGATATTGTTTGGAGGGATTTACAAACCATATTTTATGAATATTTATTTATTGATACATTGAGAGCTGAACGGGCCAGTGAGTTTATGTATCTTGATCATGGTGCTATGACCGTGATGGTTTATTCAACCCACTTTATAGAGATTAAATACTTTAATCCTATATATCTTTTTGATGAGATATCCAAGGTTATATTCTTTGAGTAATGTCTTAATCATGTTTTTTGATCATAGGTGAATGTGTTTCGATGTAATACCACAACCAATATAGTAAATTTGGTGATTATTATGGAACATAACTTGAGGGAATATGGGTGCCTAGAGAAAGGCATTGGAGTTCTCAACCTAGTGGTTTAGTGTCAAGTGGAAGGAAGTAATATTTTGAGGCTTCTTATAATGGGAATACTATCCAGGTTTTGGGTGCTTATAGTTCTTCATTTTTTTAATCAGTGTGGAAGGAAGAGAAATATAATGAGCTAGTGTGATAGAGATGTAGGTGTGTGTTGAGATTGCGAAAAGATGAGACATCCGTGGTGTTTTTGTAGGTCCATCCCTCTAATATCTCTTGAGAGGGGATAAACACTGAATCTTGGTTTATAATATTTAGTTACATCTCCATGTTAGTTTGGGAGTTAAAATACTATCGATCATTCAGACAGAGGAGGTGGTTATGGTAGGGGGATCTGAACACTAGTTTCACCTTGACAGAAGAGTGGAACTACTCAAGGAATTAAGGATATTTCTTAGGGATGTGGTTCAATCCAGATATACTCAATATATCCTGCACCTAAGGAGCAGAGTGTTGGGTAGTCTACAGTGAGAGGTATGATCTTAGTAGCTTCTACTCTAGTATACTCCCCTTTTGATATAGGTACTTTACATTCATTCATATATTCACCCATTATAGAGAGACTCAGGTTCAATGTATATTTATATAATGGTGTAATGACACTCGATACTTTGTTAAAAATTCAATCAGAAAGTATATGCTAGTGAAGGGAATTTCCCCTTTAGATAGGAGGGTATCACTTATTATGGGATCTCATTGTTCTTGAGACGATGGGATTTGATGTCAAACCCAGAATGGATTGGTTGGTTCCTTATTATGACCATGACGATTTATATCACTGAAGGGAAAATTTCAAATCACTAAAGGAAGATAGGTATATCCATAAGGGTGAGTGGTATGTCTAGGCAGGCAGAGATGGATCAGAGCATCATGGTCTAGGCAAGGTGGAATCCCAGATTGCAATCCTTTATTTGGATGACTAGGGAATATGATAGACTAAATTCCATTTTTGTAGTATATCAATCAAGAGATGTATTTCTGGGTAAATTTTCTTGTTTACCTAATGGGAGAGAGGTGGGGTTCTCTATTGATATGGTTCCAGGAGATGCATTGGTATCCATTCCTCCTTATAGGATGACCAATACAGAGATATAGAAGCTCAAGAGATATCTAGATGAATTATAATCAAAAGGGTTTATATAACTCAGTACTTCTCTATGGGTTCCACAAGTCCATTTAACTAATAAGAAAGACGGAACCCTTATTCTATGTGTGTATTACCTAAAATTGAACTATTTGACACTTAATAATTAATATCATTTACCCCATATCAACAATCTTTTTCAACTAGCTCAAAAGATCTTGAGTTTTCTAAAACATTTATTTGAGGTTAAGTTATCACCAAGTACATTTTTAACCTTTAAATATACCTCTCACAACATTTCATACTAGGTATAGCCTTTATGATTATCTCATTATGTCATTTTGTCTCATAAACATGTCAATACTTTTCATATATTTTATAGATTGGGGTTTCCATCCATATTTGGATTCTTTTGTGATGGTTTTTGTGGAAAAAATCTTAGTGTATTCTCAGAATCGACATGATCATTCTAGAAAACATGAAATAATTCTAGATAAACTGAGAATATATAGTTTGTATGAAAATATCCCAAAATTTTAGTTTTGGATGGATAAATTTCACTTCTTCAGTCACAATTCTCAGATACTAGAGTATCTATAGACCTATAGAAGGTGAGTGCTATGATTTCTTGGGAGAATTCAAAGAATGTATTTGATATTTTTAGTTTCTTAGGATTGTTCAGTTATTATAGGCACTTAATCCAAGACTTTTCATATCTAGATATGAATCTCAAAGACTTGAAAAATAACAGGTTGAAATTTTTATGGTCTGAAATGTGTGAAGAGGATTTTCAGAATCTTAAGGGAATATTGACTTTATAAATTTTCTTGATTCTTCCAGAGGCTGGTAAAAGTTATATTAATTAATATTATAAATCAGGAATTGGAATGGGAAATATCCTAATGGAGGGGTATATTCATGGTGTATGGGTCCCTCTAGTTGCGACTTCATGAATGGAATTACCCGATTAACGATCTCGAGTTGGAATCCATGGTTCATGCCTTGAATTTCTAGAAGCACTATTTACTTGGAGATCATTTTGTGGTGTAGATAGACCAAAAAAACCACAAGTAATTTTTTTTAGCATCAATTAAACCTTATATAAATAACATGGGTTTAATATCTCCCATCGTTCAATTTTTAGGCAGCCTATATGCATGGTAAAGGAAATGTAGTAGTAGATGTTCTGAGATAAAAGACTCAGACACGGGCCGTTCATGAGCCTTGTAGTGATTGGAAATTGATGTTATTACTCCTTGAGATACACATGGAGGTTAATGATAGTCATATAAAAACATTTCTCTCTTCCATGGAGGTGGATTACACTCTTTTGGATAGGGAGGGGATGAGAAAGTTGTTGGATTATGAGGGAATGGTCCTATGGAAGAGCATAAAAAGTGAGGACCCACCTCCAGGTTGGACCATTATTTAGGATGAAATTATAAACATGGGTGGTAATTAATGTTCTCAAGAAGATATCTAAGAGGATATGATATGGGAATTTCATCCCTCATCCTGGGTAGTATATCCCCAAATTACTAAGACGTTTCAAAATTTATGCATCCAGTTTTGGTGGCCTGATATGAAACGAGAAATAGTAGGATTTATCACTAAGTGATCTATATGTCATTAGGTGAAGGTGGAAAACCATATAAAATATGGGATCTTATAGGATTTTCTCATTTTGGTTTTTAAATGGGACAATGTTGAAATGGATTTCATGACCGGGTTGTGAAGGTCACCCTGAGGCATGCTATATGGGTAATTATTGAAAGGATGTACAAGTTCAACCACTTCCTATTGATCAAGGATAAATTCTTAGTAGATAAACTTAAGAGACTATACATTCATGATATTTTGTGCCTTCACATGGTTCCTCATACCTTTGTATCAAATAGTGATGCTTGGTTTACATCTTGGTTTTGTCAAGGCTTAGATATGGCATTGGGTACACAAGTTATTTTGAGCATGGAATACCACCATAAAACTGATGGCTTGTTAGATATCATAGAACATGTTCTAGAGAGAATCCAACATCATTAATTTTGGATCCTTTGGGGGAAGCATATACCACCAGTTTAATTTTCTAACAATAATAGATATCAAAAAACTATATAGATGGAACCTTATGAGGCTTTGTATGGTAGGCCATTACGATCACCTATATGCTGGTTAGATATAGGGAAGGCATCATTTCTTAGATGCTGTATCATTTAGGATACTTTGGTGAAGGTTAAAATGATTCAGAAATGGATGAATATGGTTGAGTATAGGCATAAATACTATTCAAATCACCATCGACAACCTTTGAAGATCATGTTCAGGGATCAGGTCTTTTTATGTGTCTCACTGAAGCTAAGGCATAGATGGATTTAGAGAAAGGGTATGTTTTTACCATGATATTTCAAGCCTTTTGAGATTCTTGGGAGAGTTGGGCTATTATCCTATTGGTTTAAGTTACTTTAGAGGTATCGGGATATACACAACATCTTCTATGTATCTCAGCTATGTCTTTATCACTCAGAATATTGTCATAATTTTTATCCTGATGAGGTTGAGTTTCAAGTAGATGAATCCTTCAAGGATCATCCTATAATTATCATTGATCGGAGTATAAAATCTCTATAAGGAAGGATATTTCCTTTAATTTGGGTTTTATAGAAACACTACCATGTGTAGGATGAGACCTAAGAGAGAGAGAGGAAACTGTACATGCCCAGTGGCCAAAACACTTTTCAGAATCTTTACTACCATCATAAGAGAAACTAAGGGATGAGTCTAATTAAGAGGTGAAGATTGTAAGATACTAAGTTTTTCTTTTAGGTATGGATTTTACCAATTTTAGTTTAATTTTTTGGTTTTTCCAAATGTAAATTTCAAGTGAGATCAAGTAGGAAATGGGGGTGTCTGGGACATTATCAAATCATAGAGTCCATGTTTTTGGAAAAGTAAGCTGAGTCACACGATTAGTATAAACCATGAAAACCATGCTGCATGATTTGGATAAATTGTGTGGGATGGTTTAGCCCACTTTCAGGGGCCATATGGTTTGATTAATCACTACAATAAGGGTCTCACACCATTATGAGGTTGCTAAAGTTTTTAATAGAATCAAAATGCATGGCCGTCACATAGTTTTTATAACCATGGACCATGACCATGAGAAAAGGGATTTAGGATAGAGCATGGTGTACGATTGTATCATAGTTTGGAGAACCATGTGGCCAAACCATTTGACCTAGTATTTTAAGGGGAAAAGATAATTTCCCCCTAAATTCTTAAAATTTTAAACCCACCACTCCTTTTTCTATTTCTCTAGTGGGAAGCCACTTTCTTCTATTATTGGGTATTATTCAATCCTAAATCAATTATATAGTGTAATTCCTCCATTCTATGTCTGATTTGAATTTTTTACATATCTTTGGATAGCTCTCAATATGTTATTTAGGCCTTAGGCTTGTTTCCTCATTCTTATTCTTATCGACGATGCTATTTTAGTGCAAGAAAATTTTCCATATTTCCAGTATATTCATATGTTCTTCAATTTCTTCCAATCCAGGTCAAGTTAGGAGTTGATAATAGATGATTGTTCTTACACAAGAATATGGTAGGTGGTATATAAATTTTCCCTCAATGTATAGTTTCTTTATATCTAGTTTCCATTTCAGACCAGTGGATGTTTTTCATGTTTCTCGTAAATTAATTAAATTCCCTTATTGAATTAGTGGAACCTTGATATGTATCCCACTTATCAACATGATATTTTTAGAGGTTTTAAACTTCAACCTGAAACACCCATGAGGCGTGTTTATGTATTTTACCCATGATATACCACCCAATTGGGTGTGTGTAACACTTGATTTCCTTATGTGACGATGTTAATTATGAATGGCTTGGTATGACACAGTGGATTAACATGGATGCCATGGAAATTTATACTCCATGGATCTAGGATTAATTTGGATTTCATGGACATTTAAACTCTATGGATCCAGATTATATTGGATAACATGGAATTTTTCTACAAATTTTATCCAACCATGTGGTGCTAAAACTTGATTACTTAACATTGGCCGTTGATGACATATTTACCATTTGTTTGAGTTATCCTTGTTTATGGTTTCTTATTTACAATGATAGATGGTAGGCTAGAAAATACCACATTTACATTATTCCTATTATATATGTTAAAAAGTACTTCAAAATATATACACATACTAGACTTGTAATAGACATCAATGGTGGTGTCCTACTAAGTGTTATCTCACACCCTGTTTGGGACACTACTGGGTATGCAGACAAACTTCATGGATGCAGGTAGGGACTAGGGAAAGAGATCATGTAATGATGATTTATTGACTATTTCATAGGCTTAGGTGAGAATATGAAAATCTATACCTCATTATGCTATTGGGAGATAGTTTATTTTGGGATTTTTTTTACTTTTATTACATGTATTGTACTGGATGCATGTTTCCATGTATTACTTGCCTTTTGTATAGACTCATGAAATATATATCATTTTTATATGATATTTCCCTAGTATTTGGTTACTAATAATTCCATATTTATTTTTATCATCTATCATTGGTTTATATTATGCTTCTTATTTATTCTCTTATGATACCATTGTGTTACTATGATCATTAGGGCATAATATCCCCACTGTACCATTACAAACCCTCACTGCTAGTCGGCATCCTCTAAAATATGGGGAGGAAATCTTGAGGCCATGTGGCCCACTATCTTGGGTACCATTTAATGGATTTCGGGTCAAGAATTTATAAATAGACCCATTTTGTTTTTTTGTTAAAATTAATAGTAACTTTAATAATTTTTGTTACCATGGTCAAGTTTAAATTGAGTAATTAAGGGTAAAAATAATGTGATAAGGATTATAAAATGACCCTAAAACATTCCCCAATTATATTTTATGACTAGGTTTCAATTGTAATCATCCATGGGTCAAATATATGACCATTTAATCCATGTGGTTAACATTAATATTTAAAGAAAAGTGAAACACGTAACACTATTATTTTCAATAAGTATAAAATTTATAATATGTGGTATCAAGAAGATATGTTTGACCAAAAAATTTATTTTGGAACCTAAAATATTTATATTCATTATGATATTCTATTTATAATTTTTAGGGAATAAATAATTACCTTAAACTCTTACACAATGAAGATGTAATAATTATTAATTTAATGGAAAAATCAAATAAATGATATTAAAAATATTAAAATAAATGTAAATTGGGATATCTAAGGAGATACAATAATTATATAGATGAAAATGACATTTTTAGGATATAATAAAATAGTTGTTTTGAATTTGAATTATTCTCTTGATTATTTTAATTCAAAATAAATGAATAGTTTCAAATTTGACAATAATGATATTTTATGGGATTAATCTTTTATTGAATTATTGAAAAATGAAAAAAAATAAAATAAATATGACCAAAAGAGATAATATATGGTCTAAAATTTAATTCCATATTTATTTATAGTCCATTTTTAAGTATATGGATCTAGAATATTGTTATTATATTTAAATATTTTGAGAAACTCCAAAAGTGCACCTCCCCTCATTTATAAAATGGCACCCCTTAATTCACTTAATTATACCACATTAATCCATATATCTCCACATTAATCTAATAATTTATCTTATAAACATCCATAATTATGTTATTTTGGTTCCAAACCTTCCAAAATACCTTCACTATGTCCCTTAAGAGAAGCTACAAAGGAGATCCATCATAGAAGAGGTAACCATCTTTACCAAAATTTTCAAATTTCTTTCATATTCTACAACCTATAAATATGATAGGCCCAAAATAAAATAATAAATATAATATCATATATATAATTAAATGTTATTTTTATTATGATACAATCATTTTACACCTTTTATCCATCATATAAAAAATAAAAGCATTGTGTGTGTGCGTATGTACGACTTACCGTCTCTGCATAGCGGTGTAATTTTTTTCATAAACACTTTATTTGGAAGGTTATAATGATGAAAATAATGTATATATATGATAATTATGAAATTATATTAATTCTATAAAATTAATATATCATCCATTTCTATACCCATTCACTATTAATGGAATGATACCGTCGCTCGTGCGTACGAATGACGTACCATCTTCATGAAGCAATGTGACTCATTTTCCATATCCAACATTCAAAAATGGTTATAAGAATGTATAAAATATATAAATATGATACTTAAATTATTAATAACATTTTATATATCCTGAATCTATATCCCATACACATAAATCATAGTTTTTTTTGACAAAATATGCATGAAAAAATGATGTAGTTAACACCCAAAACAATGGTAAAAATTAAATATTAGAAATGATTGTGTGGTAAGAGGTTATATAAAAATTATATATTATATAATAAATATTAATATTTTTTTATTAAATTAATAATATGATTTAATCTATTATATAGTAGGATAAATCACATTCAACAAAAGAAAAGTGAAATGTATTGGATCTATTAAAACCTCTATATTACCTTTGGGTTGTGCTTTATCTCTATTTTAATCAATTTATCTCTTAATTATTCTTCTATAAATATCCTATATTATGTGTATATGTACCAAAAATATGTATTTATGTCAATTTATCTTTAATTTATGGGTAATTTCATGTTTTAAAGAGTTTCCCTTCTCAATTCCTCTCGATAATAAAAACCGATTAAAGGGAACATCTCTATTTCTTATCCATTTTCAAGTAAAATATATAAAATATTTTAATACTCCAATGTTTTTCTAAGATAAGTCAATTTTTCATGAAAAAATATTTTATTTCATTTTATATATTATGGGAATAATTTTTCCTTTATCATATTTAAATACTATATTCTTTTCCTTAAAATAGCGTTTAAGTGACACATTTCTAATATTAACTAACAACTATTTTTCATGTTTTCACTTTAGTTGGACTTTATTATTCATGATATATTATTATATTTTCATTATTAATTTTTAATAATTATTTAAATCCATTATTCCATAGATACTATTTTTATACACCATTAATTATGCTTTATGACATGATTATGATACCCATTTCTTTCCATGGGTAACCCTTATGTTTATTCCTTTTATTTGATTATTTATGTGGCATACATATTCATGAACATGTTATTATGGGGGTTATCATATAGAGATATAATGAATTGGTTAATGTTTTATTCTCATGAGAAGTTATGTATGGGATTAGGGAGTAAACCTAATCTATTATAGAACTTTATCCATCTTGTGATATAGTCTTGGAAGTTAGTCTTGACTTGTGTTCATGTCATGTTATGTTTTTATTCCAATTTACCATATTTCTGAGATCAAATTATTCCATGTTATTCATCATATGATTCTTTATAATGATTCATGAACCATTCCTTTTATCTTATCATGTTATACCTTCTAACTCATGTTTTCTGCTTCATTATCACATTTATTACCTTACTAGTTATTTAGCTCATCCATTTTGAGTATATATTCCCTAGGTTATCCTATGAAGTTGTATAACATCAAAGGAAGTTAGGAGATAATTATGGAGAATAAAAAATAGATGCTTCATTATAGTTTCATGTTTTATAATTACGTACTTAGTCTCCCAAAGATAGTAGACTTTTCAATCATTGGTTTGTATTTAATGGATAATTATTCCCAAAATCATATAATAATATAGGTCAAGGGTTTAGGCTTTTATAAGAACTGTACCCAACAGTGATAATAATATATATGTTCCTTAACATTGATCATCCAATACATTCCGACAATCAAATAAAATATTTCAATATCGATCACTAAGAATCCCCATTCTACCTCAAAATCAGTTATCATCACCTGACACATGGGACACTTGAAACGTTGTTTTTAACTCTTTCTCGAAGGTTTGGAAAGACCCAACAAGTAAATCATAAGTTCAGAATGAAAGCGCAACATGAAAACTAACATTGAATATATAAAATAATGAGTATCACCCGTATTAATCAAATCTAGAACCATAGAATACTAAATAAACACTGCACCTCTAATAGTAGTTGTACATACTTCATATTCCTCTTACGCATACTCAGTTGCATACAAAAATATAGTATAAGTCACATAAAACCCCCCTTAGCATGTGGATTTGATCCACCACCCTTTGAAGAATCTTTATAAACCTATGAAACCTTGGTGAGAGTGGATCCTTCCATACTACCCTAGAACAACCTTTTAGAAAAACCCTTTAGATGGCCTGATAATCTATAATGATGGAAAGTCCTAGAAGCCTCCATATGGTTAGGCCTGGTATGAACCGACCATACATAATAATAGTAAAAAATATTCTAATTTATTGAATAATTCCTTGAAACTAAATCTGAAGAGAAATAACCATCCTTATATTTAATTTTTTGTCTAAAAGATATACCCTGGCTAATAACTGCACCAACTGAAGCTCCACCAAAACCCATCTTCCAAGTTAAATCTGCCTCAACCAAAGTTTATTTTTATACTACCTCCAAATTGGTTGGAAGTAACTTGAGAATAAACATCAAACTAATATCAATCGATATTCATAACTCAAACTTATGAGCCTTTAGGTTCTAATTAGTGATAAGCTCGAGTACCAGATGCACCCATTTAGAAAAATAGGCGGAATACTCTAGAACTATATTCTCACCTTCTAAAAGGTCAGAAACTCTTAGATATTTTCCACATGTAACATATCAAGGTAATACTTTTGATTAATTATTTTCTTTCCATGATCCTAATTAAGGTCCTCATTCAACTTAGCTTGCACAATAGAGTCCCACAATCTCATTCTTGTTCCCTTATGCAGGTACATGGAAAAAACCACCTTCAAGTCTTTAGGAGTATTCATGAAATTAATAATCCTCTCAATTCTATCAAGATTATCCCTAGATTATTATGGTCCTTTTTCACCATAGAATATGGTAAATATGATGCTTAGTAAACTCAAAGTCATGATCCCCCACACATCCTAGGTTCCCGACACCCACTTGACCTAGAGTTGGAATGGTGCGAATTATTTTTTCAACCAAGGAAGGTTCCACTAGAGGATTTTTCTATAGATCCTTTATCATAGCTTCCTCTATTTTATTTGTAATATTTATTCTCTTAGTCATTGTATAATAAACACTAGATAATAAACAATTATATTAAGAGCACATTCAAAAATATTAAGGTCACTTTCAGAATTCAAACCAATGCTTTAAAATAATAATAATTTAATTCAATTAATAATTCTATCAATGAAAGACATTTTAAAAAATAATTGGTCAATTCAAATGGAACTAAAACCCATGTCTTAACCTTGTTAAAATTCCTTGACCACCCATGGTAAACCAGGTTTAGTCATGGATGTGAGTTAGCTAGGCCCCTTTTATGAAATTACTATTTGAATCACAATGGTCCAAACTCTTATTTACCCAAGAAACATAACGAATCTTAGGAAGTGTTAACACACTTCAGGTTGAGCCTACCCATGATGTCATTTTATAACAGACCAACTTGTGTCAACCAAACCATCCATCGGATCTGTCCATCACATGGTGAGGTAAAGCATTAAAATAGAAAAAATCTTGTATATAATGAAACAAGACATAAAAATAGAGTATTATGTAGAAAAAATTACAACTATATCCCTACAATACAATTGTATAAACCCAAAAGTGAAAATAAATCATGACCAACAAGTCTCTATGTGACCATCATTCACATCCAAACCACCCCACTATGAAAGCAAAGAACAAAGAAGAATCTAACATGCTATAATATGTCATTCCCTTTACATATATAATGAAATACAATATCTATTACATCTTAAAATAAAAATGAGGGTGTGAGGAAAAATCCTAGTATGATGTAACCACAAAGTCTATATAAGGCATAATATCAAGAATTCAACAATTCTAGCTTTCAAAAAAAATATTTTTACAAATGATTTTCCTAAATATCAAATATAATTGTAAATCATTTTACAATTATTTTTTTAAAAAATACTTTAAAATTCTCAAAATAGAAATATAAACGTATAATTGATAGAATATGAAAGAATATACACACATCAAGAGGCAATCAAGTAATCACAAATCCAAGGAATAATATATCATGTGAATATATCTGATATAACCTCATACAAAAACTTGTGACCAACAATCCATGATAAAAGAAATCATGTAATAAATAACCATAAATAAAAATTAGTGTGTATTGGGCCCTAGATAATGGGAAAATGTATACTAGACAATCAAGATCCTGAACACTCAAAATTTTGGATCCAACCAATATAGAGTCCTCCTACAGTCCATCAACATCCAAAAGGTTACCTCTTAGTTGTTTCACACACACTAAGGATATATATGTCTCTTTCCTGTATTATCCAAAATTCATAATGTGATAATTGTTGAAATACCTTTCATAACCATTCTCACAATATTATAAAATATTTTCTAATCTAATCCAATGTTCTACAGTTCCTGAAAACCAATTTGTAAATCAAGAAAGTCTATTTTCAAAGAAAAACCCTTTTAAAAACATTAATAATTTATAACCACATATCACTTCAATTAAATTAAATACTTAAAATAATTTACTATTAATGATAAGAAATTAATTTCTTGAACCCATTGTATTGAAAAAACTACCTCAAAATGGTATAAACCTAGTTTCCTTTGACAAAAGTGATTGGAATCAACGATATCAGCCATCAAAAGACATGGCGTGATAAGAAACTAAAAAGGATCAAAATAAAACACTATTTAATTATAGATCTAAAACCTAACCACAACCAATTAAATATCCATGACCAAAGGAAATAATAAAAAAAGGAAGTGTACCACAAAAAACCTGACGATTGATCATTTAATGAAGCGATCTGAAATGGAGGGAACCACCCAAAATCACCTAGAGTGAGATTATATGAATGATAGGTAAGGATTCATGTGTAATGAAATAAAAATCAACCATGAACCACCCTAAAAATCATAATTGATGACATTTACACAGTGTGTAATCCCATTATGCATCATGTAATCCAGAAAGGGTTGAGTCACTGTAAAATGCACCACTTTTTAATTAAAATCCTATTTTTAACCATTACTCATCATTAACCTATTATATAGTGTGTAAATATTTCATTACCCATATCAATTCATGAAATATTTGAAGTGATGGATACATTTTGTGTAACCCCATTACATGACTTGTAATTCTTCAACAGATAGTAAAACTGTTGGTTTAAGTAGAAAAAACCAAAGCACCTGGAATGTTATATAAACATGGGGAGAACCCCTCAAATACATTAAAAAATTCATAACCAAAATCCATTAATTCAAATAAATATACATCCTATAAAATTATATCATTCTCCCTAGAAAAGGTTCCCCATCCTTGAGAATTTCAAAAACGCAGCCGAATAAGGATGATAAAAAATGCATAAATAAGGGAGTACATGAGAAGAATAACAGGGTGTTTCATTTTATATTTTTCCACTTTAGGATATATTCTATAAGAGTGAAATTAATCTTAAAAAATATGAACCAAATCTTATAGAGTCAAACTTAAAAATAATTTTATATTCATAATATACTTCTCATCATTGGGATAAATTAATCATATAAAATTAGTAAATGACAATTATATTTTCTCTAATGAATCTTACGAGCTTTTAAAAAAACTATTATTATGCCCAAAATGATTATTATGAGAATTAAGATGACCCTTATAAATTCATTATGAGTCTTAAAAATTTACCAAATAATCCATATGGTTTCTCAAATTACCCTTAGGAAATCGGTATAACTGTCATTTCTTCAACTATATAATAAACTGAGTCGCATGAATTTTATAATGAATCATATAGAAATAGTAATTAACAAATTCTAATTAATTATTTATTTTAATGCATAATTAAATTAACTCATAACCTACCCAAACATTATAAAGACTAATTTAACCAATTTATCTCAACACAAAAACATTCTTAACACTTTAAGGTCAGCCTCAACAACTTCTAATGATTCTCATTCCATATTTCTAATAATTAAAATCATTAAATATGTTTATTTGAATATTTAATATTATAACAAATATGTCACTGAATATACTTGTAGGTTACAAAAATAAGTAAGTAAATCATGATTTTTTATATTTATAAGTTTTATTTATAAATAAAATGTCATGGTTCATGAAGAGAATATTAATAAACCTAAGAAAAATCAAGAACTAGTTTTGAGAATATAGTCTTTACCAATAATCATTAAATAATGGTAAATAATTAAACCATAAAAAATTAAAAACATTTATACCCCTATAATAAAAAATTTAAATAAAAATAAAATACATTGATATGGTATTTTATAAGAGTCCATGGAAAAATATGGATAAAGGATTAAACCACAAAAGAAAATAAAAGAGTTGGGAGTCCCATTACCTTAGGTACCATTTTGTGTTGTTACTTTTTATCATCATATATAACCATGTTATGATGGTTAAAACATTAATCCTAAAGTATATTATATCCATTTCTTATTCTCGAGGAATAATAATCATTAGAATATTTTATTAACATTTCATTAAATATGAAATGGTTTGATGATATGTTTTTTGAAATACCATATTTTAATTTTTATTTTATAGTTTTGATTTATTTTTATTTATCTAATTATTAAAACTACCACTAGAATCCTATAACTCCATAAAATTATATATTTATTCATTACACATTTATTATGCTAATTGGATTTCAAATCCATGATAATAAGGAATTTATAACATCCTAATATATGGGTAAACTAACCAATAAATATAATTATTAAATAAATAAGAGTGAGATAATATCAATAAATTATAAATATTTTATCATAATTTTCTAGTATAGTAATAAAATTTATATGTAGATTTATAAATAAAGGTTGTGATAAATAAATATTTGAAAATTGAAGATCTCAATAGAGCATTGGTGATTGTATTTATGAGGATACCTACCATTTAATGAATCATTATAATCAATTTACATATTGGAAATAGAATCTTGAGTTATCATTATTACTTGAATTTCTTGAAAAAATAGATTCCAAGAAGAAGACTATATATATGATGATTAGAGAGATTAATTTTAAAGAACCAATTGATTTTCTTGATTGAAGGAGATCAATATTGTCTAGTATTGTGTTCTTTTTTCACATTTTTTTCTTATTGATATAGTTTAAAGATTTTTGATTTAAAAGGTAAAATACTTATTGATATATTTTGGAACTATTCTTGGATTTTTCTTCATGAAGTCTCCTGAATATATTGAAAAATGTCACTTGGATAGAGTTTGAAGTTAATATAAATTGAATCTATATTTATAGGCGAAATGAATCTATATGGAAACACTAAAATAGGGGTTTATATTATATAATTATGGATTAAAATTTTATTAAACAACATTGGAAATATATATTCTCTTTTCAATGATATTTAAATTAATTTGAGATGTTTTTAAGTTATTTGAGAAATCCATGAGTTTATTATAATTTTTTGATTAGATATAAAGGAATTATAAGATTTGGTATTGGAAGTGAAAAGTGGCTAAGAACTAAAGTTCATAGGATTTCATATGTTTCATCAATTAATTTCTTTAGAGTCAATGAAGATCAACCTTCTTCTCATAAATTTTACAAATTGAATTATTCAGCTACTTTTAGAAATTCCTAAGAGCTATAAAGATTGTTAGATTTATGAAATAGGAAATGAATGATTTTTTGTATGTATATTCATATAATTAATAACAAATTTTTTGATGAAGTATATGATAATTTTTTAAATTAAAATATTCATTGAAAACCGTAAGGGTCATTTGAAAAATTACTAAGAGTCAAAATATTTTGTTAAAATAATCATAAAAACCATAAGGGACATTAATCATTTTCTAAGAATCATTTATAAATTTTGAAAGGGTGTATCTAGATAAGAACAAGATTTTAAAAATTATTAGAGAATGCATACTATTTCATTTAAGAGTTATTAGTCTATCATATAATTTTTATTGGAGAAAATAAGATTCATTTACTGTTATGAAAGCATTATTTTCTGGAAAATTGGAAAAGTACCAGAGACTCCTTGAGAACATAAGTGTCCTTATAGTAGTGAATTTTAATATGTGTAAAAGTTATAGGATCCACATTAATTTCCTAAAATTTTCTTATAGGAAACCATAATAGTTATTTACTCTTATGTGAATGTTTCGTTATCTAAAAATTTGATAAAGACATAAACTCTAACTGAATATTTTAAAGGTGATAAGAATGTTTCATAAGTGTCACCATGAGTCCAAAAAATTATCAATATTTAAGGAGATGAGATTTATATAAAATACATATATTTAAAATATATAAAATATATAAATTCTATAATAGTACTTAAAAATATAAAACTTTGTTATTACTCAGAGGAGATTTGTGATTCATTATATGAATATTGAATCAAGTTGTATTTGATTCCATGAAGTGATCCATTTGTGCATTTAGATTCTATGAATGTGAACATTAATAAAGTAATGAATAAATAATATGTGGATAATGTGGATGATTTGATGGTGGGAATATCCAAAGAGTCATGTATTTTATGTGAAAATATTTTTTAGGATCATAATGATATTAATTGAGAATAAAAATAGGATGATAATGTAGAAAATTTTAAATGTAAAGATAAATTTTATAACTCATAGAGATTTACATATTATAATATGGAAAATTTATTATTGATATTTTTATTTTATTTTTAAAATATATTAGATAAATAGGATATTTTTTATGATTGTGAACCAGATATTGTATTCTAATGTGAATTACTTTCTGTGTATCAAAGAAGAAGGATTTAAATGGAATCTAGGAACTATAAACTATGTATTGAAGATGGAGGAGGAGGAAAAATTACAATGAAATCCTTATATATTATAAAATTATTGTGATAGAGACCAATAGTTTTTGTCTATATAAATTATCATCCTTTGTCTTTACTCTCACAAGATTGAGTCCTTGTGAAATAAGATCAAAATAATTTTTACTTGATGAATAACGAAAACTTGCAAGAAGTCTTGAAAATTTTATTCTATCAGTTTAAGACCTATTTATTGATTAATAATTTCATATTATAAGGTTTTTTGGAATATGGATATGAATAAAGATTTGATTCATGTGGTTCTTTGAGGACCATTGGAGACTGGTAATTCTCATATAAACAATGAAATACATTTTATAGAATGATAGTGCCTGGGAAGTAGATGATACTTGCCCATATCACTATGTGATGAAGATAATGAATTAATAGACCTTTTATGAATTATATTTTTTATTATAAAATCACACAATGTTGTTATAAATGAAATTGGTTATTGATAATTTGTATCTTAGTATGAGTTGAACACAATAATTATTAGGTACTATCATTGGGACCGAAAATTGTAAAAACCCTACATGATGTTGTGACCTTTTTATTATTTAAATCACTAATTGAAGTGAGTTTCAATAGTGAATAAAATAATATATATCTTTTAACTGGGATAAAGGTTTAAATATTTATATGGTACATGAAAGGTTAAATTGAATTTAGTAATAAGTTCACACCCAATTTAGCCCCACTCTTGTGTGACTTCATGATTCTCTAGGAAATTCATGTTTTATTAAAAAAATATTTTTTTTTACTTTGATTGGATCTATAATAATTACCAACATCATTTTTTTATTTATATTAATTTTATATCCAAATAAAATTCAAAAGTTCCCCAGATGGAGAACTTTGTATGTATCTCTATCAATGATAAACAAGGGGTCTCGACCAAAATCCCAAAACTTGAAGAAAAGGAAGGAAAATAATTTATGAAATGTATTAAAAGTAAATGGGTATTCACCACCAATTTAAGGTAATCTATGTTGTAATTTATATAACAAATTTATCAATTATTATCCTCTAAAATATTCAATCCCTTACTATGAATAGTATGATGTGGATGAATATATTAAAAAGTTGAAGGCCTATTCTTTGATTTTAATAATTATCTGAATAATTTTCTCATTTAAATTTTCACTTATATTATTATGTTCATAAAGGGAATATATGTTGTAAAAATAAAATAATATTTCGAAGCTAGTGATATTGATGGTTCATTTATGAAAAAGATACTTAAGTGAAACACTCTCATTAAAATTATTGATGGTAGAGAGGAATCTATATTACTTTGCAATGAAAATAATTACTTGTATTAAGAATATTCCTATAAATATAATATTTATGTCAAGTATTCCCAATTAGTGATAAAAACCAAATATATTTAATACTTGGATAATTATTTTCAAAAAATTTGGAAAAAGTATAAAGATAATATTGTGAAGATGAAAGACAGATTAGGAAGAATGTTTTAGACAATTTGACGATGACAATGGTACTTTTAACAAGATATGTATTAAAATAAATGTAAAATTGGGATATTTTGAATCAAAACGAATTGGAACTTCAAAAATATATAAGAAGAGAAGTGTTACAACAAATGATTTTGAATGTAGGAGTTCTATAAAAAATACCCATCTTGGTGGAAAAAAATATTGGGATATTACAAGAATATAACTATTTTATGATCTTAGAAAAAATATATTTTTGTACTAGATATTTCACTTTTTTCTAATGAAGTTTTATTAGTTAGTATAGGTTTTAAATATTAGTAATAAAAAAATGGGTAAATCAAATACCATTAAAGCCCACACCACTTTAAGGTTTAACATAGTCATATCATAGAATATAATACCTTGAAAAAAATCCCAAAGGGTAGGAGATTCTTCCAAAAAATGAAAGGTGTATAATCTAGTAATATTTTAAGGAAATTTAAATGAAAATGGTTTATAGCCTATTTTTGGTACTGTTAGAGATTTGGACAGAAGTATATTTAATGTTGGAACAATAAGTCAACTTATGTAGATTATAAAATACCTATATTAAGGGGGATAATATCTGAAGTCGAAATAAAACCTTCTATAAAAAATAATAAATCATAAAAGAATATTTTTTTTACAAAAAATATATTTTAAAATCTTTAAAAAATATTTATAATTTGAAATACAAGAGACCAGCGTGATGAATAGTGTTGGTAATAGTCTACCATAGTAAATTCATAGGATGATGAGAAGATAAGACCACTATAATTTAATAATAATTAATGAAAAGATAATTTTTCCTTATAATTTGACAAAGTTATGAATGTTTATTAAAATAAGTATAATTCTATGAAAACTACACCCAAGATAAAAACTAAAGAGGATGCCAAAAAATTGGGGATATATATACTCTTGAAGAAAATTTTATATTATAGACCATTGTATATGGGAATATTATATAATGAATGAATGAAAATAGATCTATTAAAAATGTAATCAATCCATGAAAAAGAATAATAAGATTTTTTTAGTGTAGACATCAACAATTAAGAGTTATAGGTATTAAGAAAAAAGGATAACACAAAATATTGTAAAAACAATGTGGAAAATTAAATAAATCTATGAATGTTAAGAATAAATTATTGACTATTTACTATAACAATTGGATATTCTTATAAAAATGGCGAACACATAGGATAATGAATGTTCTAAATTGAAATAGTTTATTACACATGATAAATAACTCAAATTTCATGATAGGTTGTTTCAAAAGGATAATCTAAGAGTTCTTTAGGATCTTTGAGGGAAATGTAATGATGTTGGTTATGACTCAATTGAATTTATGATTATATTACCAACTCAAGAATAAAATATATAGAAGAAAAATATATAATATATTTATGCATATTAATTGAAGAATCAAGTTAAGGATATAAATGTATAGATGGATACTATTAAGAAAATAATGAAATCCATACTTCCTAAAGAATTTAAAATTTAAATAACCGAGGGTTAAGATATATGAGAAAAATTTCACCATTTTAGAGCTATAAATATAAGATAAATTAGGTTGAGATCCAAGTATAAACTCTCTACCTCACACTAAATAGTTTAGGGAGACTGACCATATTCTGAGTCATATGTTTCAATTTTATTAGGAAGGAACTTAAAGGTGATAAAAAGTGGAGAAGTTTACTATAGATTCTTTGATATATAGTAATAGAAGAGTCATATATCTTGGAGTTCTTAATTTATACTAAATTTTTTTTAGAGCATATCAAAA
Source organism: Viscum album (assembly GCA_963277665.1). Lineage (NCBI taxonomy): Eukaryota > Viridiplantae > Streptophyta > Magnoliopsida > Santalales > Viscaceae > Viscum > Viscum album. The sequence continues at coordinate 1,705,763,382 of OY728145.1, forward strand.
TGGGACTACAATTTATCCAATAAAGACTATCCACGATAGATATTAATGAATTTCATCCACTGAGGAGGAATTAGGAAGAGAAAACTTCCATATTTTTTTCTTGATGAATCATGAATTCTATACAACACATAAATAAAGGTGAATATGATATATGGAAACTAATATCACGTTCTATTTTAATTATATAAAATTTTATGCATTAAGGGGTGTTATTGTTACACTAAATTGATGGTTGATATGTGATAAATATACCCTAAAAATTGATATTTTTAATCTCATTATTAAATATAGATTAAAGATATAAATTTCATGATGAACGAGCTTAAAAATCCCAAATAAGTGATTTCAGAGTTGGTATAAAAAAATAATTTTTTTTATAGACAATGATGATGTGAGTGTTGATTACACTTGTTTTATATAGTAAGAATGGATCACATGGACTCAGTGATGGTTAAATTTGAACTCATTTCTAATAAAAAGATGATTCCATAAATATATCAATTAAATCAGTATTTATAAATAATGATATTAGGTATTTATTTATGGAAAAAAATCACAAGGGAAGATTAAATAGAAAAATAAAGTATTAGTGATTGTATTTTTTGTCAATAAGAAATGATTTTGATATTATGTGAAGATATATTTTAGTGTTCGGTGATATGTGAAGTGCCGATAAAACTATATCACATTGAATGACACATGAGAATGCATTAACATGTTAGGAAAGATGTTTTGATTTGATTTTATTAGATAAAGTTCATGGAAAAATAAATTAAAGGAACCATCCTATATATCATATGACGATAGAGATGAATTGTAATGAACCAAATAAAAGTATTTTTTTTGGAATAAGATCAGTATTGTCAATCATTATTTTATGAAGTTACAACATGTTGGATTATTTATAAAATTTTAATACCTCTAATGAAAATAGAATATAGCAGTTGATATATTGAGAAAAATTCAAGTATTATATATTTTTTAATATAGAGAACATTGTCACTTGGATGGAGGTTGAAGTTGTTTTAGAAAAAATAAAGATTCATAGGAGTAGTGAAGCTATAAGAAAATACTCAAATAAGGGTTTATATGCATCAATAATAATTTAAAATTTTATTAAAGTTATTTTTAAATATCTATTAATTTTATAATGATATTAAACTTAACTATAGATGATTTGGCATGGTATAAGGATTCATAAAAAAAATTGGAATATATATTGGGTTGATCTAAAGGAATTCTGAAATTCTATATTACGTGTAAAAAATGGATAAGTATTTAATTTCATAGATTATTATAAGGTTCACCATAAAATTTCATATGTTTTAATGGAGAACAAGTTTTATTCCATATTATTTTTCTAATTAATTCCATTGGGACATTTTGAGAATTTTATCGATCCTCCAAGACAATATAAAGAATAAATAACAAAGGCATTTAGTTATTGTAAGGATATTCTTGGAATTTATAAGAGAAACTTTTAGTAGGTAAAAAGAATTTTAAAAAGTAAAAAAATAAATAAAAACAGCATGGGTAATTTGAAAAATTTCTTAGAGTCTGATGATATAACGAGTTCCACATAATTGTTATAATTTTCATTGATTATTTAATATGTGTCATTTAATGATTTTTTATTGATTACTCTGGAGAAGAAAAAAAACTATAAAAGTTTCATATAACCCATATTGTTCAATATAAGAATCATTTTTAAGTCATTTAATATTCATCCAAAAAAAAAATGATCCATTTACTCTTAGAAAATGTTAATTATTGAAAAATTGGCAAATCACTATAGATACTTATTGAATGTAAGTGTATTTTTGTGGTTATTTTGAAACTTTTTAAATGTTTTTGGATTCATGATAACATTTTATGGTTTGGTTTGAGGAAACCATAAGATACATTTACTATTATGAGAAAATGATTATTTATAAAAAATTAAAAAATACATGGAATCTCAATGTTGTTCATAATATTTAAAATAATGTTTTGTAATATTAATTATAAGTTCAATATTTAGAGAAATTTCTAGATAGGGTATTTCAAAATAGATACTTATAGTTCTCAAAGATAAAATATCTCAATGATGGAATTTTTCATCATTATATTAATAAAATGACTCAAAAAGATATTTTTATTCAATATATGAATGTAGAATCAATATAGAGTAGATTCTATGTAGCATGTTTTCTATGTTTTGGGATTTTGTGAACATGAAAACGAGTTCAATAATATAATAAAATCTATAAATATTTTTTTTATTTATTGGAAGATAAAAATATGCTGAGTATCAAGAAAAGTTAAAAAATAAAGATATTGATAATTGTTTGAATAATATTAATTGAGAATATAAACTAGAGGATAATATATAGAAGTTTTAAATTCAATGATACACTACCATGAATTATAAATATTTCAGTATTATAATATTTAAAACATAATATCATGATTTTGAGAGTAGGAAAAAAATATAGAAGAAGAATAGTATGTTTTATCAAGAACATGACATTTTTTCCAAAAATAAAGATATTATATACCTCGATGTAGAAAGGGGTTTATGAAATCGAAGAAGGATAATATTTTAATCTAAGAAGATGAAGGTATAATAATACCTAAAATATCCTTATATTGTATATGATAGTTGAGAGTGATACCAAATGGTTTTATAAATTATAATACTTATATATTGTTTCAATTCTCTCAGAATATTGAAATAATATTTTAGAAGATCACAACGAGATTGAATTAAATAACATTGATAGTATGCAAGTAGTTTTATTTAATTCATTATTTTGATTGGATACCTATTATTCTAGGAATAAAATCTTATTATGGAAATGTTCTAAAATCTGGAGTAGAATGAAGATATGATTTAATGAGTTCATAACGGGTCATTGGTTACTTGTTGTTATACTATAACAAATATTGTACTTACTATAAAGAGATGGTACCTGAAAGGTTTATGATACCTTATCATTTTATGATGAGATGTGGGTGATTCTTCGGTGGAACATGTGTGCATTGTGGAGTTGAAAATACCTTCACACAATGTTGTAATAACAATTATTTATTAGTGATAATTTATTTCTTTATAAGAGTATAACACTATATGTATTAGGTTCTAGAATTAGGATCGAACCATGTAATAACTTCCTATGATGATTGTATCTGGTTTATTCTATGTATTTCATATCATAGTGAGTGTTGTGATAATATACACTGATCCATACCTATTAAATGATATATTTATTTGAATATTGAGAGGGAAACAAAATGTTTTATGGGAATTCTATAAAATGGTCACACCTGATTCACCCTTTCTCTCAGGTGACCATACAATCCATTTAGACTTGAAAACATATTTTCTTAAGCGGGTAAAAAGCCTATTAATAGGATTTTTTCAAAATTAAGAGATATAAAGAATATATATACATTATAATTTTTTAACAATTATATTTTATTGATAGGACCACATTGGGATATACTAAACAATGAGAGTATGGGTGAATCTATATTGATAAATTATTAACCTTTTAAAACTTTTATACAATTTCATTTTAGACGTATTAGAATCTTGATTCTCCTATTGTATTTTCATCATATTATATAATTAAATGAAAGAAGGTAAAGGCGGAACATAATATTTTTTACCAGGTTCACTACTCAATAAGGTTGTCTAGTCCTTGTAATTTATGGAAATAATACAATACCACACAACCACTAGAAAATAATCCTTTGATGTGGCTACAAACAACATGGAGTATCCTTTCATCTGTATCACACTATAAAAAATTGGTAGTGATTGTTTTATAGAAATTGAATAGTTCTTTATACTGATTCAAAATAAATCATCCACCTTCTTTTTATGGTACTTTGTAACACTAATTTTTTTTTCCAAGAGATAATACTCCTGTTGGATTTTCATAGTGAATCATTGTTTTTCCAATTATTTCTACTACATTCTATTACTTTCACAGTAGAAAAAATAAATATTCTTCTTCTCACTTTATTATTAAGTGAATAATAGACTGAAATATATTTCATTCTTTAAAAATTCTATAATTATAAAACTCTATTGTGATGATCAACATAATGAATGTTCATCTCAATATTGTCATAATTGTTCTGTCTTAAAAAATATTCATTCGATAGCTATGAAAAATATTTCTCTTATTTAGTCATTATTTTTCCTTCTTGAGATATTCAACATAAAATTATCTGAAATAGTTTAATAGTGTCATATTCTCTTTTCTCTGACACACTTTATAAACAATTGATTATTGTATCGATTTTACTATTAGTGTAATTGATTTTTTTATAAACACTACTTACACTGAACTGAACATATCACATCATCTTATATAGGTATAAAATTTTTCATTATAAACCTTATAACCTATTAATACATGGTCATGATCTTATGAATTTATATTATCATGTCCATATGTGTTCACATATGAAATCATTCACTCTTTATTCATTATTTATATTTACAAAAAAAATATTCTTGGGTCTCATACATGAAAGAGTTTATTTTCATTCACTATATTATTACTTCATATTAGAAATTATTTTGTGAAACACTAAATTTATTTCTATTCTTCTATATGGAATGGATATTATTGAATCCTCAAGTATCCTGTCTACTGTCATAGTATAAGGATATACAATATCTAAATCCTTTATGAAAACCAATGAGGCTTTGTTAAACCAGTTCTTATAAATGTATCCTTGAGGATCACATAAATTTTCTTATTCTTGTAATATGAATATAGGGATAAACTATTTTATAAAAAAATTAGATTTCTCATGAGTGGAAGCAATGTTTTCCTCCTCAGTTTTTCTGTATTTATAGAGAGATTTCATCATTTATTGAAATCATGAAAATAAATACATGTTAATTATAGAATAGAGTTCCTGATGATATTGGCATTTGAAACTCATGCACATTTTCTTATATTTTATCCCTGTACATTGTGAAACTAAGTTTTATAGCATCTATTCTTATGAAATGATGCATCATGTGAATGCAATGGGAATACCATTCTCCTCCTATGATTGAATTTTTTCTTAAAGGATTGGTATATTGTAATATCATATCACCTCAATAGTATCATAAACATTGAATTATCACATGAATTCAAGAGATATATTGCATTCATGGCCTCAGATAGATCCAAAATGAACCATAACTTCAGAATCATTTTGGAAGACGACTGAAGTATTATTCATCGAACACTGGAGTCGAATAGGGAACATTAGATATAAATAGAAAATCAATTATTTCATGGGAGGTAAAAGATGATGCCTAGGTTTGATGGAACAACCTAAATCATCTTAATCTAATTGACATTAAAATGACCATATATTATTAGTGGTGTAATAGTATCTTCTCCACTCTCTCATCCCACATTGATCTTCCTTACAGTCTCAGGCCACTTAATAAAATTATCTATGTTAGCAACTACTCAAACTGGCACTGGGGTTAGAACCCAGATAAACTATGCACACAAGCCCTATATGTTATTCCCCTCACCTATGACATATCATCTTGGTACCTTCTCTCATGCTCTATATGCACCATTCACACCCAATATTATGCTATTAAAGACCAATAATTTGCCTCTATAACATCTTTATACATGGGGTAGCTCCCACATGGTTGATCCTAGGATCCCATAGGTGTATTGAACTAGTCCTCGTTGGTTGAATATGGTTGTCCATGTTTTTTTATGAATTAACACAATTTGTTTTCTTATAATTATTATATATAATTTAATGACTATCCATTAAAAAATAATCCTTAAAGAATTATTTCATATAACTTAAATAATTCCTCATGTATTAATATTTAGATTGGAGGGACTTCTTCTTCTTCATGAAAAATAATATTTTCCTAATATTCATTAAAAACTTCATGAAACTAATTTTATTTTTCATTACAAAATAATATATTTACATAGGTTTATTAATTTACTTTAATTATCTTTTTGGAATATCAATTATAATGATATATTCATCATCTAATCATATTTATTTATATCCCATTAATTTATATAGGAAACGTTTCTAGTAAAAAAACATAGTGAAACATATACTATACATTAAGTATAGTGAAACAATCATTAAACTAATAATTTCAAAGTATTAAAAATGGATTCCTTAAGACAATAAGAATTGAGTAATTTATTCATCATATATTTATCAAAGAAACACTCAATTTGTAATCAAGCTTGGTTTTTAGGGATACATTAATAGTTTATTTATTTCTGTCTTCTTCAACATATTGACCTCAATTAAATATTTATACTTAATCAACCATCATTGAAAACCAATGAAAATGATTTCATTTAAAGTTCTTCAACATATTCTCATTAATGAAATCATTTTGTTTCATTAACCACCATTCAAAATCAATGATAATAATTGACAAAAATAAAAAATATACGCAAAGTGGGATCTTCAATCTCCCCTCAATGTATTTATTGAAAATACCTTTAAAGTTCATTATAAATGAATATATCAATATGTGAATATATACTTATTACATTTTGAAACATTAATTTCACTTTCTATCCCCTATAATAAAAAGAAACACAATGTTCCTAGGAAAATGTATCACTCCATCTTTAATTAATTTGTTATCCATAATTTCATCCTACGTTTATGTGAGAAATGTTTGGTGTACAAAAAAATAGGATTTGATTTATAAATTTTTTCCCTTTAACAATTGATATTGATACCACATGAATTGTGAAATATTAAAAATTATTCAAGGGTTATGAACTTTTATTCTAGATTGAAGAAATATAATGAGATGTAAATTTTTTATAAAAATAATCAACCAAAAAATCCTAGACTCACTTTAAAAAATAGATCCAAACAAATTCAAGTGCAACAAGAAAGATAAATGGAATTAGATCATTTCCATACATCCACATTACTTATGTCACTAATAAATACAATTAATCCCCTATTATATTAATTTTATTATTATTTTATAACCAAGGATGAGAGATTATTAAAAACATAAATTTTTTAATGGAATGATATTTATGAAATTTCTAGAATAATAAGATTTGATTCCTATTTAAATAATGATTCTAGCAGTGAAATCACATTTCTTTATTTACCCACCCTTAAGGTAAACTCTCCATAACATTTTCATAAAGGTGAATCTCTCCATGAAATAATTTTATGATGATTTATTTTGGATAATACACTAATATGGATCTTCAACTTATGACTGTCCATATTTGACAATGTTCACAACTTAACCTAGGATGATATTATTTAATACATATTGTTCAGAATCAAAAATATAAGATCAATCTATGATGGTATATTCTTTATCCATTATGTATAGTATATGAAAATACATTATTTAACTCATAAAATATGATCCAATATCATATTTTATTTGTATACAAATTGAGGAATCATTCAAGGATAATGACTTCTTGAACAGGGCCATCAAGAATTGATATCTCTTAGTACCTATCAGGTTCCCTCCTAATAAATTTATTCACCTTAAATTCACTATATTATAAGCACAAATAAAATATAAAAATTTTATGGGAATAATGAATATACCTCATTTCTTCTTAATGTGAACAAAAATTTTGAGATATTTTTCTCAATCATGTTTCTCCATTTCCTATGGGCTTCATGATATCACATCTGAAATTATTTTTTGATCTATGTTAGTCTATTATGAATCTATTCACATTTTCTTTTAATTTGAATGGATAATTTTTCTTCTTAAAAACCATCATGGATGAGACATTATTACTCCTATTAAATAGATATTCTTATTCTTTAATAATAGAGACACAAACGTTTTCACAATTCCTATCATGGTCACACCTCTCACAATAAATTATTTAACACAATATTTTTCCTTTATTTACAAACACTCAAGTATTTTTTAATCAATATATATAATATTTTATTTTTCACTATAATTATCTTGAACATCATCCATTTTCATTATTCTCTTCAAATATTTTTTCCAAATCACTAACATATCATTAGTAATATTTGTAGCATGTTTTTATTCCCCACATGGATTAATATTAGTAGAATTTTTGGATTTTACAAATGGATTATTCTATGTTTCATCCATCTTGGTAGTTTTTTTTTGCATTTTTTACTTTTCTCCAAATTCTTGGATTTGGATTCCAATATCATACCATCATTCTTCTTTGATACCTTCTTGGAATATTTATTTTTGTAAAAATATTCCCTTTTTTTCCCATGGTTGCTTATTTTTTCGTATAAATATTATATGGCCTTATTTTCTCATTATATTTGGATACATTTTGAGATGATAATACACCATTCTTCTGACCACCATATTTTCCAACATCACAATTACTATCCGAATTTCCAGAACTAATGGATGTTTTTATATTTTTTACACCTTGTATGTTTCATCTGCATCGTTATCATGCTCCTATTTGACATGGAACATATTTATTCATTAGTATTTATATTATTTTAACCAAAACTAAATTCACAATTCCAAAATTTTATACACCACCAACATTATCCAATAAAATGTTATCTTCTTATTTCTTGTTTAGTATTTTTTGGGTTTTCTACATAACTTGTCAGGATCTTCATGGGGAACCATCTTCCACACTCTTTTTACTATGTATCATTGTCATGGTGGTAGTATTATTCTATTTTTCATCCATAAAAAAATTTATATTTTATTTTCTAGCTTAAACTATTTATAAAAATATATGGAGAAATGTTATTATAAGACTGTATGGATGATGCCTCTTTATTCTTAGATTCTCACTAGGAACTTGTTATAAATAGAATTTTGATCATAGATAATTGAATATTAACCAAAACACACTCTAGTGTTAATAAAGAAATTAAACTTAAATAGGAAAATAAAATAACATCAAGGTATATAATCAAATTTAAGTGAACTTCTCTCTAGTACCAATTGAGAGGACCAATTTGGGTTATAAGCAACACTAGGAGGAAGGTGAATTAGTGTTGGGAACTTTTTAACCTTTTATAAATTTTATCCCTGTACCACTTAGACCTATTAGGATCTTTATCCTTATATTATATTTTTATTATTTTATGTAATTATATGAAATCAGGTAAATATTGAAAATGATATTTTTATAATGTTCACTACTTAACAATAGTAGATATCCCTTTTAATGGTTTGAAAATAATACAATACTAAACAACCTCTAAAAAATAATCCTTGGATATGGTTACAATAATCAATTAATATAAATTCACTTGTGTTTCACTATAGTAAATTCATAGTGTTTTAAATACTTTTCTACTTGTTTACTTTACCTATGAAGTTAGTATCCACATTCTTCATATGGTGCTTTGTATCATAAATAAATTATTCTACTAGATGAGACTTATATTGAATTTCACAGTTTTTATTTGCTCGACCACATATTTTTACTTAACTTTGTAACTTGCACAACAACATGTAAGAAACACTTTTTCTTCTCTATTTCTTATTTAGTTAAAAAAACTGAATTGGGTATCCTTATTCATTATTAATATAATAAAAAAATATCATGATTATCAAAATAATGAGTGTTTATCTCTTTATCATCACAATTGTTCTGGCCTAAATAATAACTAATTGATAACTAGGAAAACTTATTACCACCATCAATATTTCCTTTCATCTTCTTGTGATCTTTGATTCCCAATGATATGAAACAGTGTAACAGTTTCATATTATCATTTATTTGATACAAGATATAAAAAATTGATTATAGTGTGGATTTTATATTAGATATATTTATTGTTTGTAAACACTACTTACACTGCACTAAATGTATCACTTAATCTTATGCATCTATAATAATTTTCACAAGTCTTATAAAACTTTTAAATCAAATAACTCAGTAATACTTAGTCAAGAGCTTATAAATTAATGTTATCATGTTCATAAAGGTTTATGTATTTATACATTTAACCATTCTTATTTGTTTCTTTTCACACAAAAATATACACATGGGTCTCACATGCGCAAGAGTTTATTTTCATGAAATATATTATTTCTTATTATTGAACATTATTCCACACAAACATGAATAGTTTTGTGTTATTATATGCATAATGGATATATTTGAATCATAAATACTCATATATACTTCCATAGCATGTGGATAGACAATATATCAATCATTCTTTGAAACCAGTGATGCTTAAGAAAATAAGTTCTTCATGAAGATCTTTTAGTGTGGTAAACACATGTCAAAGGATCATGGATATCATTCACTATTTATTCGCATGACACAGTGGGGTTGTATTAATCATGAACTAAATTTTAGGAAAATACTTTTTCATATAAAAGAGTATGGAAATATCCCCTTATTCATATAAATAATAGACTCATAGAACATAATCCTCTCACATTAGATAAAATGTGGTGATAATGTATTTTATGAATAAATGGGAGTTCTTGTGATTGGAAGAAAGGATTTCCACCTGAATATGTTAGTATTTGTAGATATCATTGAACAACTTAATTCATTTTTTTCACTAACTCAAATCCCACAAATAAATCCATTTCAATAAAATATTTAAATTATTGAGGCTATCTGTGTTTGTAACTCACACAAGTGTAACACCCGAGACTTTTATGTTATATAAATCATCAAAGGAATCTTTTTCTACACAACACTTGCTTGGCTTGCTTTACACGAAATCGCGACCTTCCTCGATAGCTTGCGTCGTACGCAATACCGAGTTTCACTAAACAACAATATGCTATTAAAACTAGCCGTTATGAATAGTAATAACCACTTTTTGAAATTTTATAAATTTTATTTTTCAAAATGGACATAATTTTTGGACTCAGAATATCGAAATTAGCCTAGGGTGAAATTTTGGTATTTTTCTGAAAACTTTCAATTTTTGATGAATAGTGAAACCACTAAGTGGTAGGTTAAAAACTGAATTTTGCATAAAACATAATTTTACCGCTTCTGTGATTGGAATTTCGAAAATCCGAGAGACACGGTTAATATCAAGGACTAAAATGTGGTTCAATGAGATGAAAATAATTTTTTGGTGAATAGTAACTTTTTACTTTTTTACCGCGGTTAATAGTAAATAGGGTAACTAAGGGTAAATATGATATTAATATTACCATAACACATGTCCTAATTCTATTGGAAAAGTGTAATTCGACCAAAAACAAACTTAGGAATAAAATATGACCATTTAGGCCCACTTGGATTAGATTAGGACATTTATTATTAATTTATTTAAAGAAGGGTTAAAATAGTTAAAATCAAATTTTAATAAGTAAATCATTTTTAATATGGGGTTATACATAAGATAAATTAAATTGTAAATATTCATTAGAAAGATAAAAAGATTTACTACATGATGATATTTTATTTGTAATTTTTAGACATCAAATAATGTAATTTATTTATGACACAAAGATGATGCAGTAATTATCTTATTAATGAAATATTGACATAATTGATGTTATAAACATCAAAATAAATGTAATTTGAGACTTTTTACGAATTCAACTAATTTTATAGGTTACTATGATATATTAATGTTGATTTAATCAACTTTTTTCGAACATATAATTCTTTTATGACTTTCACAAAAATCATATATCAAATAGTGTCAAAATTGACACAAAATAGTTTTTAAATCAAATATTATATTATTAATTGTTATTTTATTCCTAAAAATCTAAGGTTCGGCCAAATGACTTAGATAAGGATATATATTTTAATAATAAACAATTTGGGGTTCGTTTGGCATGTTATAGTAAGTGTATTAACCATATAGTGAAAGAAAACAAAAAGACATGGTAAAAGTTAAATTATTTAACTTAGAGTTAAATCTAATTGATAAGGTTAAAATAATACCCTAAACTTGTCTAAATCCTATTGGTTGATAGGATTTCGACCCTTCCCCACTTTATCTTCGAAATAAGACCCTTTGGAACCATTATAAACCGATTTTGACTTTAATATAAAATAATATTTTGAGGTATTCCTAAGGTGCCCCTCTCCTCCCTTATAAAAGGGCACCTCCTCCCCCTCCTCCTCACACCAAATTGAGCACTCAAGCTCGGCCAACCCCTGCCATTTTCTCCTCTCCACTTCCCTAGAATAATCCTAGATGTCTTGGTCTTCTCCAAAGACCAATCTTAGTTCCTTAAGTGGAGGATTCAAAGAGGCGTTCCAAAGAAGAGGTAATATCCATTACCGATCTTTTCAATTTCTTTCTTCTTCAACTTCTTCTTCTTTAGTTGTTTCATGATAAAGTAATAACATCAGTATTACTTACATACTGATATGTTATTATAAATATGAAACAACCCTATTTCACCTTCTATCCATCCTACGGAAAAATGAAATCACCACGCGTGCGTACGTACGGAATACCGTCTCCACGCCGTGGTGTAATCTATTTTCCACCATCACCTTACAAGGATGGTTATAATGGTGTAATGAGTAACTAAATATGATTATTATGAAGTAATATTGATACTGAAATAATATATATATACTCCAATACAATTCCACAATCATAGGAATGATATCATCACTCGTGCGTACGTACGGAATACCGTCTCCACGATGTGGTGCGACTCGTTCTACATGATCTTCATTTCATAATGATTATATAAATGAATTTAATGAATGAATATGGTATATAATACACTAATACCATTCTGGAAATGAATTATCTATAACCTAAAGATAAGAATAAGAATTTATTCGACAAAACACGCATAAGAACAAAAAGTTATAAAGACCCGAGTAACAAGTAACAATGAAATATTACTAACAAGAAGCTAATAATATGACCATATATGATATCATATAAATATGTATGATTCTGGAATAAGTCAATAACATTATTTAAACCATTATACATGAGCTTCGGACACGTACAAAGCTAATCGGACCTAAGGTAAGGGAAATATCACAATCTCATTTTTATCCGAGATTGTTTATACGTTGGTATTTACTGGGGTGTATTTTATCATCCACATCTATGTTTCCTCAATATTTAATGTTATTTCCATCCACCTAAAATTGTTTAAATCCAATTTTACCCTTCGATGAGTTTTTAGTAAAGAATAAGAAAGGAATCTTTTGTCGTTTTTCGTACGAGGTACTTTTTGACTTTTCCGACAAAAGTACGAAGAATGTTTTTTTAACTTATACGGCATGAATGGATTTTTAAAAAAATTGTTTCCAAGAAGCTTCCTTTACAATTTTTCAAGTTTATTTTTAATCAACTTCTTTTATTTTAAAGTTGTATGACATGTTATGAAAGGAAAAATGTTTTTGAAGAAGAAAGGATATTTTCCTCAAGAATGGAGTTCAAGTGTTTTATCAAAATTATTTTCCATCTAAGATAATAAAGGGTTCTGTTTTTATCCCTATTATTAAATTGATTTTTCATGTTGTGATGGAATTATTTTTATGAATTCCTTTATCTTATATGAATTGATTTATGATGTCATGATGTTTCAAGAATCCCATTTTTTACATGTGTTATGCGATGATGTATGTTTTATGATTATGTGGCACACATAAGAAAGGATTCATTATAAGATGGGTGGGACCTATATCTCCCTCCAATGCATTGGGTAAAGATTTTATATCTCATGAGATAAACATGGCTGGAACGGAAGGTTATTTCGGTTCAGTGATACAGGACTGAAACGAGGAGTGAACTCGGTTCAGAAAGGGACTTTGTCCACTAAGATAGTCTTGGCAATGAGTCATGACTAACAAGAAATGATTTTCCATGATTATGTGTGCATGCCACAAAGTTTCAAGTTTTATGTTATGATTATGGGGATCTCATTTTCACTCCTATGATTTGTTCCATGTTAAGATATTATGATCTCTTTTGCAGGTTTTGATTTTCAAAAAGATATGATATGATTTTTATTTCCTTTATTTGCCTTGCTGAGCATTTGAGCTCACCCTTTTATGTTTTCTTTTCCCCAGGTCAGGAAGATGGATATTAAGTAGAATATGCTAAAAGGGACCCTAGATATGATGAAATAAATGGGAGATACTGTAAAAGATTTATGAACCAGTTGTTTATGTTTCCCAGTTTCTAAAGACACTATACCTATACGGTCCTTTGTGGTTTTGTCATATGTTGTAATAAGTGTGCTTCAATTTTGAAGTATTAACAATGTATGTAAAGTATGGGTCGTTATAGTTGGTATCAGAGGAAAGGTATAGTCAACCTTTGGAAACTAGGATGTGAAAGCCTTAGTAAGAACCCTAAGGATAAGTCTAAACATAGTACACAATCTTAGTGTTTTAGAAATGGCCTTGAATAACCTAGGATAAGACCATAAGCATGAAAATTTTATTCTTGAATTATGTGGTTTCCTATTATAATTAGTGTTGCTCACACTATTCTTCTTGGTTTTAGTCAATGGCTGGAACCCGAAGGAACCGTGTTAATGCGGAATGCGATGGGAAATGCAATGATTGTCCCCCTGAGCAACCAAATGATATGGGAGCTGGAATGCAAAATCTTGTAGCCATGCTCACACAACTTTCTCAAGCTATGAATCATGCAGGATTTCCAAACGAGCAAAGGAGGGAGCAACATTCTGTTGAATCCTTCATGAGGCAGCGTCCACCTTCTTTCAGCGGGTCTACTGATCCATTAGTTGCTGAACAATGGATTAGTACTACTGAAAAGATATTTTCAGTTCTTCAATGTTCTGAACATGATAAAGTCATCCTAGCAGTGTATCGTTTTGAAGGAGATGCTGATCAATGGTGGAATCTTGTTAAGAATACGAGGCAAAGGGATGAAATTGAGTCTATGGAATGGGACGAGTTCAAGAACTTATTTTTCAATAAGTACTTCCCTCGTATTCTCCGAACAAAGATGGAGAAAGAGTTTCTTGAACTGAAGCAAAGGGATGATGAATCTGTTGGTACCTATGAAGCAAATTTTACAAGACTGGCAAGGTACGCTTCTGGTATTATTATCCAACCTGAGAGTAAGATCGATCGATTCTTTAGTGGCTTAAAACCAAGTCTTCGAAGGGCGTTAGCCATAAGAGACTTCAATAGCTACGAGGAAATCGTTCGATGTGCTCTCAAAGTCGAGATGGAGATTGGAGTAACCCATCAGTCACATGGGTTTGATAAGAAGAGGAAGATGGAATTCAAAGAAAAATCTAAAGAGCACACAGAAAAGAAGATGAGATTTTCCTTATGCTCAAAGTGTGGAAAGAAACATGGAGGGAGTTGTCTTAAAGGGACAAGTAAATGTTTTAAATGTGGAAAGGAAGGTCATCGGGCATTTGAATGCCGTGATAATGGGAAGAAGATGTCTAATGATGCAAACAAAGGAAGGGATACACAGAATGAACCTACAATACTTCAATGTTTCAAGTGCAAGGAGATGGGGCATTATGCCAATCAATGCCCAAATCCAAGGGTTGATGATGATGGTCGACGTCAACAAACTCTTAAAGCTAAAGACAAAGGAAAGTCACATGCAATTTCTATCATCGATGTGGAGTACGATAACGATGTGGTGAAAGGTACACTTACCATCCACTCTAAAGTAGCAAATGTTTTATTTGATTCTGGATCCACCCACTCTTTTATTTCTGAAGACTTTTCTAAGGGTATCACCGTACTACCTCAACAATTAGATGTTGAGTTAGCTGTGACAACACCTAATGGCACATCAATCGCATCAAAAGTTTATAATTCTTCTCCGATCGAAGTTTGTGGGAAAGTGCTTCCTGCAAATCTTGTGATCCTTCCTTTAGTGGAATTTGATGTGATTCTTGGCATGGATTGGCTTTCTCTACATGGAGCTCATATCAATTGCCAAAGAAGGGAAGTCACATTTCATACTCCAGATCAATCTACGATCGTATACCAATGCAAGGATGAACATAACCTTCCAGTGGAAATTTCTTCCATCTTATGGGTATTGATCCCACTAAATGAAGGTTATTTATCTCAAATGGTTGGTGAGAAACTCACGATTAAGAATATGCCCATTGTAAGGGAGTTTGATGATGTCTTTCCGGAGGAATTACCGGGTCTTCCACCAAATCGTGAAGTTGAGTTTTCAATAGAACTCGTACCAGGTGCTTTGCCTATTTCAAAGACACCTTATAGAATGGCCCCAATTGAGTTGCAGGAATTGAAGAAGCAACTCCAAGAGAATCTTGATAAGGGATTCATACGCCCTAGTGCGTCACCTTGGGGAGCACCTGTTCTATTTGTTAAGAAGAAAGATGGATCAATGAGACTCTGCATTGATTATCGAGAACTTAACAAGATCACTATCAAGAACAAATATCCTCTCCCACGCATTGATGACTTATTTGACCAACTACGCGGAGCTCAATACTTTTCCAAGATTGATCTTCGTTCAGGGTATCATCAATTAAGGGTCAAAAGGGAGGATATACCAAAGACGGCTTTCCGTACAAGGTATGGACACTATGAATTTATAGTGATGCCATTTGGTCGTACTAATGCCCCTGCTATCTTCATGGATCTAATGAATAGAGTCTTTAGAGACTATCTTGATCAATTTGTGGTAGTCTTTATAGACGATATTCTTGTCTATTCAAAGAGCAAGGAAGAACATGAAGATCACTTGAGAATTATATTGAAGACCCTGAGAAAGGAGAAGCTTTATGCCAAATTTACCAAGTGTGAATTTTGGCTTCAAAAAGTTGCATTTTTGGGTCACATAATCTCAAAAGAGGGGATATCTGTGGATCCAGCAAAAACAGAGGTTATCGAAAGATGGTCGAGACCAACAACAGTAACTGAGATCCGAAGTTTTCTTGGTTTGGCTGGATATTATCGACGTTTTGTAACAGATTTTTCACGATTATCTAATCCACTCACCAAGTTGACTCGGAAAGGAGTTAAGTTTGTCTGGACAGAGGAATGTGAAGAGAATTTCAAGGAGTTGAAAAGAAGGTTATCCAGTGCACCTGTGCTCACACTGCCTTGTAGTGGAGAAAGGTTTGTGATCTACAGTGATGCATCCAAGAAGGGATTGGGGTGTGTTCTTATGCAAAATGATATGGTGATAGCTTATGCCTCACGACAGTTGAAAATCCATGAGCAAAATTACCCAACACATGATTTGGAGTTGGCTGCGGTAATCTTTGCATTAAAGATTTGGAGGCATTACCTTTATGGTGAAAGGTGTGATATTTATACTGATCATAAAAGTTTAAAGTATATTTTCACACAAAAGGAGTTGAATATGCGTCAAAGAAGATGGTTGGAGCTGATTAAGGATTATGACTGCTCAATCCATTACCACCCTGGGAAAGCAAACAAGGTGGAAGATGCATTAAGTCGACAAGACCATGATAGTTTATCCATGATGAGGATCACAAAAGATCCAATATTTATGGATTTACAAAGGATGGATCTTGGAATTATAATGGAAGGGGAAAAATCTTATCTTTCTCAAATGAATGTTCAACCATCTATACATGTGAAGATTAAAGAGGCACAGAAAGAAGATGTCGAGTTACAAAAGAAGGTGAGAAATGTTCCTGAATTCAACCTTGATTGTGATAATAAAGTTCAGGAATCGGGTTTGTGTTCCTCCCATCCCCGAATTAAAGAAAGAGCTGCTGGATGAGGCTCATAGTTCTTCATTCTCTATTCATCCTGGAAGCACGAAGATGTATAGGGACCTGAAAGAGTACTTCTGGTGGGATGGCATGAAAAGAGATGTTGCTGAATATGTCTCTCGATGCTTGGTTTGTCAACAAGTTAAAGCTGAGAGACAGAAGTCTAAGGGGATGTTACAACCATTACCCATACCCGAATGGAAATGGGAAAATATCACTATGGACTTTGTCACAGGACTTCCTAAAACATCCAAAGGCAATAATGCTATCTGGGTCATAGTTGATCGTCTCACAAAGTCTGCACACTTCATTCCTATTAGAGAGGATTTCTCTCTAGATCAGCTTGCCAGGATATATGTAAAGGAAGTGGTAAGATTGCATGGAGTACCACTTTCTATTATATCTGATCGAGATCCGAGATTTACCTCGAAGTTCTGGAGAAGTCTTCAGCATACTCTGGATACAGAGTTGAGTTTCAGCACTGCTTATCATCCCCAGATAGACGGTCAGTCTGAGAGAACAATTAAAACCCTAGAAGATATGTTGAGAGCTTGCTCTATGGATTTCAAAGGAGGTTGGGATCAACACCTACCTTTGGTGGAATTTTCTTATAATAATAGCTTTCACTCCAGTATTCAAATGGCTCCTTATGAAGCTCTCTATGGAAAGAAATGCAGGACTCCAACTTGCTGGGATGAAGTTGGGGAAAGAAAGCTATTAGGACCTGATCTCGTTGATGAAATGGCAGAAAAGGTCAGATCTATTCAACAACACATAAGAGCAGCTCAGAGTCGACAGAAAAGCTATGCCGACAACCGAAGAAAAGACCTAGAGTTTGAAGTGGGTGATAAAGTGTTCTTACGAATATCTCCCTGGAAGAGGGTTATGAGATTTGGAAAGAAGGGGAAGTTGAGCCCTAGATATATCGGTCCTTTCGAAATATTGGATCGTGTTGGGAAGGTAGCTTACCGATTGGCGCTTCCACCGAATCTCTCTCAAGTTCACGATGTGTTCCATGTATCTCTCCTGAGAAAGTACATACCAGATCCTTCACATGTACTCAGCTCAGAAGTTGTACCGCTGGAGCAAGATCTTTCTTATGAAGAACAGCCGATAGAGATTCTGGATCGTAGCGGAAAAGTCCTACGAAACAAGACCACTCGCTTGGTGAAAGTTTTATGGAGAAACCACCAACTTGAAGAAGCTACATGGGAGCTTGAGGATATGATGAGGGAGAAGTATCCTCATTTGTTTGTTGCAATGCGACGAATTTCGAGGGAGAAATTCTTTTTAAGGGGGGTAGAATGTAACACCCGAGACTTTTATGTTATATAAATCATCAAAGGAATCTTTTTCTACACAACACTTGCTTGGCTTGCTTTACACTAAATCGCGACCTTCCTCGATAGCTTGCGTCGTACGCAATACCGAGTTTCACTAAACAACAATATGCTATTAAAACTAGCCGTTATGAATAGTAATAACCACTTTTTGAAATTTTATAAATTTTATTTTTCAAAATGGACATCATTTTTGGACTCAGAATATCGAAATTAGCCTAGGGTGAAATTTTGGTATTTTTCTGAAAACTTTCAATTTTTGATGAATAGTGAAACCACTAAGTGGTAGGTTAAAAACTGAATTTTGCATAAAACTTAATTTTACCGCTTCTGTGATTGGAATTTCAAAAATCCGAGAGACACGGTTAATATCAAGGACTAAAATGTGGTTCAATGAGATGAAAATAATTTTTTGGTGAATAGTAACTTTTTACTTTTTTTACCGCGGTTAATAGTAAATAGGGTAACTAAGGGTAAATATGATATTAATATTACCCTAACACATGTCCTAATTCTATTGGACAAGTGTAATTCGACCAAAAACAAACTTAGGAATAAAATATGACCATTTAGGCCCACTTGGATTAGATTAGGACATTTATTATTAATTTATTTAAAGAAGGGTTAAAATAGTTAAAATCAAAGTTTAATAAGTAAATAATTTTTAATATGGGGTTATACATAAGATAAATTCAATTGTAAATATTAATTAGAAAGATAAAAAGATTTCCTACATGATGATATTTTATTTGTAATTTTTAGACATCAAATAATGTAATTTATTTATGACACAAAGATGATGCAGTAATTATCTTATTAATGAAATATTGACATAATTGATGTTATAAACACCAAAATAAATGTAATTTGAGACTTTTTATGAATTAAACTAATTTTATAGGTTACTATGATATATTAATGTTGATTTAATCAACTTGGTTCGAACATATAATTCTTTTATGACTTTCACAAAAATCATATATCAAATAGTGTCAAAATTGACACAAAATAGTTTTTAAATCAAATATTATATTATTAATTGTTATTTTATTCCTAAAAATCTAAGGTTCGGCAAAATGACTTAGATAAGGATATATATTTTAATAATAAACAATTTGGGGTTCGTTTGGCATGTTATAGTAAGTGTATTAACCATATAGTGAAAGAAAACAAAAAGACATGGTAAAAGTTAAATTATTTAACTTAGAGTTAAATCTAATTGATAAGGTTAAAATAATACCCTAAACTTGTCTAAATCCTATTGGTTGATAGGGTTTCGACCCTTCCCCACTTTATCTTCGAAATAAGACCCTTTGGAACCATTATAAACCGATTTTGACTTTAATATAAAATAATATTTTGAGATATTCCTAAGGTGCCCCTCTCCTCCCTTATAAAAGGGCACCTCCTCCCCCTCCTCCTCACACCATATTGAGCACTCAAGCTCGGCCAACCCCTGCCATTTTCTCCTCTCCACTTCCCTAGAATAATCCTAGAGGTCCTGGTCTTCTCCAAAGACCAATCTTAGTTCTTTAAGTGGAGGATTCAAAGAGGCGTTCCAAAGAAGAGGTAATATCCATTACCGATCTTTTCAATTTCTTTCTTCTTCAACTTCTTCTTCTTTAGTTGTTTCATGATAAAGTAATAACATCAGTATTACTTACATACTGATATGTTATTATAAATATGAAACAACCCTATTTCACCTTCTATCCATCCTACGGAAAAATGAAATCACCACGCGTGCGTACGTACGGAATACCGTCTCCACGCCGTGGTGTAATCTATTTTCCACCATCACCTTACAAGGATGGTTATAATGGTGTAATGAGTAACTAAATATGATTATTATGAAGTAATATTGATACTGAAATAATATATATATACTCCAATACAATTCCACAATCATAGGAATGATATCATCACTCGTGCGTACGTACGGAATACCGTCTCCACGATGTGGTGCGACTCGTTCTACATGATCTTCATTTCATAATGATTATATAAATGAATTGAATGAATGAATATGGTATATAATACACTAATACCATTCTGTAAATGAATTATCTATAACCTAAAGATAAGAATAAGAATTTATTCGACAAAACACGCATAAGAACAAAAAGTTATAAAGACCCGAGTAACAAGTAACAATGAAATATTACTAACAAGAAGCTAATAATATGACCATATATGATATCATATAAATATGTATGATTCTGGAATAAGTCAATAACATTATTTAAACCATTATACAGGAGCTTCGGACACGTACAAAGCTAATCGGACCTAAGGTAAGGGAAATATCACAATCTCATTTTTATCCGAGATTGTTTATACGTTGGTATTTACTGGGGTGTATTTTATCATCCACATCTATGTTTCCTCAATATGTAATGTTATTTCCATCCACCTAAAATTGTTTAAATCCAATTTTACCCTTCGATGAGTTTTTAGTAAAGAATAAGAAAGGAATCTTTTGTCGTTTTTCGTACGAGGTACTTTTTGACTTTTCCGACAAAAGTATGAAGAATGTTTTTTTTAACTTATACGGCATGAATGGATTTTTAAAAAAATTGTTTCCAAGAAGCTTCCTTTACAATTTTTAAAGTTTATTTTTAATCAACTTCTTTTATTTTAAAGTTGTATGACATGTTATGAAAGGAAAAATGTTTTTGAAGAAGAAAGGATATTTTCCTCAAGAATGGAGTTCAAGTGTTTTATCAAAATTATTTTCCATCTAAGATAATAAAGGGTTCTGTTTTTATCCCTATTATTAAATTGATTTTTCATGTTGTGATGGAATTATTTTTATGAATTCCTTTATATTATATGAATTGATTTATGATGTCATGATGTTTCAAGAATCCCATTTTTTACATGTGTTATGCGATGATGTATGTTTTATGATTATGTGGCACACATAAGAAAGGATTCATTATAAGATGGGTGGGACCTATATCTCCCTCCAATGCATTGGGTAAAGATTTTATATCTCATGAGATAAACATGGCTGGAACGGAAGGTTATTTCGGTTCAGTGATACAGGACTGAAACGAGGAGTGAACTCGGTTCAGAAAGGGACTTTGTCCACTAAGATAGTCTTGGCAATGAGTCATGACTAACAAGAAATGATTTTCCATGATTATGTGTGCATGCCACAAAGTTTCAAGTTTTATGTTATGATTATGGGGATCTCATTTTCACTCCTATGATTTGTTCCATGTTAAGATATTATGATCTCTTTTGCAGGTTTTGATTTTCAAAAAGATATGATATGATTTTTATTTCCTTTATTTGCCTTGCTGAGCATTTGAGCTCACCCTTTTATGTTTTCTTTTCCCCAGGTCAGGAAGATGGATATTAAGTAGAATATGCTAAAAGGGACCCTAGATATGATGAAATAAATGGGAGACACTGTAAAAGATTTATGAACCAGTTGTTTATGTTTCCCAGTTTCTAAAGACACTATACCTATACGGTCCTTTGTGGTTTTGTCATATGTTGTAATAAGTGTGCTTCAATTTTGAAGTATTAACAATGTATGTAAAGTATGGGTCGTTATAACAAGATTCCTTATTTTTATTCCTACACTCTGTAACATTGAGTTTTAAGATGTCTCTTATTATGTGAAGACACCAAATGCGAATTTAATGATAATTTCAAGCTCCTCCTATGATAAAATTAATTCTAAAGGGGTTGAAATATTGTATGTTTATATTGTCTCAGCTATTATCATAAACGTTGATTTATCACATGCATGCAAGTTTTATATTTAATGAGTGTCCTCAAATCAGTCCCAAATTCCTTATCCCTTTGGTATCATCATTGAATATAAAAATTATATTACTCATCAAACATTAGAGTCAGAAAAAGAACATTGAATATGAATGGACAATAAAATATTCAGTGGGAGGTAGAAGATGTTGTCTCATGAGGATTAAATGGAACAAATTACCTTCATCCCATGGAAGGGAAATGTATTTATATTTTTAATATAGGAATAATACACACTCCACTATATCTTACCGCATAAATATTCCACATGGTCTCAGTTTGTTTAATAATATTATTCATGCCAATTTTTTTTTTCAATGTCAGGTTCAGCACCTAGAGTCACTATTCATAAACACCCTACATGGAACAAGCCTCACCTAAACTATCCCACCCATGTACCTCTATGTGTACTCTGAATGGGCCATGAAAAACCAATTAGATTCTATTAAATCACACTACTTTGTATCCATGGATGCCCCTTAGATGGTATATCTCAAACATGGTTGGTCCTAAGATCATATATGTTATTAGTGTTATCCCTCCTTTTGTGGTTATGGTTAGACATGTTTTTTAATAATTACTATAAAAAATGATACTTATATTTATTATGAGTATAGAATTTAATGTCTATCTACTCAAAATCCTCCTACATAAATTTTTTCATGGTGTTCAAATAACTCCTCATTCAATAATATTTGGATTTCATAGAATTATTATTCTTCATAATGAAAATAATATTTTTCATAACCTTTATTAATCTCAACATGGTAGTAATTTATTTTTCATGGAGTAATAAAATGCTTTCATGTATTTATTTAATTAATCTACTTATCCTTTTCACATAAAAATTCCAAAGTGATCTTCATCATCCAATAGCCTTTATTCATATCTTCTTTATTATTTTAAACAATTTGTTA
The DNA here is from genome assembly GCA_963277665.1 of Viscum album. NCBI lineage: Eukaryota > Viridiplantae > Streptophyta > Magnoliopsida > Santalales > Viscaceae > Viscum > Viscum album. The sequence continues at coordinate 1,705,787,072 of OY728145.1, forward strand.
GGTCAAAGAACATAGTGACACATGTTATAGTCATTAAAAAAAGTTCAACAATTTTCAGACTAATAAACTCAAAGTCTTTAAAACAACATTCTTAAGGGAATAATACTTGATTATTTCTTCTTTATCCATTTTTATAGAAAACATTCACATTTTCATCAATCATGGATATCTTGTATACTTTAGAAAATTCTTTCTTTCTAACTTATTCAATATATTGACATCAATTAAATATTTTAATTCAATCATCCACCATAAAAAACTAATGAAATTTATTTCATTCTATCTTTTTCAATATATTGAAATTAATGAAATCATTCCATTTCATTGAACTCCATTGGAGAATAATAGTAATCCTTTCTTTCTGACTTCTCTAATATATTTATATCAATTAAATCTTGTTATTTCACTTACCACCATTGACAACTAGTGAAAATAATTGACATCAAATACAACTCATATAAAAATTATTCTCTTGAATTTTCATAATAAAACTATATGTATACTCAATCTACACCAACAGCTCATAATTTTTGTGATACATAAAAAATTTATATATCCTCATAGGTGATTAAATTGAACATTAATGAATAATTATCCTAATAGGGATATGAAATATATATATATTATAATATTTCTAGTTTAGAATAATTAAATTAAAATCGTTTTAATATACTAATAAAATTACTTTAGAGATATTTTTAGAGAGGAAAAAGAGAATAACAAAATGAAAGAATAAAATTGAAATGGAAAAGGAAGAAAAATTACCTTAATTAGATGTTTCTCATTTTATATGACCCTTATCATCTTTTAGTCTTAGATTTTTATTATAGAAAAATGTTTCAAAGGATTCTAGATGTGTTATTAGAGGGTAATTTGATAGATTTTGGAAAATGAGATTATTTTGGCTAATGATTTTACATGGTGGTGAGAGGGGGTATTTTTAACATAAATGACATATTTTAAAGTAATTTTTTATTTAATTTCCATTATTTCTTTGTTTTGGGGGTTTCCCAAGATTTTTTAGAGGAAAGGGTGAGTTTTTATGATTTGGGCCAAACCGTGTGCCCATTTCTAGATTTAAAAACCAATTTTGTTTCTTTTATAACTATTTAATTTTTTAATATTTTCACCCATTCAAATTTTTAAATGACCAAACCTGACCTATTAACACAACCATTTCAATTTGGTCCCTTTAGGAGTCCATAATAATGATGGATTTGGGTTTTTATTTAAGGAATTGGGCCATCCTAAAAGCCAATTTTCAGTTTAAAAAAACAATTTATTTAATTAATAACTTATTCAGTTTTAAGGATTTTTTGGTGATTCCAAGTGTCACGCAATCACACTGAACCAGGCCATGCACCCCTCCTATTTCACCCATATTTGGAGCTTGTGTTCATCACTAATTAGTGCAGAACATCATAGGGTTTCTCAAATCGACTAGATTTGAAGAGGTAACTTCTTTCCTTATTAACTCCCTCAATTATTACTCTTTTTCCTCCATTCAGTTAATAATTAGACCCTTACTCCTCTTCTAACCTAAAATCCATGGCATCCCTCCAAGTCGCTCAAGACCTCTTTGGAACCCCATTGGAAGGGGGATTTGGTGGAGGAACTTCAAATAATCTCAAGTAATGGTCTCTCTTCTTTAGTTCATCCACTTTCCATGAAGTTTATTTCAATTTAATTGAAGTTCCAAATGAAAAGGGGGTAGGGTATTGAACCTAGGATTTAACCTTTGGGTTTTTTGGTCAATTATTGTGGTTTGAGGTTCTATCTAAGTCCCTCTTGGTGCGACGGTGGTGCGACTTGATTTTTTTACGGCGATTCAAGGGTTTCCTTTGTTTTGGTAAGTGATTCCAATGTTTATGAAATATTTTTGTATTATCATGTTGTATTTATAATATTTTAAGGTTTATCTAATTGTATTATTACTGAAAAAATTAGTTTTAGTGGTGTTTCTATTGCAATTGAATTTTAAATGCCAATTTTGTGTTAAATTGGGGGTTTTCTAAAGAAATGTTTTGTTGGTGTATTTTAGGATGACCTATAAAGAATTAGTTTTTTTCTTGAACTTTAATAGGTATGAAAGTATTGTTTTTAATTTTTATCCACTTTTTTTCTGCAAAATGGGTTTTAATGGTGTTTTTAAATAATGTGAAGTTTTGGTGCCACTTTTGTGTGAAAATGGAGGTTTTATAAAGTTATCAGATATTTTTTAACATGGGGATGCCCTAATTTTTTTTGTTTTTATTGAAATTTATTGGGATTCCTTTACTTTTTTTATAACTTAAAAGTGTGCACATAATGTACAAGTGGGGTTCTTAAGGGGTTTTGTGTGCAAAACAATATGGGATTTTGAGAAATTGTTTCATAAAAAATCAAAGTGTTTTGTGTGTGTTTTAGGTGCTATAAAATGCGATAGCTAATGTAATGGTTGTATGTGACTATTAGTGGTGTTTTAAATAAAAATGGATATGTGTTACATTATTAAATTGTTTGATCACAAAGGGGGAGGCCCAGGTACCTAGGTGGGGCGGATGTGTACTAGTACGGCTAGTGGACCAAATGAGTTTTGTCACTGTTCCACCTAGATTTTGGATAAAAAAAACACTAAATAAACTATGTTGATAATTATTGGGAAAAAATAGGTTATGATTATGTTCCCTACTGATGGATCATGCATGAGAACAAATTTTACTATGGTTACTTTAAACTAATGTACAAGGTGCATGGGGCCCGAGACTATCTAGTGCCTAAGGGTGTTCCCAATTTTGTTGATCATTGTATTTGTGGTATTAACCCTTGTATTGGGGTGTTTTAGCAGTACTTTAAAGTAGATAACATATCTATTTAAATGTGTGAACGTTCTGAAAATTTTAGCTTGGAAACTATTTTCAATTGAAAGTTTCATTTCATGGAATTTATCAATGCTTTTCTTTGTGTATTAAAACTGCTTTCTTTTTCACATTGTATTGCATGCTCTTTGGAATAATTGTGAGGTATATTGTTTGTATTAGGCTCAAACCCCAATTAAAACCCTTGGGTGTAAGTAGAATTTATTATGCTTGAATTAGATATAGGGAAGGATATGGGTGATGGCAGTTCAGGGTGTTAGTTCTCATCCTTGGTGTAAAGTTGGGGAGATGACTTATGGGTGATGAACCCTTGTCATGTGGAGTCCTTGGGGATGTCTTGATACTATCTTTATTTGTATTTGGACCACTTGTATTGTCTTTAGACCAATGTATTCAGTTATGGTTTTTGCTTAAGACTTGTTTGGCTAAAAAATTTCATATTTATATTATGGATTGTTTTTAATGTTTTATGCTTTCATACTCAGATAAATTGTTCCCATACCAAAATTAATTATACTTGGGAACTTTTTCCAACCCATGGGGATAGGTAATGCCCTTCGGGGCTTTCCACAGGCCTGGTTTGGTGCTGGTAATAGTGGTGACCAGATTCATTTTGTGACAAAATGGTATCAAAGGAGGTTAATGTTTTTGGGTTACATTGATATTTTGAGATGAGTCAGGATAGATAAGAGCTAGGAATATTGAGGCTCGGGGTTTTGGTTGTGAGTATAGTGCCAAGCCTGCACCTCTCATGGTAGACCTTGAGTCACCAGGGGATGTTGGAATTTATGGATTGACTTCACTTCCAGGTGAGACGTGTGGGCTACAGACCACACATAAACATCAGGCATAGGTGGAGTTATTGTTTTTTTATTACTATAATGTGTTTAGATTATTTATATTTGATATATTTGATTAAATTGTTTTATAATTTTGGTATTGATTATTGTTTTTTGACTATTGAATTTTGTAGCAACAAGCCTCCCCAGAAAGCTCCCACGCACCCACGGGAGGAATCCGAAGAGAGTTCTCCCACACTGATTGATCAGAGGCTAGTTGAGAATGTGTTACGGTGTATCCAATATCTAGGGAAGGACCGAATTCTGATCCTATACCATCTATAGCATAAGAGATGGGTCCTGAAAAAGATAAATCTCAAGAGTTTCTGAAAAAACAAGCCTTCTACCTTCTGAGGCAGCTTAGAGCCCTAGGAAGCAGAGGAATGGATTAAGAAGATCGAGCGTATGTTTGAGTTTCTAAAGACACCCGAGGAGCTCTGGGTGAAGTGTGAATCCTTTCCGTTGGAGGTTACCAGTCGTAAGTGGTGGGAGTCAATGCTTCAGACTGGGAAGAATGATCAGATGTGTTGGGGAGATTTCAAGGCCATATTCAATGAACAGTACTGCCCTGAGGTTTTGGCATATGCCAGGTCAAGAGTGTTTATAGACCTTGTTTAGGGGAATATTTCTGTGATGGAGTATTCCAACCGTTTCACTAAGTTGGTTCGGTATTCCCCTAAAGTCTTATCGAATGAACAATTGAAGGCCCCAAAACTTGAGAAAGACTTGCGACCAGAGATATACTCCCATGTTTTCTTATTCAAGATGAGGACCTATGCTATGGTTGTTGAACATGAATGTATAGTGGAGATTTATAGGAAAGTCAGGGCTAGTTTCTCTGGTTCAATATCATTAGTAGGAAGTGGAAGCTTTTCAGGGAATAAAAGGAAGTGGGAGGAATAGCTGAAGAAAGTAGGTGGCAGTTCAAAACACTCCTCCAAGCAATTTTCATCCTGGGCTTCTGATGCGAGATCAGTCATGTGCCACCAGTGTGGGAAACTGGGGAACATTCGACGAGCATGCCCACTTCCTTCGAAGACATGTTACTAGTGTAGTGGTTTGGGGAATTTTAAGTACTTCTATGGGGTGACACGTCCACTTTCAAGTGAGGCAGGGTCAATTTCTTCAAGAGGAGTCCCAACACAGTCCGAGCCATCAAGGACTGAGGGATCTTGATTTTGAGGCCATGGTGGTAGGGATGGGTCATATTCTGAGCATATCTAGTTCATGGAACATCCAAAGACTAGTGGTCATCATCAGGTTGAGACCATACATCTCCATGCAGTGGATCAAGCATCGGAAGAATCAAGGGTTGGACCGTCGACAGTTCGAGGTACCATTCTGATCGTATCTTATATAGCTGCTATACTTTTTGATACTAGAGCCTCTGTTTCATTAATTTATTCCTGTTTTGTGTACATTCTGAACATTCCAACGAAGTTGTTGTCTTTCGGGATGGAGTTTGTTACACCGCTGGGAAAGAAGAAGTAGGGTCTCAGGTTCCCATCGTGTGCGATTTCCATGTCAGGGGTCAAGATAGAGTGGGACCTCTTGGTCTTAGACATTGATATTTTTGACATCTTATTTGGAATGGATTAGCTAGTACACTTCTAAGCACACACTAATTTCTACAGACGGTGAGTGAGTTTCACGGAACCTGATGGGAGTCGTCGGGTTTTTTATAGAGAATGGAATCCTCGGTCGAGTCGCGTAGGGCCTCCACTCAAAGATTTAGGAAGTCTTATATTCCATTTTTCTTTGCTCGTGATATAGGAAGATGGAATTTCCATTGACAGTGAACTACCTCATGTTGTGAATGAGTTTCCAGAGGTATTTCTGAATGCTTTTTCAGGTTTTCCCCCAGAGCGGGATGTGGAGTTTTAGATTGATCTGGCACTGGGAACACAACCTATATCTCTTCCCTTATATCGTATGCCCCCCAACCAGCTAAGGGAATTAAAGATACAACTGGAAGACTTAGAATCCAAAGTATTAATTCACCCGAGCATCTCTCCTTGGGCCGCACCTGTGTTGTTCACGAAAAGGCTGATGGATCTCTCCAGTTTTACATTGACTACCAAAATCTGAATAAGGTAACAATCAAGAACAAATACCCTTTTTCTAGAATAGATGATTTTTTCAATAAGTTTAAGGGAGAACAGTGGTTCTCAAAGATAGACCTGCATTCGGGGTATCATCAACTCAGGGTGAAGGAGTTAGATATCCCAAAGACAGCCTTCCGAAGCAGGTACAACCACTTTGAGTATTTGGTCATGACCTTCAGATTTACCAATGCTCCAAAATTATTTATGCAACTGATGAATAGGGTGTTCCATAAATATCTTGATTTTTTCGTTGTGGTGTTCGTGGATGACATTATAGTATACTATGGTTCTAAGGAGGAACACAAACATCACTTACGGATCATTTTGGGAACCCTGTGGGATAACTGACTCTATGAAAAGTTTTCAAAGTTCACATTTTGGATTATGGAAGTGTGATTTATGGGGAATGTGATCTATGAGAAAGGGGTTTTAGTGAACCCTGAGAAGATTAGTGTGGTTATGTCATGGGTTTAGTGGAAGAATGTGTTTGAGTTCAGAAGTTTCCATGGCCTGACTGGTTATTAAAGGATATTTGTTTGGGATTTCTCTCAGCTTGCTTCACCGATGACTGCGCTCACCCGGAAAGGGGTGAAGTTTGTATGGGCCCCATAATGTTCAGAATAGTTCTAGGAGCTGAAGAGGCATCTGAATACCGCCCCCCATGTTGATTTTTCCAGAGGTTGGAAAGGGGTATGTGGTCTATTATGATGATTCAGGTATGGGTCTTGGGTGCGTGCTTATGCAGGATGATCATGTGGTGGTGTATGGATCTCGTCAACTCCGAACACACGAAAATAACTACCCAACCCATGAATTGGAGTTGGTAGTGGTGATGTATGCTTTGAATACTTGGTGTCACTATCTCTTTGGGGAGAAGTTTGTGGTCTACTCTGATCACAAAAGCTTGGCCTATATCTTCTCACAGAAGGACCTCAACATGAGGCAACATCATTGTATTGAGTACTTGTAGGTGTTCGACTTTGACATTGTCTATACCCCAAGAAAGGGTAATGTGGTGGCCGACGCTTTGAGAATAAGAGTTCTAGTGTAGGCTTTGAGGAATTCCATTGATGAGTGGTCTTTGATGGGGCTCTTTTCTCAGATGCATGTTGAGACGAGGGAACACAGTGGAGGTGCATTCTTGGTGAGAATCCAGTTGAATCCTTCTCTGCTGGAGTTGATTTGGTAGGAATAGCCCAGTGATGATCTTTTTCAGCAGTCGAAGCAGTTTCTTCATGGCGAGTAGACATCCTCTGATTGGTCGTCGTCTCCCAATGGCATCTTGTGCTTCAAGGGCCATTCAGTAGTGCCGGTATCTCTGCCAAAGGTGGTGATGGAGGACATCCACTAGTATTTGTGGGATATCCATTCGGATGCCACCAAGATGTATTATGATTTCTGTCGATAGTTCTTGTGTCCTGATATGTGATGAGACATATCAGACTTTGTATCGAGATGCTATACATTCCAGCAGGTGAAAGCAGAGCATTAAAGGTCCCCCTATTTACTCCAGCCATTACCCATTCCTACCTAGAAGTGGGAAGAGGTCACCATGGACTTTATTATTGGCTTACCTCATACACCTCAGGGTAAGAATTCCATTTGGGTGGTTATTGATCGTCTGCACAAATCATCCCACTTCATTCCGATCAGAGATACAACTAAAGTGGATGAGTTGGTCTGTTTGTATCTTCAGGAGGTGGTGAGACTCCATGGTGTGCCATCAGAAGTTGTCTCAGATAGAGACTCCCATTTCACTTCTTAGTTCTAGGAAGGCCTTTATAAGGCCTTGGGGTATCATATTAATATAAGCACAGAATACCAACCTCAGATGGATGGTCAGATAGAGCAGGTGAATCAGATTTTGGAGAACATGCTCCGTGCATGTGTTTTGGACTTTTGAGGTTCCTAAAATAGCTATTTGGGGTTGGTTGAATTTTATTATAATAACAGTTATCAATCCTCGATTCTAATGGATCCTTTTGAGGTGCTCTATGTTCGACCTTGTTGGTCACCCCTCTGTTGGGTTGAGGTAGGTGAGACCTAACTGCTGGAGCTGAGTCTTGTGCAGGAGATGTCTGAGAAGGTCAATTTGATCAGGAAACATTCATTGACAACTCATATTTTCCCTAAATCATATACTGACTGGAAGCATCGAGACCTATAGTTTTCTATGGGTGATAGGGTATTCTTGAAAGTGGCCCCTCGTCTGGGCCATCGTCAATTAGGGAAGTAAGGGAAGCTGATGCTGTGATATGTCAGCCCTTTTGAGATCACTGAGAATATTGGAAAAGTGGCATATAGGTTGGCCTTACCTTCCCAATTAACGTCTATCCATATCGTCTTCCATGTCTCCCAGTTGAAGAAATACAACCCGAATCCGTCCCATGTGCTGAGTTGGGAAGAACTGGATATCAAGCCTAACTTGTCAATTTATGAGCGGCCAGTGCAAATAATGGAATCCCAAGAGAAGGTTCTTTGAGGGAATTCTATTCTGCTAGTCTGGGTTTGTTGGAAGCCTGACAATGATACACATGAGACATGGGAGTGAAAGTCTTGGGTTGAAGAAGAGTATCCATTCCTATTTTTCGATCAAGCATCAGGTTGAATTTTCAGGTTCGAAAGTTTTCATGGTGGAGATAATTGTCACATAAATGAAATATTTTAAAGTTATTTTTCATTTAATTTACATTCTTGTTTTGTTTTTGGGTTTCCCAAGTTTTTTTGAGGAAAGGGTGAGTTTTCATGATTTGGGAAAAACTGTGATCCCATTTCTAGATTTAAAAACCAATTTTGTTTCTTTTATAACTATTTCATTTTTAAATATTTTGAACCCATTACAATTCTTAAATGGGATCCCCTAACCTATTAACACCCCCATTTCAATTTGAACCCTTTAGGAATCCATAATAATGGTAGATTTGGGTTTTTATTTAAGGAATTGGCCCAGCCCGAAAGCCCATTTCTTATTTTTAAAAATATTGTTTAATTAATAACTTATTCAATTTTAAGGATTTTTTTGGTGATTATAAGTGTCACCCAATACCACTGAACCCAAAAATGCTCCCCTCCTCCTTTCCACCTCTTTGGAGCTTGTTTTCATCACAAATTAGTGCAAAACATCAAAGGGTTTCTCAAATTGACGAGATTTGAAGAGGCAACTTCTTCCCTTCTTAACTCTCTCAATTCTTATTCTTTTTCCTCCATTTAAGTTTCTAATTTGAACCTTCCTCCTATTATTAGAACCTAAAATCCATGGAATCCCTCCAAGTCACTCAAAACTGATTTGGAACCCCATTTGAAGGGGGATTTGGTGGAGGAACTTCAAAGAATCTCAAGTAAGTGTCTCTCCTCCTTAGTTTCTCCCCTTTCCATGAAGTTTATTTCAATTTCATTGAAGTTACAAAGGACCAGGGGGTAGGTTTTAGAACCTAGGGTTTAACCTTGGGTTTTATTGGTCAATTATTGTGGTTTTCGGTTTGATCTAAGTCCCTCTTGGTGTGGCAGTGGTGCGAATTGATTTTCTTACATTAATTCAAGCATTTCCTTTATTTTGGTAGGCGATTCCAATGTTTATGAAATATTTTTATATTATCATGCTGTATTTATCATATTTTCAGGTTTATCTTATTTTATTATTGCTTCAAAAATTAGTTTTAGTGGTGTTTCTATTGAAATTGAATTTTAAATTCCAATTTGGTGTGAAATTGGAGGTTTTCTAAAGAAATATTTTATTGGTGTACTTTGGGATGCCTTATAAATACTTAGTTGTTTTTATTGAACTTTAATAGGGCTGAGAATATTGTTCTGAATGTTTATCCCATTTATTTGTTACTGTGAAAATGGGTTTTAATAGTGTTTGTAAAGAAAGTGAAGTTTTGGTGCCAGTTTTGTGTGAAGATAGAGGTTTTACAAAGTTATCACTTCTTGTTTAACATGGGGCTACCATAAAATTGATGTTTTTGTTTTCATTGAAATTTATTGGGCGGCCTTTACTATTTTTGTAACTTAAAAGTGTGTACATAGTGTAAAGGTGGGGTTATTAAGGGGTTTTGTGTGCAAAATAATACAAGATTTTGAGAAATTGTTTCATAAAAAAAACAAAGTGTTTGTTGTGTGTTTTAAGTGGTAAAAAATGTGATAGATACTGAACTGAGTGTATGTGACCATTAGTGGTGTTTTAAATAAAAATGGATATGTTTTTCATGCTGAAATTGTTTGAGCACAAATGGGTAAGCCTAGGTACCTTGGTGGGGCGAATGTGTACAAGTACGGCTAGTAGATCAGATGGGTTTTGTCCCTGTTCCAACTAGAATTTGGATAAATACAACTCTAAATAAACTTTTTGGATGATTATTGGAGACCACTAGGTTATGAGTATATTCCCTACTAGTTTCTTATGCATGATAATGGATTTTACTATGGTTACTTTACACGGAGGTACGATGTGCATGGGGCCCGAGACTATCTCAGGCCTAGGGGTGTTCCGGATTTTGTTGCTCATTGTATTTGTGGTATTTGACCTTGTATTGGGGTTTTTTGGCATTAATTTATAGTATATAACATTTATATTTAAATTTGTGAATGTTATGGAAATTTTAGCTTGAAAATGGGTTTCAATTGAAAGTTTCATTTCTTGGAATTTGTCACTGCTTTTATTTGCATATTAAAACTACTTGCTTTTTCACATTGTATTGCATGCTCTTTGGAGCCATTGGGTGGAATACTATTGGGCATAGTATCACACCCTACTTACACACCTTGGGTGTAATTAGACTTTATTATGCTTGACTTAGGTAAAGGGAAGGCTATGGGTGATGGTGGTTCAGGGTGTTAGTTCCCATCCTTGGTGTAGAGTTGTGGAGACGGCTTGTGGGTGATGACCCCTTGTCATGTGGAGTCCTTGGGGATGTCTTGATATTGTATTTTTTTTGTATTTGGACCAAATTTATTGTCTTTAAACCAATGTATTCATTTTTGTTTTTTTCTTAAGACTTGTTTGGCTCGAAAATTTCAGATTTATATTATGGATTGTTTTTAATGTTTTATGCTTTCATACTCAGGTAAATCGTTCCCAAACCTAAATTAATGATACCTGGGCACTTGTTCTAGACTGTGAGGATAGGGAACGCCCTTCAGGCCTTACCACGGATTGGGTTTGGTGCTGGAAATAGTGCCAACCAAATTCGGTTCATGACCATATTTATACTTGAAGGGAAGGGAATTTTAGGTTAAATTAATAAACAAAATAATATTTCAAGAGTAAGAATTTATATAGTGGTCTTATTTTATTTTATGAATATAAAATGATTATAAAAAAATGTTTTAATGTATTTGAAAAAATTTAAACACTAAATTTATTAGTTTATTTAAATTAATGGTATGAAAAATAAAAAATCATTTTAAGGGAATAAATAAAATTTTATAGTATTAATATTTTTTTTATATTTGTAAAATATATTTATTATTTTCAAATGAATATTTAGTCATATTAAACCTTTTTAGTTGATAATTATTTTTTAAATTATTAGGTTGTTATCACATCATTATTATGTTAAAAAAAAGGCATTTGAAAAACTGTTTTTCATTATTTATTTAAAAATAGATGTTTTTAGAAAAATTCTATATCACTCTTAGATAATTTCAACATGTCAGTTCAAAAAATGAAACCAATTTTATTAATTTTTTTTAATCATATGCTATTTTTATTTTTAAACATTAACATTAATATATTGTTTTTTATATAATATTTTAAAATATTATTTTCTTCATTTAAACTTACACTCTCACTGCTTTTTTAAAATTGAATATCACTTTTATGTTATATATATATTAATCATATAAAATATCATTTACATATCATTTTATAATTATAATTTTCAAGATACCATTCTATTGGTTATGTTACTATTTTAAATGTCATATTAAATTTATACTTCCTTTAAATACCTTTTATATACTTTATTAATAATTAATAGATTTTCCCCCATAGTTATTTACACCCTTACAAAAATTTCTATAATATTTCTAATATTTTTTTTATTTTTCTATTTTTTAAGTGATGATGATAATTCTAAGAGACTATGAATTTATTGATTTTATAATTTTTGGTATGTTATTTATTTTTATATATAATATCATTATACTATTTTTTTAGAGACTCAAAGCTTGAAGTACATAGAAATTACATTACTTTTTTGGAATACTTAATACATAATAAAAACAGACACACAAGGACCATAATAGTTTAGTGTCTTTGGAAACTTGTAATGTAATCTTCTAATCGTGGTGAAAGATCTTCAACATCTCCCATAAAGAACTTCCCTTTTTTTCTTACCTAAAACCTTTCTTTATATCCTGGGGAAAAGAAAACATAAAAAGGTTGAGCTCAAATGATCATTAAGGGTAAGCATGGATAAAATAAAACAAATCATATAAATTTGAACTTAAAAACATGAACATAATGTTTAAACATCAAAAGCTTGAGCAATGGCATAAAACATGGAAGTACGTAAGACATAGATCATAAAGAAACAGTAAGAATGATAAAATAGCATGGGAATAAAACCTGTAATTTTGGAAACTATTAAGAACATGTTATGATTTCCATAGTAGCCAAGACATTGTTGCCAAGACCATCTTAGTGGACAAAGTCCCTTTCTGAATCGAGTTCACTCCTCGTTTCAGTACTGTAACACTGAACCAGATTAACATACCATTCCAGCCATGTCTATCTCATTAGATATAAATCTTTACCCAATGAATTGGAGGGAGATATAGGTTCCACCCATATCATAATGAAATCATTCTTATTTGTGGCACAAAATAAACAGGCATCATTCATAATAACCCAACAAATAAAATAGGTTTCATAAACATCATCCCATCATTACATAATCCATATAAAAGAAATGGATATAATTTCATAATAAGAAAAGTGAAACCATGTAAATCATAGAGACTTTATACTTGAAACATACACATATGAAATAATTTCATCTTATATGGAAAATGGTTTTGATAAAACAGTTGTAATGAATTCTTGAGGAAAATATCCTTTCTTCTTCAAAATCAATTTCTTTTCACAAAACGTCATGAAATTTTATAATAAAGAGATTTTTTTGAAAATAGTCATGAAATATTTTGGAGGAAGCTTCAGGAAAATAAGGCTTCATAAAACTGTAAAAATACGTTCACATCGTATAAGTTAAAAATAACAATCTCTTCGTACTTTTGTGAGAAAAGTCAAAAAGTACCTCGTATGGTAAACAAAAGAAAGATTCCTTCCATACGATGTGGTAAAAGTAAGAAAGGGGTAAAAATGTCTTTAAACATACATGGAAGGAAATTAAAAATTTTATGAAAACATTTTGAGAACATATGGACATGGATAATAAACATAACCCCTAGTAAATACTTACGAATAAACAATCTCAGATAAGAATGAGATTGGAATAATTATCCCTTACCTTAGGTCCGATATGCTTCTTATGGATCCGAACATCCTGTATAATGATTTAAATAATGTCATTTACTTACTAAATAATCATATTCATTGTTATGATATCATATATGTTTCACTTATGACTTTATATTACCTGTTCTTTTGTAAATTCCATGTTAAAGCAGCGTTTTGGGTAAAATCATTTCATTTATCGTATGTGTTTAGACTTGTCTTTCTTGATATTATTACTTATATCCTGATTTAAATAATTCCATAATGTAAAAAATGATTTATATATAATATATATGCATCATATACATATATATTATTGATCGATAAAAGGAATGAAATATACTATTCATGGAGACGAAAGGCCGTACGTACGCATGAACGCTATTTTCGTTTCCTTATTGAATGTAATGGAAGTAAGTAGATGATATATATATATATATATATATATATGTATACATAAATCCAATAGATTAATTATGTCATATATTTCATTATTATTCATTATATATACTTTATAATCATTCTTGAAGGGTTAATAATGGAAAATGAATCTCATCGCGTTCGTGGAGACGGTATTCTGTACGTACGCACGAGCGATGATATCATTCCCATGATCGTGGAATTGTATTGGAGTGTATGTATACTATTTAAGAATCAATAAAACTTTACAATAATGATATATAGTTATTTATTTGCACCATTATACCCATCCAAGTAAGGTGGTGGTGGGAAAATAGATTACACCATGACGTGGAGACGGTATTCCGTACGTACGCACGTGCGGTGATTTCATTTTCCATAGGATGGATAGATGGTGAAATAGGGTTGTTTAATACTTATAATAACATATCAGTATATGAGTTATAATGATGTTATTACTTAATAATGAAACAACTAAAGAAGAAGAAGTGGAAGAAGAAATAAAGTTGAAAGAATCAGTAACGGACATTACCTCTTCTTTGAAGCGCCCCCTTTTAGGGCACTAAAATTGGTATTTGAAGAAGACCAGGACCTATAGGATGTTTATACGGAATTGGAAAAGATAATTTGGTAGTGTTTTGCCAAGCTTGAAGGCTCAAAGTGGTGTGAGGAAGAGAGGGAGGATGTGCCCTTTTATAAGGGAGGGGAGGGGCACCTTTAGAAAAACTAAAAATATTATTTTATTATAAAGTCATATTCAGTTTTTAATATCTCAAAATTGATTAATTTATAAGACAAGGTGGGTATGGGTATAAATAATATCATCCAATATAATTTATACAGTTTTAGGTTTCTATTTTAACCTTATCATTTAGATTTAACTTTAAGTTAAATAATTTTACTTTTACCGTGTCTTCTTGTTTTCTTACACTACAAGGTTAATAAAATTACTATAACAGGCCAAATGAACCCCAAGTTTTTTATTATTAATTTATATAACCTTATCAAAGTCATTTTTTCAAACCTTAGATTTTTAGGAATAAAATAACAATTAATAATATAATATTTGTTTTAAAAACTATTTTATGTCAATTTTGACACTATTTGGTAATTGATTTTTATGAAAATCATAACAGAAATATTAGTTCTAAAAAAGTTATTTAAATCAATAATAACATGTCATAGTAACATATAAAATTATTGGAATTTAGAAAAAGTCTCAAATTACATTTATTTGGGTATTTATAACATTAATTATGTCAATATTTCATTAATAATATAATTACTGCATCATCATTGTGTCATAAATAAATTAAATTATTTAGTGTCTAAAAATTATAAATAAAATAAAATTATGTAGGAAATATTTTTATCTTTCTAATGAGTATTTATAGTCGAATTTATTTTATGTATAACCCTATATTAAAGATGATTTAGTTATTAAACTTTGATTTTAACTATTTTAACCCTTCTTTAAATAAATTAATAATAAATGTCCTAATCTAATCCATGTGGGCCTAAATGGTAATATTTTATTAATAAGTTTGTTTTTGGTCGAATTACACTTATACATTATAACTAGGACATGTGTTAGGGTAATAATAATATCATTTTTACCCTTAATTATCCTATTTACTTTTAAGCGTGGTAAAAAAAAGTAAAAAGTTACTATTCACCAAAAATTATTTTCATCTCATTGAACCACATTTTAGTCCTTGATATTAACCGTGTCTCTCGGATTTTTTGAAATTCCACTCACAGAAGCGGTAAAATTATGTTTTATATAAATTTACAAATTCTCCTAGGAGGTGGGTAAAAGACGGTGAAAAGTTCAATAAAATTTTTATATATCTAAAATTATTATAAAATGACCCCAATGGATTGCATTGAACTTATATAGGTATTATGTATCGATTTTGACCTAAAATAAATTTAAATAAAATAAATATTTATTTAAATAAAAAGTCGGTTTTTAAATAGTAACCCAGTGTTTTCACTATTCATCAAAAATTGAAAGTTTTCAGAAAAATACCAAAATTTCACCCTAGGATAATTTCGATATTCCGAATCCAAAAATGAAGTCCATTTTGAAAAATAAAATTTATAAAATTTCAAAAAGTGGTTATTACTATTCCTAACGACTAGTTTTAGTAATATTTTAATAGCATATTATTGTTTAGTGAAACTCGGTATTACGTACAACGCAAGATATCGAGGAAGGTCGCGATTGCGTATAAAGCAAGACAAGTCCAGGTTGATTGTTGTGAAAGAATCCTTCGTTGTTTTGTATAATATAATTCAACCATATTTCATTTATACATTGAATATATATATATATATATATATACACACACACACTCAATGTTGCATAAAATGACTTCTATCAAACGAACTTGATATTTTGTGTAACATGATCCAAGAATAGTGTTGCGTATAGTGCAAGATAATATGATGTATAACACAAGCTAATCTTAGTGTAGTGTATAATAGAACACATCATAGATATTAAAAATAATATATCTCATAAAATCTCGGGTTGTTACATTCTACCCCCCTTAAAATGAATTTCGCCCTCGAAATTTGTTGGGGATATAAATGGTTTTCTACTTGAAAGTATCTTTAATAGAAACCCACATCGTAAAAAGTAACAACAAAACATAAATTTAAAAACTAAAGTATGAAATGTAACGGTTACCCAAATTAACTAATCATTTGGGTTTCCACATAGGAGAAAATAGGTGAAAATATGGATATGGAGGAGAAATCTAATCATCATGTTCTGATGGAGAGTGTTAGAGGACATGGCTATGATAAAGCCAACTGTCACAAATCCATAAATTTGTGATGATCTAAGGTACCATCTGATTCATCAGATATGAGAGTACCAGGACAACATTTTTGGCGTTCAAGATAATTTCCCTAATGTTGAAGAATTTGAATTAGAAGAATACTTACTTTACTTCGGTACAATCTCACCGTTGTTTGTGCCTTAAACAATTTTCACTTCATCTCTTAAAGAAATGAAGTTGAATTTTTAATTCATGAAGTGTTATCAGATCATGTGATAGAATGATGGGTCATTCCATCTGTTTCAAACAAAAGGTTAGAAAAAGTTATCAAATATACATAAGTCCATATATGGTGTGGTTAATCATATACGATTCCAAAAATGAACTTATACTTCATATATCATACCGATTAATAAAATAAAACTAGTTTCTACTAACCAAGGGACTTCCTGTAGGCCAGTGGTAGGCGATAAAAGCCAGTCACACTTCGATTGTGGGTTTGATTCCCATAGCCTTGTCCGATGCAATGGGATGTCGCCCATCCTACAGGTTGTCCTTTTTCTAAAACTACATTACTATAACATCCCATCAATAATATCAAAAAAAGTTATATCCTTAAACAATACTAACTTATGTCCAACATAATCTATTCCAATCTTTAGGATTATCTAATATACTTCGGTCCAAGATCCTAGTATAAAGAAAATGATTACCTGAAATGTCACATAACAATCACATGAATGCCATCATTTTTCCCCAATATATCATAAGATATATCTTGTTGGTCAAATTACAAACATGTTAATACCTTAATCATGTATTCTTTTGAAGAATGAATACCCATTGAAACTTAGTGAAAACATGAATGTTGTTAAATTTTAAAACTTTCCACATACCAAAATCCCAAAAATTCTATATACTCAAACCATAATATCACTTAGTCCTTATATCAGTCATGAGCTCATGAATACAATCAAACATCTCATTATCTTCTTATCAATTCATTATGCACATATCATCTACTTTCGAAAAATATATGAATAACTTTTCATGGTTACCGGTACCATATAATTTCAAATACTTTAGGAAAAACAATAGTGTAACAATACTTAGATGATTCTTTATTCAATAATACCATTAACTATACAATCATTCCACTACCTTCTTAAACCAATACCTGAGCTTCATCATTTCTTTCATCTCATATTTCATTTTTAGTATCTTCATCATCATCCACATAAATACTACCCATATGACCATTCTGATTCTCTTCATGAGATTTTCCCTTAGGGCATTGGTTTGAATAATGCCCATACATTCCACATTTAAAACATCTAATCATTGTTGATGTCGTAGAAATACTATTATCCTTGTCCATGGTGTTAAATGAACCTTTTCCTTTGCACTTACTGGATTTGTGTCCTTCTTTTCAACACCCAAAGCATCTTCCAGTTCCTTTAAAATAATCTCCCCGATGCCTCTTCCCACATGATTTACATGAGGGAAATTGAACTTTCTTTCCTCTATGATCATCATGAAACTCCATCTTTCTCTTATTATCTAAGTCGGGAAACTTACCAAAGTTGAGATTATTGATCATATTATGAGATTTACGATTAGGCATAATAACGATGTTTGGACTTACAAATCCCGTTTCATTTGGTTGCTCATGAAGAATATCATTCCATTGTCTGTCATATCATCCATTATTGTGAATCTTCCTGTTTCCAGCCATTTTCTAAAACCCCAAAAAAAATGTGAGAGGCAAAAATCATGCTAGGAAAAAAGCATAATAAAGGGGGAGTACCCAAAATATCTAACATATTAGGTTAAATTCTAAGATCATTAACGTAGTTCTAGGACTATATCCTATACGTATACTTATCCTTAGGGACATCCCTAGACATACCTTAGAAATATCTCTAGGGATCTCACTAACATTTTTGCATCCTAGTTTCCAAAGGTTGACTAAACCTTTCCTCTGATACCAACTGTAGAGACCCAAATCTTGACGTACATAGACATTACATTACTTTTGCGGAATACATAATACATAATAAAAACAGACACACAAGGAATGTAATAGTTTAGTGTCTTTGGAAACTTGGAACGTAATCTTCTAATCGTGGTGAAAGATCTTCAACATCTCCCACAAAGAACATTCCCTTTTTTTTCTTACCTAAAACATTTCTTTATATCCTGGGGAAAATAAAACATAAAATGGGTGAGCTCAAATGCTTAGTAAGGGTAAGCATGGATAAAATAAAACAAATCATATACATTTGAACTTAAAAACATGAACATAATGTTTAAACATCAAAAGTTTGAGCAATGACATAAAACATGGAAGTACGTATGGCATAGATCATAAAGAAACAATAAGAATGATAAAATAGCATGGGAATAAAACATGTAATTGTGGAAACCATTAAGCACATTTTATGATTTCCATAGTAGCCAAGGCATTACTGCCAAGACCATCTTAGTGGACAAAGTCCATTTCTGAATCGAGTCCACTCCTCGTTTCAGTCCTGTAACACTGAACCAGATTAACTTACCGTTCCAGCCATGTCTATCTCATGAGATATAAATCTTTACCCAATGCATTGGAGGGATATATAGGTCCCACCCATCTCATAATTAAATCATTCTTACTTGTGCCACAAAATAAACATACATCATTCATAATAACCTAACAAATAAAATTGGTTTCATAAACATCATCCCATCATTACATAATCTATATAAAAGAAATGGATATCATTTCATAATAAGAAAAGTGAAACCATGTAAATCATAGAGACTTTATACTTGAAACATACACATTTGAAATAATGTCATCTTAGATGGAAAATGGTTTTGATAAAACACTTGTAATGAATTCTTGAGGAAAATATCCTTTCTTCTTCAAAATCAATTTATTTTCACAAAACGTCATGAAATTTTAAAAGAAAGATATTTTGTTGAAAATAGTCATGAAATATTTTGGAGGAAGCTTCATGAAAATAAGGCTTTATAAAACCGTAAAAATACTTTCACACCATATAAGTTAAAAATAACAATCTCTTTGTACTTTTGTTGGAAAAGTCAAAAAGTACCTCGTATGGTAAACAAAAGAAAGATTCCTTCCATACGATGTGTTAAAAGTAAGAAAAGGGTAAAAATGTCTTTAAAAATACATGTAAGTAAAGTAAAAATTTTATGAAAGCATTTTGAGAACATATGGACATGGATAACAAACATAACCCCCAGTAAATACTTACGAATAAACATTCTCGGATAAGAATGAGATTGGAATAATTATCCCTTACCTTAGGTCTGATATGCTTCCTATGGATCCAAAACTCCTGTATAATGATTTAAATAATGTCATTTACTTATTACATAATCATATTAACTGTTATGATATCATATATGTTTCACTTATGACTTTATATTACCCATTCTTTTGTAAATTCCATGTTAAAGCAACGTTTTGGGTAAAATCATTTCACTTATCATGTGTTTTGACTTGTCATTCTTGATATTATTACTTATATCCTGATTTACATAATTCCAGAATGTAAAACATGATTTATATATAATATATATTCATAATATACATATATATTATTGATCTATAAAAGGAATGAAATACACCATTCATGGATACGGTAGGCCGTACGTACGCATGAACGCTGTTTTCGTTTCCTTATTGAATGGAATGGATGTAAGTAGATGATATATATATATATGTATACATAAATAAATTATCTTCATTATGTCATATATTTCATTATTATTCATTATATATACTTTATAATCATTCTTGAATGGTTAATCATGGAAAATGAATCTCATCACGTTCGTGGAGACGGTATTCCGTACGTACGCATGAGCGATGATATCATTAACATGATCGTGGAATTGTATTGGAGTGTATGCATACTATTTTAGAATCAATACCACTTTACAATAATAATATATAGTTATTTATTTGCACCATTATACCCATCCAAGTAAGGTGGTGGTGGGAAAATAGATTACACCACGACATGAAGACGGTATTCCGTACGTACGCACACGCGGTGATTTCATTTTACGTAGGATGGATAGATGGTGAAATAGTGTTTTTCATACTTATAATAACATATCAGTATATCAGTGATACTTATGTTATTACTTCATAATGAAACAACTAAATAAGAAGAAGTGGAAGAAGAAATAAAGTTGAAAGAATCGGTAACGGACATTACCTCTTCTTTGAAGCGCCTCCTTTTAGGGCACTAAAATTGGTATTTGAAGAATACCAGGACCTCTAGTATGTTTCCAGGAAAGTGGAAAAGAGAATTTGGCAGGGTTTGGCTGAGCTTGAAGGCTCAAAGTGGTGTGAGGAAGAGAGGGAGGAGGTGCCCTTTTATAAGGGAGGAGAGGGGCACCTTTGGAAAAACTAAAAATATTATTTTATTATAAAGCCATATTCGGTTTTTAATAGATCCAAATTGATTAATTTCGAATCTAAGGTGGGGATGGGTCGAAAGAATATCACCCAATAGAATTTAGACAAGTTTAGATTTCTATTTTAACCTTATCATTTAGATTTAACTTTAAGTTAAATAATTTTACTTTTACCATGTCTTCTTGTTTTTCTTACACTATAAGGTTAATAAACATACTATAACAGGCCAAACGAACCCCAAGTTGTTTATTATTAATATATATAACATTATATAAGTTATTTGGCCGAACAGTAGATTTTTAGGAATAAAATAACAATTAATAATATAATATTTGTTTTAAAAACTATTTTATGTCAATTTTGACACTATTTGGTAATTGATTTTTTTGAAAATCATAACAGAATGATTAGTTCTAAAAAATTTAATTAAATCAATAATAACTTGTCATATTAACATATAAAATTATTGTAATTCATAAAAAGTCTCAAATTACATTTATTTGGGTATTTATAACATCAATTAGGTCAATATTTCATTAATAATATAATTACTGCATCATCATTGTGTCATAAATAAATTAAATTATATTATGTCTAAAAATTATAAATAAAATACTATTATGTATTAAATATTTTTATCTTTCTAATGATTATTTATAGTCGAATTTATCTTATGTATAACCCTATATTAAAAAATTATTTAGTTATTAAACTTTGATTTTAACTATTTTAACCCTTCATTAAATAAATTAATAATAAATGTCCTAATCTAATCCATGTGGGCCTAAATGGTCATATTTTATTCCTAAGGTTTTATTGGTCGAATTACTCTTATCCAATAGAATTAGGACATGTGTTAGGGTAATAATAATATCTTTTTTACCCTTAATTACCCTATTTACTTTTAACCGTGGTAAAAAAAGTAAAAAGTTACTATTCACAAAAAATTATTTTCATCTCATTAAACCACATTTTAGTCCTTGATATTAACCATGTCTCGGATTTTTTGAAATTCCACTCACAGAAGTGGTAAAATTATGTTTTATGTAAATTTTCAAATTCTCCTAGGAGGTGGGTAAAAGACGGTGAAAAGTTCAATAAAATTTTTATATATCTAAAATTATTATAAAATAACTCCAATGAATTGCATTGAACTTATATAGGTATTATGTATCAATTTTACCTAAAATAAATTTAAATAAAATAAATAATTATTTAAATAAAAAGTCTGTTTTTAAATAGTAACCCAGTGTTTTCACTATTCATCAAAAATTGAAAGTTTTCAGAAAAATACCAAAATTTCAACCTAGGATAATTTAGATATTCTGAATCCAAAAATGAAGTCCATTTTGAAAAATAAAATTTATAAAATTTCAAAAAGTGGTTAATACTATTCATAACGGCTAGTTTTAGTAATATTTTAATAGCATATCGTTGTTTAGTGAAACTCGGTATTGCGTACAACGCAAGCTATCGAGGAAGGTCGCAATTGCGTGTAAAGCAATCCAAGTCATGGTTTCATGTTGTAAAAGACTCCTTAGTTTTTTTGTATAACATAATTCAACCATATTTCATTTATACATTGAAAATATATATATATATATACACTCAATGTTGCGTAGAATTACTTCTATCAAACAAACTTGAAATTTTGTGTAACACGATCCAAGAATAGTGTTGCGTATACTGCAAGCTAATACGATGTATAGAACAAGATAATCTTAGTTTAGTGTATAATAGAACACATCACAAAAATTAAAAATAATATATCTCATAAAATCTCAGGTTGTTATAATTTTTAAATGTATGGACTTTATATATTCTATATATGTTATGTTCTCTATTTATGAAATATAGTATTATTGGTTTCTGTTATGTGGTTTATGTATTATATATTATAACATATAGATAAATATATATGATATATATTCATGATGAAATTTTCATATAAAAATGTATAGGTTATTAAATTTCTCCCCACTAAAAAAATTTCATCACAAAAACTTCAAATCATATCCCATTTCAAGAATATATGGAGTTAATTCAATTTCATTTCCCCTTTAGGCTCCCATGTTTTCATTTTATAATTATGGTTTTTTTTAAAGTACTTTGATAAGGTGAATTGTATTATTTCTTTATAATATTATCTCTATGATCCAATATCCTTACTAACTACTCCACATAAGAGATGCTGTGTTCCATTTATTCCACATCCAGATTTAGAACATGTGAGGGATATGGTATATACATACTCTCAAGAGATATTTTGAACAAAATATAAACTTGAACTAGATTGAATAAAATTTCTAATTGATTAGACATAGATACTACATGACGAAGATTCCTAAAGGGTCAAATATACCAAGGAATGAGTATTCCCTTATTTTTATAGAGGTTGGATCTCTTTTAAAGTGATACTCCAATGAACACATTATCTCTTACATCAAACACCAAGTGGGACACTACTATGTACTTTTTGTTTTATATTATATATAATTATAGAATATTTTAAAAATATAGGTAGTTATTTTTTGAGTTTGAAGTGTTGTTTTGGTTTTTAAAAATTCTTGTTGTTTTAGCTACCTTTAGGTTACATAGTGTCCTAGGGAATTCATAATGTGTTGATTTTTGTGTATGAAAATTTGATTTTTGAAAGGATTGAAATAATTCCATGGATAATAGTCAACTGATAATTATGGGTCTACATTTTCCAGGTAGGTATTTTTCTTTCGATTATAGAATTTTTTTGGTCACGTTCTGTCCTGGGGGAATATGTGGGAGTCAACTTCTATATGTCATGTGTGTGAGGTTACTCCTTATGTAAGAGTTAATTTAATAGGAGGTGTATCATTAATATTTTTCTATGGAATGATTGATCATTTCATTTAATAGGATATCACACTATGGTGGATGTATAGGATAAATGGGATTTTGTTAATTCTTATACATGAGAGTAAATAGAGTTATTTTTGTGAATGTGTATAAGAGTCTAAGATTTTATAGAAAATCAAGGAGGAGGGGGGGTCATGGTGTCATAAGGGAGTTTTTTCGATGACCATGTTTTGTGGTAAATATGTGTAATTTTTTAATCTTATATATTCTTTTTGAATTTATGAAATTTTTGTGTGGATTAAGGTCATTTCTTGAAGGGTGAGTGTCACACTATGGGACAAAATCTAACATATCAATTGTTTTTGGTAAAATTTTAAATGTTGGTTAGTAATGTCCTGAAGAAGTGCCACACCATGGTGTCATAAGGATTGAGATCCTTATTTATACTTATATTAGGTACAATACACTATGACTAGGTGAATCATGCTATGGTTGATGTCTATAATGGGGTTCCACGCTATGACTAGTAGGGCCATGTCGTGATTTGTTTTGCCAAGATTTTTAAGTGGTGATTTTCCCTTAATAACTATGATGGGTTAAATCCATTTTAGGGATCTAATATCCCTATTTAAACCTTCTTGACTAAGATATCAATAGGGGAAACATTTCCTCCTTCCATGGATTATTGGTCTTCTATCATTGAATTCTTGTAGTTTCGAAGGAGAATATTTCATCTCCAACCTTCTTCGCATCTTCTCCATAACACTTCAATTCCCAATCACTTTATTTTCTCCAATGAAACCTATTGTATACAAAGGTTTAATATAGGGTTTGGGTTATTTTTAATTTTGGGATTTTAGTATTTTTTGGATCATATAAGAAAATTCTTTATGAGTTTGTGCTCTCTACATGAAAGGATATTTGTTTCTTCCTAATTGAGATATGATTTTTTATGAAATTTTTTTATTTATCCTTCATGAAATTCTTGGTTTTCATAAATTATTTTTACCTTGAATATATACATATACATGATACTCATGGTGGATTTTAGATTTTTTTTCATGATTTATAGGCTTATCATAAATGGTTTTAATGGGTTTTTGTTTTTGATTTCTAAAAATATTATTTATGTGTGCCATATTTTTGTGAAACTTTCTTAAATTATATTTTAAATAAAATTAATGATAAAATAAAGGTTATGGGGATTTTTATATATCAAAAAATATATAACCTATGTTTTAGTAGTTCCTTTTGTTTAAATGGGTGTTTTGGTTTTCACATGTCTCCTAAAGAAAGAAAAGGTTGTTTTTATGTGTTGAACCTTATTTCCTTTCAAAGGATGGTTTTAACATGGAATTCCATGTTATTTTCAGTTAAATATTTGGGATTTTATGAGTGAAAATGATTTTGATTAATTTTGTGATACTATGGGTTTTGATCCTCTTTATTATTGAGCCTTATATTGGATTTAATATCTTTTTGGGATGTGGATTTATTGTTATTATTATTTTTATGTGTAGGTTTTGGGAATAACATCAGTGTACATTGATTGTATTTCCAACATGGATTTTAGTCATAAATCATGTGTATTCATTTCATCAAATGATTGAAATGTCATGTATGGTTAAAATAGTATATTACCCAACTATATTGAAACACCAAAATGAGAAGCAAATATCTTCACATAAAATTCATAAATAATTTATAAGAAGATCTAAAAGGACATAAAGTTTTAATTCTATCTCTATTAATGATTTGGTGGAATAGATATCATCGCACCGTATTTTCGTTGTAGTATCCATGTGCAAAATCCCTCTAGAGGTGATCTACATATACACAGACACACCAAAATATCTAAATGATTCCATACAATAATCAGGTACTAGCGTAGTTAATCCTGATCACTATTATTGTTTTTGGTTGACCATAGTTGAATTATTCTCAAGAGAGGAATAATTATTTATGTTATCTCATTGGATCAAGAAATAAGGGGAAGAGATCAATTTATATCTCTTGATCATGCTCTATAGCTTGAGTGAGTCTCCCTCTATTTGTTGTGCACACCAATTGTGTTTTAGGAAAGTGATATGATAAGATATCTATCATGGTAGGTTTAGGTTTGGAAAATCACACACAAGCCCTTTTCCGATTCCATAATTCATAGTGAACCAAATGTCACATAATAAATATACATACAAAAATGCACATATATATTATTAAACACTTGATAGGTGAAACATAAAAAATAATATAAATAAATATCATTTATACCTTTTCCAATTAGACCATTAAACTTGATTCACTTTCTCTCATCGATATTTACCGAACCATGAATAATGACTATTTAATAAATAAATTCAACTACATTATACTATAATACATATAATTAATATTATATTCACTAAACATGAAAATAATTATTTATTATTATTATTTTTATTATTTAACTCACTTATTATTTTGAGTAAAAAGTTATTAAATTATGGAGATTAACCAAAACTAAATAAAAATTATTTATTCTAAATTCTTATGTTCAATACTAAAATTTAACTAAGATTGTGGATACACTTAGTGTGTGGCCCACTGGGACTCTTTCTCATTGTCATTAGTCATAATATAAAAAAATTATAATGTTAGAATCTATAAACATGCCAAATAATCCATAGAGAAATAATTTAATGTCACAACAACATCCAACCTCCTACGAATGTTTTCTATTGAATATGAGCCCTTTATCATAATATCTCGAATCAAGTAGGTTTTATTCTAATTCCATCAACCTATATACTCTATGTCTCTTTCTTTTACATTATAAAAATGAACCCTCCCACCAAAAACCTTGTCCAATGATTTATATAGGTGGTTTTATTCCATAAAATGTCCTGAAATATTAACTTCTCTTAATGGATATAAAGGATAAATCATTTTCATTATCCATTAAGGAAATATCACTCATGATGTACCCAATGTATCCTACCTAACTGAGAAAAATTTTCATCATGGTATTCCTTAATACTTATATGAACACAAGTGATGATATCCATCTATTATAATATTAAAGTATAAGGTTCAATACACACATTCTCAGATTGTAACATTTGATGACTCAGGGAAATGAGAATTTCCTATTTGAAGGGTCTATTATTATAACCTCTAATCTTGGATTTTTCTGGGGGAACACCTTAATATGGTGTCTAAATATCTTAAGAGCCTCCTACCCAAAATAGTCTGTATTGTATGCGTCCTATCTAGAAATATCACCAAGACATATAAAAATATTCAAGAATAAAGTCATGAAACCACTATAATATCATTATAATGGAGAAATACTATAAATTTTTAGTGTGATATATATTATTTTGACATT
Organism: Viscum album; assembly: GCA_963277665.1. Classification (NCBI taxonomy): domain Eukaryota; kingdom Viridiplantae; phylum Streptophyta; class Magnoliopsida; order Santalales; family Viscaceae; genus Viscum; species Viscum album. Next base: position 1,705,814,176 of record OY728145.1, read on the forward strand.
ATCAAATATAAATTTCATACAGGATAATAATAAATATGATAATAAAAATTTATTAATAATGAAAAAACACATAATTAAGTACTAATAATGTCAGTTCTAAGACACCCAATCAAACAAGATCCCACTTAAACTAAATTCAATTGGAAACAACTTTCAGTCCACTAGCTATCACATGATACTAATGATTCCTTTTAGAAAAATACTTTTCTAAGGGGTCATCCATGTTTTCTTCCTTGGATAATATTCTCATTGAAACTTTAACTCACTATGGAAAATCCATCAAGAGATGAAATTTATGAAGTATGTTCTTTGTCCATTAATGTGACCTTGTCTATTTGGAGAGAGCCTCCACTATATTGTTATCACAGTAAACTATGACACGGTTTATACTTCTAGGTACCACATAAATCTCTTGGAATTTTTTAAAATAAAAATAGCTTCTTTGGATACATAATAATCCACAATATAATCGTAATCAACTATAGAATCAGTAACAATGGGATACTTAGAATTATTCCATCTCACAACTCCTCTCTCGAGACACAATATATATCCATATTGTTAATTTTAATCATTATGATTAGCCTGAAATAGAGCATATGTATAAAAATGGATGACCTGATCTTTATCTACTCCATAAACTAGGAATATATCCTTAGTTCACCTTAGATACTTAATGATAGTCTTAACAATAGTTCAATGTTGTTCACCTAGATCTATTTTATATATTCCTACCCTGATCAAAGAATAAGAAACATCAATCCTTATACATACCATAGAATACATGATAGATTATATTCATTAAGAATATGAGATACTACTCATTCTCATATCTATCTTTCCTCTTCTGTTTAAGGACAAATCTCCTTGGAACAAAGTATACTATGTGACGATAAAACTAACCATCTCTTTGATTTTTCAATAAAAAACCTCATTAGTACCTGGTTAATGTATACACCTTGACTTAGTTCTTTTATCATATTAGATCTATCACACATGATCTTGATCCAAAGAATGTGGGATTCTTTACCAAATTCCTTTATGGAGAATAATTTTCTTAACCATTCCATAACCTATGGTAAGAATGTAATATCATTTAAAATTATTAATATGTCATCAATATATACTTTTATGAAAACAATCACGATCCCACTAAAAATATTTTAAATACAGGTCTCACATTCATTCCTAATGAAACCACATTCCTTTATTGATTCATTGAATCAAATTTTCCATGACCTATATTATTTATTTAATCTATTAATAGATATTTTTAAATTTCATACATTCATTTTAATTTCATGGGGTCACAAACCCTTTTGGTTGTGTCATATGAACATACTCCTGAAGGTTCCCATTAAGGAAAGAAGTTTTGGTATCTATTTTCTAAATCCCATAGTCATAGTATGTTGTTATGGGAAACAAAATTTTATTGGATTTAAACATTTAATCTAGATAAAAGATTCATTATAGTTAATGACTTGACATTTTATAAACCCTTGATCTATTAAATTTTCTTATAGGTATTCACTTTACCTTTCACATCTATATTTCTATTAAATAACCATATACACCAAATAATCGTAACATTAATATCTAAACTGATCATATCCTAAACTTGATTTTGATACATCGAATCCATCTCAAAATTCATCGTTTTTTCCATTTTATAAATCCGAATTTATCTACTACCTCTTTATAGGAGATAGGATCATCATTGCTTATCAATAATGAGTTACCATCACTAGTGACTAGAAAACCATATTTTTATAGTCCCTATACCTCTTTAGAGCTCCTACATAGTACTTGTGTTTCATGAACATATTCTTCCTTGGGAACCTATGGAATATTTTCATGCACCAACTCTTTTGTATCTTGAGAATCAACATAATAAAAGTTTGTATTTCTCCCACTATCTTCCTTGAGGATGCAGTCCCTCTCAAGAAAAAATACCATCATTCAATAGTTAAATTCATTTCTAAAGGGATGTATAGTTAATATCCATTTCCCCTTAATATACCCTTTAAATATTAACTTCATTCCTATAGGTTCCAGTTTGTTACTTGAAATAGCATTAAAAAATGCCTGTCAACCCCATTCATGAATATATGACAAAACATGGCTCATTACGATCCATCACTGAAAGGGAATAATCAATTCTTCTTTTGTTTGTACACTATTTAGTAATTATTATTTCTTCTATAATTCATATTCCCAAAAGGATAATGGAAGACCTACATGAATCATCATTAACCATACCATGTTTAACTAGGTATATTTCCTCTTTTCACTAAAACTATTACACTATGGTGTATAAGGTGGAGCAAGTTGAGATGAAATCCGAAATTCCTATAGAATATTGATAAAATCTCAGTTAAGATATTCAATACCTTAATACGATTTAATTTTCTTTATCTTCATACCATATTGATTTTAAGACTCATTATTAAACTCCTTGAACTTCTAAATGGATTATGATTATACTTTTTTAATTAGATTTGACCATACCTACTCATGTCATCTATAAAAGTAATAAAGTATGATAATCTACCTCTAGGATCTACATAAAAAGGTCCACACACATCATTGTATATAAAATCTAGAATACATATGGATCTTTCACTATGACCTATAAATAGTGGTATGATAATCCTTCCTTATAAATAATCATGAAATATTTCAAGTGGGTTTAGCTCAAAAGAGTCTAAATAAAAATCTTGATAGTACATTGTAAATCACTTCTCATTTTTGTGACTGAGATGGTGATGCCACACCAAGCTATAATATGAGCCACACATATTTGTTTCTTTATCAATTGGAAAAGTTTGGATTTTGTAATTTAATACAAAAATACTATTATACGACTCTTCAATACCATAAAATATACTATCTTTATAAAATATGTATCCTTTATTTTCAAAAAAATAAATCCATCTATATATAAATAATAAATTGAAATAATGTTCTTGGAAACACTGTTAATATAATAAAAGTTATTTGAAATCACAATAAATATATTTTAAAATATGATATAGTATTCCCTAATGGGTTAAACATCTTTCCTCAAACCATTGGTAGCCCGCGGATCCACATCATATTTGGAAATCTTTTGAAATTTACTGGTTCTTGAATTTGGATAAAAATGTGAGCACCACTAGAAGTATATAAAACCCAAATTGTATATATGGAAATATTAAACTAAATAAAAAACACAAATAAATCATCCCATAACTTCTTTGTCTGGTTGAAATTCTTATTCTAGTGGCCTTTTAGACTATTAGAAAAACATACCATATCTGTTTATCTCCTTTTGTTGGGATCTTCTTCTACTTCAAAAGATAGTGCTCAGGAGACTTAGACATGAAATGAGTCTTAGACACATTTTTCTTTCTCTTAATCTTCTTATTAACCATTAGTAAAGTGGGTATGTCATTCCCCATGACTTTATCAACATGGAGAAAGAGTGTAAGAAGTTATGATAGCGTCTTCTCAAAATTTATCATATTATAATTTACAATAAAACTATATATGTTTTTTGGATGTGGGGTCATAATGAGATATATGAACATGTCATCAGGGATTTTAAAACCTAAGATGTCCAGATACTCAATGTAGACAATCATCTTGAGAACATGTTTCCAAATTGGCTCTGACAATCCAAGATTACATGTGAACAATGCATTGGAGATCTCATATCTCTCTGATCTCACATTATCATAATACAGATCCTTAATGTGAGAGACAATGATATGCACATTGATATCAATATATTTCTTTATAAATCATTATAAATAGAGGATAACTTGAAACATTGGAAATCCATATCTTCAACCACAAGATTCAGATAGAGAGAAACTTCTTCTTCATTGTCCTCTTTAGTAATGAACTTAGTAGGCGGGGAATCTGGCATTTTAAATTTCCTTTTGTGGAATAGTATAATGCACAAGTGCCTATACCATTACTACAAATTCAAATCGATGATAAGGTCATGCTTATATAGTATACATCACAGTGATATTTTTGATGTTCTTTTATTTATTATTTCTTCATATTAAAAGAAGATAATTAGTAATTGTTTTGATTATAATGTAGATTACAAAATCAAAATTTAATTAAATACCATTAATATACCACTATTTTTGAAACATACGATGATATTATACTAGAAAGGATCTATATTACCTTATTAAAACCCATAAATGGGCCCGAAAAGCTATTTGATGGGTTTTAGGAAGTCATAACATACCAACTACATTAAATTATTATTCCTTGATCTGTTGAGTGGACTCCCCAATACTAAATTCTAATTAAAGGTTTTTGTAACCTTTTACTCTTAGTTACACCATGTCCCACTTAGGTAGTCAACTGTTGATGAAATAAAATTTAAGTCAACAAAAAACTTCAAGTTAAAATTTCTATGATAATTTAAATCAACCCAACATAAGTTAGTCAAGAACATTAAACTGTGAGTTTAATTCTAATTTTAATAGTGATAGGCTATAATGAATTAATATTTATAATTGAGGGATGTTTTCCGTTTATTTGTAAAGGTCTTTTTATTATTTTACATGGATTTTTGATATTAAGTGAATTTTAATTAAGTGAATAACCATGTATGATACAACATTTAATCACAATTTAGTTATATTTTATGCCATCTTTCATACTTATTAATTTGATTCTAGGTGATATCACAAATTTCAAAAACTTAAATAATTAACCATGAAACTGATGAAAATAAAATATAAGTGACAAGATCATGAGATTCCCTATCAGTTATTTTATCAAGATGGTGATAAATTAACCCTAAATCCTAGGGGAAAACATACCCTAAACCATGACATGGTTCAGGTTGTAGAATTCCATCTTTTCACATACATATCTTCTTCATTGGTTTCACTTAGGCTCCGTGACATAAACTATCTCATGTTTCTTGAGAGCCACTCTATACATTAGTTTTTACTTATACGCATGTGAGGGGAACAAATGGATTGGATACATGGGGTTTACATAAATAAACCATGGGAACACATTCCCTTACATAATAAGGAGGTGATGAATTGCATGACAGTAATAATAATTTAACAATAATAAATTAAAAGAATCCAATAACTTATAAGGGATGGTAAAATCTTATGATCATCTACAAATCATGAAAAAAGAATACATTTTCAATATAATTATCAATTATTATCGATTCGTTCTATAAATAGGGTAGTTCTCCATGAATTAACCCAATTTATCCAATTTACCTTAATTCAATCCCACCATAATTAATGCACCATCAACAATAATTTTAAACAAAATTAACTTCATTTAAAATTATTGTAGTACATAAAGGTACTTGGAGGAAACCTCATGTTTTCTTTAAAGAAATAAAAAATATAAATTAAATTAATATATAATTATTAATCTTACTATATGGATTGTACTATCTAATTAACGACACAAAAAACACATTATCAATATGTTTAATTAAACAATTAATTATTCTTTTCAATGAAATTTTAGAACACTACCGATACAAGACTTATATGGTGTGTAAAAAAGTACACGAAGTGTACATGACTTCTTCCCATATCTCTAACACATGCCTAGGTTTGGGAATGTCTCTTTCCATGGGCATGTTCCAAGTACACAAAATGTATTGGGAATACAAATCATGTAACCTTAGAAGTTCACAGAATGTGTTTCCTCATGTCATGTATCCAATATAGGTCATTCTAGGACACCCTGTGTTCTCGACCGTGAGAATATTGGAACTATATGATGTGTAAGCTACTTAAACGACATGTAGTTCTACATGTTATGTGCCAGTCTATTCGGATCTATAGGATGATCAACTCTATTAAAATCATAGATCCCGTTTTTTTGGGATTTAAAAATATAGATCAAGATATATAATTGAAAACAAAAGTATATGGGATGTATACTAAATATACATGTTGTGTATTCTAGTTTTGTCTAAGAAAAAGCTATGTAATCTCTTGATGGTGTTCTTTAGACAATTCATCAAATTTCATCATTAACTGATCACTATTCATATTATTGATAATGAAAAAAAGGGAGTAGGTGAAAATTTCTATTATTAAAACAAATCAATGTATTAAAAATAAAATGACAACACATGAATCCAATAAATGAATAATAAAAAATTAATTAAACATATGAATACTATGATACTAATTATAGGATCCAGGAACATCATAATTTTTCTTTAATGGTATGACCATCTCATATTTTATTCTTAAATCACGTGTAATCATTTCTATATATGATCAAAATGATATGTCTAATGAAAAAATAGATTAACTAACTAGATTAAAATTCACAAACCAGAAGTGAACGATCTTAACATGAAATTACTAATTAATTTATAAGCACATATACAATTATCTCAACTCATAATTCTATATTTTTTAATGATTTTTTGGAAGATATCTCCTTTTCAATGTCATTAAATTACAAGATTCATGTAAAGAATACCTCTATAAGTGATCCACAAGTTTACCATAATCTTTGAAAAATGCCTTAGAATATCTGGGTGGTGGCATGGACAATCCTGATCACCTGCATTGTTCATGGTTGACCATATTAGGGTTCTTCTCAATAGAGGAAGAACACTTTATTTTCTCTCATTCACATGAGATAGGAGAAATTGAGAGAACTCTAGATCTATTTACCTCTCTATAGGGACCAATAGAGTCTCCTTTTATTAGTTGTGCACACTAATTGTGTTTTAAGAAAGCGATATAAGATCATATTTATTATAGAAGGTTTAGGGTTAGAAATCATTGTGAAGACAATTTCCAATTAAATTAATTTTAGTTGACTCCATGTGTAATAATTATAATTATAATATTAATATTTAATGCTTGACTTGTTCAACACATAAATAATATAAATAAATATAACTTATACCATTTCCAATTAGGCCATTAAACTCGACCTTCTTTCTCGCACAGAGATTTACCGACCCAGAATAAGGACAATTTAATAAACAAATGTAACTTCATTAATTTAAGATACATATAATAAATACTAGATTAAAAAAACTTGAATATAAATATTTACTATCATTATTTAATTCACTTATTCTTTTTAATGATATTTAATTAAATTATGGTGATAAACCAAACCAAAATAATAATTATTTATTCTAACTTATTAAATTCATTCTAAAATTTTACTTAGACTATAGATATACTAAGTGTGTAACACTCTAGAGATATTTATCATAGGAATTATGTATAATCACCTAATTTCTATAGTTATCATTTGAAAACATGCCACAACATCTGTAGAGAAAGAATTTAACTATGCAATGATGTGCAACCTCCTATGAACATTTACCATATAATATAATCTCTTTATCATGATATCTCTTATCAATAAGGTTGCATGCTAGTGCCATAAACCTATTTGCTTGAGTTATTTTTATTTGAAATTTTGGAAATGTGCATGCCCATCGAAAACCATGGACATGAATTTATATAGGTAGTTCTATTCCATAAAATGGACTAAGATATCATCTTACATCAAGGGATAGAAGAGATAAATCCATTTCTTTAATTATCCATTAATGAAATATCACTCATAATGCAACCAATATATCCTACCACACCATGAATATATGTCATTCGGGTTTTTTCAATACATATATGTATGTGCGTCATGATATCTATTTATTTTAATCTTAATGTTTAAGGATCAATACACACATTCACATATAGGACCATCCAATGACATATGGGATTGTGGATTTTATATTCTATGGGTATGTCATAATAACCTATAATGATGGATATTTTAAAATAAGAACACCATTATAAGGTTTCTCAATTTCATATGATCCTCTTACCCTATAACCTATATTTTTTTTTCTTTTTTGAAAATATCATCCTACCATAGAACAAGATTAAAGAAAAATGTCGCGGAACCTCTAAGTTCTCATTTTAGTAGATAACTAATATATCATTTTATTGAGACATATATTATTATATAATTATCAAATAAAAATTTTAGGTAGAATAGAAATTATAATTCTATAAGAAAATATCATTAATAATGAAAATAAATCCAATCAAGTACTAAGAAAGTTGGTTATAGGGAACAAAATCCAACATGATGTATGTATGCAAATGTTAAAGGGTATGTTTCTTGGGAGTATGTTAGAGGTGATATTAGAGTTATTTTTATATTTTATTGATGATTTATATGGTGATCATATTTTTTGTTGATTTCTCACCTCCACTTTTTCTATGTCATGGGAGCATATATAACTAATCAAGAGACTTTGTTTGTTTCATACTATATTAGATGAGTATTGGCTAGTAACCCATAGTATAGGTTTAATTTTTTATATGGAAGAGTTCATAATTATATTACGGGGAATATTTTTGAAGCATGACCTATTAAGACTATAGAATCTAACAAAGATCTTTTATTTTTTTTGGAACACAACATAGGATTACCATTGCTTCCACTTGAGAATTTCTTTGACCATCTCACAATATGACCTAGGGTGTTCCTTGTGAAATTTTTTCATTTAATGAAGATTCTATAAATGGGATTACTTAATTCATACTTAATTTTATCCAATTATTCTCATTTTATATTAGTATCACCATTTCCAATATTGTTTCATGGATATAAGTTTCTTTTTGACATGATCATGCATATTGTTTGTATGTGTTAATTATTTTATGATGTGATTTATATTTCAACTTATTTATAAATTTATTATACAGGGAATGATTTTAATGAAGTAAAAAAAGTTTATTTTTTTTACTTTATTAACATATAAGTCTACCCTTTAAATGTTTTTATGTTTTTTATGTTTAAATGGTGGATCCCACCCCTTGGTTGGTATAATTTTTTAATGAAATTTTATAGAAAATTATGATGTATTAACATTGGTTTGAAATCATGGTTTTAAAGTAAGATTATGTTTCACACCCAAAAAATTTACCTCATGGTTTGTAAAATGGTTAAATTTATGATACTTGTTTCAGTATATATTCAATTTAGAAAAATTTATTTTAAAAATGATAATCAAAATAAATTTAAGGAATTTATTAAAAGGAATTGCATATAATCTATAGTAAAATCCTACTGGGAGTGTTTATGTAACACCCCAAATATACACCTCTATAAGTGTATGTATTTTTATGTTTCGTTACAGTTCCCAGGTTGGGATATTTAATCAATTTCCAATTTTTAGTTTATTTATTTATTTTTTAGGATGTTGTGAGTTACAAAAAATCACATGGAGTTGGTTACTTGATGGTTTCATTTTATTTTTGGGACATCAATGTATTGAGTAATTTGAATTGTTTTATATTAATAATAGTCTTTATTTTTTTTTATCATAATGTATTTATATTTAAGCTTTATTATACTTTTTATTATCATATATAAGTTTTATGTTTTCTATATAAAAATGTTTTTTTATGATGTTTAATATTCTTCTTCTATTTGTTTCTTGTTTTTTTGTAACAACTTATTTTATATGCATGTATGTCTAATGAATTATCACCCCATGAAATATCCTCAGAATTTTATACTCATTTATTTTTAATATTCAAGGGTGAAACCATTTACATAGGTTATAGGATTATATCTTATTGTTTGTTTCCAGCCCATGTTAATCGAGAACATGATTTTTCCCTTGTGACATAGCGTTCTGGGTAATGTTTCGGTCAGCCTGGGATGGTTCATTACACCAAGTCACTTAAATGAATTTAAAAATAAATTTTTATATAAAATTTAAAAATATTTAATGTATTATATAATGATTTGAACCTTCTCTATTATTTACTACAAATGTTAAGGTCATGATAGAATCTGTTCACCCGATTCATCCTAATACATTAGAGTTTTTCTTATCTTAAAATATAGAGCATTACGTGGGTTGATCTGAATAAATAAAGAGGAAATATTGTAATATGACAACTAAAGTAGTGATATATTATTATAATTTCCTCCTTGTAACTCTATTAAGTATGGCATTAGTAATTATCCAATATTTTAAATGGAACATTCATATTGGACATCATCTTATGTGTGATGGGATATAATAAATTTCAACTTTGTATTAAATAAATGTTTTATATTCCTCAAAAAAATATAGGTTAACCTTGGATATAGATCAAATATATTTGAATGTGGTTACCCATGCAGCCTCACCCCTTCCAAAATATATATCATGGGTAGTTGTTCAAGTGATAAATTATCCTTACAGTAAATAAGTGGGTAGTATTAGGGTAATAATCCAAAAAAAACTATATGATGTTGTTTCATTTATATTTATTCAAAATTCCCATGAAAAATTACATACTGATGTTCTTCGATTTTCTTGTTAGTATGGTTAATGGTTACATTATCCCCTTATACTTTTGATTCTATTCCTGATATTTCTACCATACTAATAACTAGGAGGTGTACTCAATAATATAATTTTTATATTTTCCAACAAGAAGTGATCCTGAAGACCAAAGTACATCATATAACTTATAGGTTCTATATATATAGGTAAGATATGTTCATTATACAACATCTCTTATATATTTCTTGTTTATGAATCATAGATTCATCTTCCAAATCAAATGAATCTATCTTTTTTTATGTTGAATTCATGAAGATTCATATCCTTTATTTATATCACTTTCATTAGAAGATCAAAATAATCCCATTGCACCTCCTTAATTTTCTCTTGGATTGATAGTTAGGAAATCACTTGGGAAAGGTATGATTTATTCCTATCCTTTATAATTCCTAAATCTATCCTTTTACATTTTGATGAATATAATGTCCATTTCAATTCTCATCATTCATATAGAAGTGGGCTCCTCTATGATAAGAGCATTAGATACCTTATTAACCTTTCTAAGATGATAGTGTATTAAGCTACTATACTTATTGATTAACTTTAACCCTATTATTGAAAAATCTTTATCAAATTCTAAGTAAATTAATACTTTCAACTCCTATTATCAGTATATATTTCACAATTATCTACATAGAGGTAGTTACACTAAATAATTAATATAAATTTAATAATTTTTAACTCCAAAACATTCATATGAGAATTATATTCATGGATCATTATTTTTTTTCAGAATTGGATGTCACTTAATCAAAATTAACTTTTTATTCCACATTAATAAAACCATTACATAAAGGAGGCTTTCAGTGGTGAAGCCTAAAGGGAATTTTCATAGATAATAATATTAAAATCATGGTGAAGATATCCTATGCTGTAATAATGAATAAGAATATTCACAAACTCTTCTTCAGTAAAATGTAGTGTGTGTATAAGGGTAGGGGATATAATTTTTTTTTGTCAGTAAATATATATTTCAATTATTTCAACCATAAATAATTTCCCCCTGTTATTGAAAATATTTTTTGGGGGAATGGTAATCCAATTAAATTTCTCACAATTAATTGGTAATACCTTGAAAATCCATGAAAATAATATATATTTAAGTAACTTGTTTGTCTTTGACATTATATAATTTCCTTAAAATTTGAACTATCCACTATGATTACCTCATTTATGATAATATAACACAATAATGTGACTTATTTCATCAAAAAGTCACACTTTATGATCTTAGAATACTCTTTCTCTATCCTTAATATATTCAGCACAATCCACAGAAATTGTTTATATACTTCCATGTACTTAGAGTATTTGAATATATAATCAATATTTACTATCAAAAAATTATTGAGAAAATTTATAAATACTCTATTAATTAGGTCTATTAATATTTTTGAGGTGTTTTTAGTCTGAATGGAATCACATTAAATTGAAAACATTCATACCATATATGGAAAGATAAAATTTCTTTTTTTCTTGACCTTCAGTTGATGATATCCTGAGTGATGATTCAAGTTTTAGAATTATTGTGATCCTTTATGTTGGTCATATAAGTTATCAATATGTGGTAGTAGATAATAGTTCATTAAGTGATCTTATTAAGATCCTATTAGTTGATATAATCTACATCAACCCATCCTTTTTTCATAAAAAGTGAAATTGTGAACCCCAAGGTGGTGCACTACAGTGTCCTTCATATGAATGAACATTTAGTTCATCATTTAACTCCTCCATTTATAGTACGAACAACCTATAATGGATCTTGTATATTAGTATCACACTAAGTATAAGTTCTAATCATAACTCTACCTCACTATCTATGGTATGTCCAAATAACTTCTTAGGAAATATATTAGTATATTCCTTTATAATGGGAAATTGAATAGAGTCTCTCTCTCTTTTGACCCTCATCATTTTTCTCTTTACTTTATACTCAGGGTATCTACTACACTTTATTTACTATTTGTTCCCACACCCTATGAATATTCTCTCCTTTTATATTCATGGATCTGGTCACTTTAGGGTTCCATTTTCCTTTGGTTTTTTGGAGTTTCCTCTCAAAGTTATTGTTATATCATTGAAGATTCATTTTTCATCCTACTATACTATTAGGAATTTTACCAAAATGGTAGTTCCTATATTAGTATATCATGATGGTTCTTTTGGCGGCATTAAATGTAGATGATGGATCATTCAATTAGGGATTTAATTTATCTTATTTTAGGGTTTTTGAGTTAGGCAGGTTTTAATTTGTGTTCATCACTCATAGTCAACATAAATTTCATTCCCCTATTATATTATTTTTTAATACATCATGTTTTATCCTAATATGGTCAAGAATTTCTTATGTTATAGTGTATTGGTATTGTGTAGGCAATCTGTTAGATAGTGAACACTATAATAACTAATTTTTTAAATAATATTTTATTCTATTTTTGGTTTGTGTTAGTGGAATACATGATTATGGATCATATTTTCATCCCATTTATTGATTTTTAGACAAATCATGTCACTATATTTTTCTTCATCATGTTAGTGGTAGCTCCAATTTCCATTTTACTCACACATTTATTTAGATCTTTCATCCAGAATATATTTATTTAAAACTATTTAGAAGGTATCTTAGTAGTAGTCTTCTCCGTTATTGGTAGCACATTCACATAAAAATGGGATTATGTGGAGGAATAAGTTTTATGGTGGGTGATGTTTTTATCAGAGATGTTATGAGGGATGACATGGATATCTAGGTTGGATTGTTTCATTTAGGATGATTATTAATGGTGAGGTGGCTTTCCATTTATATCTCATGTGGCCAGTTATCAATAAAATTGTCAATGGTGGTTTTCCACCTACTTCATATTTTATGGTTGATGGATATTCATAGTTATCCATAATTTATGATGAATATTACATTTTTATGACATGGTTCTATTAATATTTCTTTCACTGTATGTGGTGGTTGTTTTTGTTTGAATTTATTTTTGGTTTTTTGTGATTTTTTAGTATTAGACATCAATGTGTTCATAAAGGAATATACAATCCTTGTGGTGAATAATTTGGAGTCTCATTAACACCATTAGATGATCTCAGTGTTGAAATTAAGAAGTTAAAATTAGTTGTGGGTGGCTACTTGGTTCACTTGACATCATGTCAACACATCCCTAGGATTTTCATTTTATTGTTTGATTTTTTTTTGTGTTTCTATAAATGTATTAATTTTTTTATAAATTTGGATATTTTTTGATAGGTGTTTGTATCTATTTTTATGAGTATAAATTCCCCACTTAACATTGAGTTATTTTATTAAAATAAATTATTTCTAGGAGCTATCCTTAAAATTGATTTTTTTTCTTGGTAGATGTTTTAATTTGTTTCAACCATTTGTGAAATATGTTTTTTCTTCATTTTGTATTAATACTCATACCCTTAATGAACTTTATAAAGTATATTCATAATCACCTATTAATTTTTTGAGAGCATGGGATGGTTTGGGAGATAAAAAGGAATTTATATTTCACAATAGTAGATATGATATCAACATAAAGAGATCCAATCCAAGACTAATATAGAATAAATTTCCCTTAAAGGAACAATATCATGAAAAAATTGATGAATATTATGATAGACACTAATAGTTTTAGATTATAACACTTAGTATTCAATGATTTCACCATTAGGTGTTTTCATAGATACCCCAAAATCAAGGTATCGGGTTAATGATTAGATATTTCTAGAGAACTTACTAAATAAAAAGAACATATTGGGATAGATAAAGATAATTTTGTTTCCATATTTTGGTGAATAGTTTTTGTAACATTCACTACATCATTTTATTACTCTTCATATATGGTTGTGATGGTGTAAGGTTTAATCTTCAATAATGGATTAGGAATTTTCAAAAGTTAATCACCCTTAATGACCCTTGGTTTAGAACACTAACTTGCATAGTTCCCTAATACCTTAAATTTAAAGTATTATAAAATAGGTGGGGCATTGAGTAGTTCGTTCCTTTTCCCATTTGTATCCTCTGAACTTTTCATATCCCATCTACATTTCAGAGATTGGTTCCCTTATTTTCCACACTTTATGAATTCACTCATTACTTTGAGGAAATTTCTAGAGTTCTTATTTCCAGATATTTTACATATGGGTAATTAAATTTTCTTTCCTCTATTTACATTTTATTTTATCCACCAATATGAAACTCCATCCTTTATTTTTTTCCTCTATATCTTATGGACTAATCTTTAAACTCCATATATTCATTGAGATCACACTTAACCACTTCTTTTAAACTCCCAAAGAATCAGATAATAAGAAATTTTCAGATACATAGTTCTAAAAAACTAATGAATCTTTCTAGTTTGATATCATATTTTATAAATAAGTAGATTCATTTCATGAAATTATTATGAAATTCATCATGTACGTTTCCAAATATTCATTCATCATTTTCTTGAATCCAATAATTCACTTTTCATCATGATATCAAGTGTATAAGTTAAATACTTTTTATAAAATATACTCATGGAGTCTTCCAACTATATTGATTAAATATCATCCATGGGATTTATATTCTTGATAAATTCCCAGCATTTCTCATCTTCTTATTCTAAATGTAATAAAACCATAGAGAGTTTCTCTTGATGAAAAAAAATAATACATTAAAAATAATTTTTCATTTGAGTAAACCCATTATTTAAAAATAAATGAATTAGATTTTCCACTAAATGTTGATGTTCATATCCACATGAATGGATACAAGGATAATTGATTCTTCTTGGTTGTTGGTGGACATCCTAGAAATTGATAAATATGATTAAGTACAACTATGTGGTTTTTAACACCATCTATAATTTCATTGGGAACATTATTTTGATATATGTTATACTGAAAATAACATGTTTATGGGATTGGGTTCTCTATGTTTTGACTAATTTCTAAAATATAAGGGTTTAGAACAAATCATACATCAATAAAGCAGTGATAAAAAACTTATTTATATGAACAAATTATTCCTAGGGTCTTAACTTATGAAATTATGAATTTTATCTAAGGTTTTATTTTATTATCCTAATTCCCAAATTTACAAAACCTTTATTTGATACCACCTATTTTGGCCCAAATCCTATATACACAATTACTAAATCATTTTATGGAAAAAATAAAAAATATTATAACTATCCAAATTGATATTTTTAGTTTTTTGGGAAAATTAGGATCATAAACACACAAAAAACATTTATTTTTATTAAAATCCTTATTTATCATCCTTTTAAATGCTTCCATAACCTTCTTATTTAAGTTAATCAATTTACAATATACTTTGAAGAATGAGTGGGATAAAATATCAATAAATGTATGAATAATAAGAAAAATAATAATCATAAACTAATATTATTATGAGTGAGATAATAATAATAATCTTCATATTAAAAGAAATGTATCTCAATCATAATAATCATACAAAGTAGTCATGGAATATGAAACATGAATAATATTAAATTATTATAACATAAATCAAGGATTATGAGAAAGAAAATAAACATTATATATAAATATTACTACATCATGTATATACAATAGGGTCTCATGAGATATAATATTCTTCCCAATGAATTGGTGAAATATATTATTTTGTTCTAGCCCATTACAATATAATATGTACATGATCATGCATTCCCCATAGATTGGAAACATATGCCAATCATAAGGACATAACAAACCCATGGAAAAATGTGTTTTAGAATGATGTTGTAAGGAATATTCCATTTAATAAATATAGAGTATACCAAAATAATAAAAGGAAAATATCATTTTGGATATTAGAAGGTTCCATTTAAAAAGAAAATGTCACCATGATTGATGATGAGATGGATAAACATTAGAATAATAAAGGGAGACTTTGAGAATATATTACTTATCCATAATCATTGATTAATAGATACGAATTATTCTCAATGAATTAGAAACACAAATATACCCATAAAAAATAGAAATATAAGTAAAATACATTTATATGATATGTTATAACAAGTATAGGAAAAGTTAGAGAAAGAGAAAGTATACCCCAAAATTAAAATTAAAGAGTTAAGAGTCCCTTTACCCAGGGAACTATTTTGTTTTGTCATGCTTTCACCCTCTATATAGAAAAAATATCACCATTAAAACATTATTATTTAAGTAAATTATATTCATTTGGAGTATTTTTGATCAATAATTGACATTTTAATTTAGTTATTTACATTTTAGTGAAGATTAAATGTTTAAATGATATATATTTTTGGATTATCCTTCTTTCATTTCAATTTTATTATTTTGATTCATTTTTTAATCCATTATTAAATTTACAAAAAAAATAAGAGGAATACATAAAAATAAATATATAATCATTATAAGTCATGATAACTAGGTATGAAGGTGGAGATAAGTGATGAATTAACAACATCCTTGCGGGAAGGTAAACCGACTATTAATCAGACTTTTTCAATGAAGGAGAGAAAGATAATACCTATATTTTTTAATATATTAATAATAAATATATAGTATAATAATAGAATTTATTTGTAGATATATAATCAAAACTAACTGGATATAAATGTGGTGATAAATAGTTAATTGACAATGTCCTCATAGGCAAGTAAATCGACCATTAATGGGACTTTGTAAATAGAGGGTGAGAGAGAAAGCATATATAAATTATCAATTTTTTATAAAAAACATATTTTTTATAGTAATATTTATATATAAATTACTCCTATGATAATCAACCATATATTTTGTGATACATAATCAATTGACAATATCCTTCCAAGCCATTAAATTAACTGTTAATGAGTCATTGTCAAAAGAGAAATAAAAATTATATATAAATTATAAATTGATTAAAATGATATAATAGTATCATAATAAAATTTTAATAATTTTTATGTAATAGTTAATTAATTTTAAAATATTAGTGTATTAAGGAAACAAGGAGTTAAAAAATGAAAGAACAATAGAGAATTAAAAAATTAAAGGAACAATATATTGTTTTTGATGTTTCTAATTTTATATGACCATTAATTTCTTGGACTCTTAAAAATGGACATGACTAGACCATATCTAAATATCTAAGAATTATTAGGTTATCAGAATGGGTTAGATATTTATAAATGATATGTTTTTTTAAGTGATTTTTCATAGTGGTTGAGAGGGTGTATTTGTAGTTGAATGAGAGGGATATTATAAGTAAAAATAATGAAAGAAAATATTTTTTCAAGAGTAACACATTAAATAGTGGTATTATTTGAGAATATTAATGTAATTTCATAATATGGATTCCACTAAACCGGTTCTATAAGCTAGTTTATCATGAGGCCTCAAGTGTGCCTTTGTATACGACAGAGATTTAAACTAATATTGAGGGCCTATGGTGTGATATTTTGGAGACTATGACCTCATATCAAAGTAATAAAATAGATAAAATAGCTATGTATCATATATAGTAGTAAATAAATGGAGCGTGGAAGTAGTAAATAAACTGAAATAGAGCATGATGTAATAATAAATTAAAAATCTATAAAATATTGAACATCTATGTCATAAATATAACACTGGTCACCCTTTGGACTGACCATATAGATATAGAAATACAAAAAGAAACTGAAATAATAATACAAGGCTCTACTACTAACTCTGAGCTAGACCACATACCCAGTATCCAAAAATTGTTGAACTGCACCATCCTGATAAGAAGAAATTAGAAAAGCATCTCTACTTGATAATTCAACACTAGGCCTCATCCCTATCCACTTTGAAATCCATTATCAACCTGAAAAGTAGAAATAAAGTCTACACATACACCAAGGTGAATGTGAGGGGGTGAGAAATAGTCTTAGTAGGCCACCCCAATGATGAACCTATATATATCATTCCAAAATTTCATGAAAATTTAATATACTAATACTAGCCTAAAATCATATGAAAATATAAGTAAATCCAATAAACATGAAACCACAATCAAACCCTAGGTCCACAATCCTGATCAACTGGGAAAGTGACACCATGGTGGTCCATATTTACATGAATTTACATATATAGTTTCATACCTATAAATATATGTATATATATATATATAAATATGAATATTCGAGATTAATGTTAATGAGATAACATAAACCCAATAAGAATTTGATCATTGGGTCTGTAATCCTAATCGCCTAGACATCTTGTGCAAGTGCATTGAGCTGGATGTCAAACTACTCAAGATATTTATCATTAAGTTGATCTATGGGCTTATAATCCCAATCGACATATACTTTCTTCAGCTAGTGCCAAAAATTTCTCTGATAAAGCTACGTCACTATAGGGGGATACTCATACGAACCCTGGGATCACCCGTACTCACCTCCAATCACTGTAAAAAAGTATTCCAGGGAATTATATCTGAACATACAATAAATGGTCACTGAGACAGAAGCCATGATTCTCATTCCATGTAAATCCAATCCATTTTATAATACCTAGGTACCAATCCGTAGGTGATCACGATATTTGGAACTATGCTAAACCCTAAGGGTCTAACCCTTAGGATATCTTCAAGGTGAGATCATCAGTGAGAATCCATTCCTACCCCTTACAATCTTTAATAAGGGGGATCAGAATCATCACTTCTATATAGAAGACCATAATCATTATGGGTATCCAATGATGTGAAATTCCATGTCCAACACCATAGTCAAGTAACTAATCAGGTAGAGAATAACCATTATTTTCTCTCGGGAGAGTGTAATCATCCTCATCACATACCAAAAAAAGGATACCATAATCATCCTTATCACTCATAATACCAAAATTATCAATGAGTTTCTATACTTGGGATTCTATACCTGTATCATAATCTCAATATCAATACCCAGATTCTAGGAAGAACCTCTAGAAATCCTAATAATATAATAATAATTACATATATTGGATAAACAACCATGTCACAGGTAGTACCTCTAAGTATACAATTAAATAAAAAAACATGGCTCAGAATCTAGATCCCAAGAAATCATGTATGGGAATCCCAAAGAGAAAGAAAGATGCCTCGCATCAGGCTCAACAGCCACCAACTAGGAATCAACTATGGTTATCATCGTTGCATCAGTAATAAACATGTGAAAGCATAAAAAAATGAGTTCGGTCTATTGAATGCCTAAACCTAACACTACTTCCATACCCCATGGGATTACATGTTCAACATGAGTTCTATGTTGACTCTTGATACCATTTTTACCCAATATTGATATACTATATTAGATTTAGTGAAACATCAGGGCACCCAATGGGTCCCTTAAGTAAAATAATGAGAGCCATCCTACATGGTATCCTCAAGGTCCATTCATAAGAGAAGGCATCCTACTCGGGATCCTCAACTGTAAGGTAATAGAGGAATCATACATGGGATCATCAAATGGTAAGCAATAAGGGCATGAAACAAGGTATTATCATAATGGTATATAAAATGGAGAATCCTACATAGGACCCTCAAAAAATAGTATGGAGTAAAAAAGGTATCCTATAAGGGATTCACTAGGACATCTTGTAAGAAGAGTCATCCCACATGGGGTCCTTGGTATAAGAAAGAGATAGAGGAATCCTACAAAGGATCCTATAAGTTGAATCATATTTAGAGGAATCCTATAGGGGATCCTTGGAAACAAATATCCTCACAAAATCATAGGCAAGAAGTTCATATATCAAAAGGGAGATGACCTCAAGGTAAAAGCTACCAAGGAATCGATCAAGAGAGATAGATCATGGCTCATCACAGATCATGTATCACTCTTAGGAGACACTGGATATGATTACTAGACAAAGAACCTCTCCATTAAAGAAATTCCACCTAAGATTCCCCAAAACATCTCACAGTACTGAATATAATGATCTATGATAAAAGATACTTATAATGGAGTACTCATGGGTCAAATTATGACTCTTGGGTGAAAATATACTAAAACCCCTAGAAAGGGTAGTAAAGGAGGAGTACATGGCATGTGTACCCTGGTACATGGCATGTACCCTCAAGGCCCTACATGGGCATGTATTTCTACCTATACTTGGAGTGTAAAATACCAGGTACACAAAATGATTATCACATACATGGAGTGTACCCTACATGGGATACCTAACCATGTTACTCACATAGCCTTAGCACGTACTCTTCCTAGTTTTGTACATCTACACACCGTCGACCCACACGGGGATTGGTCGTGTACTCCACATGACTTGTGCCCCTTACATGGGAAAACTGGCTAGGTAGTCATATATATAGATGATTCTCAGTACACAACTTGTATGTATCCTACATGAAATGTACTTTGAAAAGGTAATATTCTTTGAGAAGGAAGAACACACTGCATGTGTTCCCTGAACCACACACCATGTAGATGGGTTTTCACAAACAAAAAACCTTCAAAGGCCCAACAAACCCCATTTTACCCCAAAGAAGTAGATCAATCCTAAAGGGGTCCTAAGAAAGAATATATGGGGATTAAAACTTGAAAATGATTAACATATGGGTATTCATGGAAAAGAATCAAAAGACATGCCTTGGGAGGAATCTGATAAAGCTTCTCCCATTTCTAATATCCACAATTGATGCTCGACGATTTAGTATGTCCCGAGCTTTGTAGTGGTGCCACTCTTACCTTTTCTATAAATATATCTCTCTAAATCTCTCTATTTTCACTCTATCACACAAAATAGTAACCCAAAGGGGTGCATTTGTGAGAATCTAGGA
This sequence comes from Viscum album, assembly GCA_963277665.1. Classification (NCBI taxonomy): domain Eukaryota; kingdom Viridiplantae; phylum Streptophyta; class Magnoliopsida; order Santalales; family Viscaceae; genus Viscum; species Viscum album. The sequence continues at coordinate 1,705,835,331 of OY728145.1, forward strand.
AGAGGAAATAAGAAAAAAATGAAAATAAATAAAAGAAGAAAATAAAAAAGCAGCCCCGACCTGACCCCATCACCCAAACTAAGTTTATACCCCACCTAGGAAAAACTACCCATTCCAGAATCAATAGAAGAGATGGAATCTCAATATAATTCTCCATTTAGAATATATGTCCAAATGAAACTTTGTGAATAAATTTATATTTAATTTATTAAATATTAAATATAAATTATTATTCTAAAATTTAAACGGCTCAGATTTATACCAAACTTATTTAAGAGGGTAAAAACCATATTCTAGGAACAATGAAGTGATTAGAAAAATTATTTGAGATATTCTTCAATGTAAAAATTACTATTTTACCCCTTATAAGAGTCAAATGGAAAGGATTCAAAATTTTTATCAAAATTATAGTATGGAAAAACATTGGCCTTTATAGTCTCCCCACCAAAAACCTTATCATCCCTGATAATCCTGGTGGTAAAACTAGAACCCATGCTCTCAACCTAAGAATCTACATAAACAAGCTATCTCAAATGTCCAACGACTAGTCTCATAGTGTCAAAAGCTGTCTCCTCCATGAGAGATGCTCAACTATGACTTATCTAGTACTCCTCGTTGTAGTAATACCCTTATCATTATCTCACAACCAAACTTAGAGCCCAAAGACACATGGAAAACACCAAACTTAAACTGAAAATTAGGGTCACCCCATCAAATGGAAAATGGTTCATTCCCCACCATATGGATTACCTTATACCATTCCTTGAGCAGAATCTCAACAAGTTCCTCATCCTAACCGGGAATGACATTTAATAGAAAGTAATCTTGATCTAGGGTCGATGATCTCTCAGCATACTCAAGATGATGTTAAGATTGAGCACAATCATCTATAATTAGGAGCACACTAAAATTCTATAAAAGTCATGCACATATCTCTCTAAGACACACTCAAAACTAATAGGGTAACCTGAATTTACCCAGCTCCAACACCACATCTTCCGAAAAAGGGTGTTCAGGTCCATCCATGGTTCAACCATTTCACAAAACCTAATTCATTATGATCTATCATATACTATAAAAGAAGATTCCTCATCTAACCATAACTCCCAAAAAACCAAGCCTATGAAAATTATAGAATATATTAGTCCTTGACTCTAAAATGATCACTCAATGATTTACAACTAAACATCATTATGTATAACAAACGTATACCTTTACCACTCGAATTGTACTCCAGTGAGTTTTACAACACAAGACTAAGTTGAATATTCTATACAGAACATCATATTCATTAATCTAGAATCTCACTATGAATTCCTCTTTAAAATCAGGCACCCCACTAGTGATATGATTTATTCCATGACTTCCCATCACCCGACATCATTCCATTTATGAGAATCTAACTGCGCTTTGACTACATTAGAAACTATGGAAACACCGATTGACCATGCCAGACAACCAAAAAGTCCTACCCATTGAATCTAGTCTTAATACCAAAGTACCCTATGTTCTTAGTCAAAATATGAAGGCATCAACATGACTATAATGCCAAACCCTAGCACCTATCGTGCCTCAATCTAAAAATGAGGATAAAACCTAGATCACTACCTAAAAAGAAATTTCAAAACATGAGACAACCTCACTAATGGGTTTCCATTAATCAAAATGAATGTTGAACTACCAAGGTTATGAGTCAAAACTAATGGACTTTAGGTCTCCCACCTAGCCCAATAGATCAAGTCTTGCAATTGAGTCACAATTTCTAACCATTGAGCCCAAAAAACTAAACCTCTTGAAAGAGGATAAAGGTCACAATGACCTATGAGGTTAAAAACTAATAACATGGCCTAAAAGTTCCTGTTAATCACCAAGAAAACTTATAAGGAACTATTCCATGGTGGTCATGATACTAGAAAAGAAGAGAGATGCTGAACTAAAACTCACCAAGAATCCATATATGGTAAAAATCCATAGAGGACTGTTCTCGATAAAGGTCCTGGTATCCATCAACATTGTACTCAATGATCCAAATAGATAACTATGATCGGAGAAATAACACCCCGCATGGGGTACAACATAAGGGCATCACATGCCGTATCGACCTACGAGGGTCACTACACCTCTCATGTATGGGGACCGGGTCATCATCATCACTAAAAAAATTCATGAACATATATCTTCATCAACTTACATCATAATGATATATATATATATATATATAATTAGGTCCAATTTAATAGGACATATTCATCATTTAAATCAAAAACTAGAATTCCATTATGATGTGAATCCTACATACTAAAAATGACACATGATACACCTCTAGGCTTTGCATGCTAGTGGTCAAAATCCATTACCAGCCTCTTACAAATGGTCCAAGAGCCAGAGATCCAAAATTAATCATAACATCAACACAACAAGTGCATCGCTCAAAGTGAAAATTATACACAACTATAAAATCATAGAGTAGAATAGAAATCCTATACCCCTAACAAATAGAAATTCTTACCGGAAGAAGTTTTCTCGATGCACCGGTTCGATATCAATCACAGGTTCGGGCACATTACTAATATTTTTGTCTACCATATCCCAAATAGTAAATCCATGGAAAAAAATATCTCTGATAACACTTTATAATGTCCCAACCTAGATTACACTAAGCCAGTGCTCTGATATGATTTTTCATGAGGCCTCTAGCATATGGGGAGGTGCGTTTGAGGCCTCATGATGAACTGTATCAGAGAAACAATTTAATGGCATTCGAGTAAACATATTATAATTAATATCAATTAATTAATAGTAGAAGTTACTATTACCACAAAATAATCCAAACATTATTGTTATTGGTTTATATATAATAAATGATAAAAATATGGAAATTTGTTTTTTTATTTTATAATTTATGTCATAGACTTTGGAAATTAATTTTCATGATTAGAAGTTATGTAAATTATTTGGAATTGAATAATGTATTTTGTTAAACTATTTTTTTGGAAGTCATTTTGTAATTTATTAAGTCATTTTGAAATCAATATTATTCTATAAATCATTTAATATTTGGAGAACTATATTTTTACAATTTAGAAAAAAATAAATTTTTTAGAAAAATGTCAAAAATTCACTACTGGACAATTTCAGCTGATCAATTCCAAAATGGAAATTTATTTTGTCAAAATAATTTTTAAACATAATTAATTTTAATATATAAATATTAACAACAAAATCATTTTTTTAAAATATCTTAAAATGCACTATATTAAAACGTCTACATATACTCTCAGTTAGTTTTTAAATTTTAATAATTGCTTTATATTATATAAATTTTTATATTTACATTTTTTAATCACATTAAATATTATTAACACATTTTAAAATTACAATGATCATGATACTATTTTGATAAGAAGGTAAATATTCCAAAAAATATACTTGATTTTTTCCCAATAAATACTATGGTTTCTCTTATTCATATTTCACATTGTTTTCTATTAAATATCAATACATGATTTAAAAATAATAAATTTTTTTATCAAGATCTGTTTTATTTTTATTGTTTTTTTAATTATTAGGATAAAATTAGGAGACCAAAACCCTCTAAAATTTCAAATTTTAGATATTTTATTTATTTGTGTTAATTAACCCTTCATATTATTTTTAATTATATGGAATATATTTATTATTAATATGTTATTTTCTATATTGATGAAATAAAGTAGTGTTATTTTTTATTATGTGGATCATGTGATTTATAATATACCATGTACCTAAATATATCACATATACATTGATGATAATAAATTAATTTTGAAAAGTATGAATCATTATAGGTATGATTTTCATTTTCACTAAATTTTAGTAGAGTTAATATGATGAACAATAATGAGATGACATGTGATTCCCTTTGAAGCGATGATGAGTTGAGAAAATACCCTGAGATACATTTATGGTGACTTTAAGATGATATTTTAAATCATTCCATGTATTATATTCTATGATTTTAATTTTTTATATTTCTAGAGATATTTTGTGGAGATAATTTTAGAGTTGTATAGAGGGATGGTGGAGAACTATAAATTTTTATCCATGCTAGGATAAGCCATTTTTGGTTAGATTCAGAGATAACATCTGCTGATATATTTAGATTCCAATTCTATTTTTTTATCATAATATATTAATTCACTATAATATTCTTTTATAATGGAATTATTTTTATTGATTTATTTAGGATTGCTAGTTTTTCTTTCATTTTTAATTGATTTTATTCCTCACTCAATTATTTCTTTTATATACAATGCAATATTTTGAACATGTGACTATGTAATGTTTGTTTTCATTGTACAATGAGAATGGAATCAATAATTAGTTTAATATTTAAGTTTAATTCTATTGATTGATAGTTTTGAGTAATGTTATTCATGAATGTGTCTTAGGGTTTAGTCATTACTAAATAAATTGATCATCTCTTATTAGGAAGATATTATACTGCCATGGTTTAAATTTATGTTTTTAACTTCTAAATAATGAGAGTGTTTACTCAATGGTTTTTTGTTATATATTGAGTGAAATATAATAAGAAAAATACTTTTATAAAATTATGTGGATAAACAATAGATAATTGAACTATTTCTCAATACTATGTCAAAATATTTATTTTATATTATATAGTTTATTTATACACTTATATTTGTTCAAATTCTTAGATAGACTAAAACTATCCATCCAATATTATGATATTTTATTAATAATGGGTAAAAGGCCTAAAACAGTCAAGGGAGTATGAATTAATGGATCCCCAAGGTATCATCTCTAACATGATTAACAAATTCCATGGGAAGGGATCCTGTGATAATAAAGATGCAATATGGGTTATAACGAGTGGCCCAAGTGTCAAGGAAGTCAAAAACTATATTTACCTCCTTCCAGGTGTGAGTAATATCTATGTGATCATTGAAGATATTTTTCATCTGTGAACTAAATTGAAGTTAGTCCAAGGGGTTGAGATAGCCTCCTGGATGGAATTGTGTAAGATAGTGAAATCCATTTAAACCCATTACACCATAATACTGTGAGAGTGGACCCATTTTATCCCCTTTAGTATAGAAAGGTATTCTTATATGAGGGAATATCCTTTGAAAATGAAAATACTTCAAGAAAATATTTTATAATTTCCTTGGTTACAAACAAATCCTCCTCTTCTAATGTTACCTTCAACGCATTAACCATCAAAATTAACTTTTACACCTTGAAATAGAGGTATCCAATGAACCCATTTACATTGAGAAGACAGTATGTGATCTATGTGACTAGATATCCTACCAGCCATGAGTAGTTGTATGGATGGGAAGGGAACCCACTACTTAAAAAGAGGGACCAACTCAACCACCAAGGATTGAGCCCAAAAATTCAATTCTAGACTCGTGCTAGAAAAACCCTCATTAGTAGCATTCCAAATACTCTAAAATCGAACCTCTATTAATAATGATCTCAAATTATGCTCATGGATATTTTATTCATGCCATTGAACCAATATTTAATAATGGTGACATTGTGGATCCCCAATACATCTTGACCATGAAGTGTGATAAATCCACAAAAAAGGTAGAATGACCACTTTATTTAAAAAAATACGAGATGATGACTATTCCTTGGGACTATGATATAAGTTTCACCTAGAAACAATGGATATTACCTTGAATCTCACCCCCACTTCCATTGGTTGTGACTGGTTATAGATACACCAGACAAAAAAGTTGAACATAGCAAGAGTAACATTGAGCTATAATATCCCTCCCAATGATTTTTTTTCATAATATTTTTGGACACATCAGTACACCTTCACCAAGAAGAAACAAATAAAAGAGTTTGTAAAATAAAGTCTATCGAGTTCATCGTTGATTGAAATTATACTATATACCTTTCACAGTAGTGGGTTGAGGACAATGTGAATAAATTAGGAAAACCTGATATCCTATATCAAGGATATATTCATCCCTAGACATTTCAGGAATCCCTACTACCAATTGAAATTCCATAAGTTTATCATTCTAAAAATCAAAATCCTCTATAAGTGTTAATGAATAACATTGATTTGAAGTTGAACTATATACCACATCCTAGAGATTTTTCTCCCTAATCCATCCTGATTTTCTCCATATTTAATGGTTATGATCCTTTTCTATAGCAAAATTCCCCCATGAATTTTCAATCCAGCCAATCCTGTAAGTAATTAATGGATTCCGTGACACTTTTAAGTCTAATTCCTCCTTTACCCACCTCTAGGGATTTCCAATGCCACAATGAAAAATGATATCTACCATTTTGTTGTGGATCCAAAATGAAGGAAACTAATATATTCTCAATATTCTATGAAAACCACTTGGGAACATTGAGGTCCAATAAGGAATTCCTAGAGATAGAGAAAAGGACACTATCAACTATGGTGTTTTATCAACCAATATAGAGGGAATTATTATTACAATTTAGAACATGGTTATATATTTTTTCAACAAGTTCATAAAAGTGATGAATATTGATTCTACTAAGTGAAATCGGGGAACCTAAATAATCCATGGGAAAAGGCCTTTTATGAACTCCCAATCATCCTTTTATTTTCATCCCCCTTCTTTTTGAGTATGATATTGGAAGGTAAAAACTACCTTTTCCCAATTTATTATATAGACACTTTACCTTTTTTATATGGGAAGGATATGGTAAATATACCAAATAGATCATAGATTTATAATGATTAAAATAAGTATATCATCCACAAATAATAGGTGATAAAATCCATTTAAGATTTTCCTACACTAAAATGGTCACACATGACCCTCATTGTTTATTTTATTTAATTACATACTGAATGAGTCTTGGACCATAATGAGGACACTATGGGATAATGGGTCCCTTTATCTTAGTCCCCCTGACTAACATGAAGAACCCATAACTTTTCCTCATGTATGTGAAAAAAAACCAAGGGGAACCAATTTTTCTAAATAAAAAAGAAACCAACCTCTTTGAGAATCCCATATACATTTTCCATATTAATATCTACAAAAAATTCCACCCTGACCTCCCCCTCATATGAGATTCTCAATAAGAAACAAATAAAATCAGAAGATACAACATGTTGAATGATGTCAAAAATGATATCATGGACTCTAGGGTAATATTCCAATATGCGAGGGTCAACATATTAAATTAAGAAGATGAAATAAGATGTGGACATACCTCATACCACATGTGGATCATTGGTAATGGATCCATCCTCAAGAAGGATGTTTGGAACATTGACACATCTCATTTCCTTGATGCATTCCTATAAGAAGGTAGTATTTTTGTCCCCATATTTAAGACATGTCACTCTGGACCTCTTAGTTACTTCTCTTTACTTATCAAGAAGAAATTTATAAATATGGCTCTTCATGTTGACAGTGCTGCTGAAAATATTATCATTCCATTGAGCTTTAAGGTCTACCTAAGCCTATTTGATGTTGGACTTAATTCAACCCAAATCTTGAAAATTGGAAGTCTTGCTAGACTCCCACGTTTGGAAATCCTATTTCAACCATTAATGTCTGTTAAAAAACCCAACCCATGATCCTTCAATAATGCATTTAGCCATTGAATAAAATTACATAAGATGATAATTAGGGTCTCTTACCCACTAAATTCAGTATAAAAAATGTTCACTATGAGAACCACTGTTATCCAGATGTATGATAAATGGATAATGATCTAGTAGCACCCAAACCAGGTTTTGAACTTGTGTTCTAGCGAAGAAAGAAAATTATAGAGTATTAGACAAGAAAAAATCCATAAAACACCCTATATAACAGATTCCCTTTTGATTATTAAACCACACATATTTATTCTTTGTGTTCCCCAAGTCCAAGAGACCATTAAAGGGTGCAAAGGTAGTGAACACATGTCTACCGTCCCTTGGGTAGAAATATACACACTCCTTCTATGACATGTCCATGATGAGATTTAAGTCTCCCAAAATAAACCAAGAAGAATTCCCCAGAGTTAAGCTATCCAAATATTTCCAATTAATCTCTCTATTCCTATCCTCACACATGTAATAATTGAAATAATTATAGAAATTTTAACTATAAAAACTATTACTCATAGATATATATTGGTTAGATATCACAATTTTCTCCATTAAAATGAAATTATTATAGAAAACCTAGATATGGTGATTATTTGGATTCCCGTGCATATATTCATGAAGCCCAATCCTAAAATAATGGTAATGTATTTTAGATGGGTGTTTCATTTGTTCAGGGATAGAAACCAGGGAACCGTTATGTGGGTGAAGCTTAGATGATAGGAAATCCAATGTAACACAAGTCCCCAGACATTGAGAATTCCAAATGAGAAAAGAAATAATTGAAGCTGAAGTCTTCTGGATTTGGACCCCAATGTTGAATACTATTTCAACATTTAAGAGGTGGAGTCTTGTTAAATTTTGGTGTGAGCTCTAATTCAAACACTATTGGGTGAGGGAGAAGTATTAAGGACTTCCATACCTAGTTCCACATGTGATCATGCACGGTAACCATTAGAAATATGGATAGGAGAGGAGGTGCATGGGTTAGAGAAACTAGGGATGGAAGCCAAGAGGGGGGACATATTATTTCCCACATCGAAGGATGATTATCTACTTATCTAGGATTTGGGACACCAACCCAAGAGATAAATCCCAAGGGGGATCTGATGAAGAAACATTCACTGAGTTAAGACTGGGGTTGTTATATTGAAGTCCAAAAATATACCAAAATGTCTATACATGATCCCCTTATATTAGGGGGGAGACACTCATGGCGAAGGATAAAGTCATATATGTTTTGAAATAAAATGAAAAAGAAGGGATTCATGGTGAATAGGGAATGGGAACCATCTCAAAAGAAACAGAGGGATCAATATCAACTACAGAGGGACCCTTCACCATATGAGTTGAGGGATGAAGTAAAGTGAAGGGGTGAAAAGGGTGTGGGAAGGAAATTATAGACTAATGATTTTGAAATATGGGTGAAGGAATGACCTTGATTATGGAATCATATGAAAAGATTCATGGGGGAGTCATATATCAAAGATTTCCACTAAGAGAAAGATTCACTATCCTTGATACGAATGTGTTATAGAAGAGGAAAAGATAGATCCATTTTAACTCATATCTATGAAACTATCCCATATTTAAGTTGGATAATACTCTACTCCACATGTAGAAAATAACTAAGGATGTGTCCTATAGATTAAAGGAATGAAAGTTGTGAAAGGGTAGGGGAAGACCTGGGAGATTTACCCATACTACCACTTGAGGAGAGTCATGGATGAAGTAAACTTCTAAGGACCATGAAAAAATGGTTGATTTTATATTTTCTAATGGAAAGAATGCTCCGTGACCACGACTTCAAAAAATCATCAATTGATCTATGGACAACATAGAATTTATTATGATTAAGAACCAAAATTCAAGCCAGGGATTCCATCCTCCAAGAGAGGATGAAGTTATAGAAGAAGGAAAAGAGAGTATTTTCCTTAAATATCCTAGAAAACAACATCCATTAATAAAAATACAAAACCACCATGAAATATTTCTTAGTAAAATTGAGCACTATGACCCATCCAATAATGCATATCAGAGATCTCCAAGCAGGATCTTAGGTATTGGTGTAAGAAGAGATGATAGGGAAAGAACCAAATAAAGGAGAATATCCTTTTTTGATGTGCCAGACAAAAATCCTTGGATGTTGATGAAGGAGACATGACCACTAGAGGTGAAGGATCAAGTGCAATGGGAAGGATAGAGTGAGGAGGTAGAGGTCCGATTGTTGAATAAGATGGAATCGATGAAGCATTCGGTAAGGGTGGAGGTGGAGGAACTATCAGGTAAATGTGAATTACTAGAGGCACATGAGTCATGAAATCTATGAAAAAACTCATAATGTTATTTATATACAAAAACTAAAACCATATTAATGTTTTCTTTACTGATAAAAATTAAATTTAATTGGAAATGTTAGCTTTAGTCATAACATCAAAATCATAAGTTGATCCTGTTATGATTGAGACACTAAAAAATAGAGCAAAATAATATACTAATAAGTGTCACAAAATAATTTTATTTATAATATATTATTTAGAAAATATAGAATCATAGAAGAAGAAACTAAATGTAAGAACCCGGTTCTTATTTTGAGGTACGAGTTTCTTCTTTTCTCTTTTCCTTAAGTGTTTTTTTGAAAATAAGGGAAATGGGGAAAATCCTAAAATTTGGAACTACACACCGTATACTGTTCCATATGCTATGTACTTTTGGCTGTGTGGGATAAGTACACAGGGTGTGTAGCCTTGACGGCGACGAAGGGTGTGAAAACCAACTACACGCCGTGTAGTGGGTATTTACACGCCGTGTAGTCAGTCAGCAGGAAAATAGTAAGGTGGTGGAAGTAGCCGCCAGCTATGCGATAGTACACGCCGTGTAATTAGGAATACACGCCGTGTACTCATGTCGACAGATGAACAGTGCGGTGATGCCGCTAAATGAACAGTTAAATGAAAACGTACACGCCGTGTACTTGGAAGTACACGCCGTGTACTTTGTTTTTTCACATAAAATGGGTTGTAGCCAACCCTGTTCAGAGGATTGGATTAGAAATGGGCGAGATCTCAGGATAGGATGGCTGAACCTTCATGGATCCCCCGATCGAGCGTAGGGAATTCGTTTCCGCTTCCGTCGATCACATTGGAACCGGATGAGTAAGAGCTTCCTTATCCTTGTGTGTTTCTTGCCAATTATTCCTCTAAGAGAAGTTATTTAAGTTTGAACGGGTTTTCTTCTATGTCAGATCTACATTGTTCTTGGTCTTTTCTAGAATCAACGTTCGAGTATACTAATAAGGGGTGTTTAAGGTAGGTGTCTTGGTGTTTAATTTCCAACTTTTGTGTGTTTCTGTGTATTTTTGTGCTACGAACCCATGTTGGGGTGTCGTGTGGCTGAGGCCGTGGCTATTTTAACTACCTAGAAGTGTATAGGTGATTAAATTTGATAATAAACTACTTTTTGGGATCGCTGTTTGGATCCAGGACCACCTCGGGGGTGCGTTTCTCTATTTAACCGTTTGGCCAGGATACCCGAGGGTATGCCATTGTAATAATATTTATTGAATTTCCTTGAGAGGAATTGTATGTAAATTTCTTATTTACATGTTGGGAATGGCCCGTTTAGTTGTGCCTGAGGGTAGTGTTCTTTTTAGCCTGAGGGCATTGGTTGGTTAGCCTGAGGGCATTGTTTGTTTAGCCTGAGGGCAAGGTACTGCTTAGCCTGAGGGAAACATCCTATTTCTCCTGAGGGAAACTTTTTCTATGCCTGAGGGCTGTGAATTCTGTGACTGAGGGAGAAACTTTATACACCTGAGGGAAATTTATGTTATGCCTGAGGGCAATGCCTGAGGGAAAGATTCTGATTACTTGAGGGTAAGGGTTTGCGTGTCTGAGGACACTGACTGTTTACATAGAAATTCACTATGTTGGTTTCCTAATAATAAATAATGAAATGAATATTAAAATGGCAATATAACTAGTAAATTTAGTTAATTTTGAGTACTACTTAGTTTATTGCATTTACTTTTCCACACTGTTGTTTCATGTTTACACACAGTTGAGCATGAGCCTTTGGTGGGTGCCTAATGAGATTATTTCTCACACCCAGTTTGGTTCATGCTTTTCAGCCCAAATAGATTATATTTATATAGGGGTGGATAATGGAAAGGGTCCCTATATAGGTACTTGATTATTGTTGAGGAGTAGTCGATTAGGGGACCGGGATTAGGCTCACGATGATACCTGCTGTTTTGTTTTTCTTTGATGTACTTTGTATTGTGTTGTACTGCTATGTAACATGTTCTGGCTGCTTTCTTAGAACTTGAGACATGTTCCATCATATCTATATAACTGGTGGGTTATCTTTTATTGTAGTTTTTTATATTAAATATGTATGGTTTATTACTTCTGTTGTTGTTGTATACATTTTATTTTATTCCGCTGCGCTACACTTTGACAAATGAGGGAATAGTTTCCCCACTATCAGACCTGGGCCCTCACTGCTAGTTGGCAGCCTCTAGAATTTAGGGAAATGCGCTTGAGGTCACGTGTCAAACCTTGATCGGGGCACCCGTTGAGTGGCACCCAGAATCGGGACGTTACAAAGTGGTATTAGAGGAGTTCTTTTCTTTGACTTACTATTTGGAGTCTTAGTCAGGGATAGGATGGAAATGGTAGTTGGTAATAAGCTGTGCCCGAGCGTAGCTAACTCGTGTATAGGGAAAATCCAGTCTACCTCATATTTTTGCAACTCTTTTGATTTTGCAAATTTTACAGTTGATTTGATTTTCACTGTAGGGTGACACACTCGTGATTGTGCTGTTTACATTTTATCCATGGGTTCTATTTAGTTGCAACCTGACGAGATGAGGGTATTCCATCTCATGCATCATTTAGGCACATGCTAGAAATCACATGACATGCATAGTTCCATGCCACGTAGGTGCATTAGAAATGGAATGTTGTTGTGATAGTTGTTGTGCTAGAAAAGCATGCTATTTTGATAGCTGCTTGATAAATACCTATTATGTGATAGGGTATTTTTTTGTGTGAGCCGGTTATTAGAATGAATGCCAAAATTTTGTTTTTAGGGAGTATGGGCCCCCATTTACTAGAATTTGGTGGATCATTGACTGTTTACTTTATCATAACACAGATAAGATGCCAAACATTGATTCACGGGGAGTATGGGCCCTCACGAATCGGAATTTGGCACTTAGGTGTTGTTTTTGGTATTTTCTGGGTTTCAGAGAAGTTTCTGAGGCATACTGTCTGGAAAATCGAGTATACACGCCATGTGGTTCTTTGAACATGCCGTGTATGTTCTTCTGTTCAGGAAGAAAGTGAAACTTAAGTACACACCCTTTACCCTAAGTACACGCCGTGTAGTCTCTTCCCGTGTCATGGACTGTGTGGGTGGGGACATGGGGTAGGGAAGGGATAGGGTAAAACATGTCATGTACCTGAAGTACACGTCATGTAGTGTTGACCCGGAGATCCGGCCGTGTAACTAACAAACACAGGCCGGTGTAATCTTTTCTTGAACACGCCGTGTCAATGAAGAACACACCGTGTAGTCTAAACAGGGGACCCTGCCGTGTAACTAACAACATGGATTGGTGTAATCCTTTCGCATACATGCTATGTGTATATAGAATATGCCGTGTAGTTTGAGCCGTGTATCTGGCCGTGTAACTAACAACACGGGTCAGTGGAGCTCGTCTAGTACACGTCGTGTACCTATGGGACACACTGTGTAGTCTTGTTTGAGGATAGACCGTGTGGCATTAGCCATGTGGCTAGGAAGATGGAGTGGTGTACATGCCGTGTGCGGGTGTAACACGCCGTGTTGTCTCAAACCGAGTAGTCGGCCATGTCACAAATGACACGGGTAGTTGGAAAATTACACCATACACGCCGTGTAGATGATATAAACGCCATATAGTTTTGTTTAAACGGGAGCCGTGTGGCTAAGACGTGTAGAAGGACCTGAGAAGGGGAAGAGATTTCAGGTACACACCGTGTAGTCAGAATACACGCCGTGTAGTCTTGTTTTGCAAGTCTTGTAATTCCTTTTTCCTCATGTTCCCTTTTCAGTTCCTTCATTTTTAGTCTTTGACAATGTGGATCTAAGGTGTGCGTCTGACCTTGTAGAGTCATGCCGCCAAGACGACCACACGTTGTTCACCAGGAGAGCGGTGACGATTATGCTCCAGAGATGGTGTGCCATGGGCTACTAGTAGATCCACTAGTAGATCCAGATGCGGCTCCATCCGTTATACCGGATACAGGCGTGGAGGAACAGTTTCGTGAAGGCTTTATGCAGTTCATGCAGACCTTTCAGGGAGCACCATCGGCTACCACATCAATGGCTGAGCTGACTCATATCTTCTAGCAGCAGCATCCGTCTAAGTTTTCAGAGGATGGAAGACCACAGGCTGCAGAGTCTTGGCTGGGGTCTATGCAGACTATTTTCAAGCATATTGAGACACCTCAAGGGAAGAGGGTCAAGCTCTCGACTTATATGCTGCGCGATTCTGTCAAGAAGTGGTGGGATGTTACTTCCCAGACAGTGCATCACAAAGGCATGGCGTGAGAATATTTTCAGATAGATTTCTATGATTTCTTCTTCCCAGAGACACTGAGGGAAGATAGGGCTCGAGAGTTCATGAATCTGCAGTAGGGCACTATATCGGTGATGGATTACTCTGCTCGTTTTACGGAGCTTCAACATTTTGCACCTGTCCTAGTGGTTGATGAGACATTGAGGGCCAGACGCTTTGAGGATGGTCTTCATTATGACATCCGAGAACTGGTGAATGTTTTCAGGTTTCCTTCAGTACATGCTATTGTAAATCAGGCACTGATTATAGAGATGAACCTTTGGGAAGCTAGTGTTGTGGACCCGGGTGGTTCAGTACCAGTTTCTGGTACTATTTCTACCGGAAAGAGGAAGTGATAGATGAGTTTCTCTCACGGTGGCAGTGCTATCCAGGAATTTTCTTCAGGTGGCCCGGTCTTCTGCTACCAGTGTAGTAGAGAGGGGCACAAGAGACCGCAGTGTCCACGTGACTCAGTGGAGTGCTGAGCTTGCAACAAGATGGGTCATCTACAGCGCTTTTGCAGGGCGTTTCCACCAGTGGCTAGTGAGAGGGGTTCTGTGAAGACTCCACGTGCGGGAGCAGGTCCAGCAGCTTCTTACCAGTTAGGAAACTGGAATACATCAGGGCATTCAGGCCAAGATGGTGGTCATGGCCATGGTAGCCAAACACCAGGATCTCAGAGGCAGTAGGGCGGGACAACTCAGAGTAGTCAGGCTGTGTCGTAGGGCCACGACACTGGGCAGGCATATGCAGTGCAACATACCCAACAAGAGCAGGATCTCAGACCTTCTACAGTCAGAGGTAATATTTTAGTAGCTTCTGTCTTATCTTCAGTACTTTTTGATACAAGTGCTACACATAGTTTCATATCTGTGCCCGTTTTGGAGAGCTTTGGACTCTGTGTTTCTTCTTCTTCTGCTGTTATGATGCTAGACAATCCGTTGGGAACTAGAACGACATGTGTGTGTCAGTGCAAGGAGTGACCCCTTGAGGTTGGTGGGTGTCACTTTCTATGGTTCCTCTATGTCTTAGAGATGACGAGCTATGATTTCATTCTTAGGATAGACTGGTTGGTTCCCTTTCGTGCCTTTTTAGATTGCTATTTTCGAAGGGTGAGTTTCTCATCACCAGTGGGCGAAGAGTTTCTATATAAGGGCGAGTGGGATGTTCAGGCGAGTCAAGTTGGAACAAAGCATCGTGGGAGAGGTGGATTCACATCCCAGATTGCGATTTTATATCTAGATGATCAAGGGACTTGTTAGACGGATTTCCCTCCAGTGGTTGATCGTTTCAGGGATGTCTTCCCGGAAGACTTTTCGGATCTACCTCCGGAACGAGAGGGGGATTTCTCTATTGAGATTGTGCCAGGAGTAGCACTGGTGTCCATTAATCCTTACAAAATGGCTAAACCAGAGTTGTAGGACCTCAAGAGGTAGTTAGAGGAGTTATAGGAAAAGGGTTTCATCCGACCCAGTACTTCTCCCTGGGGTTCGTCGGTCCTATTTGCGAAGAAGGAAGACGGTACCCTCAGACTATGTGTGGATTATCGGAAGCAGAACCAATTGATGATTAAGAACCAATATCCCTTTCCAAGGATTGATGATGTTTTTGATCAACTTCGTGGAGCGTGAGTGTTCTCTAAGATTGACTTGAGGTTAGGATATCATCATCTGCGCGTGAGACCATCAGACATACCACTTATAGCTTTTTGGAGAAGATATGGTTTATACGAGTACTTGGTTATGCTATTTGGACTCACGAACACGCCATCAGTTTTCATGGATCTGATGAATCGTGTGTTCCATCCTTATTTAGATTATTTTGTGGTAGTATTCGTGGAAGACATCTTGGTGTACTCTCACACTCGACATGACCATGCCACCCATCTTGAGATCGTATTGAGTAGACTGAGAGAGCATAAGATATATGCTAAGCTCTCAAAGTGTCACTTTTGGATAGACTAGATTCACTTCCTGGGTCATATCATCTCAGAGGCAAGAGTTGTAGTAGACCATGAGAAGGTGAGAGCATTAGTTTCTTAGGAGAAGCCCAAGAACCTGTTTGATATACAGAGTTTCTTGGTGCTGGATGGTTACTACAGACACTTTATCCAGGACTTCTCCCTCTTAACAGTGCCGTTGACGGGCCTGACTAATAAGGGTGTGAATTTCGTTTGTTCAGAAGCTTGTGAGACAACCTTTCAGGACCTGAAAGGAAGGTTGACATCAACACCAGTCCTAATACTTCTATAGCAAGGGAAGAGCTATACAGTTTACTATGAGGCATCAGGTATTGGGCTGGGAGCAGTGTTGATGCAGGGTGATTGAGTTGTTGCATACAAGTCTCGGTAGTTGAGGCCACATGAGAGGAATTACCCGACACATGATCTCGAGTTGGCTGTAGTTGTGCATGCGTTGTGCTATTGGAGACACTATCTATTGGGAGAGCATTTTTTGGTTTTCACCGACCACAAAATGATAAAGTATATTTTTACTCAGCGTGACATGAACCTGAGACAGTGGAGGTGGGTTGAATACCTTCAGTCCTTCGATTTTGAGTTTTCCTATACACCTGGTAAAGGTAATGCAGTAACTGATGCACTGAGTAGGAAGACTCAGATACAGGCGGTGCAGGAGGCCAGTGGTGAGTGGCAGCTTATGGATTTGTTTTCTGAGATGCATTTGGAGGTGCACGACAGTCAGGGGAAAACTTATCTTTCATCTTTATCTGTGACTTCTACCCTCCTGGATAGAGTGAGGATGAGACAACTATCTGATTCAGAAGGCCTAGTTCTATGGGAGTCGGTGGCAAGTGAGGACCCTCCTCCTGGGTGGATGATAGGTGATGATGAGGTACTGCGTTTCCATGGATGGGTATGGGTTCCAGGGTATATACGCGAGGAGATGATGCGTGAGTTTCATGCTTCAGCTTGGGCAGTTCATCCTAGGGTTACCAAGATGTACCATGACTTAAGACGTCAGTATTGGTGCCCGGGTATGAAGAGAGATGTAGCTAGTTTTGTTATGAGGTGTTCCACCCGTCAGCAAGTGAAGGCGGAGCATCTGAGGCCAGCCAGACTATTACAACTGTTACCCATATCATATTGAAAATGGGATGATGTCGCGATGGACTTCATGACTGGGTTGCCAAGGCCACCTCGAGGCAATGATGCTGTGTGGGTTGTTGTGGAAAGACTCACGAAGGTAGCTCACTTTTTGCCGATCTAGGAGAACTTTGGTGTTGACGAGTTCAGGAAGTTGTATATCCAAGATATCGTACGTATTCATGGGGTCCCTAGTTCTATTGTTTCAGATAGGGACACCCGTTTTACGTCTCATTTCTGGCAGAGTTTTTAGAGGGCACTAGGTACACAGGTGCTTCTGGGCATAGCTTACCACCCTTAGACCGATGGACAGTCAGAGCGTACGATACAGGTGCCTGAGGATATACTGTGTGCATGCATCCTAGAATTTGGGGGATCTTTGGATAAGCACATACCCCTAGTCTAGTTTTCCTACAATAATAGTTTTCATGCAACTATTGAGATTGCACCTTACGAGGCTCAATATGGTAGGCCATGCCGATCACCTTTGTGCTGGTCAGAGGCAGGTGATGCAGCTTTACTAGGACCACAACTCGTGCAGGAGACTTTTGAGCATGCCCAGTTGATTCAGAAGCGAATGGCTACCTCACAGTCTCGTCAGTAATCTTTTTATGATCACCGCAGACGACC
Organism: Viscum album; assembly: GCA_963277665.1. Taxonomy (NCBI): domain Eukaryota; kingdom Viridiplantae; phylum Streptophyta; class Magnoliopsida; order Santalales; family Viscaceae; genus Viscum; species Viscum album. The sequence goes on from OY728145.1 coordinate 1,705,853,274, forward strand.
TTTGGAGTTCGTGGTCGGGGATTAGGTTTTCTTGCATGTTTCGCTGAGGTTGGGACACAGGAGGATCAGGAGACAGTGTAAACTTTCACTGAGGTATGTGGGGCCATTTGAGATTCTGGAGAGAGTCGGGCCAGTTGACTATCGGTTGCAGTTACCACAGAGGTACCAATCCATGCCCGACGTCTTCCATGTATCTCAATTGCGCCACTATCATTCAGACCCATCTCACGTTTTTCAACCCGAGGAGGTTGAGCTGCACATTGATGCATCCTTTGAGGAGCATCCGATTCGTATTGTTGATAGGATCATGAAGGTTCTCCGATTTTGGTCAGTTCCTCTCATACGGGTGCTATGGCAGCATGGCCGAGTGCAGGACGAAACCTGGGAGCGGGAGACCGACGTACTTGCTCAGTGGCCAGAGCTATTCTGAGCTTTATCTTCACCACCCTTGGAAGGGAAATTCAGGGATGAATTGCTTTAATGGGGGAAGTTTATAAGAACCTGGTTCTTATTTTGAGGTATGAGTTTCTTCTTTTCTCTTTTCCTTAAGTGTTTTTGTGAAAATAAGGGAAATGGGGAAAATCCTAAAATTTGTAACTACATACCGTGTACTATTCCACACACCGTGTAATTTTGGCCGTGTGGGATAAGTACACAAGGTGTGTATCCATGATGGTGACTAAGGGTGTAAAAACCAACTACACACCGTGTAGTGGGTATTTACATGTCGTGTAGTCAGTCGACAAGAAAATAGTAAGGCGGTGGAAGTAGCCACCAACTGCGTGACAGTACATGCCGTGTAATCAGAAATACACACCGTGTACTCATGTCGATAGATGAACAGTGCGGTGGTGCCGCCAAATGAATAGTTAAATGAAAAATTACACACAATGTACTTGGAAGTACAAGCCATGTACTTTGTTTTTTTCACTTTAAATGGGCAGTAGCCAACCTTGTTCACAGGATTGGCTTAGAACTGGACAGGAGCTCGGGAGAGGATGACCAAACCTTCGTGGATCCACCAATCGAGCATCGGGAATCCGTTTCCTCTTCCGTCGACCACATTGGAACCGCACAAGTAAGAGATTCCTTCTCCTTGTGTGTTTTTTTCCAATTATTCCTCTAAGGATAGTTATTTGAGTTTGAACGGGTTTTCTTATACGTCAGATTAACGTTGTTCTTGGGAGTTTCTGGAAGCAAAGTTCGAGTATACTGATAAAGGGCATTTAAGGTAGGTGGCTTGGTGTTTAATTTCCAACTGTTGTGCGTTTGTCTGTATTTTTGTGCTACGAACCCATATTGGGGTGTCGTGTGACTGAGGCTGTGGAAATTTTAACTAACTAGAAATGTATAGGTGATTAAATGTGATAGTAAACTGCTGTTTGGGATTCCTGCTTGGATACAGGACCACCCCAGGGGTGAGTTCCTCTATTTAACCATTTGTCCAGGATACACGAGGGTATGCCATTGTAATAATGTTTATTGAATTGCCTTGAGAGGAATTTTATGTAAATTTCTTATTTATATGTTTGGCATGGCCTAATTACTTGCACCTGAGGGCAGTGTTCTTTTTAGCCTGAGGGCATTGGTTGTTTAGCATGAGGGCATTGTTTGTTTTGCATGAGGGCAAGGTACTGGTTAACCTAAGGGAAACATCCTATTTCGCTTGAGGGAAACTTTTCGTATGCCTGAGGGTTGTGACTTCTTTGCCTGAGGGAGAAACTTCATACGCATGAGGGAAATTTCTGTTATGCCTGAGGGCAATGCCTGAGGACAAGATTCTTATTACCTGAGGGTAAGGGTTTGCGTGTCTAAGGACACTGACTATTTACACAGAAATTCGCTCTGGTGGTTTCTTAATAATAAATAATGAAATTCATATTAAAATGGAAATATAACTGGTAAATTTAGTTACTTTTGAGTACTGATTAGTTTATTGCATTTAATTTTTCACACCGTTGTTGCATGTTTACACACAGTTGAGCACGAGCCATTGGTGGGTGCCTACTGAGATTATTTCTCACATCCTATTTGGGTCATGCTTTTTGGACCAAATAGATTACATTTCTGCAGGTGTGGATAAGGCCAAGGGTCCCTATATAGGTACTTGATTTCTACTGAGGAGTAAGGGAGCATGGGACTTGGCTTAGGCTCGCGTTACTACCGGCTGTTTTGTTTTGCTTTGATGTACTCTGTATTGTGTTGTACTACAATGTAACATGTTGTGGCTATTTTCTTAGAACTTGAGATATGTTGCATCATTTCTATATAACTGGTGGGTTATCTTTTATTATAGTTTTTTATATTAAATATATATGGTTTATTGCTTCTGTTGTTGTTGTATTCTTTTTATTTTATCCCGTTACGCTACACTTTAACAAATGAGGGCATCGTTTCCCCACTATCAGACCTGGGCCCTCACTACTAGTCGGGAGCCTCTAGAATTTGTGGAAATTCACTTGAGGTCACATGGAGAGCCTGGCTCGGGGAACCCGTTGAGTGGCACCCGGACCCGGGACGTTACACTAAACATAATAAATTTTCTATACTAGATGCATAAAATATAAAATTACCAATAATACCCAAAAATAATTGTTAGTTTTGAGTTAAGGTCAAGTATAACATATATCCAAACTAAATTTCAGGGGTTTACTTATAAATATCCATTTAAAAATATATAATATTTAGATATAGTATGTTTAGTAAAGATATATATGGGGTTAGTGAATAGAAAATAAAATTTATAAATTTTCAATTTTCTAAATATGGGGTAGAAAATGTGTGCATTTAGTAATCCTAATTAAATTTAAAGGGGATTTTTCATGAGTTCAAAGAGTAATTAATAGAAAATTTATTACCTTACTATTGAGTATTCCCAATTATAATAGAGATATTTATATTAAAAAAGGGGGACTATTCATGATTATTGGGATAGGTTTATGAATCCTTTTTCCAACTATCCACATTATTTGATTACTAACAAGATATTGATTTAATAATTATAAAACGTATTAGTACCTATAAACATGAGTATGATAGATCCTTCTAATAGGGTCACCATGTATGTTAAAACCCCATACGATGATAGATGTTTAATTAAAAATATGTCTTAAAATAGAAAATAGTTTAGAACTAGGGGTGTAATCCATATGAAAACTTCCCCATAAGTCCCTAGTTCTAATTCTAAAAACAACCTGATTAGGATTTAATTATATTACTTTATCTCTATTGAAATTAAAATAATTTAATCCAATGGTTCACAAGTGTAAACCCAAACCTAGTGTGAACCTAATTCTCCACATTAAATTCATTATGGTATTTATTCTTTATAATAAAATAGTAGTGAGAAGTTCCCCAGCTATAGGGATCACATGAATCTTAAACTATTTTTAATATAGGATGACCATTGGGGACTAATACAAAAATCATATATTTGTATTAATTACATAGAAAAAATATTGGTGTAATAATTAAAAATACAATTAGTTATAAAAAAATTAAAAACAAGCTATATTTTTTCATAGATAATGTAATAACAAAAAAACCTATATTTAATTTTAAAACAAAGACAATTTGAAACCTATCATGAATTTATATCCATATTAAAAACCAATTAATTAACCTCACAATAACTTCAATCCCTTAAATTGACATCAAAGATTAAAATATAATAATGATTTATTTCTTAAAATACATCATGTTTTGTTATAAACTATGGTAACACTAATGAAATAAAAAGAAACTAATTTATATAGCATTAAAAATCAATTTATTATATTTTAACATCATAGGATGATATTAATAATAAATTTAAATTAAATACACATGAGATAATCCTTTAACGTGGTGCTAAAATGGAGAGACTATTGGATACTAGTTTTGATTCATCATTTATTGATGGGAGTTTTACTAATCTAATCCAAGATATTGAATATATATAATAGAGGAAAAAAATATTAATCAAAAAATTTTATTTAGTCTATTTTTATATAGAAAGATTTTCTAAAATAATAGACAATATTTTAGAGAACCCATTTATATTTTATGAAATTTTTGAGACCTTGGGATGTAAAAAGAAAAAAAATCACAAAATAATACCAAAAACACCACTACTTTTCCCTGAAAGTAGACCCATTAGTGATAGAAACAATTGATATTGATAAGCATGATTCTTTTATTTACTTTAAGGAATGTTCAATTTAATTTAACATTAATCTATTTGTTTGACTATTTTATAAAATATTTCAAATTTATAAAAGAAATATGTACACCCAATAAAATTTTGAATGGAGGATATAAAGTCATACTTATAAGTAATGTGTCTTAATGGATAGAATATGATATTATTTTAAAATTTAATGACCCTATAATATTTTTTAATCATTGAATAATATAATTTTTATATTTGAGGATTAAATGTTAAATTTAAGAGCTTCAATAAATGTGTTTCCTCACTAAATTTACTCTAGACTAAAGGTATGAGAAATAAAAACTTTTAGAACTATGATATAGCAAGATATTAAGAGAACAAGTAATCCAAATGGAGTCATTAATGATATATTGGTAATGGGGAAATATATAGTATTTATTATAGATTATTATATTCAATATGTTTATGATGATATATTTAGCACAAATTCTCTAATAGTTTAATTTATATTATTTTAAAAAATAATAAAATAAATTATAAATATTAATTAAGGAACACATTCACTAGATTTTTTTTTAAAAAAAATTCACATTAAAATATTTATTCCTATAAAGTATTTGGTATATAATCACTCTTATTACCAAGACAAAATGATCTATTAGTTCTCAAAGAATTTATATTTAGACATTACATGTATTAAAAAACCATAAAATAATTTGAAAATTTTCATTTTTACAAAAAATAATATTCTTTACAAGATATTAAAGTTGTTTATTGAATTGAAGATTTATTTTCTAATTATTATCCTTTTTAATCCTATTTGTATTTCTTGGATTTTTTAAATAATTCATTTGAATAACCCATTAACTATTTTTTAATCATTCTAAACTGAATAAATTTTTAATGAGTGATACTTGAATACTATATGAGGAGTGTTTGTGTGTAGGTATTTATTATCATGAAATTTCAATATATAATAATAAGGAAAATATTTAATGTTTTTCCCACTCTTCTTAACAATGAATCTTATTTTTATGGTTTTTTAATATGGGATAAATTTAATATCAAAGAGTTTATAAATCTTATTTTATTTATATTTAGATAGACCAATATATTTGAAACCTATAATTTATAACATTATGTATTACTTTTTAGTGCATAATGAAATTCTTACTCTTTTCATTTCCAAGGGGAAATCTTTAAAATAAGGAAAACAATTATTAGAGTTTCTTAAGAATAATTAAATAATACTTAGATAGATTTTGGAATATCTTCCTGAGATATATCCTTCTATCTAGAATCATAAAATTATTTGAGGGTAATTTTAAATTACAGGTAGTGTCAATGGATACATAATTTTAATATTTTACAAGTTTTTAATAAAGAGGTTTCTAAATTTATATCTAATAAAATTATGTTTCCAATATCATAAATATATTAGGATATATTTATATTAATTTAACTTGAAAAAGTGTTTTCATTTTGTATAAAACATTATGAGCTCAACCATATTACCAAAAAAGAGAAAATTCATCTTCTATTTCTTGAAAATATATTATAAATACATAATGAAAAATACCACTAATACATTAAATATTAATTTTAAAGATATTTCCATATTCATATTGAATTTCATGACTATGAAAATCCACAATTACCAATTAAATGTGTACTTTTACATATAGAATAATTCTATTTTGAATGAGAAATAGTTTATGAATCATTCTAATTTTCATGATCAATATCTTTGTTAATTATTTATAGTGTTTATAATTTTTATTTGATTATATAATTTTTGATTAATCTTTATTTGACTGTTTTTTATCAATCTAGGGGTAGTATGGATAGGAAGAGATCTTAGATTAAATGGTCTACAGAAGGAGACATGAACTTCACCTTCTATTATGCATGCATCAAGGAGAGGAGATGGACGGTAAAACAGAAGATCATGATCGACGATGGATCCTACACTGATGACATGGAAATTATGGGAGGAATGGGTAACTCCTTTTTCCAGGATCTCTAGGTTGGTCTAAATGAAATCTTACACAATTGGTATACATCAGAGACCACATACTTATTTGAAGTGATTCCCAACCTCATGTCTGATCAATTCAATGATAGCCTGGGAGCAGTTCTTGATGAGTAGGAGATCAAGGGTGCGCTCATGCACTTAAACATAGAGAGCGCTGTAGGTCATGATGGGTTCCTGATTTATTTTTATAAGTAATCTTGGGATATGATGAAGAGGGATGTGATCGATGATATTCAGGATTTATTTTGTGGGGGTAGGTTTTCCCTAGTTGCCAGGGACACCACCCTATTTCTTCTGCCATAGATCAAGAGCCAGTATTTGATCTCCCACTATATCTCAATGAGTATGTGTAACGTTCCATATAAAATATTGGCTTGAATCACTAACTCTAGACTGGTTACTCATTTAACACAGTGGATATCCCTGGAACAACACAGATTCATCAAGGGGCGCTCGATACAAGAAACCATTGCTCTGGATCAGAAGATTCTCAATGACATAAAATTCAAATATCAGGCATCTAACTTGGTAATTAAAGTTTATGAAAAAAATCTATGATTAGTTTTAATAGAGCTTCATTAATAGAGTTCTATCATGTATGGATTTCCGCTCCCAAAACATCGATATTATATTTTGTTTTTTTAGTTCTTTGTGGTTATCAGTGTCTTTTATGGGAAATAATACAGTTTATTTAAGTCTACCCATGGCCTTAGGGAAGGGGACCCCATTTCCCTGACTCTTTTTAGTCTCATTTAGGATTTTTTAAGTCATATAATCTAGAGAAGCATTCAAAATGGGATAATCCTCCCCTATCATCATCAGTTGAAGGCTCCGGCGATTTCCCACCTCATGTTCACTGATGACACCATTCTATTTATGAATGATAAGACTATATCCCTACACTGCTTAAACAGAGTGCTGGAAGTGTATTTTCAATGGAGTGGTCAGATTTTTAACAAAGGTAAGAGTGAATTATTTATTTCCAAAAGGTGTTCTACTGAGAGGGTGGAGTCTATCAGTAGGCTTCTGGGCATATAGAGTGGAGATTTCCCTATGGGTTATCATAGAGTGCCCATATCTTCAGTAAGACTTCGAAGCCGGGACTTTGATGCTCTCCTCACCAGGATTACCGATAGAGTGTTGAACTGGAAAAATATTTTCTTGTCTTTCAGTGGAAGGATCCTTATGGTGAATATCATTCTGGTGGATTCTCCAATCCATGGAATCTCCTCTATCATGGAACCAAAGGGAGTTATCAAATCTATTGATAGGGTTATTGCCAACTTTATTTGGGATTCTTCTTCGGAAGGGCAGATAAATTGGGTGGCATGGGAAAAAATGGAAAGGCAAGTGGGTAAAGGAGGTATCAATGTGTGAAACCTAAAGGATACCCTCTACTACATGCATGAAAGGTTTTCATGGGGAATGCTAGAATGACATACTATCTGGGGAAACCGTATACACGTGGATGCATAGTGTCTTTGTTGCTATGTGGAGGAGTGTTTCTCTTCCCTCTAGTCGATGATTTGTCCCATTTTTAATGTTCTTAATCCATTATCTCTATTGATGGTTAGGAAAGGGGATTCTTCTTTCTAGAAATATGATTGGGGTGGCGGCGTGCTAGGGTTTCTGGGTTGTCCGACCACTGACATCTCATTTAGGGATTCTAGCCTCTACCCTGATTTCATCAATGCAGTTTCAGATAGGAATAAACTTTAGTCTTTTCACCTCATCGAGATTAATTAAGAGGAGGATAAATGTGCTTTCACCGCTTCGTCATTGGGCCTTTTCTCTTCGAGGGAGTTCCGAAGTCTATTTCATAATTAGGCCGTGTCTCAGGGTTGGGATGAGATCATTTGGGTAAAAATATCCCCACCAAGTTTAATTTCTCACTTGGAGGATTAATAATAGAGCCCTCTCTACTGATGATAATATCCATATATGTGGTATTCCCCTTACATCTAGGTGCGTGTTTTGTAGTGTGCATAAAGAGGAGAGCACTACTCAATCGTTCTTCGGCAGGGAATGGGTGAGAGAGGTGTGTCAAGACCTATGGGAATTCTATGAGGGTTTTTCTATGAATGAGGATATCATTTCATTTCTCAAAAAATTGTTCCATGGATCTGAGGGGAGAGGACTGAAGAGGGTGGCCCAATCAGTGGTACTGCATGCAGGATACTGGAGTCTTTTGAAGGCATGGAATAAGTAGAAGCATGAGGGTGGGGATGTGACGGCTCGTGTCATTACCGTCTGAAAAAAAACATGTTAGTCGACCTGAACAAGTCAGTGAGATCTTTAAAGGAGGATCCCTCTTTCTATCATTTTCAGGTAGGATCCAAGGTGGGGTTTCCTTCCAGTAACATGATAAGAAACTGTGTCAGATGGAGACCTCTGTCGGGTGGCTTGAAACTTATCATGGACGAATCTTGTGTCTAGGGGAACATGCATGGAGGAAGAGTTCTTCATTATTCCAATGGATTAATGTACTAATATTTTTCATCTAGGCTAGTACAGGGCACTTTCCTCCAAGCGGAGGCCATGGCTATGCTCACATGCCTCAAAGTTTTCAGACAAAAGGGGCTAAAGATCTCTGAAGTTGAAAAATACTCTTTAATTATTCACAAATCCTTGAAAGGATGTGGTGTTTCTCTCTATCTGATCTGCTATGCTATAATAATATTTAAAAGTAAGATAAAAAATAACATTAGTGTGCTCTATTCATAGAGGGAGGGGAATATATTCATAGACTACTTGGCCTCAGTGGAGTTCCCTTGAATAGAGGAGGTGTTTCTTCACACGACTTGTAGTATTAAATCCAATGGGGGTGATTTTATTATAGGGGATGTGCTCAGACTTCACTATTTCAGACCCCTTAGGTTCTTTCTTGGGGTTCTTTCCCCCTATTTGACTTCATTTTTGTCCCCCACTCATTTAATAAAATTAATTTATGATGATGATGGTTTAGAGTGGTATTTCCTTTGTACATGTGGTGTCTAGAGAATTAATCCATATTTATATGTCCATGGTAGTTGTTATTTAATCATTGATCAACCCAAGTATAGTGAAGGATATGAGGGATTTTATTTTATATGATAGGTTTTATATAATATTTATTAATGTTTTTAGTAAGATTTAAATTCCCTTATTAATTTTATATTAAATAGATTCACTAATTTTATTTCACGATATTTAAAAGTATTCTTTTGGGGAGATAAAATAATATCGTTGGTCTCACCATAAAATACATGAACATATATGAAAATTAAATTGTGAATTAATGAAAAATAATCCATTTTTTTTCATTAGGGATGTGTTATTTCAATGAGTAGAAAAAAATTTCATGCCAAATATTATGCATCTGAAACCCGATATGTTTTCCAAGTGAACAATAAAACCACTAGGAATTAATTATTTCTATTTAATTTACTCTAGATAAATTAATGTTTTACATATCATGTAATAAACCAGGTAATATTTGGAAAAAATCAATCATTTTATTCATATGCATTTATGTTATTTAATTTCATTCATTATAGTTCTATAAAAAAATTATAAATGTTTTCATTCTAAATAGTAATTTTTTTACTTAACTAAATTGTTTTCCATAAATTAAATTGTTTTATTTAAAATATAAATATCATTAATTTTTATTTTAATTTAATATATCAAATTTATCTTTGGATGATTTTTTGGTATTTTTATTTAATGATTTATTTTTAATTGAATAGTGGAAATTCTGTTTTCTGAAAAACTGTAATTTCACTTCAATAAATCTAAAAATATTTAATTTGATTATATTTTGGATTTTTATTTATTATAAAATAAGATCCATTTGGTATGAAACTATCTGAATGTTTCCATAAGAAGTGAAATTATATATAGTTTTGGTATAAGTTCTTTTTTATACTCAAAATGTAATTTTCTAGAAATTATTTTTCATTGCATTTTGTGCACTTATATGAAAAAAATAAGTTTTTAAAATTCTAAAAATATAATCATGAAAAATGAATTACGTATTTATAATTATTATTATGAAATTTATTAATTAGTTTAATTTTAGTTTTGGTCATTTTAAGTAGTAACCATTGTAAAAATTTATCACCATGGTAAAAGAGAAAAACATGTTAATTAAGTTAAAAACTAAGTGAAAAGGTCAAAAAACTATCATAATTATTATTGGATGAGATTATTTTGACCCTTATCTCCTTATCTTATAAGATTATTTTTTATTTTCCACATGACCCTGAAAGTGACTTAATATTATTTTAAAACATTTAATAATTACAAGTGTGACAATCCTATTAATTATAAAAGGGAACCTCCTCTCATACCTTCCTCACAATTTTTGAGAATTTTATATTTTACAATACCCAAAAATATCTCTCCCCAACATCCCCCTAGTTCTAGATTTCATAGCCTCCTCAAGAGACCATTCCTTGAAGCCTTAAAGTGTAAGTGAAAAGAGGATTTTTCAAAAAAGAGGTATAATTATTAACTAAGTGTTTCATATTTATTTCATCTTATAAATCATTCACATATTATTTGGCCATAATAAAAAATTAAAATCAGTATCATAAACATAATTAAATGATATTATAGTTATGTTACAACCCTTTTCACATCCGTTTCAATCTTATCGAAAATGAAAACATTTCTTTTTTGAATGTGTATACTACCAATTACTTGAAGCGATGAATTTATTTTTTCTTCACTGGTTCAAATGGATAGATAAAATGATAGAAAAATTGAATTTATATAATAATTATGACATAATTATGATCTGGTAACACTAATATATTAATTACCTACATACCCTTTCTGTCAATTAGAAATTGATAACATTTCTCATGTGTACATATAGAATACCACCTCTCTGAAGTGATGTAATTAATTTTTCAAGTTCAACATATAAGGATGGAACTAATGAATAAATATTTAATTTATAACATATTTATGATTCTATAAAAGTATAATATAATATAATTTATTTATTTTCCTCCCATTAGAATAATGAAATTGACTTTAATGGTTACATATGGAATACAGTTTCCATGAAACAACATTGTTCATTTTCCATGACTTCCAATAATAGTTGTTTATACAAGTGTATTTAATGTAAAAATATTATAATTATAATACGATTAATATTCTGGTGTTAATGGAATCATTATTCTTCTTTCTATATTCAACACACCAATGTTGTTTGAGGTTATTAAATAAATGATGACAAAACGTCCAATATAAAATCAACTATTTTAGTCACTAAACAAAACCTGTAAATAAATGGAAAAAATGAATAATAATAATGAAATAAACATTTAAAAGTATAATAGTCAAGTAAAAAACTAATATAATTTTATTATTTATGAGTTAAAGAATTTATGAAGCTATTCATGACTTAAGGTAAAATTCATTCTTATAAAAATCACATTTAAATGTTTTCCATAGGTAGAACCTTGATCATTGTGAGATCATTGATAGTGGGAGGGGGTGAATTAGTGATCCCTTTTCATATTTAATTTTTTTCTTTTTTTTTTAAATTTAAAAAGTATATATATTTAATGTCTTAATCAACTATTCTTGTGTCCCTCATCCCCCCCTTGAATAATCATACCAATCAAAGGCACAAAACAAAAGTATTTTCAAGGGTTAGTACAAATACCTACTTCTTGTCATGTTGATTATTCCCCCAAACATGGATTCATGACTATAATATTTTTTCAATTACAATGGTAATTACATAATCTCACCATATATACTCCTAAATCTAAATAGGATATTCTTTATATTAAATACTATAGTGTTACCAAAATACACACTAGCCTACTATAGAGTCCCACTAGTGTATTCTACTCTTAAATCACACAAGAAACTTCACATACTCTCATAACTGACTAGAAAAATTCCTCCACTCTCATATCCAATCAAGATAATTCTAACATTCATCATGGATGATCCACTAAAGGATGATATGATTATCTTAATTCATGAGCTCACTGATTCACACTATACTATGTATCTGTTTAGGAACATTTGAAGCTTTATAGACCTTCTCATATAATTTTAATGACCTATGTTTGATTATTTTCCTCAGTACAAGATGTATGGGGATTGAATTATTTATTATGATAAATTCTTTTCCTCTCCTAGTCTTCACATAATTCATGTAATGTGTGAACCAATACACAGGGTTCTTAAATAGTAAACCTTAGAACATATAATAATTTTCACATTATTATTTTATATTCTACTCAAAATCCTAATTTGGTTATCTAAAATAATTATTAATTCACATATATTATGCATGTGAATGAAATTTACATTTTATATTTTCTTATTCACAAATCTGAATGGGTGTGCACTATAATTATACAATGTGTTGTCCAAGTGATTATTTTTAATGTATTCATGAATGTATTACACACATTATAACTTATAAAAACAAGAACAAACACTGTATCATTTCTAAAAGTTGTAGCACTGTATAACCTTCATGATAAAAAGGATGGTTTTACTTATGTAACACAATATATCATGTTTTATTTAGTTTGAATGTATTTATATAATTGTATGTAATATATTTGTTCCTCACACAAACCATAATTAATTTGCACAATAATACATTATGAATGAATTATTTATTCATGATTTATATCAATTTCATTTGGGTAATACTATTTATGTAAAGAAAAATAAATTTATGCAATATCTTCTTATTCATGTTAAAATTCCAGTTGCATGTTTCTTCTTTATGAAATAATACATTTCATAGAATATCTATTTCTATGAAACTGATAACTCTCCTAGTATTTTTGTCTTCACTCTCAACTGAGGTGATTCCAATTTTTATAGGTTAATTCCACCGCCTTGGTTTTTCACTCTCACTACCTTATCCTCCACAAATAATGTCATGTTTATAAATATCATTGACTTATTAGATGTATTGTGGTATCTAATTTCGAACAAAAAATTCCTTTTAATTTGTTTGGTATAAATAATCATGGAGTCTCTTCCATTATAAATAACTCCCAATGTGCATGTGATAATATCATATCCTTACTCATTTTAAATATCAAACCCCTCAATGAAAAAAATATTCTTGAAATTACACATGCAACTAAAGTTTCTTTCATTAGTAGAATGTTACTCAAAATGTAAAATTCATGAAAAGAATAAAATGCATGAAATAAGGTTCTTAATCTCATCATATAATATTCTCATCCATAGAATGATCATGGAAACATCAGTTCAATGATTTGAGGTTTGGATTGAACTCCTATGTAATAGAATGCTTGTATGGGGTTTCAGGGTAGAAGACACTCACTGTATCAATTGAATGGATTAGAACAGTTGAATCATAAAACAAATTTTATATATGTATGTTTTAATTGTGGGTGAAATGTACCCACATCCATCTTTTATCACAATAATCTGTGGCTTATTCCATGACTTCTTAATAAGTAAATCGGTTCCAAAACACTCTCAAAATGATAGTAGGGGATTGTAACCTAAAAAAACACACACACCTCACATTCCTTGTAGACATGCACTATCCCATTGATACAGCTGACCCATTCAATCTGAATTGAGTGTTCTTCTAAAAGCCTACACACTTAACCATTCACTGATGCTATGCAGGCTAGCTCAACTATCTCCCATGTGTGGTTGAGTTATCCTCCCACAAAATCATGGTTGAGGTGGATAGGTTGGATCATGTGGGTTGAACTATTTTTTGTGTAAACGCATAGAAATATTTTTACAAATAATTCAATATAAACTGTGAATCCTCTCTAAAATTCTCAAATTTCTTCATCATAATATCTTCATTTGAATTGTAATTGATTTTTTCATTGCCTTCTTCTTCTTCTTCCAAACATTATTTTAAACGATTTTTCATTATTAAAACTTGTCCTTAAGATTTAATATCAGTCCATCAATTTTCACAATTTCACATGGATAATTTTTCTGGAATAAAATCCAATGGAATTCATTGAATTACAATTCTCCATGAATCATCAACTAACATATTGACCCACTGAAATAAAATGCAACTAAGGCACAATAATCTACAACTTTGTATTTTTTTGTGAATATCCTTTCATATAATAGTCAATATATGATACATACTTATTTTATCCCCCTTATTTTAAATAAAATTAAAAATATTATGTAGGGTTTCTCATCATTTCATACTTCTCTCTCCTTAAGGATTGAAACCCCATTATTTTTTAAAATAGAAAGATTGTAGTTAGTCAACTCTAAGTATAAACGGTTTAAACTAGTGTAGAAAATAAGAGTGATTCTACAAAAGACTTAAAGGTATTACTTAATAATATATTTCTCTAATACCAATTTCAAACTAATTCAACTTATTCATTTAATGGGATATATAATAATGTTTTTCTTGATATTTTATGCATGAAATACAATAGTCACATCAAAACATTTCAACTGCAGAAAATGTTTCTCCCCCTAAATCTCATATCTCTCATTATCTATCCCTATCACTTGAGAAGTAGTTTGAAATAATCAAGGATGTTGTTAATGTTGATAATCATACCCTATATTCATTTTTCTCCCTCAAAATTGATACAATTCATTAATCATCATGGATAAAAGTGTTCTCAATAATTAAAAACACTAATCCTTCAATTTTATACATATTAGTTCATATAAAAAGATCAAGGGAATAAGTAGGGACCTAAATTTCTTTAGATAACACATTAAGACTTATATCCTCCTATAAATCTATAATTATTAATATTCTTAGATTTTATAGAGTGCATGATTGATTTTTTATCATCATTTGACACTTCTAAAGTTTATACCTTTTCCTCCTTAATACTAAAATAATTTCTTTTCCCTTTCCACATTATCTTCATGTTATCTTATTTGACTAGTATGATTGTAATGAAATTTTATGTGTCATTCCCAGTCTGTTCACTTCATAAAATATTTAAATCAACATTAGAAGATGAATTCATACCATCCTTTACTTATTCAAATGTCACCAACTACTTTCCTATTGACTTGTAAATATTCTGATAGTTCACTATTTATTTAAACTTTTTGAAAAATTCACCGGTAACTATAGATTTATTTACTAAATGAATTATATTTTAATTTAAAATTTGTGAAATATTATTCTATAAACTATATCTAGATTTCTTATCTTTATGACCATATTGAAAACATATACCACAAACTTATTTCAAGCATTAAAATTTATTTTATGATAATAGTTCAGATGGTGTCTTGGTCATTGTATTTTATTTCAGATATTTTGTTCTCATCTATTTATTATTTCTCCCTAATGATTCATTACACTATCCTAGTAGTTACTTATTATACTAATATTAATAATATTTATGAGAAAACACATTATAACACTAGTTGTACCCTCTGAATCTTGATCATCTAAACTGATTGTTGTTCAACTCTGAAGATTGTAGTTGTTATATTTTTATAAACTGTGAGTGTTTATTCTTTTGAATAAACCTTATGGATAAAATATTCCACTCTTACCTTATGGAATATATTTTTACATTTTTTTCTTATGTGAAATTGGATTAAGTTGTGTATTTTGGGAATGCATTATTAGGAATAAAAAATGTATATCGGGATTCATTATTTATAGAGTCAACCTCTTTTTGTTGACCCTTAATATCCAAATATTTAGAAGACTCATCCATAAGCTCAAAATCAATTATTAATTCATTATTTATTTTCTTCAAATAACATTGATTTGAAAGGCATATAGATCATGCCTTTGATAATTATTCCTCTTAAACTATAATTCGTATATTGAGATCATTTAACATCTTTAAATGTTTACCTATATTAAACCTTATTTTTTTCTTTAATGAATGTAATATAATTATTAGTGATATCCTCTCTTCTTGGTGATATTTATTCAGAGGATTTTAGTTTCCTTTCAAGATTGGATACTTTCTCCATATATTTACTTATCTCATTAAGATGTGTATCTTCTCTCTTTATGTTCTATTTATTCTCTTTTTCAGTTTTATTTTCCATTTTTTAAGATTTATAATATTCTTAATATTATATTCTATATTATATTCTATGAACCATTATAGTTATGTTCTATATTTACCTTATGCGCCTTCAAATTTTTCACTAAATATTTTGGAATTTCCCATTAAACACACATGATTTCTAGAAAGTCATTAATCTTCTATCCCACTGATTGATGATGGGTAATAATTAATTTAAATTATCATCATATTTATCCTATGTTCTTCAAAAAATTATTCTTCATCCTCTCATATTCACTAATTATTTATTTCATAGACATTATCTCAAAGTTGTCTTCTTCTTCATCAGTCTTAGTGATAATAAATTTCTTCATTGGATAGTCATATGAAAAATTTCCAAACCCATGAAAGTTGAATAACTTTATTAGATTGTTTACTTTTCCGATTCAGTGTATTTTATATATTATTATGAATAAGGGCTTCATTTTATTTTAGTTATAATTATATTTTTCATCCTTAGAATCTTATGATTCTAGTTCTTCTACAACTATAATTCTACCTTTTATTGTAACCTAGATGGAAATATCATATTTTTAATTCTTCTTAAAATATTGTAGTACTTTCATTTCATATTATATGAGAATGTTATAAATTTCATCTAGTGATAGATCATCTTGTTCTTTCAATATAAAAAATTTCGGGTCAAATATGCTTGTTGATTCATCCATGTTTTCCCCAAAAACTCTAATTCTAGAAATAATATCATTTACTCATATATAGTATTCATCAACACTTTCATCATCACAAATTTTTTCATCTTCAAATATGGTTCTAAATATTTACATATTTTCTTCATTGACTTTATGATTTCCTGTTATAACTACTTCTCAGTTTATCCCAGATTTATTTAGTAGTTTAGAGACCCATCACATTATTTTATACCTTTTATTATCAATACATCATGATTTAATAATAATCCTTTCCATCTATCTACACGTTCATTTTATCATCCAATGTAATAGGATCATTTTCATCATAGGATGGAAATACAACTATAACTGCATCCATCACTTCTATGCTAAGTTATTGGTGATATAGTATCATCCTATTTATAAATACTTGATAGTTATGACCATTCAAAATGGGAAAATCCCTTATATTTACTAAATTAATGTTCTCCATCCACTAAATTTATTTGGATTCTTTATAGGTTACCTTACCTCTGATACCACTTGCAGATCCTATATGAGTGTGAGATCCCTGAGTGGTGGTGTGATGAATCAATGATCACTTTTATTTTTAAATACTGTTCATTTTAAATTAAAAATATAAGACCATTTAAATACATGATAGAATCCTCTTGTGTCTATCAGTACAACCCCAAATATTTATGTTAATCAAAGGAATAAAATAGAAGTATTTACAAGGATTTGTATAATGAGATACTCACTATCGTGTTGGTTATTCTTATAAAAATAGATTCACTAATATAATATTTTTTATGAATTGAAATGGTCAATATAAAATCACACCATATCTACTAATGAATCCAAACAAGTGGTTATTTATACTACATTATATTGTGTTACCAAAATCCTTGGGTGTGTTCCTTTACTAGATTATCTACCACAAATAATGTTTTCTTTATCAACATCATTAAATTACCATATGTATTAGCATATCTATTTTCAAACATATTTTTTTTAATCCCCATGATATTGATAATCATGGATTATATTACTTCACAATAAAATCCACACATGTATGTGATATTATCACATGAATCCTCATTTTAGAGATTTAAAACATGCATGAATATTAACTACTTGAAATTACACAGGTAACTCTATTTGAATTATGAAGTTACATGTTACTCAAACTCATAAATGAACCCAAAGTATAGAATTAACACTTGAAGGATCATCATCTCAAAGTCTCAAATTCTCTTCCATAGAACGATTATATAAACCTCTATTATATTATGAGAGGTTTGGACTAAACATTGATGTAAAATAATTCTCAAACATGGCTTCAAGGAAAAAGATTCTCACTAGCTCCATATAATTTCTTAGATCTATATGATTAGATGAATGATTTTATATTCATATATTGTAAATGTGGGTTAATTGCAACAATATCTTAATTGTACCACATCAATACATTATTTTTTGTAATTCTTATTAATAATTAAACTGGTTCTGCAACACTCTCAAGCTCGGAATGGGGGATCGACACCCGCAACACATCACCAGGTCATGCCAATATGTACTGACCCACCAGAACCTCAGGCCTATTAAAACTCACCAAATCATATTATGAAGGGCCTACACACCAACCTATTGACTTTGTCTATACAATCTGGCCTGTTTGGGTCCCAATCAGGCTTGAGGTATCCTCTAATGAAATCTTTGTCAAACTGGCTACGTCAGCTAATGTTGTTGGTACCATTTTTGTAAAATCATAGAAATATTTATTCCAAATTCATATATATAAATTTCTTAACCTTTCTCAAAAATTTAAATTTCTTCTTCAATAAAAACTTCATGCAAAATTTAATTTCATATTTTCATGGAATTATTATTCTACAAATAATCGTTGTAAATAATGTGTCATTATTGAAACAAGTCCATGAAAATATGATCATTCCTAAAATCACTAAAATTTCACATTGATAATTATTTAATAAAGACATCCAATATAATTTATTGAATCCATTACAATTATTAAAGCATCATCACCTCATATATTAACCCGTTGGAAAAAAATGAAACTTGGGCTAAACACCATCAAAATATTATTATTTCATGCCAAAGTTATTTTAAATGTTCCAAGAATTATAATAATTATGAATCAAAGTTTGATAAAGGTTATTTTAAATTATTTATTCTTTCTTTACAAATAATCAAAAATGAATCCTTTCAATATTGTCTATATGGGTTCTTTTCAACTATTTACAAAAGGGGTTCTTATTTAATATATAAGGATTGACCACCCTTTTCCTATATACATAGTTATTATTCTTTATCAATCATACTCTATAATACAACACGGTTTTTAAATGAATATAATACTCCCATAATTCTTGTAATTTTATATTTTTAGTATTTTCCAAAAAAATCTTATTTCTCATGATTATACAAAAACGAGAATTGTTTTGTTAATCGGTTCTAAAGTTTTTTACAAGGGTTTTATGAAGAAAAACATAAATCATGATTTTTTTGTTCATGATATGATACTTGATTAATATAGATGATGACTATTGAGCAGATATTGGTTATGATGATAGGTGAGCCTGATATAGCTCCCCAATGCATTAGGCAATGATGATGTCTTTAAAGGTGAAAAATGAGGGATATAACTTGGACAATTACTACTATGAAATTAAATAAGATATAATTATTCTAGTATGGGTTAATTATGTATAAAAACATTTTATGACATAATTCTCCAACATATAAATATTATTCTTGATACAAATGTGTTTTATGTAAATCTTTTGATTTCAAGAGGTAAGTGATTTTTAAAGGGGGAATTTTTGTTGTCCAAAGGAATGATTTCATGAGTTCCCACATGCCTCAATATTCCATGGGGTTCATAGGTTTTATTTAAGTAATTTTTTATTTTCTCAATTGGAAAATATATATTTATGTTCTCAATGATTTAATGTGAAAAATTTAAAAGTGATCATGGTTTTTCATGACTTTCACAAAACTAATGAGATAACGTTATTTTAACCCTTAAAGAGTTTTTTTCACATAATTAATTTTAAAATGTTTTTCAAAGGATCAAAGGATGATTATAAAATTTATAAAGGTCATGTTTTATACTAATATGAATCATCATAAATGTATAAAAATACTCTTTAATAAAACAAAGATGTGAACATAAAGAACCATTTTGTTGGAAAAATATATACTTAGTTAAAGTGTCCAATTTCTTATGTAAAATTATCAAAAAATTATAAAAAACACTACACCAATGAATTACTAAAATATAATACAGTTTAAACATTGATATAAACTATGTAATTATGGGTTATTTAGGTTATAGGCCTATATAGTTGGTATTAGAAGAATGGTTTAGACACATTAAAGGTTGATAGAATTTTAAAATTAACATTAAAGATACTATAATTTATAGTTATATTATCATTAGATATATTTTTATGATTTAAATGTTTCTTCATCTAATCAATGACTGTTAAGAATAGTTTTCTATAGTGGAAATATGCCAGTTGATGTAGAAATAAATCAATGGGAAAATAACCATCCAAATCAGTAACCTAGAATGGATGGACCAATGCATTTTGGGGTAATATTGACTCTATTAATGATATATATTAATGGTGAAATCCATGAAAGAGTGTAACCTAATTATCAAAAATGGAACATGTTTATAGTGATAATTTCATGAAACCACACCCTCCAACTATTGGTGGATCATTAGATTAGGTGAATGTCGATGGATGGATCAATTATTTGAAAAACCTATTTTATGTTTTGGGATTTATATAACATCAAAATGTAACTATTAATATTTATCATTTTGATGGTGTAATTGAACTATGTGGGTCTTGGGTTTAAAATACTAAGGAAAAGAATAATATTGATGGAATGGAGAAAATTTTCTTTAATGATATTTTTTTGAGAATTATTTTCCAAATTTTATTTAGCATAGAATTAAAATAAAATTTCAATATATTAAGTAAAATAAAGAATACTTAGTGGTGTATTAGGAGAAAAGTTTTACTAGGATATCTAATTATGAACCAAATTTTGATGTGAACCATAAGAGTAAAATTGATATATATTTCACATATGATTTTAAAAAAGTTTACAAAGAGAATTATAATCAAGTGAATTTAAAATTTATGATAATTTTTTTCATTGTGATGACTATGTTGAGATAGTGTTTTCTAACCCTTATGTTCTTCATGATAAAAAATGTAAAAATTTTTATTGGTATAATGAAATGGAGAATAAGTATACCTAAAAATATAGATGTATTCTCCCCAAATGTTCCAAATATTATAAAATACATTTTAAATAATGTTTGGTTGGATCAAGAAAGTGATACTAATTCAGTAAGACCAGAAATTTGGATTATGAATGCATAGAAAATACTTTTATCCGAAACAATAATTGGAAACTATATTGTCATCGAGTAGTGATATGTTTTAGTTATCATGTATATAGAAATTACACTAATTACTTTCTAATTTTGGATAATCAAGGTGAGAATCATTATTAAAAAAATAATAATGGTGTGTAAAACTATTTTTATGCCACTACAGAGTGTGTTGGGCCATCAAATGATGTGTTTTAAAGTAAATTAAATATTAATTTAGTGTATGAAAATGTATTATTTAATTTAGGATAAAAACATTATTTTTTGTTTTTCTAAGATATTTTCAAGTAAAATAGAAATGTAATCTCAAGAAATATAGTTGGAACATTTGGTAAAAAATTATGGGGTAGAATAATGGTAAAATTAATTAATAGAAATATTCCTATTTTTATATTTGGAATGATTTTTATTATAATCCTTATTGAATTTACCATTTTTTTAGTTTATTGGAATTCTAGGTATAGACTAGATTTCAGTTTGTCATGATAAGACATATTGTAGAGATCATGAAGTTATTTTTCAGAATATGTTATATTTTTTAATATAATAATAAATTTATAACTTTCAAAACTTATCATGAAGCTGAGAAACTGATAAAATATGAAAGTGAATGTTGTCATTCATATATTTTTGAAAGGGAATAAACTATTATAATTAATGATGATGTAGTAGTGAATAAATAGATGGATTTATTTCTTGATGATTTTTATAATTTTATTCTTGATTGGGAGGTTGAATTTATAATTAACATGGTTCTCAATGATAGTAAAATTTCAAAACATCACTATCAAATCAATATTGAATCTTGTTTTGAATTTAAGTAGTAATAATAGGAATATATTGATAACTGTTTTTTCATACCTAAAAATTCTTATTTTGGAGCTTCTATTCAATTTGTTAAAAATAAGGATGGTTCCATGTGAGTTTCCATCAATTATTGGGCACAAAATGACATCACTATTAAGAAAATGTATTTGTTGACTCATAATAGTTCCAAAGAGATTAGTATTATTCAAAGGATGACCTCTAGTGTAATTATAATCAGTTTTTGGGGAAGGAGGAAGTCATTTTAAAGACAATATTTTACACCAGGAATGGTCATTATGAATTTTTTTAATGCCTTTCAGGTTATAAAATGAAGGCACTTTATTTATAGATCTTATGAATAGTGTATTGCATGAGTATTTGGATAAATTCATTATAGTTTCATTGATGATATTTTTGTTTATTATAATATCCATGAGGGAGATGATAAATATCTAAGGATTGTTTTAAAATACTTAAAACAAATTATGAGGTATGAAAAATTTATCAATTGTGAATTTTAACTATAAATTATTTATTTTCTAGAGAATTTTTTTAAATTATGGCATAAATATGGATCCTTCTAAAACCAATGTGCTATAAGAATAGACAATACCAACAATTTTCTCTAAGATTTGAAGTTTTCTTGGATTACTAATTTATATTCATATATTTTTAAGAATATTTCTCATTTATATATACTAATAACTATGATAGGTTTAAAATAAGTTAAATTCATGTGGATAATTAAATTTTATGAATGATTTTTGGAAATTAAAATAATATTGGTTAGTGATATAGTGTTATCCATGCAAATATGAAATTGTTAATTTTTTATTTACAGTTATTCTTCTTTAAAAGGAATTGGTTTTTGTCTTAATGTACAATAATAAGTTAATTCCATAAACTGCACATAAATTATATATCAATGAGAATAATTACCCTACACATGATATTGATCATAAAGTGGGGTTTTTTTTCTTTAAAAATATTTAGGAATATTTTATATGTGGTAAATTGAGAAATAAGTTTTTGATAAAAAAGTTTAAAGTATGTATTCAATCCAAAATATTTGAACATGAGGTAGGGAAGATGGTTAAAACTTATATTGGATCATGACCACCTGATGATTAACTACCATCACAATATATAAAATAAAGAATCCAATGCATTAAGTAGAAAAGAAAATATATCATTAACCATGTTATATTTAGAAAATGACTCTTTCATTAATGATATAATGAATGTTGTCATAGAAATTTTTATTTTCAGGGATTTCCACACATTTTCTTATATTGTCAGTATAGTTATCCTCAGATGAAATAATTATGATGGTTATGTTTGAAGATCATGGTTTTTGATAATGAGTTATATCAGTCAATAAGGTTGTGTTTTCCTTATTTAATGATGATAAATAAGGTGTTACTAGATTTTGAAAGACGGTATGTCTTCCATGTGATCCTTATTTTATAAGAGAATTGTTAAATAAAGCTCATATAACTCTTCATTATATTCATCTTGTAAGTACTAAGATATATACAGACATTAAATAATATTTTTGGTTGGAAAGTGTGAAGAAATATATTTTAGAATTTACCATAAATTTTTTGGCTTATCAAAATTTAAAAATTGAGATACAACTTATGAAGGAGATACTTAATCCTTTTCCCATGTAGAAATTTAAATGGGAAAATATATCTAGGGATTTTGTTATAGGATTCCAAAGTCATATTGTGGTAATAATTTAATTTGTCCAATAATTTATCATTTGAAAAAATCTATGCATTTTCTTCCTATTTTATATACTTTTTATTTTGATAATATTTTTATAATTTTTCCTAATGAGATAATAAAATTACATTGATTCCCTTTCTCAGTTATATCTAACTATATCCTAGATTTATAAAAAAATTGGAAATGAATGTGAGAAGTATTTGGTTACTGAATTTATTTTTAGAACAAACATTTATCCTTAATATGAAAAATAATTAGAGTGAAAGATTCATATATTAATGGATATTCTTAGAGTGTGTTTTTTGGAATATCAAAGAAGTAGGGATCACCATCTTTCATTAGTTAAATTTTGTATAATAATAGGTTTTGTTCTAGTATATATATATATATATAAACTTTTGAGGTATTATATGGAAATATTTTTCCAACTCCATCATATTGGTATATAGTTAGTGAAATTTAGTTGTCAGTACTAGAGTTGGTAGATTAAATTGTAGATATATAAAGATGATTCAATATAATTTGAGAATAGTTTAGAGTAAGTAGAGGAGTTATGGATATCACAATAGGAAAGATCCCTTATTTTAGGTAAGTGTTCTTTCTTTTTAAAATATCTTCTTATAAAAGGGGTTTCGATTTTTGGGAGAAAGGGAAACATAAGACCCTGTATTATTAGTATGTATGAAATTATAGAAAATGTATGATCAGTTTCTTAAAGGGTAGTTTTACCTACAAGTTTATCTTTGGTACATGATGTGTTTAATGATTCAGTTCTAAGAAATTTCATACTTGATGCATATCAGGTCTTGATGCATGATTTGGTACAATTATAGTAGAATATCTCTTATAAAGAATAGATAGTTTAGGTTTTAGATCATAGAGAGTATGTACTATGAAAAATGATGATTCACCTAGTAAAGGATTTATTGAAGACTAACATGATTGAGGAAGAAACATGGGAATTAGAATATACCATGTGGAAAAAACACCTTCATATGTTTATGCAATAAATAAAATTGTGAGGATGCAATTTCCTAGCAGGGATAATTTGATAACCCAGGTAATCTACGAAAAAATCAATCTTATGATTTTAAATTATTTACTTTTTGGATTTATTATAATAACCTGAACCACTAGGTCCCACCTAGATAGTCGTAATCCTAGAGTAACACCCCAAGACTCTATATAATTAGATAAGGGTTAGTTAATAGTGTTTTTATCCAAAATACACATAGGGGAGGCATTAGCCTAAAGTTCTTGTTCACACACATGCATCAAAATACACTAGTATTATGATGAAAAATAAATTGCTAATATTATAAATTAATGCATTATATATAAACTCACACCAGTGTATGAAAAAATAGTATGGAAAGATAAAAAATGAAAAATTAAAGACTATAAAAATTGCGAAGGAGTCCAAACAAAAATAAAAAGGAAACTTCTAAAAAAATTCAACTTCTAGATCCATCTGTAATCAGTCTATCCCATCTAAGATCCACCTGCTCCTTATACACCTAGGAATCTATCAAAAGGATAATATTCTACATAATTCATGAAAAGTGCTGGAACATTCTCTTTATGGGTGAGTTAAAATTTATTCTTTAGGGAACCCAAAAACAATAAACATAAATAATGAATGCGATTGTAAGATCTATATCAACAAATATAGGGTTAATAAAGAAGATAATACCATATAATCTCAAAATAAGGATCTAAATCCCATGGATAGGTCTATCTAAATTACTATCATATGTATCATTTTCGACGATCAAATGTAATGCTCAGTTGACGGATCTCACTCTACGGGTCTTTCTAATACTGATGAAACTCCCAAGAAAAAGATATATAATTAGGGGATCATATCTAGGGCCTGAAGGGGGTTACCTTACCCTATCTATAATAACCCACTATGAATGAGATCACATTCCTAAGATTTTGTTCATAAGATATAAAAATCAACCTAGAGAGAAATAGATTAATTATCACACCCTGATCATATGGAGGGATACCTAATAATATCTAATAGTATTCCACAAAGAGTATTTATCATCCTCTAATCAGGATGTGATACCTAACTATACCCTCTTAGGGAAGGAATTGATGAAAAAAACCAATACTAAAATGGTTCATGGGAAGAAAATCATTATTATACAGAAGCTATCCAATGAGTGATAATGAATGTAGACAAATTACTTGGCCATGCAAAATTGCCATTATATAAATGGCTAATTGTCACAAGGAGGGGTCCAAAGGACATGCGTTCTTATAAACTGGACACTATGTAGCTTGGAATTTCTCAAAAACTCTATATTTTACATGTCACTACCCATGATATGATCTCCTCTCTTCCCTACATCACAAGTAGAAAATTGGACTATTACCACAGAACTATATTGAGGTTTTTTAAGAAAGTGGCTATCGACCATTTTTCCAAGGACTCTAACTGCGGTTTTGAAAAAAATGACTATAGGTCTCCCATCCTTGTGCTAGAGAGAAATGTTCCCATAGAAAATATAGCAGGAAGCCCAATTTACCTGAATTTTATGATACTACCATGGGTTTTAATAATAAATATAACCTAATATATATATATACTTAAATTTCCATGTGGTGTAATGGTTAGGAAACTGAATACTATTAGTGAGGTATAGAGATTGAATATAGTCAGTGGCATATTATTTTTGGGCTATATACATGGGTCTTTGGGGATATATCCACTGTTTAAACAGTAAACATAGGTCAACTGCCACAGTCGACTATAACGCGACCTATTTCCACATTTTTAAAAACTGTGGCAAAATTTTAGACCCAATTTACATAGCCATATAAGACACAATTTAGAAAAACTCTGGCCGTAAGATATTTCCATGGTTTTGGGCCCCATTGCCATGGTTTTCAACCATGAAAATAGTCTAATTTTCTTGTTGTGTATGGGCCTATCCAAAAATTCCCATGTATTATATGGATTTTCTAAAAGACATCATCATCGATCCTTTAGAAAGAAACACATACACGATTCAGCTAACAAAAATATCATCTCCTACACCAACTTCGGATATGGTTCATCACTATGAAACGTCTACAATGTCACTAATCTAGACACCAAACCTACATAAAAATTATGAAAACATGTATATTATATCATACCCTGAAACAATTTCTTTAATATAGTCAAGTCATTTCCCAATCGGATACCAATTAATAATGAAGAATGCAGAGAGAAAAGTATTAATCAAAAAAGTGAATTTAAAATGAGTTACATGTTAATTTTTACATAATATATGATATCCTAATGTGAATACTTTAAAAAAATTGTAAAAAAGACTAAATATAAACTCCCTAATTCTAAGAAAAATAAATATTAAATGGGTAGATCAATAATGAT
The DNA here is from genome assembly GCA_963277665.1 of Viscum album. Taxonomy (NCBI): domain Eukaryota; kingdom Viridiplantae; phylum Streptophyta; class Magnoliopsida; order Santalales; family Viscaceae; genus Viscum; species Viscum album. The sequence goes on from OY728145.1 coordinate 1,705,880,507, forward strand.
CAAATTCATGAAATAATTTATTATTAAATAATTTAATGTTATTCATAGAAACCCAAAAGAGGTAAGAAACCAATAACACTAAATCCTTACCACACATTGGATTGATCATTGTAGGATAAAACATCCACAATAATTGAACCCTAATGAGTTTCTACACTAGCTTATCGATCCATGGATGATCAATTCCATCCATTTTCATTTAGTAGGATTAAACATCTCCCTCTTGATCTTTAATATTTTGGATAGGTTAAATGAAACACCTTTAGAAGAAACAACAAAAGAGAATATCATTATATTTTAGGTTCTTCTATAGAATTTGAAAATCTTCATAATCTATAGGATTTCCAAGAGTAAGAGGGAATATCTATTGATAGGGGAATGAAAAATATAAAAATGTATTACAAAACCTTGAAATGAAGTCCTTACATGTTTCCATTAAGATTTGTAACATCCTATAAGACCATATGTCAATCAACCATTATGAATTTCAGATTGACCATCACCAAATACTACACCAAGGCCATGGTGAAGTAGAACATAACATCCTAATACTCCCAAAATGGAAATCCACCATGTGAGTAGGATGAATTAGTGGCTGTTTTTACCTCACCACAGTATCAAAAATGGGTGTGGCATGGTCCCCTTTGTATTGGTGTATAGGATCTCCTATAGTGCTCCATTACCAAGATATTTCTATATCCTAGCCATGTTTCCTTGCCTATGGCCCATGGGGGATGGCCAAGGACTAACACGGGTTGAACCAAGGTAGGTGTTAGCTGTGTTGATGAAATGTTTTCCATAACACCACTTAATCCACCAAACAAGACTTAAGGTGCCCACAATTCCATATCAGCACCACAAAATATTTAATATATATAATTTAAAATATTCCAAATCATTAAGTAATTATAATTGAGTTGTTAAATTCTCCAAACCATATGGGTTTTCATCCGAATATTAAAAAACATACAAAAACTTGTTAGGGTACGGAGCACATATCTAGTTATCCCACTCCAATGAGATCTTATGGTGGTTTATATTCTTCTAGTGAATGCGAATACAGGTTATCTATCACCCATGAGGATATTATATAACTAATAAATGATCAACAACGAGTACTCTGAGAAGGTTTCTCCATCCTAAATGTCCACATCTACCTATTCAATAATGTATTATAGGTCATGAATTCATAACCTTATCTATGATACATAGAACCCATCATGCACCGGTTTAAAATTGATTGTAAGTATAAGGTGTATGCCACCTCAATGAAACTACATAGTATCTTGAAAGGGAAAATAAATCTCAAAGATATATTATCACATCTTCCAAATCTCTATTGTTCTTACTGAGGTGACATATTCAAGAACACATGAAGTCCTCTTGAATCTCTATAAGATTCTATATTCACTCTATATAGATCATATTATGTCTCTTGGATGACTTCATTATCACTTGGATTATGCATACCATATCTTTCATCACTTTCACCAACTCTAGGACCATAAACACGATCTCCTTTAGATACTTCCAACATAGTAGTGATTGAAAGGGTATCCCATACATGGAACTGAATGAAATTATAAAAATAGTGGAATCAAAACTATTATTTACTTCAAACTACACCAAGAGTAGATGATACACCATGCCTTGGAAAAAATATAATATGAAATCTTACAATATGTCCTTTAGGACTTTAATGGTCTGATCGGTCAATCTATAAGTGTGGGGGTGAAACAGCAATCTCAACTACAAATGAGTATTGAAAAGATCATACAAACCTATCCAAAATCATAATATAAGGTGATAATCACTTTCTAAAACAATTTTTATGTTGAATATATGAAACCAATCTACCACTTACATAAATAGGCATCCCAAAATCCCTACTAAACTCTACTCCAAGATTATTAGGAAGTGGAATGACATTCTATGTCTATCTACGATCACCTAAATAGTTTTTATTCTCTATATGATTGCGGATATCTAATCAAAAAATCCATAGAGATAATATACTACTTCTGCTTTGTATCCTCATGGGGTTGATCTTATCCCACTGGTACCTATTTCTCAAACTTTATCTACTATCAAGTGTGGTATACAGTGATAAACTCATCCATACTCTACTTCATACCTAGCCACAAAAAACACACTAAAGGTCATATTACATCTTTTACACTATTTTATGATCCACTAATGAGGTTTATAAACCTACATAAAAAATCCTCTTAAAGCATGATTTATATCATTTTCTATCCTAGAAAATGTATGATGTGCTTCACACCTTTAGAAAATCCATGAAAAATATCCTTTTAATATATTTTCATGCAATAGCTCATAATAAATATCCCAAAATTATGATTATTTGATACAATAATGAATTATTGGCATAAAAAACATCAATACAATGTATGATTCTCTGCCCTCAACAAAAATGGTAAACTATAAAGAGGAAAATTTCTATGTTTCCTCACTCAATAACTATGAGAGGGATTTCCTATGGAGTATATCTTTCAACATGTTCCCCTTCTCAAGAGTATAGATTATATAAAAATAGTAGACCTACAATATATCCACCCATCACCTCTACCTCATATTTTGGTATTTATGATAGGATTTATACATGAAAATCTTAAGGCTGAAATATATAATGAATCAATCTCTCATAAGATAGTTCCACAATGATTTTAGGGTGAGAAACACTACTACCTATTCCAAGTAATGGGTCATATAATTCTGTTCATGTGGTATTAATTTTTAGTAAACATAAAAAATCATGACCTACCTATAATTTATAATAATTAAAATATTATATCTAAATGAATCACAAAATAACACATAATCAACTACCTCATCTAGTATTATGACGATTGGGGCAATTGTAAACAATAATCACATCCTAAAAAAGGGCTGTTAAAAAAATTCTAACCGTATGAAACCCTACCCATTTCAGGTCAAGAAAATCAGATGTGTCATGATTCATGAGAAATTGGGAATAAATATCTAATAATATCATTCCACCCAAGGGAATTTCCACACCTTAATCATTCCTTTAGGTGTATCCCAAGATATAACTACCTTTGTAATCCACATTCACTCCTTTATCTAAGATGGCATATCCTTGGATGTACAAATTTTGAATAAAAAACTAACACATTGAGATAATTCCATAAATAAGGTTCTCTATGAGTTTCTATAGGACCATCCTAAAATGTATCTTATGATACTCCTATAATGTTGAGTACATGAAGATTTCATCTATAAATACCACAATGAATAGATCAAATAAGGGATGAAATATATGGTTCATGAATCCAATGAACACTGTTTGGGATTTTTTTACACTAAAGGGAGTCACCAAATACTCATAATGATCATAGATTCATGAGAACGATATGTTAGGAACATCCTCTTCTTAAACTTAGAGCTAGTGATAAACCTACCCAAGGTCAATCTTTGAGAACCACTTTTCCCATTTAATCTTGTTGAATAGATCATTGATTATTAGTATTGGATTATTATTTTAGATAGTCACCTAATTTAGGTGATGATAATCCCTGAATAACAAAAATCTCCCATCCATATTCTTGTCAAACAACATTGGGGATACCTAGAGGGACACACTAGGTCTAATAAATTAGTTCCTTTATAGATCCACCAACCGAACCTAGAGATCTTGTAGCTCTATGAGGGCTATATGATATGCCTATTTCAATTCCATGGTTGTCCCTATGTGTAGTTTTATGATTAATTAAATTTCATAATTGGGATGTAATCATAGAATATCTTTAGTGAAAACATACTAATACTTCTCCACTATTTTAGGAAACTAAAAGTACATCTTGTGAACAACATTAAGGATCATTCTATTCAACTGATGATAATTTGCAGTATCTTCCTGAATAAAACCCCAACATGTTGTGATTGATATTTTTTTCACCAATTAAGGAAAATATTATCCCATCTACCTAGACACACCACATCCTCTACCTGGAGAAGTCAATTCCATCATAAAATAAAGGGATCTAATCCATACCTTTAATGACATTATATAGTCTCATTGTCTATATAAAGATATCTCATGTTAATATAAACCCACCAAGAGTTAGGTCACAAAATCAGAAATGTTTTTGATCATAAAGTCTCTCCCTATAGAAGTCTTTAAGTGAAAATTTAAAGTTAATAGTGCCATTGGAATCTCCAAGACTTGAATAAGGGATTTGATAAGGAAGGAATGTCTCAAACCTATGTTTATCAAAAGTACATATAATATAGAGAAGACGCAAAATATACCTTTAATCATACATGAAGCCCCTGGGTCATAATCATCAACTACCTATAGTTTTCTACATCCATAACCACCAGGTCCCCGATCCTTTCATGGATCACCGAGTTATGGTAGCAGTGGAAACTAGTCACAATAAAAACTACCACATAAATCTCTAAAATCCTCTTCCACATCCACCACCTTGATAACCTCCTTACTAAAATTGTTTCCCCTTCTATAATGATCTGTGAAACATATCCCTTTATGTTGGAAATTGGTTTGGGAAATCCCTTGAAATATTGCCTCAATGATAACAGTGGAAGCACTTATCTCCCTTGACAGACTGAAATCTCCCTAGGAAACCAGAGTAGATAGACCTCAATCATGAGATTTCCTCAACATCTACCTCACATACCTAGATAACATACTTTGTTGTCAAGTACTATCTATTGATGTCTCTTCTCAAGAATACCCACTATAAGAGCAACCAATCTATAACTACTCTACAATGAATCTATTGATAACAAAGCATGATCTAGTAACCGAGTGTAAGAATGGATGAAAAGATATACCACTCTATCTTGGATATCTTAGTGAATTCCACACTCAAAGGTTCATGCCCAAAAGTATCAATCATGAACTGTAATATCCCTGAATTTGTGGAGGTATATAACTATTTAAATTTTTGTTTCAATACCTTGTTTTTGGTTAATAAAATGTTTCTTGAGAGAATAAGGGTCCTCGGGGGTGTTCCATGGGTAAGAGACATGAAAGGAAGAAAAACCGAGCCAAACAATACAAGGATCATGGTTGGTGCATAGTTAAGTAAACCATGTGGACTTCCCAAGAAAACTATGCAACCTTGGATAGTGGCATATCACATGGTTTGAACATAGTTTATAAACCATGTGGGATTTCCTAGATAACCATGAAAATCAACTCCCCTTAGACTGTGACTTTCTTACGATTTGAGAACAGTTTGGAAAACCATGCGGGTAAACCCTGCACCTCTATAAAAGTTGGAAAATTTACAAAATCCCCATTATATTATTTTAAGTTTCTATAAAAAATTATCCCCTCATTTATTACCTTGTACACTAGTGATGAAAAAGAACCCTTAAGAGCTCTCATGGATCAATCTTCCTCGTTCCTAGGGTGTTTTGAGCATCGTCAGTTGTGGATCAAAGCTTCGGGTAAGTCTAATAATATCATCTCATATCTTTTACAGATTAGGGATTGTATCTTCGGAGAGCTTATTATGAATATATAAAACCCTATTCATCTGGTGGAATCTAGGTTGAGGATTTAAGATGGGTTTGGATCAGGATCTATGTCTTTGGTTATGAGTGTGTTTATCAACTGATTCAAGGTAGAAGGTATACAAGTTATATCTCATGGTTTTCATATATATATGTGCATATGAAATTGTGTTCTTGTGTTATTCTTGTGGTGTTCTTGGTTTCGTTAGTGATATTTGGTAAAATGGGTTATAAATGACAAATTGAAACCCTCTCAATCCCTATGGAATGCATTGAGGATGACTTGACTGATTTTGGGCCACCCATGGGGCACATCGACCTTCCCAAACATGGTTAATAGAGATGTTATGTGTGAAGTTTACTTATAATTAATAAGAACCCATGGTGAGCATGTAATTATTTAATATGATGGTTAAGAATAGGTTATGGGTAGTTGTGTGTATATACAGATAATGGATAAGGGGTTTTCTGGATTGGCATGAAAATGAATCAAATATAATTAATGGGAATGCACCTAGTGAATTATACTTTGTAATTGAAATTAATAAGTGGACTAACACATGGAAAATGGTAAATTTGTAAAGTGAATTAACATATGAAAAAAGGTGGGATGTGTTAATGGGTTAATTTAGGGGACTAGTGGATATTCTCAGTGAGTTTGGAATAAGAAATAGAAATTGGGATAAATGGAAATATTATAAAAATGGTGAATGTGTTAATGGATTGTGACATATTTTTATTTTCCATATTGTTTCTATGGATTGTGATATTGTTTTTGGTATGGGATATAATTGGTTGTGTTGTGGTATATGTGTTGTGAATGGAAAAATAATAATGTTAACATGGCTTCTTAGAGAAGGGTATTGAAATGAGGTTCTACGCCCACAGTTCGAGTTAGATCAAGGCTCCAAAATCCACCCCCAAATACATGGATTAGGGAAGGGTATGCATTTTTATTCCCCTAATGGTTGTATATGATGAGAACACCTAGGGAAAGGCTTCAAGGTGAGTGTGATTTTATATAAAGAAATATTTATACTAGTGAGATAGGGAAATTGACTTGCTCCCCTTTTACATTGAGATTGATGAATATGTATATTCCATTAAACATGTGACACAAATAGATAAGGTAATTAAGGTGGTTAATGTGATGAAACTAAGAATAATGCTAGGAATGCCATAGTGAACCTTGTTAACTATTGGAACGTGAAATTTCTTTTATTTACTTGTCGTTTATTTAGTATTTTCATGCAATATCAGTTTAGAATAGATGTTTTTTATTCACTATTGGTGGTGGCCTACCGAGTGGTTCTCACACCCTACTTAAGTGACCATTGGGCACTTGAGAAGAATTCATCCTTGTAGGCCAAGACAAGGGCAAGATCCCCATACTTGGGAGTTGAATCGGGCTTAGGATATACATGTATGATGTTCCAGGCTTGGATTTAGGTCTATTTTTGGGATTCTACAAATTTCTTTAATTTAGTTTTTCTGAACTTCTGAAACTACTGGAATGAAATAGAAAATTTATTTTTGTTTGTGGTTGTACATAGTTTTGGGAGATGTTTATTATGCATGTTCCTTGGTTATTGCTTATTGTTTCTACTATTTACATTGTTATCTGCTGTGGATCACCCTAGTAAAGAGGGTATAGTCTCTTCATGGGGATATTTAGACACTCGCTGCTAGTCAGAAACCTCTGGAATACGGGGAGGTATACTTGAGGTCATGTGGTGAATCAGACCAGAGTACTATTTTAGTGGATCTCTAGTCATAGATGTTACAAAGTGGTATCATAGATGGTATTTTCTATGGATTTAATATTTGGGATGGTAGATAAAATAATTGGATTTGTCATTCCTTGGTAATGAACTTGTTCTTGGGAGTATCTAACCCAAGTACGAGGGAAAAACCAAGTCACCTAGGGAGATAATTGTTGTTATTGATATAAATTGTTACAATTGATGATCTTTCACCATTAGGTGATGTACATGTTGTGTGATGTGACTATTTTATGATATTTTTCTCATGTACATAATAGTATGAGGTTGTGCATTCATGAATCATTTTAATAACCTAGTTATATAGTAGACATGCATCATTGTAGGTACACACGTGATGGGTGTGTGGGATATAAAAGTTGAAATAAATTTTACTTTCTTGAAGAAATTAAAAGAAAATGGCGTCTAATAAGAATTATGCAAATGAGAAAAGGGAAATAATGTAAATAAATGGTTAAATAATTTTTCTTAATGAAGGTGTAAATGATATAAAATATGGTTGTAATAAGTTTTAAAAAGGGGAAATGTGCTTAGGATGAAGGATTTACATTGAGAGTGTGAAAAAGGTTAAAAAAGGGTGTCTAGTGAAGGACTGTGGTGATGTGAATTTGTTTACCCCATGTTGACCATGACACACTGTAGGTATGGTAGGGGGTAGTGTTCTAAGTATGATGGTATAATTTGGGACAATGTATGCGAATGAGTTATTTATGGATATAAGAGACTCTTCTTTTATAAAAACTCTGAGCGATTTATGTCATGTGTTCTAAAGATCATGTTTGGAATTATAGAGAAATGCTTCCATGAAGATGTTTTCTAGTTGGGAGATAAGGGGATGTTACTAAAAAATTCTCTTCTAGTAGTGGAGCAATATAATGTGGTGATATAGTATAATAGAGAAGAGAAGTTCTATGTGAATCTTTCTTATTTCATGAAAATGATGGAATGTGACCTGAGGTGGGTTGTGCCAAGCATGTTTTGAGATGAATATGTAATTTTAGCTACATAACCCTCCAAACATTATAGGAGTGGGTCGGCTAGAAAAGTTCAAGTACGGGATAGAGTCTATATAGATGATTCTTGAGCATTTGGAGACTCTCTTTGAGATGTGGGTCAAGCTGGAGGCCTATATATTAAGAGGTTAGGAAAAACATTGGTGGGACATCATGGTGTAGACCATGCAGACTAAGGCAATGTTATGGAAACATTTTTAGGATAAGTTTCTATAGAATTTCTATCTACAGACCTTGAGGTAGTATAAGGATATAGATTTTATGATTTTGACCCAAGGTGCAATTTCAATGATGGATTATGCTATCCATTTCACTGATGTGTGAAACTTCACTCCATCATTTGTAAGAGATGAGGCAGATATGGTGAAATGTTTCTAGGATGGGATGAGGAATGATATTTGGTCTTAGGTGAACATATTTTTCCTGAAATGGTTTTCAAATTTAGTTGATCCAACCTTTATCTCAAAAGGGAACTTGAAAGGGATTCAGTTAGTAGACTTGTGGTACTAGTTGGATAGGCAAGTGGCATGGATTTTGAGAGAAATAAGATCATTTCAGGAGCTTTAATAAGGGTGGTGGTGTGAATAATAGTCAGAAAAGAAGGTAAAAATCTCATGGTGGAGATCATGTGTTTTTCTATTAGTGTGGATGGTCAGGACACATGCACGGTCTATGTCCCTGAACACCAGTTGAGTGCCGATCTTGTGAAAAAATATGGAATTTTTAATGATTTTGCAGGAATCCTCACCAATTGTGAACATATGTGGGATTTAGGTAGATATAGAGTGTTGTAATGGGGCCGGTTACCCCATATTAGGAAGGCAGTTGGAGCTCAATGGGTCGTACCAGTAGGGGAGGTGGACATGGCACTCTAGTGTGAGAGCATCCATACTAGTGGAGTAGTGCAGTTCTTAGCACTGAGACTGAGCCCTAGGGTATAGGGGTAGTCGAGCTTCACATATATTAGTCTACACACGGAGGTGGAGAGGCTAGACCATCTATATTTCTAGGTAAATTTATTGTGGCTTGCATTCTTTCTTGTGCATTATTCTACAGAGGTGCTACATACTATTTTGTCTCTAATCAGTTTGTAGTTTTATTGGTCTTGCCAGTGGAATTTGTTTGTGGGGTTATGTCCATTAATAATCCATTGGGGGTTAAAAATGAGGACACCAGAAAGTGTAAGTGTTGTGATTTGGAGGTTTGTGGATATCATTTTCTATAGAATCTATTTGTCCACAAGATGTCATGTTTTGACCTGATTTTTGGCATGTATTGGATGGGGTTTCTCTAGGACCACATCGATTGTTACCATTATTGATTAACATTAACATCTTTTTAGGGAAACACTTATGTCCTTCGTGGTGAAGAGGATATCCGAGCAGGCCATACAGGGCCAATTTGTTAGTAGTTATGGTGACTCACAGCCCAAGTGGGATGGCTCATTCTTGATGATGGAGGAGTGGAAAAACATGTTTTTCCTCCTATAGTGGATTAGTTTATGGATGTGTTTCCTAAGTATTTTCCAGGGATACTGCCTGAGAGGGATGCTTAGTTCATGATAGAGTTACTATCATGGGTGGAACCGGTTTCCATTCCTCCGTATATAATTGCACCAGGGGAACTCTAGGAAACTAAATATTATTTAGAGGAATTAGAGAATAAAAGGGTTATTTGTCCTAGTATGTCTCTATTGGGTTCTATGATGTTTTTTCTAAGAAGAAGGAAAGATCATTGAGGATATGTGTCGATTAAAAAACCAATGAAAATGACTCTAAGTAGGAAGAATTAATATGTAGATCAGAATTGTATACCTCTTGTGTTTATGGTGGGTGATAGTGTACTTCTTCATATGTCTCCAAGGTTGGGTCATCGTTGAATTAAAAAATAGTGTAATTTGGAACCCAGTTACATGGGTCCATTTGAGATTGTGGAGAGTATTTGACTGGTGTCTTATCAATTTCCTCTTTTATAGATGTTTAGTGTAATGCATGATTTTTTTATGTATCATATCTTCGACAATATTACCCTAATACATCTCATGTGGTCAACATTGAGGATGTAGAGATTGAGGCTGATGCGTCCTTTGAGGATCATTCTGTTGGTATTGCGGATCGTAGTGATAAAGTCCTGCGAGGTAAGATTATTATCTTGGTTCGAGTTTCATGGCAGCATGAAAAAGTTCAGGAAGAAACTTGGGAATGAGAATTAGATATGCCATCCCAGTGTCCTGATCTCTTTTCTTTGGAGACACAATGATTCTTGGGAAGAGCAGCTCGAGGACGAGCTATTATAAGGTGGGGAGGTTGTAAGACCCCTAACCTCATGGAGGTATCTAACTATTTAAATTTTGCTTTTAATCCCTTTTTTGGTTAATGAAATGTTTTTTGGGAGTATTATGGGGCCCAAGGGGTGTTCCTTGGATACCGTACATGAATGGAAGAAAAACTGGGCCAAACTGTGCAAGGCACACAGTTGGTGAATGATTAAGTAAACTAGACAACCTTCCCAAGAAAAACATGAATCCTTGGATAATGACATATAACACAGTTGGTTCATTTTTTGTAAACCATTTAGTCCTTCCTAGGTAACCTTGCAACCCAACTGCCCTTAGAAAGTGGCTTTCACATGGTTTCCGCATTGTTTGTAAAACTGTGTGGGTAAACTATGCCCCTATAAAAGATGGGATATTTACAAAATTTCCATTACAATATTTTAAGTATCCAACCAATTTTCTCCCCTAATTTCCTCCCTTTAACCCTAGTGACAAAAAAGAACCCTCAAGATCTTCCAGGGATTTATCTCCCTCATTCTTTGGCTGTTTGGAGCGCCATGAGTTGTGAATCGAAGATTTGGGTAAGTCCAATCCTCTCATCTCTTATATTTTTTGTATTAGGGTTTGTATCATAAAATATCTTCTTATGAATCTCTAAAACCATTATTTTCTAGTTAAATATAGGTTGAGGCTTCAAAGGGGATTTGGATTGTGATCTAAGATATCAGTTAAGAGTGCGCTTGTCAATGTATTCAAGGTAGGTGGTCTATAAGTTATATCCCATGGTTTCCATATAGATATGTGCATATGAAATTTGATTATTGTGTTCTTATTATTGTTTTGTTCATTACATCAGAGATATTTGGTAAAATGGGATTTTCAAATGGAAAATTGAACCCCTATCAATCTCCATGGGAGGCAATAAGGATGACATGACCAGTTTAGGGCCACCCATGGGGTGTACCGTCCTTCCCAAAAATGGTTAATGGAAATGTTAAGTATGAAATTTAATTGTGATTAAGAAGAACCTATGGAGAGCATGTAATTGGTTAATATGATGGTCAAAAAGAGGTTATGTATAGTTGTTTCTAGATGTGGATAATGGATAAGGGGTTGTTTGGATTGGTATGAAAATGGATTAAATGGAATTAATTGGAATGTGCCTAATGAATTGTGCTTTGTACTTGAAATGAATAAGTAGAATAACACATGGAACATGGTAAAAATTTTAAGTAAATTAACATATGGAAATAGTGGGATGTTTCAATGGGTTAATGTAGTGGACTAGTGAATATTCTTAGTGAGTTAGGCATATGAAATAGAAATTAGGCTAAATCGAAATGTGATATAAATGGTGAATGTGTTAATGGATTGTGGAATAATATTATTTTCCATATTGTTGATAAGTATTGTGATATTGTTATGTGTATTGTATATGGTTGTTTGTGTTGTGAAATATGTGTGGTGAATGGATAAATAATCATGTGCACATGGCTTCATAGAGTAGGATATTGACATGTGGTTCTACACCCACAAGTTGAGTTAGACTAAGGCTCTAAACTCCAACCCAATATGCATGGATTAGGGAATGGGATGAATTTAGATTACCCTAATGGTTTCATTCAATGAGAACACCTGGACTGAGGATTCATGTTGTGTGTGATGTTATATGAAGAATTATTTATCCCTAGTGAGATAAGGAAATCTAATTTCTCCACTTATACATTGAGATAGATAAATATGCCTATTTCATTAAAGACGTGACATAAATGTATAAAGTAATAAAGATGGTTAATGCAATGAAACTGTGAATAATGATAGGAATGAATTAGTGAACCTTGTTAACTATTGTCACCCAAAATATATTTTATTTACTTTTCATTTATTTATTTTTTCATGTAATAACTATTTAGACTGGGTATTTTGTAGACACCGTTGGTGGTGGATTACTAAGTGGTAATCACACCCTGCTCAGGACTCTATTGAGTACCCGAGAAGACTTCATGCTTAAAGGTTAGGATAAGGGAAGGGGCCCCATGCTTGGGAGTTAATTCGGGCTTGGGATGTACATGGATGAGGTTCCAGAATTAGAGTCATGACTGTTTTGGGATTTCCACTATTTTTTTATTTTTGGATTTTCTACACATATGAAACTACTAGAATGACATGGCATATTTATTTTAGTTTGTGGTTGTACCCAGTTTTGGAAGATGTTTCCTACACATATTCCTTGGTTATTACTTATTTTTTCTGCTGTTTATATTGTTATTTATTATGGATTACTCTATTATAGAGGGTATAATCTCCCCATGTGGCTATTTAGACCCTCACCACTAGTTAGAATCCTCTGGTGCATATGGAGGCAGGCTTGTGGTTATGCGGTGACTCAGACCGGAGCACCATTTTAGTGGATCTCGAGTTGGGGACATTATATGAACCATATACATGGAATACCATAATAGGTTGGTGGACCTTGATATATACACTATCACTATCAAGTTTCCCTGATATAGCTCTAAAAGCTTATGGATATTCATGGAAAATAATTTTGTTGTGTAAAGATACTCTATAAAAATGAGAAAAAACATCCAAAAAAGAGTCATCCTATTAGGTATATATGTCACCATTATTTAAAATTTACAATAAGGTCTATGGATTATTCTCATTGATAAGATGATTATCTATTCTAGTGGGGTCCTCACAAGGTGGAAACTTACTCTACTTCCATTGGATATTCCTCTACCATTTAGGGGTCTAGATCACCCCAATACTGAGTGGTTTCTACCATTGGAACCCATGTATCATGATAAGCCTTAATGTGTCTTATCGAAGTACATTAAAAATAATTGGCTACTCAATAGGTGGAGGTACCATCAATAGTCAAAATATAGGAGCCACCTCTAGCACTGGTTCATAGACTGAAGTCTCATCTATAATAAGAACATTAGTGCGATCCTACTATGGAATCCTAGAGGAATATCCTTGTGGAGTCATCCTATAATAGTTAAGAATCCCCATAGTCAAAAGAGAATATCTAGGGACAGAACATAAGAGATGCATAGAGAAATCCCTATTCATAAATGATGCATATACTAATGTTTCCACTACAACTAGTGCCTATATATACCGAGTCAATAAGAATGTTATAAAGTCTTGATGAATAGATATCCTATCCACCACACCATGAATGGGTTCCCTAGCCTGAGATATGAATTCAACAGATATTAACATTGTTTCCCAAGTTTCCAATCCAATCATCACAACTAGATTATCCCTAAACACTTTAATAAGATATATAATTCCATAATAGAACTCTATCATGACATGAACAACCTAGTCTCACATAGTCAGTAGTAATATTAATATGATTCCCCAAGAATTCCTTCCATTGGTCAATGGTTAGTGGGCAGCCTTGAGTAGGCATAAAAGACATATGGGAGGCCATATCCTAAATTTTATTGCACATGAACATAACTCCATATACCAATATAGTTTAGGAAAAATAAATGACCAATATACTAAATATATACATAAAATATAATCCCAGATAAAAGTATAAAAATGTGTTTGGAAAGATAAAAAGGACAAATACATGCCCCCTAAATGTGTTAGTTTTTCTGATATGAAAATAATAAAAAACTACTACAAAACTAAAATACATGGATCATCAATGGTTAGTGTAGCTCAACTATGATCTACCATCTCCTTTTCCACCTATGAATCCATATAATAGTTTATAATTAACATAATAAATTACATGTGTGTGAAAAATCCATGCAAGGTTGAGTATAACCATACCCATTATAATTCATCGAAAACAAAAAACAAAAATATTCAAAGATATTTTCATATATAAATCAAAAAATAATGTGGGAATAGACATGATAAAACCAGATACACACAAAGGAAGTCTAAAAATATCAAGGTGAGGTTTTTACTCACTACAAGAATTTAAATTATTCTCAATGATCTAATAAAATTATTGTTTGAGATAACTCACTACATGGGTCTTGAAAATACTAATTATATTTACAAAAAATATATATCGGAAGGGTATCACTCAAAATTAATATTGTGGGTACCTAAAAATATTTAGAATAACTTACTAAGAAGGGAATCACACACCATGTATATTGATAAAGGGATACGAGACCCAACCTTATGAGAAATAGATAAGGGATTACACCTTGGGTTTAAAGAGGGGTACCAGACTCTATATAGTAATAGCCTATAGATGAGACCACTTTTCCTCTACTCAGGATGGGATGCCATGATATACCATGACATGAACATAATCATGGGAAGACACCCATGATAAAATGGTTTTAGGGAACACACTCATGATAATAATGATGAAATTATATGAGTAACATGAATTGTAGATAAAGAACATCGGATTGTTATATTTTAGCAGCTGGAAAGTCTACCTATCATAAGGACTGGTTGGAATGACATGTGTTATTCCAAACTATAAACTATGTAGTTTAAACTTTTCTATAAATAATAGATATTTCACACATCTCCACTGATTCCTTTGTCTAATCTTCTTCTACCGTGGTCCTCTCATTAAATTTATAGGGATTATGTAAGAGTTATTGAAGTCAACATCATCAAACCTCTATAATGAAACACTCACACGATCCAGATCACAAAACAACCATCATACACACTGTCATTAGATTTACATTGTCACAATCATGCCTATGTATCATATACAATCATGAAACCACACCCATATAAAAAATACATAGAAATATAGAGTAAAAATCTCAGTGAAATGGGTTATTGAATATATTTGTATCACCATCCAATTAGACACCAATGATGAATGAAGAATGGTTGTAGAAAATATAAAATCAAGAAATTGAATATTAAATGAAGATACTATTCATTTGGACATCGTCATTGAAAACCAAAGAATAAGGGGAGAATAAAATTGTCTAAAAAAATAAATATTGATTCCATAAATATATGAAAAATAAATATTCAATGGGTAAAACAACAATGACCTATTCATGAATTTTTTTAATTGAATGTATTTTTACTTATCACATAATCCAAGAATAAGGAACAAACCAATAAAAAAATTCCCCACTCTCAATTGGATTAATATTTGGAGGAGAAAAAATCCTCAAAAAATGAACAACAAGAACATTCTATTCTCAACACCAGCTAGAAGGATCCAGAATTCTGTCCATCATCATTCAGGAAGACTGAGTGTTCACCTCTATAGCTTTGATCTTTCCACTGGGTTGAAAAAAATCTCTTGTTAGAAAGGAGATGATAAAATCATATTCTCAACCAGTTGCATCTATATCTTTTTAAAATCACCATAATTAAATGAATTATCAAGAATAATTAGGAACATCAATTTATTTGGGATGTTCAAACATTAAAAAACATTAAAATACCTCAAAGTAAAGGCCTCACATGTTTCCATTAAGATTCATAACACCCTAGTAGACCAGTGGCTGCATAAACTATTACAAATTTCATATTTAACATCACAATAGCCTCCACCATGGATGTAGTGATGTTTAACATTATATTCTTGGTCATAAAACATATTAAACTACCATGGGAATGGGACAAAAAATTATCCATTTAAACCTCACTACAATATCTAATACGATGGTGGTGACATCACATTTTTCATGGCCCACATGAGATCCTACAAACCTCAATTACCAATAATAGGCCCTATCCCTACCATTTTTCTATTCATATGGACTAAATGGGGATCAATAAGGTCTAACAATTCTTCCACCTGGGTGCGACATGAACCTTGTAGAAAACTAATTCCCAGAACGTTCACTTAAGAAACAAAACAACCATCATGGGCATAGAATTAAATGTAGAATATATAACTTACATTGAAAATGTCATTCAAAATTATACAAATAATTAAATTTTAAAAATGGATTCATTTTATTTATAAATGTCTTTGTTTTATAATCTATGATTTAAATGTCTTCAGCCAAAAAATGAACAGTTTTATATAGCTAATTTTTTCAAACGAATTACATGGTTTTATTTAAAAGGTAAATTTTTTGATTTTAGAAATTATATTAGATAAAAGAATTTAATTTGTGGAATCATAATATCCAATACTGATTATAAATATTTTTTCTAAAAATATTAATTTTTGAGTGAATAGTGAAACTGCTGCTTTTTGCAAAACATTCATTTCATTTAATCAAATCAAGTAATTTAAAATTACAATAAAATTTTGGATTTGTTGTTAAAATAAAATATGATCCATTTTATTAAATATAATCTAAATAATTATATATTAATCAACATTATATTTTATTTTTTATAAGTTCATTTCATGCTTAAAAACATAGTTTTCTAAAAATGTTTTTCATTGCTTTTGGTGAACTTATATTAAAATTAATCTATGAATCTTATAAAAGTATAATCTTGAAAAATGGATTCCATTTTTTGAATTAGGAGATTCAAATATATTAATGGTATCAATTTTATTTTTTTTATTAATAATTTTAAATGTGGTAAAAAAATATGTCACCACAGTAAAATGGTAAAACTGGTTAATTAAGATAAAAGATAACTAATGATCCCATAAAATAATATCTTAATTATTATTATATGAGAGGAATTTGAAACTTATCACTTTTTATTATAATATTAATTTTTTTTATTTTACACTTTATACTGACTATGACTTAATGTTATTTAAAATATTTGAATAATTACAATTGTGCTACTCCCCTCACTTATAAAAGGTAACTTCGCTTCCTCCATTCCTTGGGCCTTTTTAGAACTCTAGTTCATAAAATACCTTAAATAATATCAACCCAACATAACTAAACCTTTTTTATGTGTCTTTTTCTCACCAATATAGAACACCTGTAAGGCATAATGTGTAATGCCAAGGCAGATTTCCAAAGAAGAGGTATAATTGTAACACAATGTTTCATGTTTATTTATTCTTCCAACTCATTATTATATTATTTAAAATTAACAAAATAATATAAATAGTATATTAATTAATTAAATGTTAATATAAATATTTTATAACTATTTTTCATCACCTTTTCTATCTTATGGGAAATGAAAACATCACACATGCATACATGTGGACAACCAACTCCCCAATGTGATGTTTGTTTTCATCACTGGGTAATAGAGATGGTTAATATGATGTAAAAAATGAATATATTGGATATTTATGAAATAATATTGATTATTTAAAATTAATATTTCATATACATTCTAAACCTTTTAGTACATTGAAAATTGATAACATCCCTCATGCATATATGTGGAGTACCACCTTAATGAAGTGATGTGATTCATTATTCTTTTACAACATATAAGTATGGTTGTAAATATGGAAATAATTAATAAATATGATATTTATAATATTTTTTTTATTATTTAAATGTAAAATATTCTATAATTTACTTATTTTAGACCTGTTAAAAAAAATTAAAACATCATTCAAGCGTATGTACGGACTGTCGTCACAATGAAATAACAAGGTTAATTTGTAATGATCGCATTACACGGTTTAATATAAAAGTTTATTTCATGTATAAATACTATAAATATTATAATTATTTTTATCCTTGAGATAAGGTAAAAATGAATCATTTGACCATGGTTAATTCAAATATGTTGTTTGAGGTTATAAACCAAACGACCGCAAAACATCTGACGTGAACTTGACTATTTTACTAACTGAACAAAACATTGTAATAAATTAAATAAATGTAATAATAATAATAGATTAAATATTAAAAAAGGTTACTAATAAATTATAAGGATATTATTATTTTATTATTTAGGATTTAGATAATTCATAAATCTATAGAATACTTTAGGTAAGATATTTTATTTTAAAAATAATTTTTTGATTTTTTCCTTCCAAATATTTTTCTTATAGGCTGATGTTATTTTAAATAATTCAATAATGTTGTTAATTAGGCATCAAAGATGAAAAAATTTAAATTATTATTATTTTTAAATTCTTTATAATGGATTAAAATGGAATATTTTCAATATTTTTTATATGGGTTATTTTTGAAATTTTATAAAAGTTCAAGACAATGTTTTTTTAACTTCTATGGATTGAAATCCTTATACTTATACCATATAAATTATTCATTTTGAATATTTCCATAAAATTTCACATAGATTTTCCAAGAATATCCCAATCCTTCTCTTCTAGTATTTTTCAATTATTATTTTTTTTATAGAAGGAGGATAAACCTTTTATGATTTGGAAAAAATAAAAAATGTTTTACTAATGGGTTAAAATGTGTTTTAAAAGGGGTTTATAATGAAAAAGAAAAACATTAGAAAAATATTTTCAGGATATGGTAGTTAAGAATTATATATGTTGATGGGTGAGATCGATGTAGCTCATGAAAATAGTTAATCCAGATATAACCCCTAATGAATTTGGTAATTATGTAGTCTTCGAAGGTGAAAAATGAGTGATAAAACCAGCTTGGATATTCCTATAAAATTAATCAGGATTTAGTTATTCATAAATGGTTTAAAAATGAGTGAATAAAATTTATGAATATGATTCTATAAGATACCTATATTTTGCTTGAAAAAATTGGTTTTATGGAAGTCTATTGATTTAATGAGGTATGGAACGTTTAATGATGAAAGGGTTTTTTGAATGATTTTTTTTCATTTGTTTCAAAAATCCACAATATTCCTTAGTGAATTTTTCAAATTCATTCCAGTTTGTTTAAATTAATTTATTTTTGAAAACATTTATTTTCTCATATATAATTGTTTTATTTTTGTGTTAATATTTTTATTGTGAAAATAATAAATGTCAAAATGAGTTTACATATTTTTCACTAGACTAATTGGATTGCTCTATTTTTATCTCATACTGATTTATTTTTTCATATCACATTTCCAAATAATTTTTATAGGATCAAAATATGATTAGATATTTTCGTATGGTCTCGTTTTATGCTATGGTGACTCGTCTTAAACAAAACAAATTAGACTTGAATGAAGGAGAAATATAAACATAAAATCACAATTTTTATTGAAAAAATGTATCCTATGTGAAAGTTATCACTTTATTATGAAATATTTTTAATTAATTCACTTAAAATTTTAATTAAATAGATACAAAAAATGTAAAAAACACTTCCCTTATTACAAACCGTATAATTTTATAATGTTTAAATGATGATATATTATATATTTAGCCCTCAATTAGTGGTATTTAATGATAAATATATAATTAAACATCTTAATAAATGAATCAAAATCCATCCCTCTTAGATAAATTATATATTTATAAGAATTTAACATTGAAAAAATGGATAATAATGGTATTAAATACATAATATCTAAATTTGTGTGTATAATACCTATTATTTAAGAAAAATAATGACTAGAATATAATCCTATTAGTGAATACTTCCATGATTAAAAATATCATGATAGTATTGAAATACCATGGTTTTTATCATATAAATTACTTGGAAATGGATGAAGTAACACCACCATTTTTCAAAGTAGTGGATTAACATGTAAATTATTTAGTCTAGAAAATACACACACACACACATATATAAATATATATATATATTAAACCATTATTATAAATAATTATAAAAAATTTAATTATTTGGATGTGTTTACCTAATTACAAAAGTCCATTCATTTTTTATTTTATATATACACTATATTTTGAAGAAAACATTGGGATACAAAGAACTATTAAAAAAATAATAGAATCAAAACCATTTTTTCATCTCATTTTCATTGTTTTTTTTGTTTTATAAAATTTAAAACAAAAAAACATTAAGAATTTTTTTAATGGGAATAAAATAACTAATCAACCATAATTTTGTTGAATGTTTTTGATGTATTAGGTATTTAAATCATGGGACTATTTCATAATTACTTTGAGTGATTTTACAAATTTCTTATAGTGAACTACACATCCAAGTGGGTAGACAACATTCCAACCAAAAATAATTTTTAGAATATTTGGAGTACTTAGGTTTATCCAGACTTACCAAAGAACCCATTTTTTTAACAAAACAATTAGAGGTAGTGTTGAATAATTATGAAGTCAACTGTAAGGTGACTACACCATTCTACTTATAAACCAATGGCATGGATGAAATGTTATAAAAATATATAAAACATATTTTTGAATTAAATTTTCACCCAAATTAAAATGATTAGAGATTAATAATGTATAATTTTATTAGTTATATGAGGTAGCCATTAAATTACCAGTAGGTATTTTAAATTATTGGTTAGTATATGTGATTTCCTATCAGCTTCTAGTGGAGTTAAAGAAAATGTTATAATGGGTTGTCTATAAAAAAATTTAAACTATTTAATGTAGGGAAATTGATGGTATTTTGATCACATATAAGAGAATCATTTTTATAAATTCCAATTAAAATTCATGGATTCTCCAGAAAACAAATCATCCAATATAAGCCCATTATAAATAAGGATTCCAAGGATAAAGATAAATTTTTTTTTGTTTGATTATAGAAATAAGGTACATATAGATAAATTTTATTTCAAATAGTATTTAACCTTTTTACTAACTAATTATTTTCCCTTTTGGGGTTTTATAGTTGAAAGATAAAATTAAGAATTCCTTTTTATAGTGAATCAGAATAGGTTGGATCAAAATAAGGATAGCATATATGATACTATATTAGAGTATTTTATCCTACTAGATGTTGAGTACTAATAATACCCAAGGTTTTGTCCAACCTTAATATATTTTTTGTGGTTTATACTATTTTTATTTTAATTGGTTATATTTAACTGCTATGATTTGATGAAACAATACATAATAAATGTTTTTAATGGGATAATAATTGATACATTAGGATTTTTGGGATTTCATTTTCATTTTTATTGTTTATATTATACTTTTTTTTCTTATATTTTTACTCATTACTTTGATTTAATAATATAAACTTTTATGACTATTGACTAAATTTGAATTTTATATTAGAAATTTTCTTATTTTTGAAGATTATACTTCATTTTATTACTAATCTAAACTAATTTCTGATTATTAAACTATGATTTAAGTGAATATTTATTAGAAAGGGAACCATGATCATAAAAACTACCCATTATTAATAATAATTACTAAGAGTAAGTTTAAATAATTTTACTTATATTACTTCCAACACATTTATTATAGGGTGATACTTGAGGAACAAAAAACAATCTAGAACATGTTACCATACGTTTTTGGGACTCTAGATATTATAAAGTGGTAAAATGGTAAAAGTAATTTATTTTTAAATATTTTTTTATTTTACACCTTTTCAACCACCATGTACATTTATCTTTTCTATAACTCTGTGGAGGGCATGAATGTATTATTAGGAGAAATATGATAAACCTAAAACAATTATAGAATTTATATTATGTATAGTGCATGTATATTGTAAAACTAAAGCATGAGTGAGGATTTCTAATCTCATGAACTCGTGGAAGAATTGAATAATTTTCAAGCTATTTGAATCACGTTGATTGAGAATGGGATGAGAAAATACAATTATAGCTAATAAAATTTTGAATTCTATATATACCTTAATGACTAAACTAGATGAAATAGAAAAAATATATTTAAAGGAAATATGGGAATGCGGTAGGAGATAAGAGAAATAAAATTGAAACTATATATTGTATAAATTAAAAGAATATTGATATAGTAGATTAGATTTGGTAACTTATTAAGAATTGAATGAATGGGGTATATTAAGAAAGAGTAATTTTTTTTGAAATCAATTTTTATAAATAGTTTATCATCAAATCTTCAATACATTTAATTAAAATATAATGTTAAGCTCTGTAATTTTGTGTAAGAGTGTGTGGAGTGGAAATATTTTGGGAATTTGGTATGTATTTTATGCATAACAAAAACACTTCATGAATTATTTTCATGTGTGTGTGAAAATTGGTTGAAAATAAGGTAGGTGAAGTATTAACGGGTGTATTAAGAAATTAGAAATAATTTGAATGAATAATGGGGGATGGGCTGTGGGTTATAAATAAAGATTTATGAGTTTAAATTTGATAGACACTAAACTACACAATGAATTAAAAGTACTTCAAATGACTTTTCTTTTTCATTTTTGTAAGGAGATCAAAATAATATTATAGGGGAATTAATTGAGAATAATATATTTTTATAATTAATGTATGGTTGTTGTATTTATGGGAAAAATGAGATAATGAAGGTTATTCATGTTTCACATTGAAAATGGGTTCTACATATATCATGAAATTGAGACTATTAAAGATAATTAATGGGTTCCTTATATATATATATATATATATGTGTGTGTGTGTGTGTATAAGATGATCCACATAAAATATGTTCCCTTTTTTTGGTAACTATATCGACACTTTATTTGAACTATGATATCATACTCAAGATATTAATCTCATCTATATATTTACTATCATAATAAAGAATAGTATAGTTATAATATTTTCCTCGAGAACTAATTCAAAATCATTTGTACTTTGAGGGTGTTAATAAATTTTCTATATTCAATCCATATTTTACGAAGATAAATTAATGATTACCAATAATTGAATTTGATATATTGAATTTTGGGGGTTATCTGAATGTTCCTTATACTGAAGTAATGTGTTTTCATTTACTATTATTTAAGCTAAAGTTATTGGATGGAAAATGTTTGAGAAATAAGTTTCACTAGAGTGTAGTCAATAACCTAAGAATCCAAAGGTAGGATATATGAATTTAATGTAAAATATAAAATAAATATATAGGCAATAAAGATAATAAATTGAAGTTAATGTGAATTCACATCGGTTAGATGTTTGAGATGGTTTTTATATTATGACTGAAAAAATATTGAAGTATTTCCAAAAGCATTAAAAAATTATCCTAGGTAAAAAAGAGGTTGATCTGATTTTGAAGCACATAGAGGATAATTTTTGAAAAATAAATATTTTATCTAGCACCTAATTATTTCTATATTGTAACTTAAGAATAATACAGAGATTCCATGAATTCTCTTATTATGTGAATCCATGTCAAACTTCTACCATGAGGTACCATCATTGAGATTAATTATATTTTTTATTTATTTCATAAATTATATTATATAGTTTTCACTCTTCCCATTTTTAGAATTGTTTAATTAAAATACTTTTAAAATTTAAGTGGGGTAATATAGAGAACTAAAACTATTTATAATTGATAGGATACACCATTAGTGAACAAATATTAAATCATTAAATGATTATATCTCCCAAATGATATTATATTTATATTCTTAAATTACATTCATCCTATAGATTATTTCATTTGAATGGAGTTATTTTTACTCTTTTCATTCAGTAAGATGATTTTATCTTGAATAATTTATTGATTTTATTCCTATAATAACTTTTTCATAATATAAAATGGAATTTTTTCAAATTTTAAATGTGTGGTGTTTGTTATCATGATATAGTGGGGGTGGAATCATTTTGGAGTATACTATTTAAATTTAATTATCTCAGTTAATAGTTGAGTATAGTTATTATTGATTGTGTTTTTATATTTATTATTTATTAGGCATATTGATCATATATCATAAAGAATATATTTTTTACTCTCTATATATAGTGTAAATGTTTAAATTATAAATTTATTGAGTGTGTGTTTTTTGATAATATATTATACATAAAATGAAATATAGTAATAAAAATTCATTTACACAATTAATTAATTAAATACTCAAAAATAAAACCAATTATACTTTTTTCATCATTTAAATGTTGTATATCTTTATTCAATACATCAATTATGTCTTTTCACATTCATACACACACATAAAACCGATTGAAATTTTCATAACTAATATAAAATAATCATAAGTGAAAATTTGGCATTAATTATAACATCTCTAGGAGACAAACCTGGGGGATTATATCATTAATTGTTTTATGATTTAAAATACTTTGATAAGTCTTTTCAATGAAATTATCACATTAGGTGTGCTTTTAAAAAGTTTTTGGTGTTTTTTACTTCCCTTATAATTAAAGAACATGATATTGAACTATTGAGGAATCCAAACCCATCTCTCTAATCGTCACATTAATATCAGATGATTAATTATATAATTTAGTGAATCAATATGGGTGACTAAATGGATCATGTGATTATAAAAATGATTATATTAATTTATCCCCAAAAAGTTAAATGGGAGAAAATTAATCTGAGGTATATTTTTTTATTCTTATCCTCCAACATCATCTACATGAGGTTGAAAATGTTTTTACCCTTATCCTCATTGTATTATTGAAAATGAAAACAATTTAGGACATCTCATAGGTTTATATATAGAAGATGAGTTTATTTACCTTTATGGGATTCATCAACACTAATTTTTGTGAAAGTTATAATTATAGATTGTCAAATTCCTTTTACAAATCCTCATTCCATTGGAAAGTAACACTATATATCATCATTTTCATGTAGGGTAAACACTTGTAGTGAATTTAATAATGTATGAGTGGCATTCTTAAATAACTATCAACTCTAAAGGGTATATGGAGTGTGTATATAAAGTAAAACATGTTATTCTTAAGTTAAACATTGAGATCTATGAAGTATAAAAAAATCATATTAATATGCTAGAGTAAAAAATGAGTGAACATAACAATGGAATCATAATTAAAATGTGTTATCTTATCTATAAACAAACAACCTTATTATTAGTAATGTTCTCAAAATGATTTAATAAATTAACTACCATGACATCCATACAGTATTTACCCACCATTTCTAAGAGGTACTCGAATCTGTGGTGTATCACTCATTAATCAGTGGGTAGATAATTTTTTAAACCATAGGAAATTTATTGATAATACTATATTTTTTGAGGTGCCCGTAAAATTCTATATTCTTCTCATTTGGGGACTATCTAAATTTAAATTTATCATTAATACAAAATAATAAAGTTTATTTAATGAAATAAAATAATTATATTAATCAACATTTTCATTAATAGGAAAAAAATCATCCATTAAGATATTTTGATTAATGTTCTCACAGTTAAAAAACAATGATCTATTTATTTATTTTCTTAGCAGGTACAATTATTGGTAGCCAATTATGGTTCTAAACCTATTGTATTAAGCTGAACTTGATCAACTTATCAACTTCAGCCTCTGCTATGACATAAGGGGATTCATGAATCATCATATCCATATTTGTTTAACAATAATGGTTTATTTCTATGCATAGGAGATGTATGGACACATGGGTATCCATTCAGAACAATTTTCATTTGTTATATACAATAAAATTATTTTGTCTCTTATAGAACACAATAGTATATTATCATTCATCAAGTTTCCTTTCCACTAAAATTTTTATATTCCATTCGTATTTTTCTATGATTATTAGTTTGAACTATTTGGTAGTTATTGAGATTCCATATTTAATGATATTTAGGGAATCCCCATACTCTTCATGATCATTGTAGATGTGGTGGAGATAAAATTGGACTCCACATATATGGATTAAAATACAAGTTATATATTTTTTCAATAGGGGGAAAGGGTTTTAGGGACATATACAAGGAATTCAGACACTATTAAGTTAATTAAAATTATAATGTAACTCAATAATCCCTAGTTATTTCTCTAATGAAACTCCGCTATGGCATAAAAAATTAAATTTAAGTCTATCTGAGTTTAATTTATATCCATATTTTAGTACAAAAAATATATGTTAAGGTTTGAAAAAAAAATTATAGAGTAAACCATTTTCTTTCCCATGGATGGAAAAATAAAAACTACATCTCATTTCCAATTTTGGAAGAATAAATTTTAAGGGATTATTATACCTTTATAGAAAGAAAATATGCCTCATTAATATAGCTTCATCACCTAAATAAAATGGATAAATTTTATGAAAAAATCTATTACACATTTTTATTTATCTGAAAGTGAGGATTTAAATCTATCAAAACCTTCCACTAGAACTAATTTATTCATTTAGTCTACTTCCCATCCATGTTTTCTAAAATAAATAAAAATATATCAAGTTTCTTAAGAATAAAAACATTTTTTCACAATATATCACTATCACATACCCATTAAAAGAATAATTCTAGAATGATTTGTTGGATGAGGGATTGACTGTATAGAAATAAAACTGGCATCTACCTAGAAAGGTTTTAAAAATTGTATTTAGAATGAATATAGTGAACTCAGTTTCCAACCCAATGAAACTAAATTTAATCTTCAAATTTATTTTTTATATGGTTTTATATTAAATTTTATCATACCCATGGATTGTTAAATATAATGTATCCTAGTAATCCTCCATAGATTATATACAATATTTTGTCTGGGAAAATATTTAATTGATACCAAAGTTTTTGTCAACCAAAATATTAAAAACTGCTATATGTTAAGACATATAAATCCATATGAAGGCATGATATTACCTTATAATATTTTGAATTATTATTTTTAAGTAAAATATAAATTTTCATTAAATTATATAAATTATTAATTAGTTCAATACACACCTAACATAAAAACCTTGGTCGCAAAGACATTAATATTCAACATAGTTTCTATAAGGGTTACCTAAGTTTCTTGGACTATCAAAGGGACCCAAAAAAATATATTTTTGTTGGTATAATGAAAATGTGTTCCAAGAAATTATATTTTTGGTTCCTTGGGGTTGGGTCTCTTTCAATTTGTTTTATCTTAGGTTTGGTGCATTAAATTCAATGTTGGACATAAGAATAATACCATTTCTATCTAAGATAATGATGACATTATAGCATGGAGGATGTTTTTACTAGGTCCCACTAAACACTAAAACTAAAAACATAATTTTTATCTTACTAGTAGATCCACCATATGATCCAATTATGGTGGGAATTAGAAGGTCCTAGATTATTCTATTTCTTTAGTTGTGATCATTAAATCATTTTTCTTCTTATATTGATTATTTTAATGATAAGGTTAAGGATGACTTACTAACTTAAATTGATACCTATTTTATGTATTAATTAACCTTAACTACCTATATATATTTTTATAGGGGATCCTAGTTCATAAAACCACTCTTCCTAGGTGTTCCAGTCTAGTATTTATTTGAACCTAATAGAATAATACTATACTTATTCATCAAGGAGGGATCAAATTGATAGGGTAGTTCCTGAACTCTTAATATTTAGGTCATGATGCCCACGATGGTTGGAATTTATTTTAAACCATGAGGAATACTCTGCCTACTACTTATCATGCCTATTTTATGTTCACTATATTTTAAAATAAAATAAAATAGTAGGTGTTGTCATGGATGTTATAATGGATATCAGGGTCAAAACTAGATGAATCAAATATGCATTGATGATAGAATGTACATGATAAACTAACAAATATGTGATCAATTTTTTTTTCAAAAAATCATGATCTTATTTGATTCATCATAATATTCTAATATTTTTTTGTTGAGGGAAATCACCATATAGGTCAGATTTTCTTTTGGTGTATCTAGAACCACTCAAAAAATAATTTAGAGAAAAATTTTAAGATTAAATTGTTTGGAATGGTGGGACCATACATTTAATGGTAGGATAAATAGTTAAGGTGGCCATCAAGATATTCCTTATCATTATTTTTTATAATTAGAAACATGATCATGATATTCTATTAGGAAGACAAGTCATACCAATGATCATTATTTAGATAAACAGAGTATGTTTTTTTGAATTTCAAAGTCATTTTTTTTCAAATAATTATACCCATATTGTGTGTCTTTATTGTACTATACATATTTTTCATTTGAGTCATTAAGTAACTACCTCTATGAACCAAATATTTTCAATGGATGAGGTTGGTTCCACTACTATATTGAGTTTTATAGTGGTTATCTCCTACTTCCCAAGGCATTTCCTATGTGTTTATTGTTTAGGAAGTGATATTTTATTAGTTTTATAAAATAAATTCACTAGAATATTTTTCATTAAAATAGTCTAAAAAAATCACCATTTATATTTTAGATAATAATCATTTTTCATGTTTCCATTTTTGTTTTCCCTATATATTTCAATTTTTTTAAGATGTTATATCTCTAAGTAATATGTAAAACCCCTCTATAATGTGATGAAGACAGGAAAAAATTAATTATTAAGATCATTTTAATATTATAGTCTACTAATACTCATATTACTCATCATTTGGATGAAATTGTAGATAAATTATTGATTTTGGTTCTCCCAACCGGTGATAATCCAATCTACTAAGCTGTTATACAAGACAAACACACAACCTTCTAGTGTTTTGGAAAAATATAAGAGTTTGGATAATATATATTATTTTAGTTTTCTTAACAGAGCATCATTGGGAGGAAATTTGTTTTATATTCTTGAGACATCCTAAGAATAATAAAGATAATAATTTCATTATTTTACATGAATAATCATTATATAAAAAAAATAGTCATGCAAACTGAGGAACCAAAGGTTTAATGACTTATAGGATTAGCTATATAGACATATTATTTTATAATACACATAAAAATATCTCCATAAATTTTCAAATTTAAATATCCTTAAAAAATATCAAATGAAATACCCATCATTATAACCAAGGTAATTGAAAAAACATATGAATGTGGTGAGACTGAATGCTCAGTAAAGGAAAACATGAGAGATAAAAATAGGAGATCCAAAGTAAACATAAGATGATAAAAAGATGTATGTGAACATATTAAGAATAATTTATCATATTTAAGAGAATTATATAGAAAAAATGAATATATCATAATTCTTTTACTGCATAAAACATTGATATAACATAAAGCATAAATGATAAAGGAGTTAAGATATAAACCAATAATCGTGGACCCTTAAACAAATAACATATGAATGTGACATAACATTGAAATATATCATTTAAATAATGAAATAATATATCAATAATGAATAATATATAATTGTTTCAAAACTATAGGTAAAGAGGAAAATTTTATTTTTGATTCAAACAATTCCACCCATTCTTGTGAGAAACTAAATTATACATGTGTATGCATTGTCTCATGAGATATAAACTTTTAACAAATGTTTGGGAGGGTGATATGGGACCCACCCATCATTAATCCATAAATACATGTTATAGTTAAAAATAATTAAGTTATATCATTATAAATAACCTAGGGAAATAAAATGGGTTATATAAAACTTCCAAATGAGAATCATTCACTTTTCACTGCATAAATAACCCATGGAAAGAAAATGGGTTTCATAATATTTATAACAGGAATAAAATTACATCACGAATTCGGTTGATTAAAAAAAACTTGTTTAACTAAAATACACAACAACATAAATAAAATTATAGGGTGAATTATAAAACCAATATGCATTATAGATGAATATAAAAGTGATTTTTTTAGAAAAAGTGCTTTATTGAATAGAATTTTTTAATCATATATGTAAAAGTCATTGTTTTGAGACTATATTAAAGAAATAAATTTTTAATTGTGAAAATAATTCTTAATAAATGAATAAATTATTAATAAATCATGATAATGTGAAAAAATTAATATTTGAAAATAAATATGGTGTGATAGATAAAATAAAATATTAAAAAAGAAAACATTTTCTTAATATTTTTTAAATTCCTTCCCTGAAACATGAATCCCTGAAAAAGTAAATCCAGTTAAAATTTAAATACATTTAAGTTAAATAGTAATATTAAAATATAAAAAACATAATAATACTTTAAAATAAAAAATTATAACCTTTTAAGAAAATTTAAATGTTGGTTATCATTGAGTAAGTACTATAGAGATTATGGAAATCGTTCTTAATAAAATTAAATTTTTATATAACATGGGATTTATCGAGGAATGAGAAATTGATTTGAACAAATTTCTATATAAATAATTTTTAAATTTGAAATAACGTTTTCATATAGATTAATAATTAAATCTTGAATGATTATAGTTAAAGAGGGGTGATTATAATTTATGGAAAAATATTTAAGTCAAGAAAAAATCCCATAATTATTCCCTCTTTGTTGAATGAATGATAACCTCCTATATAAAAGAAATAAATATATTAATACTCTATTTCATAAGCTTATTTGTATATATTACCATTTATATCATTCATTTATTATTATTCATTATGAATATATAAGTCAGGTGTCACTTATATTTTCCATCCCGTGTGAGTATCTTTAATTATTTCACATATAATTTATGATGTTGATATTAGTAACCATTCATTGATACCAAGTTTTCTATTAATAAATTATATAATTTAATTTAATATATAACTTATACTCATTTTTATTTATCTTAATTTATTCAATAGATGTTTTAGTTATGTTATGTAAAAATGGAACAAGCGCCGACTTATTTTGAAAATTTTAGTGAAGGAAGATAAAATTTTAATAAAAAGTTAAATAAATAATATAACATTTATATATCCATAAATTAATCATTATTTTCTTATGAACTTATAATAATATGATTATTTATGATTCAATAGTCACCCATGATATAGTTTTATAGCATTGTTCAAGTAGGTGGTTTGACTAACCCACACATGAATATACTATAATTATGGATGATTATTGTTATAAATGTATTCCTTTAGAATAATATAATTATTTAAAAATTATAATGATATTATAGAGATATTTTAAAATTTTTGTATCAAAAATTAATATATTGTAAAAAATAATAAATAATTTTTAATGAAAAATGAGATATGTTACTTCATGGAGCCAGAAGTCCACAGAACACACAACCGATGTTTTCATTTCCAAATGAATAAGAATGAATACATGTGGATTATTTTTTGTTGTTGTTAATAATAATTTTTTATATATTTATAATTTATTCTTAAATTCTACCCTTATAACTAGTGAATAGAGGCAGTGGTGATAACTAAATACACCCCTTCATGGATGTGGTAGTCCACACAAACGCTAGATCAATGTTTATTTGTTTTCCTAAGTGTATTGGAAAGAATAAATAAGATTTTTTATAATAATATAATTATATTTAAGTATACTAATGATACATAGGTCATTATTTTAATATGTTTAGGGTAGTATTGGAATAAAAATATTAAGAAGAAAAGATAAGGTTTATGTAATACTCATGTTTGGACCTTGAATTTATTATTGAAAGTCTCCTTAGAAATAAATGTGTTGAATATGGGATTTATGAAGTGAAATGGAATACTAGGATAATAAAATTAGGCATTATTTCATGAGAATTTCAAAGGGTATATATAAAATTGATAGGGTGGATTTGACTCCCTTTTATAACTGAAAAACTTTTACTTTTTAAAAAACCCGTTATTTTTCATAAATGGAATGAAACTATTGAAGATTCAATGGTTCCAAAAGTGATAAATAATAGATTACAGGGTAGGATATAGTTAATAATTCCTCAAACTAGAATTTACAAACTTTTTAAAATATTTTGGTCTTAATTTATTTTAGAATTAATTACGAATGAAATTGGCCTTTAAATAATTATAAATCTATTTAAACATCATATTATATTTATTCTATAAAATAAATTAATTTAATTTATTAGTAAAAAATTATATGGTATAAATGAAAAATAATTGAAAAAAATAGTTTCACAATTATTAATATAAATAAAGTTAATCTTAGTATTCATATTTATATGCCAAAAAATAAAATAGATATTTTTTACATAATTTGACCTATAGATTCCAAATTTAGGATACCTTTTACCAAATAAAATTACTAAAGGTGATAGAAATTAATTTTTCACATTATCATACTATATCGTTAAAAAATATTTTAGAATAATGTTATCTCCAAACATAAAATGACCATTTATTACCACACATTTTATGATATTTTTAAAACATGGTTTCTACTATTGATACCTATAAATAAAAAAGATACAATATAATGGTAATATTTAATAATTTTATTAATGTAACATAGTTTTTGTTTTACTTTGATTTAGTCTTCAATACAAGCTACCCACATGGTATTAAAGAAAATATTTACTAAAATTGATGGTTGTTACATTATACCCAACATATAAAGAATTTCATCCTATAAATTTCGTTTCTAATAAGAAATAAAGTGAGGTCACTTTATTCTCCTTACATACTCAGGTTAACTCGTAGTCTATTAGAACTTATGATTCCTCTAGAGAAATTTTGTAATTCCCTGACCCCAGTTACCCAGAGTCGGTGAATTATTACATAACATTGGAATGATCACAAAAGATCAAGTCTCAAAAGACCGATTAGTTTAGTATCCTTGGAAACACTAGATACATTCATAAGGTTTTCATTACATCATAAAATGGAAAACTACAACAAAATTGTTTCCAATGACAAAACTGAGATCCCATAGACTATCCCTACAGGTCAGTAATAATATACTTTTTTTCATGATGTAAAAAATAAAACATAGAAAGGGGTGAGCTCAGATTCTCAGTAAGGATAACAGTATAGTGGAAACTTTAAAAAATAAGAATAAACATTTAAGGTAAAGTATGACTAAAACAAAAGCCCCTTAAACATGAACTTAAGCATAATATGTAAAAAATAAAATGAAATAATTCGATTTACTTATTCACATGGATATTCTACTAGTCTAATAATCACATGCAATACCAATAACCACTTTCATAATGATGGAATGCATAATTCTAGACTTTCATAACCACATAGTCAAGGCCTTGAGCCAATACTAAAAATAAGATTTTGTCAAGGATTTCTGCCAAGAAACTAGTTTGTCTCATGAGACCTACCGATGCATCGAAGAGCTATAGCAGGCTCCACCCGTCACTTACTAAGTCCAATGCATTCCTCACATGAAAAGGTTTAAACATAACATAAACTTTTATATTAAAACTAGCATACAAAATGTCAATACTTTATCAATAAACCATGAATTTTATGAAATAACACATCCATAGTCAAACATATCAAAAAAAATTCAATACAATATGGATGTTTTGTATTATAATAAATCAACTTCAAATAATCTTACAATCCATCAAAGGATGTTGATATAGATGAAATCAAAACTACTTCAGAGAAATATATCTTTTTTGAAATCATTTAAATGTCACATATTTATAAAATAATACATTTACTTTCAAAATATTCTTTTAAGCTTGTAAGGTATTCTTCAACAATTTTATAACGGCAAAAAATAGCCGCACCCGCCGTATAAGATAAAAAAGACATTCTTACCTTAATTTTGTCGAAAAGGTTAAAAAGGA
Organism: Viscum album; assembly: GCA_963277665.1. NCBI lineage: Eukaryota > Viridiplantae > Streptophyta > Magnoliopsida > Santalales > Viscaceae > Viscum > Viscum album. The sequence continues at coordinate 1,705,914,380 of OY728145.1, forward strand.
CCTTGTTTGGAAAACGATTGAAATATTCATTTATAAACATCTTATAAAAAGTCAAAAAAGTTTATAAATGACTTTAACCCATAGTATATAAAATAGTAAAAATGTTTTGAAATACATTTTTAAGAAACATGGATGTAGATGATAAAGCGGTCTTAGTAGATAATTACATATAAACAACCTCAAATAATGAGGAGATTGTAAAATTAACCCTTACCTTGTACTTTTCCTAGGTCGAGGGTAGTTTAAAATCCTTTATAATGGTGAAATAATTGTTATTAAATTATACAAGAATCATATAGCTTAATATGATATCATATATGATCTTTTAACATTGCTCTGTTAATAATATCTTAGTATTATCGTCGTGCCGAGTGTTAATAGATTTGTTTTCCTTTATACTCTTTATTATGTGAGTCATATATTTTATGGATGGGATGTATATAATTAATATCTAGAATTATATCAAGTCTTTAAAAATTATTTTTAATCATCAAATGAAAATTATTCCTAAATGGAAACGATGGGGAATGAATCTCATCGTGTTCGTGGAGACGGTATTCCATACGTACGCACGAGTGACAATATCATTATTTTGATGTTAAAATATTATATAATTAGATGGTATATCATATATACAGAATCATTAACATGTTATATTTATTATTTAAATCAATTATACATTATTATTGTAAGATCCCGGATCTCTTTCAGGTATGTTTTTTCCTTTTTCTGGAGTTTTTGAGAAAAATGAATTTTTCTGGAAATTTTCGAAGTACACGCCGTGTACTTTCTAAGTACATGCCGTGTACTTTTTCCCAGCTCTAAGCCATGTGGTGGCCATGTCCGGGCCACATAGATGGTGTGTAAGGCTGAGGTGGAGGCCTCTTAATTCGGAGTACGGAAAATCTAAGTACATGCCGTGTATTCCAGAAGTACACGCTGTGTAATTTTTTTTTCATTAAACGGACCGGGGTCATGCCTAAACCCCAAAATCATCTTCTTCTCCAGATTTCTTCTACCTGGAAGCTACCGTACGACTGAATCTTCTCCGAGATCCCGCCTCGTCGTCCGTTCTCCGATTTGAGCACAGTCGATTGCATTGGAATCGCAGCGGTGAGTTCTTCCTTCTGTTTCAGCCTTGTTTCTTGATTCCTCCTCATTTCCAAGTTATCGTGGGATGAATGTTTTGTGAATTTTCTCAGATCTACATTGTTCTATGAGAAGTCTGTCGTCGTGGTTCACTTATATTGATCTCCTAGGATCGAGGTGGGTGGTTTGTGCCTTTCTGTATAAAGTTGATGAATATTACGTGCAAATTCCACCAATACCCGTGAACGGGGTATTGCGTGTTTCCTATTTTCCCCTGCTATTTGCCTTCTTTGCTTGTTTGCTTTAGTAGAGGTTATTACTTATGATTAGAGTAATTTATTTTGTGCTCAGACTGCTTTGTCATGATTTTTTTTCCTGTTGGGCGTTTTTCCAGTTTCCATGCCTAATTGTAGGATAGCAGAACTGTTGTTTTGTTATTACTGTTGAGCCGTAGAATGATAGCCAAGTAGATCTTGAGGTTTACTTGGACGATATACACACTCTGAGCATGTTTAGTTATACTCAGGACTGTGAGAACCTAGAGTAGTAGACCAAAGGGAGAATTGACGGAAGGGCTTCTCCAGAGTGTCTTTTAATTATGATGCAAGACTATAGGGGGAATTGATGTTGAGTGATTCCCCAGAGAGACTGTAGATCCTTGACACATGCCACAAAGGGAATTGACTTTGAGTGCTTCCCCAGAGATCCTTTAGCACGATACGAGACTATAGGGGGAATTGACGTTGAGTGGTTCCCTAGAGAGTCTGCTTAATTACACAGCTGAACCAGAGGGGTGAGACTGTGTGTGCCTCCCAGAGGGTTGATAGTACTATAGGTTGAACCATAGGGGTTAGGCTGTGAGAGCTACCCAGAGGGTTACCTGTTTTCTTCTTGTTGCTGACTGTTTTCTTGTGTACTTTACTTGTTATAACTATGCATTGTAGCTATTTGTGCTTTCCTTTTTACTGCTTCCTGTTTATTTACTGTCGTGTATTCATTTGACTGTAAGGCAAAAATCTTTGGGTGATTTCCTACTGGGATTGTATCTCACACCCTTTTTGGGCCATGATTTTGGGCCTAATAAGACTATGTTGCTGTAGTTATTGATAAGGGTAAACACCCTTCTACTTCAGGATCTTGATTGCACCAGAAGCTGGGGAGCATGGGACCGAGCCATGGCTCACGATGCTGAAGAGCTTACTTTGTTTTTCTTTTGCACTTGGTTTCAGTTATATTTTAGCACATTGTTGTGTTTGCTGTTTTCATTAGATACTTGTACCTGTTATATCATTTTCATCATAGTTATATATCTACGTTGCTTTCGCTGTTTGGTTTTCATTATTATGCATGTTGTTTACTGTTACCGCTGTTAATTTTTGTTTTCTTACCTTGTATACCTTATCGAATGAGGGCATAGTTTCCCCACCGACTCACCAAGGCCCTCGCTGCTAGTCGGTAGCCTCTGGTATTCGGGGAAACGTGCTTGAGGTCATGTGGCGAACCGGGTATGGGGCACCAATGGAGGGGCTCCGGACTCGGGTCATTACAAAGTGGTATCAGAGGTGTTCTTTTCTCTTGCCTTACTGTTTGGAGACTTTATCCAGAAATAGGACGGATTTGGTACTTGGTATTAAGCTGTGCTCGGGAGTAGCTGACCCGTGTACAGGGAAAAGCCATACTAACTCGTTAATTGCAGTTTTCTGGTTTTGAGATTTTATGGTTAGTATGTTTTCACCTAGAGTGATTCGTATGAGTTGTGCAGTTATTGTTTTGATATTTCAGTTCTATTTCAATTGCAACCCGATGAGATGAGGGTATTCCATCTCATGCATCATATAGGCACATGTAGAAATCACAAGTCATGCATTCCTGCCATGCCATCTAGGGTGCATTAGCGATTGCATGCTGTTGTGATAGGCTCTGTGTAGATTATTCATGCTGTTGTGATAGATGCTTGATATATTATCTTCTGTTGTGTTAGAAAACTGTTGTTTTGTTCCTTGCTTAAAATGAACGACAAATTTTTGTTCTTGAGGTGTTATGGTCCTTCTAGGATCGGAATTTGGAATCTTTTCCCTTGTTTTTAGTGTTTCTATAATTCTATGCAGTTTCTGAGCTACTGCCCAGAAAAACCCAGAATACACGGCGTGTAATTTTCGGGAACACACCGTGTAGTTTTCAGTCCATGTCACTAACCGTGTGAGCAGAACACGGTGTCGTGGGAGTAACTTTGGGAACACACTGTGTATGGTAGCCACACGCCGTGTAAGTTTGGAGCCGTGTACCCAGCCGTATCACTAACAACAAGGGTCAGGGAAGCTCGAGTAGAACACGCTATGTCCATAGGGAACACACTGTGTAGTCCTATCTAGGTACCCGGCCGTTTCACGAACAACACGGGCTGGCGTGACCTTCTTTTCCGCACGCCGTGTTTTTTTTGTAACACGTCGTGTAGTCTTTCCCAGGCACCCGGCCGTGTCACGAACAACACGGGATGATGTCACCTTCACCTATACAAGTCGTGTTTATTCGGAGCATGTCGTGTAAGGTTTAGCCGTGTAAAAGACCATGTTATTAACAACACGGGCTGCCGAAGCCTTGTCTAGTACACGCCGTGTTTGTTTCGAACACGCCGTGTAGCCTCGGGTTGAGTCGAACCATGTGGGTTAGCTGTGTAAGGAGACTCGGGAAGGGGAATAGTTTTCAAGTACACACCGTGTGTGGGGGTCAACACGCCGTGTAGTTTGAAGTGTACACGACATGTAGGGAAGGAGTACACGCCCATGTCAGTGGCTTAAAAAGACACACCATGTAGTTTTTATACATGCCGTGTAGTCGTGTTTTGCAATATTTTATGGTTTTCTTCCCCTGTTCCCATTTTGTACCCTTATGTTCCCTGTCCTTGTTTTCCTGATCTAAGGTGTGATTTTGATCTTTCAGAGCTATGCCTCTAGAGCATAAGGTAGACTATTCTATTGATCTTGTTCCAGGAGCGGCACCGATGTCCATTCCTCCCTATAGGATGACCACACCTAAGTTGCAGGAGCTCAAGAAGCAGTTGGAGGAGCTATAGGCTAAGGGTTTCATCTGAACCAGTACTTCTCCTTGGGGTTCGCCTATTCTGTTTGCGAAGGATGAAGACGGTACCCTTCAGATTTGTGTGGATTATCAGAAGCTGAACCAGTTTACGGTCAAGAACCGATATCCATTTTTGCGGATTGATGACCTTTTCGATCAGCTTTGAGGATCCCGATTTTTCTTGAAGATCGACTTGAGGTCCAGTTATCATCAGTTGCGTGTTATACCATCATATATACCTCTGATAGCCTTCAAAAGTAGGTAAAATCTTTACGAGTATACAGTCATGCCCTTCAGACTCACGAACGCACCTGCAGTTCTCATGGAACTGATGAACCGAGTGTTCCATCCTTACTTGGACTCCTTCGTCGTGGTCTTCGTGGACGATATCTTGGTGTACTCTCACACTCGACATGACCATGCCAAAAATCTTGAGATCGTTCTGAGTACACTGAGAGAGCATCAGCTTTATGCTAAACTCTCTAAGTACCACTTCTGGATGGATCAGATTCACTTATTAGGTCACGTCATCTCAGAGGCAAGAGTATATATGGACCCAGGGAAAGTGAGACCTGTAGTTTCCTGGGAGCAGCTGAAGAATTTATTTGAGGTACGAGGTTTACTAGGGCTTGATGGATACTACATATGCTTCATTCAGGAATGTTCTCATCTAGTAGCACTTTTGAGAGGTCTGACCAAGAAGGGGGCGAAGTTCTTATGGTCAGATTCTTGTGAGTCAGCCTTTCAGGAGCTGAAAGGGAGGTTGATGTCAGCACCGATACTAGTCTTCCTATAGCCAGGCAACAGCTACACTATTTACTGTAATGCTTCGGGTATCGGGCTGGGAGCTGTGCTTATGCAGGGAGATGGAGTCATTGCATACGGGTCTCGGTAGTTGAGGCCACATTAGGGGAACTACCCTACGCACGATTTGGAGTTAGCTGCTGTTGTTCATGCCTTGTGCTGTTGGAGACACTATCTTTTGGGAGAGCACTTTGTGGTTTTCACTGACCACAAGAGTCTCAAGTATATCTTTACTCAGCGTGATCTGAATCTGAGGCAGCGTAGGTAGGTCGAGTATCTTCAGTCTTTCGATTTTGAGCTTGCCTATACGCCGGGAAATGGAAACACCGTGGCTGATGCGTTGATTAGGAGAACTTAGATTCAGGCCGTCCAGGAGGCCATTAGTGAGTGGCAACTGATGCATCTTTTCTCTGAGATGCATCTGGAGGTGCACGACAGACGGGGACAGACTTTTCTATCTTATGTAGCTGTTACCTCCATGCTACTTGATCGGGTACGAATGAGGCAGCTATCAGACTCAGAAGGCTTAGTCCTGCGGGATAGTGTGTCAGGAGGAGACCCACTTCCTGGATGGACAGTGGGAGAGGATTAGATCTTGCATTTCAAGGGACGCGTATGAGTGCCAGTAGACATACGCGAGGAGCTGATGCGGAATTTCCATTCCTCTATTTGGGCAGTTCATCCTGGCGTCACCAAGATGTATCAGGACCTTCATCGCCAATACTGGGTGGTTCGGCCCGGAGAAACGCGAGGGGTGCATCTCGGGCTGATTCGGCCAGGAGTGTCGCGAGGGGCATGAGGCATTGACCGATTCGGTCGGGGTGGCTCGGTAGGTGTCCGGGCAGCCGGAGGGCAGCCTGGCAGGGTGCGGCTAGGACGGAAGGTGGCCGTGCAGGGTGCGAGGTGAGCCAGCGGGCGGCTGGGTAGGGCACCAGTCGGGCCGGCGGGTTTTCGGGCAGGGCGCCAGGTGGGTCGGCTGGTTTGGCCAAGGCGCGTGGGAGGCGCGGGTGACCAGGGGGCAGGGCCGGTGTGGTTTGGCACAGCTTGGGCTAGTACAGGCTGAAAGTGTTCATTCAGGGCCCACGAGAGGCTGGCGGTGGCTGGAATCCGGGTGGCGCGGGCCGGGGGCAGTGCGGCTGGGGTGGATCGACCGATTTGGCTTGTGGGCAATGCAACCATGGAGGCTCCGCCAGAGGTCCATAGTTCGGCCTTGACCACCGGAGCACTGCAGGGGTGGTGCAGTTTGCAGAGGCCATGTGCAGTGCAGCCTTTGCCATCACAGCCTTTGTTGCCATGCCGAAGTTCATCACAAACAAGAACAACTGAGGGGTCGAGCCATGTTGGTTTGACCCACACACTCCACGTTTAGGATGGTAAAAATTGTCCCACCAAGAAGTATGATGAACAATAATTATTTTACAATCTCCTCATCGATTTCCATCCAACAAAATATATGAATAAAAAAAAGAATATTACACAAATAAACCCCTACCTTTGTTCTTTGATTGGTGATGAAGTCGTGGAAAGAAGATGAAGAATATCGTCATTTTTCACTTCCGCCAAACACTTCCAATCCCGAGCCGCGTCGGCTCTTTGATGACGATGTGAAGGGTAGGTCGGTTGAAGATGTCCCACGTCGGTAGGTGTCTGGGGAAGAAGATCGAAGAAGATCGGTGTTCTTCGTAGTCGAACGCGTTCTTCATTGGGAGAATTCTCCCAATATTCCTCCTCTTAAAGCTCCCACCAAAATGAATAATGCCAACCATAATAATAATAGATTATGAGAATCTATTATTTAATTTCCTGACACAAAATTCAAAATGGTGAATTAATAATTTGGCACCCCCTTAATTAATGTGGAGGATTGGAACAATTTAATGATAGGGGAGTTGGCTCTACTAAAGTGAAGGGGTGGTGGCACCATTAAGGTGGAGAGGTGGTGGCACCATTAAGGTGGAGAGGTGGTGGAACCATTAAGTGGGGAGTTCTAGAGGTTTCTCCCCACTTAATGGGGAGTTCAAGAGGTTTCAACCTCAGGTGGTCCCCACCATATCAAACTTAAAGAGGAGGTTAGGTTTGGGTGGGCCCCACCACTATAACCTCTCGTGGGAGGTTAAAGTGTGGCGGTCCCACCTCCAACTTCCATTTGGAGGTTTTAACCATCAAATAAAAATAATGCCACAACTTTATTTTTATTTAATTTATTCATTAAAACCCAAAAACTAACTTTTATTCTCGACCATCTGCCATCGAGGTGAAAGTCTTCATAAGAGTATACTTTCACTGTGAGTTCAACAGTGCCCTCAGATTTCAATTTTGAGCACATGTTAAAAAGTTATAAAAACCCACTCGTATGTTTACTGAACGTACCCAAACAAAACTTCAGAAATATTTTTCGGGCACTCCTGGTCTCGGAATCATGCGCCATCAATTTTCGTGGACTCAAAAAATTCACATGTATTTAATAAAAACTTTTCTTTTGAAATTCCAGGTCTTTACAATCCCAATCATGGACTTGAGTCCCAACCCGATCCTGACATCCCATGCTCCAACCAAATAGCCCATGCTTGAACCAAACACCAGGTTCACATCCTGAACCTATACCTGAAAACAAGTAAAATATGCTCAAGTACCCAAGTTCCATGGAGGCTCGAGTGGGGTGTGAGTACAACTTAGTAGGACACCATCAATTATGTATAAAGTAATAAATTGTATACAAAATATTGTATATAAGTAAACAAGTGAAATAAAAATTAACATGGAAACAAGAAGGGACATATCTCACCATTTAACAAAATACAAGGTAACTGTTTTATCCATTATATACTCTAGGGAAAACCAATCAACTAACCTAAATCCAGTCAAACTTGGAGTCTAATACATAGCATAATGGGTTACATAATTTTAATCATAAAGTATATTCACTAATCACAATTTTATAAACAAACCCTATAGACACTAGTTTACAAGGTTTACTCAAATAATTTTCAAAATTTATCCCATGGGTTAGGCATTTTCATCCATTATAATACAACGTATGGTGGTCGGCTATTATGCACAAGGGGAAAAGTAAAATTCACCATCTTAATAGGGTAAACATTTAAAAAATAATTACATCACCCTTACCTTGGAGTCTCATCCCAGGTAGTCTCATCAAATACAACCATTTGGGGCATAAAGCCTCAGTCCTCTCCCTAACTCATGCATTAAAGTGGGTAGGATTTAGAACCTAAGTCTAACCCAACCCATGGGAATAGATCCCCATGTCCAATACCCCACATATAAAACCAACCCATGTGCGCATGATTCTTTATTCATATACCACATATATATCATCACAACAAATATCAAATCAATACACACATAATATTCACAAATTCATTTTTTTCAACCCATGGTTCATCATAATTCATAAACCCATTTACACATTCTCATTTACATGACTTATCCCAATTTACCCATTTAACATTATCATGTCTTATCCAATAAAACAATTACACCTTTTTAATCCATTACACATTTAACTCGTCAACATTACACCACCCACAGACCATAACCATTAAAAACATTTAAGATTTATGATCATAGCACATTATACATTACCTACATACAAAACACAACCTATTAACACATAAACCACTATGTCGAACACCCCCTTATGTTATACTATCCACTAATAAAAAGTTTACATCAAATTTATTTCTTAAATCAATGATAAAAACAAATAAAATTACTCATTTAAAATCCTTTTGAATCCACCCTTCATAATATGATTCTTCCCCTTTGAAAAAGTAAACCATTACCCAAGGATTTCATTTCCATTTCCAACCATTTAAAATAATATTTTAAGAACTTCCACCAAAGGGAAACCATGACCTCATTTCATGTCATCATTTGAAATCAATAAGGAAAACCAATTTCTAAATCACATTGACACCAATTATTCCTTTTAAAACATTTCACTCTTCAAACATCATATTCATCATTTAAAATCCATAATTAGATCAAAATACATAATGAATTATTTAACCCATTTCAAAGGACCTTAGGGAATTTCATAAAATCCAACATATGATCAAGCTTCGAAGGCTGAAGTCTAGGCCATGAGACCACTAAGAAACTTACACATTCCATGTTTTTTCCTAATCTTTGTCATTCCATTACCACACTCAAACCCAGGAAATAGTACTACCTTGAAGAAAATTCCCACACAGTAATCCCCAACCAGGAACCAATGTTCCCTGAGGATTCATATACCTCAAACTCACCATCACCATAATCAAACACAAGAGAAAATTCTGAGTAACATCACTAAACCACCATACACAATGATACTGATAAGGAACTACATTACCCTAGGAGAGCCAAACATAAAACCCTTGGTCTGATCCTCTCTACAATTCATAGACCAGTTCACTTGGTTACATCACACCTAGATTCCAAAACTCTAATAGTTACCCAAACATATCATCAGCCAAAAGAACTTCCAAATTCATTCACATTTCCATACCTACACGAATCCAAAAATTGGGACCCTAACATCCTCAAACCAAATCCGAACCCTCATAGAACAAACCAAGATGAAACTTAACCTCAAGGTACCTAACTAATCGAAGCACGATCTAATGATCATTAAGAAAACCAAAACACCAAGATGATGCTTATCCAATCCCATCAAACCTTATAACTAATCACATCATCAACTAACCAATTTCCTGCTATGGTGATCCCCACTATACTCTTTTTCTCTTCACAACCATCACCCAGTGTTGGGCACCTTGACCATTGAAAAAGAGACCAACAAAACCTCAAATCATGTTTTGTATCTTACCCGACGTGTTTCCTAACTCACCATTCCCAAACACCCATGGGAAGTCAACTTAACTCTTTCATTCATCTTTGCCATCAAAACAACCCATATTGGCCACAAGTTCTCCATTCATATCTCAAACCATGACTATTTTATTCTTCCTCAAAACCCATTCCCATTACCAAAGTGAACCTATCATACCAACATTAACCGTAGGTGGTTATATCCCACTAAATTTAATCTGTTTACCCAACTGAGATGGTCGATCTGGGACGAATCACTCTGTTGGCACCCCACATACATTGTTGACATGTGTCCCCCTCAATATTGACATGAAAACTTCTCACATAAAAAATACCTCCAAAATTTTCACACACCAACCATAGTCCATTCCCTACCTCTGGAGAAACTTCACCATTATATCATCCACTCCTCCACAAACCATTTTTGGGATCCACATGACCCAAAATAACTTCTTCAATTTAACCACTTAGATTTCCCATTAGAATCAGTCCAAGATGGACTCCATTTCTCGGTTTTATCCCCCACCACATCCAATGCCCACCTGGGCTTCCCACAAGGACCTAAACATGTACCATACAATTTACTTGTTTTCATCTTGATGCCACCACATCTAATCCACTTCCTAATTCCCCCATTCATATCTCAAATTCTTCTCCCCAAATTATTAGTGTCATTTTCATTTCTCTCTTTAAGAAATTCAAACACCACAACCCAAAATCCAATCATGAGATAATGCTCAAAAACTATCTGTGGTTGTCGAGCATCCACTGAAATAATAACCAAACATCACACACTACTCATTCCCATCAACTGAGAATGTCACCTGTGTAATTCATCACCATTCGATCCATCCTAATAAGCTCACACATAATGGTTGATGGTGTACTCCCCCACCATATGACTCCTACACACATAAATCTCCCTGAGTGTATCCCGTAGAGGCTCTATATCAAACCGAATCACTTTTAGTTTGCTAGGTGTAAATCCAAATCTCTCTTAGCATACCAGAGATGATGAAAAGACATGGGAAATGATCTTTACTATATAAAAGTATGTTAAAAATTCCTCAACGAACACCACCCCAACTATCCACCATCGATCCACAACCAAACTATCATGTGAATGGCCTATGAAACCCGACTCCATAACAAATATTCATACATCACCAGAGATAGGCCCAAATACCCACTGACTCATCTGACCATGCATCATAGTCCATCAGTCTTATCAGCCTCAAAACATTCTCAACATTTAACCCAACAACCAAACCATTCACACAAATTGGCCTAAACACATGACCATCCTCACCTCGGGGGACACCTTCATAACAAAAGCATCTATACACCCTTTGGTCACCCTTTCTATATCCTTCCAAAACCAACATCAAGGAATTTAATAATAATTATCAAAATAGACAGGTCAAACATGCAAATGATCTGTCCTTTTGAAAACAACCTTTCAACCAACTACAAGTGCTCAGGTTCCTCCCTGAGAAAGAAACCACGGAATAATCTTTAAATTTATGAAAAACTCAATTGCACTAACCATGCATTGATTCTACCTCTGAAGCAACCACCTGTGATTCACATCCTAAGGCACCTACAACACTAGGACAACATCCCATGAGGCTACCCTAAATTTATTAATACACTCAACTCATAGAAACAACTCTAGTCGCATCCCTAAAACCATTGACTTCCCACTTAGCCAGATAAGCTAAACCTACACTAAGCAGACTGTATGCATTCCACTACCAAAGTCCAAAACATCAACTTATTCCATACACATCCAAAGAACTAGAAATCTCGGATGATCTCTCTCATGTGGAACCCATGAATGATAAATGAAACTAACTCCCAAAACTCAAGTCATGCATGACAAGGTCATTGGATCTCCTACTAATCCATATACATCATACCTCAAAATAATTACTAATCACAGGTGGAAATCCTATCCCTGTTCTAAACCACATCATATCTAATGCACCTAGAAAACCATTTACTCTAAGGTTAATACAATAGATACTCATACATGCACATAGACACTATGGGCCGAACACCCACTCTAGGATCCAAACACTACTTACAAGGTCTCAACCCACAATAGTCTCCACACCCACATTAACAGAAATCATTCAAGAACTCTAAGGTTACAAAATAACCAAGGAAATGACAAGAAACATTTAATTAACAAGAATATCTGAGACCATCAAGGAATCAAATCTCATAACCCAAGGATACAAAATAAGTAGACTATCACTGTAAAAAAACTACCCATGAACATGGTAAAAAAACAACACCTGGGATAACCATTCCCAATGTCCATATAGGTTATATCATTTACCATTTTCTTCCTTTATTTAAAATATACCCTTCATAACCGAAAATTTCACTTTCCAAAACACTTCAGAATACTCCATTCAAAACCCAAGCATTGACACTTTCAAAAAACATTTTTTCCCCAACTTTTAAAATATACAAGCTCTAATTCATATTTCAAAAAATTCCCATTAACAACCATTCCAAGGAAATATAAACAAGGTAAAATCATAGGGAGATATAACACTACTAATATGTGAGTCCCAAAGAACTATTAGTCATAGGAAATATAGAGATGAACTATCAATCATATGTGCCTATAATGATGGATGAAATTATACACCCAATATTGAAATACATTACAAGAGATAAATCCTCATAAATAGTTAAAATCACATCCAAATGAACCACTCTAGGTGGAACTATCAATAAACCATAAAAGAACAAAACAGAACCTCAAATCCCTCCTTTAGAAACTTGGTTTTCCCCTCATACATAGGGCTGTAAGCACCCAGGCACAAGCTCATTACCAAGCCCCTACATGATCCTAGTTTCTTGTCTACCATGCCCCAAATAGTAATAAAAAAGACACCCCAATGATACCACTTTGTAACATCCTCAACATGGTAGTCACTATGTATGGTTCCACTAGCCAGGTCATTACATGACCTTAGGCATTCCTCCTCATACACATGAGGCTGCCAACTTGCAGCACAAGTCTGAAGAAAAACATGGGGATAATATACCAAAATTTCAGATTAAATCCATAATAGAAATATTATTAACCAATATAAAACCAGAAGAAATAAATAAATGGACAACATTTGATAAATGACAACAAGTATCCAAAATTCTATAAAAATACGATGAATAAAATATATGTCTGGAAGTCATACAAATGAAATAAAAAAATCCAAAACTAACAAAGGATCCCAAGAGAGGACATGAGTACCAACCCAATACTAACATTCCATGATCCAAGAAAACAACCCTTGGATGAACCAAAATCTAGGTCCCTATCCTAAACATATACATTGAAACAAGTAACATTTTCTCAGGTAACCAAGTGCCATGGAAGCCCCAGAAGGGTGGGAATACAACTCAGTATGAATCCACCAATGATTTATAAATAAATAACTTTTCTATAAAATAGTGTATGCAGGTAAAAAAGTTTAATAAAAATTAACATGGAAATAAAAAGGTACATATTTCAACATTTATGTCACGAACCGTCCTCGGGGCCCGTGCCGTGACTACCCCAAGCCCGCTTTCCATAGGTCTGGGGCTGGCGATTAGCACCAAAGGCGTAAATCCCAATAACTGGGAAGGAATTTCCTTTATAAAAGAAAAACATATCCAACCAGAGTACAAGCGGAAGTAATACACTAAGTACAAAAGAAAGTGCTGAAAAGTAAATGGGCTGAAATACAAACTCAACTGAAAAGTACGTATACAACTAAACGAAAGTACAACAGAAAATACAAACAACTGGAAGATAGAAGTAGCTCTTGGGTTGTCCACCTCAGATCCTACCTGAAGGGTAGGTACAGATAGCCCCCTCAACGCTCTCACCCGCCAACCTCCTCTGAGTACCGTCTCGTCGTGAAGTCCACCTCCGGGTACTGACTCGTTGTGAGGTCCACCTCGAGGTACCGTCCAGTCCTCATACAGTTAGTCATTGTCAGCGTTGTTCGTCATCTGCATCCAACAAAATGAGTTGTGGGCAGATCCCAGGCAGGGGTGAGTATAACGATACTCAGAAGAGACCTCGAGACCCTTAAGGTCTCACTAATTCCAACAAGGATAACCACAAAGAAGGATCTCAATAGATAACCCTTACTTAGGTATAAGCCCATAATTATACCTAAGTTATTAAGTAACCCATCTCAACCATGAGGAAAAAACAAAGGTCATTAACTCAGCTCAAACGAAGATTTTTATTCACAATGACGAAAACACGACTGCTGGAGAACTCCTCCTCTGTCGAGCGCAGTAGTCCTGCCACGACTCCGAGGTTCCATTCACTAACCTAAGACTACTGAGGTACTCCTCCTGTCAAGTACCATGGGTCTGCCACCTCACAAAGTAGTGCTCCTCCACCATGGGTCTGCCACCTCACAAAGTAGTGCTCCCCCTCATATCCTACAAAGGTACTCCTCCTGTCGAGTACCACAGGTCTGCCACCTCAAAAAGTAGTGGTCCTTCACTATGGGTCAGCCACCTCACAAAGTAGTTCTACCCACTGGGCTATAAAAGTCACTCCAAATCGAAACAGACAAGCAGTCATCAGGTCTTAGCCAGCTAGAAGGTCATCATACTCCGTATGCTCGTCTCTGGGAGGATCCACTCCACGAGCTACTGGTCGATACTTCCAAGTTTCATGTAATCTCACATGGAATTATCTCAAAGGACCGCCTCATCATAGGGGTCACAACGCAACAGACGACGCATCAATCGGACGCCTGGTCTGTGAGTTATTAGCGTTTTCGTTCCAGGGGCCCGGTTGGATTTTGTGTATAATACAACACGGCCATACTCAAACTATGTCCAAACCTCAGGTGAAGTATTTCAAAATAACCATCTCATCAAGAGTAATCCAACAAAGTCAACGACATGTCAATGAGACGTCCAGAGATCATGTTATAAGCATTTCCGCTCTAAGGGCCCAGTTGGTCTCGAGATAGAACAAATCCGGTTGTACCTGAACTTTACTGAAAACTTGAGTTTAATATAGTGAAATTACCGTCTCGATCCAAGGAATCCTATGCAACTGACGGTGCGTCGATCGGAGGTCTGTATCTCAAGATATGACCGTTTAACAGAAAACGGTCCGAAAATAGGGGGTCTGGGCCCGGCCCGACCCGACCCAACACCCCTGGGTCAGCCCAAACCGGGTTGACCCAACTCGGGTTTGGGTCCGGCCCGGTTGGGCGCGACCCAGCCCAGCACTGGCGGCCCGACCTAGCACTGGCGGCACGGCCTGGCGCTGGCGGCCTGACCCGGTGCTGGCGGTCCGGTCTACATGGCCCGCCCCGGCCTGGCCGGGGGCATTGGTGGCCAGCTGGCGTGGTATTAAGCCGCGCCTCTCCCTTTCCGTAATGGCCTGGCCATTCTGGTTTTCCTCCGTAGCCGCGGCTCAGCCGTAGCGGATTTGTTCCGGCGGCGCACCGCTGCCATCAGACGTCGGCGCCGCCGTGCCGGTGTGGTGCGCCGGTAGCGCTTTCCGCGGACCACCAGACGCGCTCCGGTGGTCCGATTCTCCCTTTGTCTATGCTCATGTCTCTCCCGAGACCTTATCTTCCTTGCGATGACTTCAAATTGACGTTGCGGCCCATTTCATCGCCGCCCGTCAATCCGCGCATAAAATAACAACAAGCGGAGGGTCCGAGCTTGTTTGTTAGCCCGTGCCCTTCGCATTATAGGCTCAATCCAAAATTCATCAACGAAAAGGGTTTAATTTACTCAAAATAAATTATAAAAACACCCTATAATTAAATACCCATGAATAAGGTATAAATCACATATACACTATATATGAAAACCCCCTACCTCAACAATTGATGTCGAACATTAGACATCGTGGTAGATGGTGTCGGAGAACAGCGTCGCGGAGATCGGTCAACAATTCCGTGGATGTCGGGGTGCGTTCGAGGAGGAAACAACGTTAGCGACAATGCGTTCTTCGAATCGTAAAGCATTCCTCATCGAGGGATAAATTCCTTTGTTGGAGGCGTTCTTTGTCGAAGAGGGTGGTGTTCTTTCTTTGAGAGAAGACCACCCTTCTCTATTCCTCTAGAGCTCTCACTAAAATCACAACCCAAAAAATGCCCACAATAAAATTATAGCAAAGATATTATTTAATTCTCACCAGTTTTTCAAAATTCAAACAACTTAATTTAATTAAGTGAAGAGTTAGAATTCATTTATTAACTTGTGTTAGCAAACATTTAAGAGGGGAGAGGAAGAGGAAGAGTCCTCATAAATAGGGGAGTCTAAAGAGGGGGTTTAAAAGGAGTTTAGGGAATGTGAAAGGTTGGGGCTCGTGAGGGCCCCACCTCACATATATCATCACATGGGTAGTTAGGTGCTTGTTGATCCCACCCCAACTTCCTCATGTATGATATAACCACCTTAGATATAAAATAAAATTCTTCCACAATTTTATTCACTTCTTATTTAATCCAAAAATTTTAACTTCTCCTCTTGCACAAACGCAACTGCGGTAAAGGTCCCCTTAAGCAATTACCGGTGTTGCGAGTTCATCGGTGCCCTCAGATTTCAATTTCGAGAACTGGTTCAAAAGATATAAAAACCTGCTCATTCGTTCACTGAACGTACCTGAGCTAAACTTCAGAAATTGATTCCGGGAACACCGGACCTCAGAATCAGGTGTCGTCAGAAATCACAGACTCGTAAATTTCCAAATAAATTAAGAAAAAAAATTTACTTGAAATTTATGGGTCTCTACATTACTCCCACCTCAGGGCTTTACGTCCCCGTAAAGCTACAACACGCACTAGGAAAAAAATAATGTTCTGAGCATGCATCTGATCCTTTCACTCCCATGTGCTCTTCTGGAGGTTCTTGTGTTGCCAGCAAATGCGCACCAGAGGATTTGACCGTCCTTGTAGGACTTACTCTAGTCGATCCTCAATCTCAACTTGAACCTCCATGATTGTCGCCCTGTCATCGACTTCCAACTCCCCGTGATCGATGATGCGTGACGAGTCGTGCACGTATCGACTCAGCTGAGATATGTGGAAGATGTCATGCACCTGGTGCATCTGTAGTGAAATGGTAAAGCGGTAAACCACCTATCCTACCCTAATAAGGACCTCGAAGGGTCTGATTATCCTTGTAGATAACTTGCCACTTTGGCCACATCTCTGTAGACCTCGTCGAGGTGAGACCCATGTAAAGACGTGGTCACTATCCTCGAACTCTAGAGGTCTCCATCTCCTATCAGTATAGGATTTCTGTTTGCTCTATGCTGTCTCAACTGCCTTGAACCATAGGCGATCACTTCTCGCTTCTACATCCGGACACACCCGAGTCCGGTCCCTGATGTGTTGCAGAGAACTATGTAACCAACACCCTCAAAATGGGCGCACTAGTCAACCTATACCCCAGCTTCTGAAAGCTCTGCTGGAAGTGGTGCTCCGACTCTGAAGAATTCTGGCACAAAGGTAAGTTTGGCCATCTCCTGAGTGATTGAATGCACCCTATTATGGATGATTCCGTCTTGTGCTGCCTGGGGTTTCCTTTTCCCTGACCAAGGAAAACCCACCCCAACATTGTAGGTAAACCACAAACTTTTTCCCTAATACAGTCAATCTTTGTATGAACTATAGTTGCCCAGTCCATATCCAAACTAATGTCGTAAGGCCTCAATGCTGCCACCAAGAGGTTCCAACCAAAACTATTGCCTCAAGGGTCAGATCACACCATCAGCGTAAGCTTGATTATCAAGTCTCCTCCCAAAGGTATCTCCAGACGTGATGGTTAGGTAAATGGATTAACTAGAAACTCTAGGTCTGGGACAAGATTTGTGGAAGGAAGTGATGATTCGTATCAATGTCTGTTGTTAAGGCAACTATTAGTAGACATAGATCATTCCTCGAATCATCCCTTGAGCCTTTCAGTCATAATCCATGACCGCATGAAGCTACTCTCTTCCCCTGTCCTCCATCTCCCTGATCCTAGCGGGGAATACAAAGGCGGATGGTTGTAACATGTCAAAATATTCACCACCTCATGCTTCTCTCCAAGCTCTGCTTCCATGTTTGCTGCTCTGTATATTCATCTGTCCTTAAAACTTCCTCTTCTTGAAATATTTTACATACCCAAGTCTCTAAGACTGGTGCTGGTTTCCTA
Source organism: Viscum album (assembly GCA_963277665.1). Classification (NCBI taxonomy): domain Eukaryota; kingdom Viridiplantae; phylum Streptophyta; class Magnoliopsida; order Santalales; family Viscaceae; genus Viscum; species Viscum album. The sequence continues at coordinate 1,705,932,377 of OY728145.1, forward strand.
ATTTCCCACTGCTAACATTTACTGGCTGTATCCGCTCATCCAATGATCATTCAATCACAAAGGTTCTCTATAGCATCCAAATATAAGTAGAAATTCATAGAGGAATTGTGCTGGCTCGAATGTCCTTTAAACACAACTCACTCTGAGGCCCGAGCTCTAAAGAACCGATCGTATCATAGTCATCAAGTAACAAGAATGATCAATACGACTCGATGACTACCCAGCTACCGACATGTCGTCCTACCGAAGGTGTATAAGCTCCAAAAAACACTCATCCACCTCCTCAAGTTAGTCCTCAGCCACCTATGAGTCGGGCTCACCTCGGAACCTGAGGTGTATCTGACGCTAAAACACGTGTAAGGAACTAAGCCTACATGTGTCATCTACCGGTACCACAGGCTGAAACTACTGACCAATAGGTAGTGATATAGATGGCACACTACCTGAAGGTACTATCTCAGGCATCGGTCCACGTACTGAAGCCTCATCACTATGCGGACCAACCTCATGGTCACTCACTAGGAAACACTAGTAGCCAAGATCACCATCTGCTCTACTAGTGTCTAAACTAGGTGTAGAACTCTAGCAATTTCCTCCATCCAGTCCACTGCTGCCTGGGAATCTGTCTCGCCTCGTAACCTTAGAGGCCTCTGCTGTTGGAACTCGTGCAACGTGCTTTGTCAGCATGCACCATCCGCTAGTATAACTGGTGGCATCTGCTACCTAACGAGTGGTGGTGCTACTGGTACACCACCCGAAGGTGACAAAATAGAAAGGGGGTCTTGCACTGGAGTCTCATCACTTGGTGGGCCGTCATTGAGTACTCTCTCAGAACTCCAAATGACTATCTGCGTAGTGGCATCCTAAACAGATGTGATACGGTCAAACGATTATACCTGGTGAGCTGACCTGGTTTGAGCTGTCTTTAAGAAAACTTTTGAAAACATACACGCAATTAGTGTTTTCGTGCACTAGGTCAGAAATCAGTATTCAGGGTCCTGGTGTATGGATACGTCGACCGCTACCCCAACACTGGACTCCCTGACTGAAGACCACACTCGGTACCCTTAACACTATTGCCTCACAGAAAAGAATTACCAGAGTCCTGAGTTCTGCGGTAGAACTGACTCCCCTGATACCAATTTGTCACGACCCGTCCTTGGGGCCTGTTCCATGAATACCCCAAACTCACCTTCCATAGGCCAGGGGATGGAATCTAGCACCAAAGGCGTAAATCCCGATAACTGGGAAGACATTGACTTTATAAAACAAAAACACATCCAACTATAGTACAAACGGAAGTAATACACTAAGTACAAAAGAAAGTGTTGAAAAGTAAATGGGCCAGAATAAAAAGCCAACTGAAATGTAAAACTACAACTTAACGAAAGTGCAACAGAAAAGACAAACAACTGGAAGATAGAAGCAGCTCCTAGGTCATCTACCTCGGATCCTACCTAAAGGGTAGGTACAGATAGCCCACTCACTCTCTTTCCCGCCAACCTCCTCCGAGTACCGCCTTGTCATGAAGTCCACCTTCGGGTACTGAATTGTCATGAGGTCCACCTCAGGGTACCATCCATTCCTTGTACACTCGGTCTCTATCAGCGTTGTCCTTCGTCTTCATCTAACACAACAAGGAGCGGGCATAGTCCGTGCTTGGGTGAGTATAACAATACTTAGTAGAGACCTGAAGACCCTTAAGGTCTCACTAAATCCATCAAGGATAACCACAAAGAAGGATCTCAACAGATAACCCTTACTTAGGTATATTCCCATACTTATACCAAAGTTATCAAGTAACCCATCTCAATCATGAGGAAAACACAAATGTCATTGACTCATCTTAAACTGGGATTTTTATTCACGATGAGGAAAACACGACTGCTGGAGAACTCCTCCTCTATCGAGCGCAGTAGTCCTGCCATGACTCCGAGGTTCTAATCACTAACCTTAGACCGCTGAGGTACTCCTCCTGTCGAGTACCACATGTCTGCCACTACACAAGGTAGTGCTCCTCCGCCATGGGTCTACCACCTCACAATGTAGTACTCCCCCTCATAGCCTATAGAGGTACTCCTACTGTTGAGTACCATGGGTCTGACACCTCAAAAAGTAGTGCTCCTCTGCTATGGGTCTGCCACCTCACAAAGTAGTACTCCCCACTGGGCTATACAAGTAACTCCGAATCGAATCAGACAAGCAGTCATCAGGTCTCAGCCAGCTACAAGGTCACCATACTCAGTATGCTCGTCTCCAGGAGGATCCGCTCCACGAGCTACTGGTCGATACTTACAAGTGTCACGTAATCTGACGTGGAAGTATCTCAAAGTACCGCCTCATCATAGGGGTCACAACACAAAAGATGGCGAGTCAATCGGACGCTCGGTCTGTGAGTTATTAGCATTTCCGTTCCAGGGGCTCGGTTGGATTTCGAGTAATATACAACCTGGCCATACTCCAACTGCATCCAAACCTCAGGTGTAGTATTCCAAAAGGATAGTATAATCAAGAGGAATCCAACAAAGTCGACGACACATCAATCAGACGTCTGGAGCTCAAGTTATAAGCGTTTCCGCTCTGAAGGCCCGGTTGGTTTCAATTTCAAACCAATCCGGACCTACCTAAACTTCACCAAAACCATGAGTGTAATATAAAAAAACGACCGTCTAGATCCAAGAAATCCTACGAAATTGATGGTGCATCGATCGGAGGTTCGTAGCTCAAGATATGGTCATTTAACTGAAACGGTCTTAAAAGAGGGGGTCTTGGCCTGGTCTGACCCAGCACAACACCCCCTGGGTCGGCCCATACCAGGTCGACCCCAATCGGGTCTGGGTCCTGCCCGGTTGGACGTGACTCAGCCCAGCCCGATGCTGGTGGCCCGGCTGGCGCGACCCGACCCAGCGCTGGCGGCCCGGCCCGGTGCTGGTGGCCCTGCCCGGCGCTGGCAGCCCAGCCCGACGCTGTCGGTCCGGTCCATGGGGCCCGCCCCGGCCTGGCCGGGGGCATTGGCGGCTAGCGGGCATGACATTAAGCCGCGCCTCTCCCTTTCCAGAATGGCTGGGCCATTACGACCCTTTTCATCATCGCCTGTCAATCCACGCACAAAGGAACAACCAGCGGAGGGTCCGGGCTTGTTCGTTAGCCCGTGCCCTCCACATTAAAGGCTCAATCCAAAATTAATCGATGAAAAGGGTTTAATTTACTGAATATAAATTAAAAAAGCACCATGCAATTAAATACCCATGCATGAAGTATAAATCACATATACACTATATATGAAAACCCCCTACCTCAATAATTGATGTCGAACATCGGGCGTCGCGGTAGATGGAGTCGGAGAATGGCGTCATAGAGATCGGTTGAAAATTTTGTGGACATCGGGGTGTGTTCAAGGAGGAAACAACATTAGAGGAAACACTTTCTTCGAATCGTAAAACGTTAATCGTCGAGGGAGAAAGTCCTTCGTCGGAGGCGTTCTTCGTCGAAGAGGGTGGTGTTCTTTCTTTGAGATAAGAACACCCTTCTCTATTCCTCCAGAGCTCTCACCAAAATCTCAACCCAAAAAATTCCCACAGTAAAGTAATAGAAAAGCTATTATTTAATTCTCACAAAATTTTCAAAATTCAAACAACTTAATTTAATTAAGTGAAGAGTTAGAATTCATTTATTAACTTGTGTTGGCAAACATTTAAGAGGGGGGAGGAAGAAGAAGAGTCCTCATAAATAGGGGAGTTTAAAGAGGGGGTTTAAAAGGAGTTTAGGGAATGTGAAAGGTTGGGGCTCGTGAGGGCCCCACCTCACATATATCCTCACATGGGTAGTTATGTGCTTGTGGGTCCCACCCCAACTTCCTCAGGTAGGATATAACCACCTTAGATATAAAATAAAATTGTTCCACAATTATATTCACTTCTTATTTAATCCTCAAATTTTAAATTCTCCTCCCACACAAATTCGAATGCGGTAAAGGCCGCCTTAAGAAATTACTGGCATTGCAAGTTCATCAGTCCCCTCAGATTTCAATTCTAAGCACCAGTTCAAAAGATAGAAAAACCTGCTCATTCGTTCACTAAACGTACCTGAGCTAATCTTCAGAAATTGATTCTGGACACACCGGGCCTCGGAATCAGGTTCCGTTAGAAACCACAGACTTGTAAAATTCCAAATAAATTAAGAAAAAAATTTCTTTGAAATTTCCAAGTCTTTACAATTTAAGAAAACATAAGGTAACCATTTTATTCATTATGTTTTATAGGGTAAACCAATCAACTAACCTAACTCTTGTTATAAAGGGAGTCTAATACATAACATTAGGGGTTACATAATTTTAATCACAAGGGGTATTCACTAATAAAAATTCTATCAAACACCCCATTATTGTATAATATCCACTAAAAAATAATTTAAAACAAATTAATTTAACACATAAATTATAACACAAAAATAAAATTACTCATTTAAAATCATATTAAATCCACCCTTTAAAATATGATTCTTCCCCTTTGAAAAAATAAACCATTCCCTAAGGATTTCATTTCCTTTTTCAACTATTTAAAATAAAAATTTAATCATATTCACAAAAATGGAAACTATGCCCTCATTTAAAATCATCATTTGAAATCAATTAGTAAAACCAATTTATAAAGAACCTTTTGGCCAATGCCTCATTTTAAAATATTTCCTACTTCAAACATTATATTATTCATTTAAATGTTATAACTAGATCAAGATCCAAGATGAATTATTTAAACTATTTCAAATTCCCCTTGGTAATTTCATGAAATATGACATATGATCATTTCAAATATACCCTTTAACCAAAAACACATACCCAGTTACAATTTACAACCCGATTGACCATATATTTTCCCTCATCTCAACATTCATCAATTTATTTACTATTTTCAAGGGTTCTATATACCCTATGGGTAGCCCTAGGTATAGCCTTGTATCTTCAACGAACCTATAAGGGTCTTTGAAGGTTCTAAAACCTCAATATAAGTCTAAATTACATTACTTAACCAAAGAGATCAAAACTCAGCAAGGTAGTGAATTAGCCCAACTACATACACCGATAACACATCCAGAATATGTGAAAAATCCTAAAGACTACCCACCTCATTTACATTGATGAGTTATTGCTAAATCTCCATCTGTGATTCAAACTCAAACACCCATTAAATCCACAACATAGAATTCACTAGATAATAGAGGGTTTTAGGGTTTTAGAAGAAGTACAATTATTCTAAAAGTCCTAATTTGGAAAAAGGAAAGGAGATGATGTTTAGACTCACCAAAATCTTGGATTCACAACCAAAAATATCCAAACATCAATGAATCAAAGGAAAATCATACCTTAGATGTATATAAGGGTTTGGTTCATCACACAAGATTATGGAGGAGGAATAGGGAGGAATTTCGAGTTAGAACCTTTAGTTTAAAAGAGGGAAAATAGGAATTTCCCACTTTTTAAGGGACACGTGGTTTGGCTGCATGGTTATCCAAAACGTTCCCTAACCAAGAAGATACCTCCATCCAAGAGGGGAAAAGATGTATGGTTTCCTAGAAGCACCCACATTGTTTGGAAAACTATGATCCAAACTCTTTCCAAAAGGGTCCTCAAGCCACATGGGTTTTTCTAATCATTCACCAACCATGTGTTGCACACTATTTGGCCTCTTTTCTCCTACTTTCTTATCTCAATCCCTTGGGACACCACCAAAACTACTCACACACGCAACAATTACTTAATTATCCCAAATAAAGCGATTTTAACCAATATTTAAACAAGGATGCGCCTCCATGGAAGGTCGGGATCTTACAATCATAGTTACTGAGGTCAGTCGAGGCTATTTCTCAACAACTTATGTTTTTGAAGGACATATTAATATACCCTTTTTGATGATTAAATTACCACGGTATGTTCCTTTTTTGAATCTATAATTCACAATTTTTAAACTTATTATACAATTTATCCTTTCTTAGGGTCTTTAATACAATCCTAAAATTATTTTTGTGCTCTTCTGTGATCTTTAAAAATAGAATAATATCATCTATAAATACTAAAAAATATTGTTGTATTATTCAAGGAATTTATTATTAGATACATGAATATAATATGAAAATTCATAAGTCCAAATATAGTCACTATAAATTCATAGGGTCCATCCCTCATATAAAAACATTTCTATGAAATTTCCTCCCTTCTGATACTTAACTAATGGTATCTAGATCAAAGGTTAATCATTGAGATGTATTTTTATCATATGATATTATAAAATAGATCATAGATATGGGGTATATGGTATATGTTCTTGGTTTGGATTTTATTAAGCTTGTGATAATCAATACAATGATTTGTTTATCAATACTTATTTATTGATGAAGAGGACTGTTACACCCCATTGTGAAGCACTTGGGTATATAAAACCTTGTACTTATTCTACATTAATTACTTCCTTAATTTTTACAAATGAATAATATTAACTATTTATGGAATTTTGAGATATTAATGGTTCAAATTATGTGTTTAATTTAAAACTCAACCTAATGTTTTGGTTTAAGACTAGAAAATTCATCTGGAAATTCATCAACATATTCATATATAATAGGCATTTCATCCATGTTGAATTCATTACTGATCATTTTACCTATAAATACTTCATTTCTAGGTATCATGACACATTTATTTTAGTTTAAATCTGAAGTGAGTTTTTGATCATCCTTGAAAAGATATTTTACCACATAATGATTTAGAATATGATATGATATCTCCTTATCCTGAATATTGATATGTTATCTATGAAGGGATTTCCAATCCTTCCCAAAATCACATCAAATTCAACGAATGGTGGAATAACAATATTAACAGTAAATACCTTCCCCCAAATATTTATCTAAGAAGAATATTATATCTTAGATTCAATAATTATGAGACCCAATGTTTTTAAAGATGGTTAATTAATCAAGTTCTGAGGTGGTGGATCAATATTTAACATTGAATTTCCCAATATAAAATTATTTGAACAACCAGGATCAAATAATGTATTTGATGATCTGAATTGTATAATATGTTTACTATTTAAAAATTCATTACAATGATCCACTTTAACAGAAATGATTACATTATATCTTCCCTGATCACTTGATTTAGGGGATTTCTCAGGCATATTAATTTCAATATCTCTAGGGTTAGGGAAGATATTTTCATAATTACCAATATCTATTAACATTAATAATTAATGTGTGGGAGGAATATTAATAAGTTCCTTCCCATCCACTGTAGTTTTATTTGGCTTTATTGATTTTCTCTGTAAGTTTTGAGCTTGGTGTCTAGGTTTACCAAACCTCAAACACTTCTGAAATACCATGAGATAATTACCTAGTTTTATTCTCCCAAATTTTTTTCATGTTAGAAATTAGTTCTTCTTTCACCCATGTAGACTATCATAATATATTATTTTATACTCCAAATTTCATTTCTTATACATAAAATTCAAGATATTCCCTTGTTTCTATATCTACCTTTACTATAAACCAAACAATCTATTTATAGAATATAATGTATTTTTTGGATATTTCCCTTAGAAAACATATTTTTAAACCACCAATAAAATAAAATATCATTATTTCATAGTTAATTATATAAACCTAGGTTTAACCTATGATAATTATGAATTATTCTTCATAAAATTCAATAGAATCACTCCCTTTTTTTTATCTCTATGAATTTGTACTCCAACAGTTTGAAGAGTTTGATGAAAGTAACTAGTCAAGAATACTTCCCTAAACTCATATTATATAGAATTTATTTACCCCTTATATTTTTTGTTTTTAATGATAATCCACCATTGGAAAGCTTAAATGTATAAATAATATACTACCATGAATTATTTTTCATTCTCTGAGAATTGGAAAATGGAAAATATATTTTCCATCACATTATTCCATTGATATTTAGTAAGTGAAATATAATATATACTAAATGAGGGTGGACTTAATTTAAAGAAATACATGATAATAATATTCACAATTCCTGGTGCATCTCAGATCTCAATATAATCTTCATTTTTATTAATTTCTGGTGAGAGTTAGGTGAGGTACATCATCTGTCATACCATTATACAGTCCATTGGTACAATAAAAAAAATTCATTACAAACATCGTTAGATTGATTACAAAGTTTTCTAGCCATTACCTCATATAAATGAATATTTAGGTACATAAGTTAATAAAATTACCAAGGGAAAACTATATTATTTAAAGAGAAAATTCCTAAATTATATGCATACCTTAGAATATGAATCTCTTGGCTTCAATATATGTTATCCTAGGTAACATTATATTATGTTATATAAACTAATAATATTTAAAACAATCTTAAAGGTTCATAAATAGAGTGAAAATTACACAATGTAAATCCACTGAGGGTGTCTAGCTAGTTATTTACTCTTAAGCACAGTTAACATAAACTATATTAAACATTGAGTTGATGCTCCACCAGTATTTTTTGGGTTAATTAACCCTAGGTTCATCTATTCCACAACCACATCAACTTACCAATGTCTAAAAAATGGATGTAATTGATTAGAAAACCATATAATATATATATTACAAAAACATTAGGCAAGTATACTATATATATAATTATAACATCGACTTATATAATGGGTTTTCACTAAATATTTCTATACTAATCCAAAAAATTATTTTGAACCATCTTTTATACCATCTATAGAGACCCAATAAAAATAAACACACTAATTTTGTTATTTTACATCAATAGTGATTCTATTCCCAAATATCCCCACAAAGTGAAAAATCAGAGGACTAGTGTCTTGGAATATTAGCTAAATAAACATATTATTCCACAATACTCATAAATATATCTCTATAAACACTTAAATTAAAACATAATTCTAAAAATATCACATGAAATACCAAACTTCATAAATTTTGGTATGGGAAGAAGAAAAAAACTGGGGTGAGATCAAATGTTCATCAAGGGTAAACATGGGAGATAACAATATGAGAACATAAGTGAGAATAAGATGTATGAACAGGGTATGAGAACATAATAAGAATGCACGATCATATATACTAGAAATAGACTAAGAAAATAATAGACTATAAAAGAATAATGTAATAACACATTAACATAATATGAAGCATAAATTAAAAGAGAGTCAAAAAATAAACCCATAGTCATAGGTATTTTAAAAAAACCATAATATACAAGTTTGAAAAAATATTAAAATATATCATGGAAATAAAACACAATATAGGAATCAATAATACTAGATAATTTTATCAAAACCAAAGGTATAGTGAAACATTGCGTTCATGACTTCCACACTTGCACTCACCATTTTGATAAACTAAATTGTGTCCATGTAAACATTTTTCAGGAGATATAATCTTTTATTTAATTCATTATAGGATGATATAGAACCACAAAACTCATTCATATATAATTAAATTTCCACTTTAAGATCATTCACATATCACATCATAAATTACCCATGGAAATAAAATGGGTTTCATAAATCTTCCAAATGAAAATCATCATCTTTTCATAGAATACAGAACCAATTGAAGGAAAATGGGATTCATAACATTTCCAAATAGTATAAAATGACTTCTTGAATTAAATTAAATGTCTTTGGAAAAACATTGACCACAAAATATCACTTTATAAAGGAAAAATAGAGTAAAAATCATAACACATAATCTCATTATAGATAGAGAGTAAAATAAAAACCAAATTATGAAAATAGAATTCTTGAATGACATTTTCTAATCATCAACATAAAAATCATAGTTAAATTTATCTTTTAAAGATTTTATTTTTTAATGGTGAAAATATGAATTCATAATATACTACATTAAATATAGATCTTATGAATTCTAAAAATAAATATTATTCAATAATTATGGAGTGAATGATAAAAGAAATTATTCTGCAAAGAAAAAGATTATTCTTATATTTTAAATAATTTTCTTGGTAACCTAATAATATTAAAAGATAAAAAAGATCATTAAGAAATTATTTCAAGAGAAATATAAAAATTAAAATATAAAAATAATTTTCATTTATAATAAATAAATGAGGGCATTGGAATATATTTAAAACAACAGTTATGAAAAAAACCATAAAAATAATGGAAATCATTATTACGAAATTAATTTTTTAATATTACTATATTCATAAAAGAAAAAAAAAGATTTTGAAACATGATGTGAAATGAATAGTGGTGAAAATATATCATAACATCATTATAAGGGAGAATAAATCAATCTTGGAATATTATAGTAAAACAGAATTGATTATGAACCAATGAAAATATTGGATTTGCAAAAACCCCGTACCTTTATTTCTATATAGTCAAAAGAGTTCTAACCACATGCATAAAAAATAAAAATATCATAATAATCTTGTTTAGAACCTTATTCATATACAAATAATTTTATATACTTCATTTATGAGTATAAATTATAAATATGTTAGTTAGTTATCACTTATTTTTATAATTGGGTGTTCGTAAATTTAATTATTTGGCTCAGGCTTTATGATGTCGATTTCAATGAAAATTATTTAATATCAAGTTTAACATTACTACACCATATAATAAACTATAATATATATATATATATATATATTATACTGATTTATAAATATTTAATCTTATTCCATAAGTGTTTTAATAATTTATGTGGAAATGGAATTAGTATCAGCTTAATTTGGTAAATTTTATTATCAGAGATGTTATTTTAATACAATAATTAATAAATAATATAACCTTTTCAAAACTAGGAAACTATAATTATTTTCTTATTAACATTTAATATTATTATTATTTAAGTTCCCATGGTCACCCACGATATAGTTTTATAGCATTGTTCAACTATGTGGTTAGATAACCCTAAACACAAACATATAATAATTAATGTATGATTATAGTAATAAAAGTTGTCTATTTTGGAATAATATAATTATTAATGTAATGACCCAGATGCTCCTAGTCGATTACTTTTCCAAATTTCTAGTGTTTGAGGTGTCCTGGGGACCATCAATGACTCATTAAATAGTTTTCCAAATTTCAGGATTGAATGAACGATGGAACCAATGAGCATTGGTGACTCCAAGGAGCGTTGGTGGCACTGATGGGTGTTAGTGGCACCGATCGACATCGGTGGCACAAATGGGTCGTCCATAGCACCAATCAGCATCGGTGCCAGGGCGACAGTGCTAGGGTGATAGTGCCAGGATGACACTGCCAGGGTGACGGTGCTAGGGTGATTGTTCCAGGGCGACGATGACTCACCTAATGGTGTGTCCTACCCTATTTTTCTAGGACCTTCCAGTTTTACCCCAGTAATACATCTTTCGACACAAAAGTGTTTTAATACCCTTTTTAAATCCATTTAAATCCAATAAAATATGTTTTAAACCCCTAGTAGCCAGGGGGCCCTTGAGTTACCAAATAGTGTGGCCCTTTTTCCTCAAAGTCACACCTTTTTCCTTTTTTACGGTTTCTCCCCTATTACCCCTTTTATCCATTTAAAGGAAATATGTTAAATCATAGTTGTTATCTCCACCATATCTGAGGAGAATTATTAAATCTCAATTAATCCCAATGTGTGAAACCACCCAACCGCATGGTCAAGACATGACTTGACTTTTATGTACTTCTAAATAGTCTCCCTAATTTTAGGATCTGGCCTTTATTAATCCAAGATCCTCTCTTCATAATTACTTTCAATTCTCTAGATTATTACCTAGAGACTTACTTTGGATATGAATCGTGCACCCATACTATAGCCTTCCTACTCACCCTTGGAGTCTTTTGTGTTCTTATGCAAGTCGTGCATCCCCAATTCTTAGTGCAAGGAAAAAAACTTTGATCCTTGATCATCCAAGTAGGGTTTTCCTTCGTCTCTCTTTACTGTGTATCATGCGGGGTGGGTATGATAATGATTCCTCAGGGCATGGATGAAACCAAACATTATTGAAGATAATAAATGGGTTTTAAATAATTAAGGGTTGTGTATGATGATACTATTACTTTACTATTTTATCTTTTTTTATGTGTTGTGAATCATATGGGCTTATGCCCACTAAAAATAGAGGTCGTTGGTGGTCCTTTGTTTCACACTAATGAACCTCTATTCCTCTATGTAAACTTGTGATTGAATATATGTAACTTGGAAACTAGTTAATCATGTAAATTTGGTTTATTAAATGGATGCCCAATGAATAAATATCCTTGTGTGATCACCCCAATTAACAAAATATAAAGAAGGAAGTAAATAAATGGTGTAGTTAAATCTTAAAACTCGCTTGGTCTGTCCTGCTAATAAGCACAGTTATTCTACTTGATGCTTTTGGAGTGACATGGATGGGTATGGGATCCACTATTGTTCAGTTGTTGGGTTGTGGAACCGTTCCCATATGTTGGGGCTTGGTTTGGTTCCAGTACTTTGAGGGACCTCTTGGATTCCTTTTTTTTTGTGAATTTACAAGATAACCAGGTGTGAATGCTTAAATTTCTATTTGGTCCTTTTCTTCTTCTAAATTGTTTTAACTTGTGGATGTGCCTGTTAGTTTCCCGATAAAGAAGAATTATTTTTTCTAACAAAATCACTGGAACATAATAAGAAGGGGTGGGGCTCTAGTTGTGGCTGTTTTGCATTTGTACATGTATGAATAGTAATGAGGTTGTTTTTGTATGGGATGGTTTCGAGACCCATAGGTTGGGATGGGTGCTTGTTTACCTATACGTATAAATTTAGTTCTTGTCTTTCTTATTCTCACCCCACCCACATTGAAAACTTCATGCTAAACACCCCCATTTCTTGGGGGAGGGTGTTTCTTCCAACACTCCTATGAGTGGCTAGTTATTAGGTCCTTTTCTGCTCCCTCTCCCTGGTAGCCCAAGACTCTTTGAGCAGTATGTAATGGCCTGAGGTCCATTATATCCCAATTTTCACTGGTAAGGGTACATTGTGGTGGATGCCCTAGGTGTGTGTGGGCATGATTATTTCCCAAGTGTCTTCGGGATGAGGCCAAGGTGTTGTCGGGTGTGGTGGTGGTTGTTCTGGCCTAGGTGTATGTGGGCGTGGTTATGTACGGTTTTGGTGGACTAGGTGTCTATGGGTGGGATGCGTGGTTGTAGTGGACCAGGTGTCTGTGAGTAGGATGCATGGTTGTAGTGGCACACAAGTTTTTTTGGGGTGAAAGTGGGACTATAGTGAAAATGGCGGGGGGGGGGGTCTAATGCCTAGGATGTCTTTAATAACTAGTGGGAAAGTGGTGTGAGGTACCCAAATGTCGATGTGCTATTACAATTACTTTACTTGACTTGAGTTCTTTGGGGAGTGTTTCTTGGTGATTTTGGGTGGATATTTTCCTTACTAGGTGCTTGGTTATCTCTATTTTCTCACGGGGCATTAGAATTCCTCCCCACTTGTGCACGAGAGATTTTGGTTTTCCCTACTGAGTACACCTATATACTAACCCTTCATATATAAAACTGTTTTCATGTTTCTAGGTGGACCTTAAGGACTGTCCATAAACATATTAGCTCAGAAATTGGGATAGTTGTTGTTATTGTTTTCTTTTCTTTCGGTAATTTACTTTGGAGTTTTGTTGCACTTTGTAGCACTTTATTTTGAACATTCATGTGGAAAAGGGGGTTTGTTTTTAATTTCACTTTATATATTTGGTGTTTTTTGAGATTTACCATATTATATCCTAATATTTTTCTATAAAAAGGGTAATGCATTTTATATTATGGGTGATTCTATAAGCTTGGTGCTGGTCTTCACTCTGATACCTATTAAAGGGGGGACTTTGGGATCATTATCTCTCCTTCAACTTAAAGAAGGAAGGGTCTGGCAGTTTTCTTTCCCTCATCTCATCTTGGTGAAGGAAGGTCATGATAGAATGGTATCATAGGTGATTTTTGGTAGATAGGATGGTGATCAAAGTTAGGCATAGTGAAGATTGCGTGGTATGGTAGGGAAACAATTTTAGGCAATCTTGGTGCATGAAATAGGTCAGGGAAGACCGGCCAGGACACATAATTTTAGGGCCCCATGTGATTCGATTCAAGAACTCTGGACCTACCGAATGACCAAGCGAGGATACATTGATTTCATTTTAGATACCCTAGAAAAGGTACATGCATCCTAATGATTTGTGTTATCATGAGTTTTTTTGGGTGTTCTGGGGAATTTAAAATGCATAACAAGTTTAATGAAAAATTTAAAAGAGACATTCTACACTACTCGAGCTTTGGAATTTCCTTGTTTGCCATATAGATATGGCACCTGAATGATGATCATGAGTGGTGTGAGTGATCTAGGCCCAGGAGGATTATTTGGTTGATCAGTAGAGGGCTGATCGAGAAGAGGAAGATAACCAGTGGCAGAAGATGCTTCGGGCCTTTCAGCGGTAGACCATCTGGAAGTACGAGGGAAACATATCATACATAGAGATAGAGGGATGGTGTGAGGATATGGTGATAGATTTAAGCTTGATCTGGGATTCGGTCGAGTACTGGGTTCCTCTGGCTATGATCTAGATGTGGGGAGTGACACGTTAGTGGAGGACACTCTATCTGAGAGAGAAAAGGGAAGCTGAGGTTTTATGGACTGACTTCGAGAAGGAGTTCCATGTGGAATTATTTTCCTCTACAATGAAGGATGAGAAGAGGAAAGAGATACTCTCCCACTAGCAAGGGAGTATGGTGGTGTGGGACTTGGGGATCAAGTTCTAGGATATCCTTCATTTCGTTCCATATCTCTTCTCAGATGAGGAGTCACGGGAAAGATGCTTAGAGGAGGTACTCCTACCTTCTCTTCAGTATGATGTTACACCCTTCACTATACAGACATACTTATAGGTTCAGAAGAATGATGAAGTGGTGGAGAGGATGCACACCCTGGGAGGTGTGAAATGAAAGGGGATCCAATTGAGCTTGTCGAAGGGGAAGGTCGTCAGTAGCATGCCTCTAGCCTCAGGGCCTTCCAGGTTTCAACCGATGAGGAGTAGGCCCTAAAAATTTCATTTTCGATCTCCCGGTCCTCGCCCATTTTATATAGGTCCGAGATCTAGATTCTATATATATGGAAGTTTTGGCCACCTTCAGAATCAGTGTCCAGACTGAGTACAAGGTGGAGGTGGGTTGGTTCATACCCCTCCTTAGCCGCATCAGTTTCCAGCTAGACCATTTCAGCAGCTACAACAAGGACAGCGAGCTCCCTCTCCTCTAAGAGAGGACGTTGTAGGAGGAGGACGACCTCAGGGAACTCCTTAGGGACCTTGACCAGGGTGTGGTCAGGGAGGCGGCCGATAGAAGAGGGGAAGGGGAGCTAGGTGTGGGCAGTTTCACGCCATAGAGGCAACAGTTCCAGTAGGGCCAGAGGTCATTCAAGGTATGATCATCTTGTTTAGTACTCTTGAATGTTAATTTTTTGACCCAAGATATTTACACTCCTTTTTTGCACTGAGTCAAGCCCATACTCTAGGTCTAGACTTAGAGAGACATCCCATACCCTTGCTATTTAGTGTTCCAGTCAGAGGTCATACAAGCTTGTCTTATGATTGTTGGGGATGTAGACTGATGTTGGGGTCGCATTAGACTAGTGGGGACCTTCTTTGGATATAGATGAAACCATATTATTTCATTTTATGCAACAAATGGATATTCCTTGTGTATTCTATTATAAAATTCTTCTGGATAAGGGTTGTGTTTATAGATATGGGCTTCCAACGTGTAGATTTATTTGACGAGTAGGGTTTCTAGGAGGACAACTGATGAGTGGAGCCCCTTCTTTCCTTGTTATCTTAATTGTCAGTGGATTCAGAAGATACAGAGATGGTAGTAGTCCCATGGATTGTTAGTGGGTTTCTGGAAGTTTTTTTAGGAGAGGTGGTGACTTTACCCCATCGATGTGATGTTGATTTTGGGATAGACTTGCAACCTGGTGCCCATATGATTTTGATGGCTCCCTATCAGATGGCACCTTATGAGTTGTAGGAGTTTCAGATCCAAGTTAATGACCTGATGAATAAGGGTTTTATCTGACCAAGTGCGTCACCATGGGATGCTCCAATCTTGTTTGTAAAGAAGGAAGATGGTGGTCTAAAGATGTGAATAGACTATTGATGGCTGAATCAGGTGACAGTCAAGATCCATTACCCCCTCTTGAGGATTGAAGACCTCATTGACCAGTTGAGGGATCATGTTAGTTCTATAAGATCAACCTATGGTCAAGATATCACTAGTTGAGGGTGAAGGGGGGTGACATCTCAAAGACTACTTTCAGGTGCAGATATTGTCCCTTTGAGTTCATGGTCATGACATTCGGTGTTATGAATGCACCTGCCGTGTTCATGGGGCTCATGAACTCAGTAATTTGGGAATATCCAGACCAGTTCATAGTTGAGTTTATCAACAAAATCCTGATCTACTAAAGATCATATGAGGATCACGCTGAGCATCTAAGGACAGTTGTAGGGGTCCTCTAACAACACCAACTCTACAGGAAGTTGTCAAAGTGAATGTTATTTACATGATAGGTACACTTTCTTGGACATGTAGTTTTCGAACAGGGATTAGTAGTGGATCCGTCGAAGGTTGAAGCAATTGTTTCTTGGGCAGCACCCCAGAACATGATAGAGGTTTGTAGTTTCTTGGGTCTAGTAGGTTACTACCAGAGGTTCGTGCCCAAATTCACTCGAGTTGCATCACATTTGACATCCTTGATAAATAAATACCAGGTTTTCATTTGGAGTGAGAAGTTCTAGGCATCCTTCAGTTACCATAAGGGGAAGCTGGTCAGTGCCCCAGTGCTGAGGTTTCCAAAGGAAGGGGTGATGTTTAAAGTGTTATGTGATACTTCAGGTTTAGGCTTGGGGTCTGTGCTGATGCAAAAATGGGGAGTGATCTCATATGGGTGTAGATAATTACATCCTCACGAACGTAACTATTCCACCCATGACCTAGAGCTTTAAATAGTAGTGTTTACACTACATTTTTTATGGCATTACCTCATTGGGGAATGCTTTGTGGTGTTCACAGATCAGAAGAGCATGAGGTATGTCTTCTCCCAGCGATACCTGGACTTGAGTTAGAGGAGGTGGATGGAGATTCTATAGGACTACGACTTTGATATTTTATACACCTTAGGAAAGGGGAACATGGTGGCTGATTCCTTGAGAAGGATGCTGCAGAAGGATGTGGTTTGAGAATCAGTAGATTCTTAGAAGGCGATGGAGGAGTTGGATGCCTTACACTTGAATTCTAGGGTGGATGGTGGTAGAGGATGTTTTTTCAAGGAGAAGGTGTAGTATTCCTTAGTACATAAAGTGGAGGAGTCCCAGTGGGGGTACATAGAGGCCTAAGTGATGCACGACCATGTTAGCTAGGGCAATGATTCTGAAGGATGGTCGGAACATGGTCAGAATCAGATGCTGTTTCATAGAAAGTTATTTTTCCATGTGGAAATGCATGATAAGGTTCTCAGTGAGTTCCATAACCCACCCTTGGAGGTACACCCAATAATTTCCAAGATGTACTGGGGATTTCAGGATCATTTTTTGTGGCCTAGGGTGAAATGGAAAATGAAGGAGTTTGTGGAAAAGTGTATCATGTGCCAGCAGGTGAAGGATGTGCACTATGTTTCGGGCAGTCTGTTGTAGTCCTTAGATGTCCTGAAGTGGAAGTGGGGTGAAATATTGATGGATTTATTCATATGACTACACAAGTTTCAGGGAGGATAGGATGCTATCTGGGTAGTAGTGGACTAGCTAACAAAATCAGCTCACTTCCTAACAGTAAATGAGTTGAGTGCAGTGGATTCCTTAGCATAGAGGTATGTGTATGAGGTGGTGCAGGTGCATGGAGTTTTGAGGTCCATGGTCTCGGTTCGGGATACAAGGATTACCTCATCAGTCTGGAAGGGATTGCAACATGATTTTGTCACCCATCTATGCCTCATCACTGCTTTCCACCCCCAGACAGATGGGCAGATAGAGTAGACCTTCCAAACATTGGAAGATATGATACAAGCATGTGTTTTTAACTTTAGGGGATCATGGGTACAACAATTTCTTCTAGTAGAGTATTCCTACCACAATCAATATCACTATATCAATGGAGTGGCTTCATTATAAACCTTGTACAGAAGATCGTGTTGTTCAACTGTGTGCTAGATAGAGGTTTGGGAAGCATGCATTCTTGGCTCGGAAGTGGTGAAGAGCACAACAGAAAAGGTCCAACATGTACGTGAGAGGATAAAGGCAGATTAGGATCGAAAAAAGTCATATTCCAAACATAGGATGAGTTTATAGGGGTTTGAGGTTGTGGACCACGTGTTCTTAAAGGTCTCCCCTCAGTGTGGGAAATAGAGGTTCGGTAGGGGGAGTATGATTTCTCCTAGGTTTGTTGGACCCTTTGAGGTGTTGTAGTTGGTTGGTGAATTGTCTTATCAGCTGGCTCTACCATGACTACTACTAAGGGTCCAGGATGTCTTCCATGTGTCTCAGCTCCATCAGTATCTACATAGTGATTTGCACATCTCGACTGGGGAGAGCTGGATATTGAGAATGATCTGAAATTCATAGAACGAATAGTGGGAATCGAGGAATGTGAGGAGAAAGTGCTTCATGGACGAATCATTCCCTTGGTTCATTTGTTATGGAGGCATGGTTTCCTCGAGAGTACCTGGGAACAAGAGGCAGAAATGTATGCCCAATACCCAGAGTTGTTTTGAGTTTTGTTCTGTGTTGTTTTCTACTTGACTATGATGTAGTGATTGACCTTTTTAACTATGAGATGGGATGTTTCCCTTATTTTATAAGTGTGTGTTAAATGTACTGACCAGGGGTAGGGGAAGACCTGATCCCTAATCGAGACGCATTAAGGTGGATGCGATTAAACCCATGCGGGTGAGTCAGTGCTGCCTAAACCAGATAGTATCTTGAAAAGGAGGAAGGGACTCTCTAATCCATATGCCAATACAGTGTTATCTTTAAATGCTTGTGTGGTTAATTGGGGGAGAAGAGAGGTGGTGTATCCATTTTTGTTCAGGAGATAGATTAGGGAGAGGTATTCCAAGATATCAAGGTTTGTTCTGGCTTTCAAACAACTTTAGGGTGGTTTTGTCTCTAAGAGGTATCTTATGAGGTGGTTGTTCAAACCCCTCTATTTTCTTTAGGTTTATCTTGGATTCTAGAGGACATGAATAGTTTTAGAGGTATTTGATGTAATGGACCGAACCCTCCTAGTCCATTACTTTGACAAAT
The DNA here is from genome assembly GCA_963277665.1 of Viscum album. NCBI lineage: Eukaryota > Viridiplantae > Streptophyta > Magnoliopsida > Santalales > Viscaceae > Viscum > Viscum album. Next base: position 1,705,951,695 of record OY728145.1, read on the forward strand.
TTCTGGTGTTTGGGGTGTCCTAGGTACCATCAATTACTTATTAAGGAGTTTTCCAAATTTTAGGATTGAAATAATGGTGGAACTGATGAGTGTCACTGGCACCAATGAGCATCGGTGTCACCGATGGGTGTCGGTGGAACCAATCAGCATCAGTGGAAACAATGAGCGTCAGTGGCACTAATGGGTCATCTATAGCACCAATCAACATTGGTGCCAGGGCAGCGGTGCCATGACAACAGTGCCAGGGAGACGATTCCAGGGCGATGGTTCCAAGGAGAAGGTTCTAGGGTAATAGTGCCTAGGCGATGGTGCCAGGGTGATGGTGACTCCCCTAACAGCGAGCCCTTCCTTTCTTTTTCCAGACCTTCCAGTTATTCCCATGTAGCCTATCTTTCGATGTAAAAGTGTTTTAATACCATTTTCAAAGATATTTAAAGCCAGTAAAATAAGTTTTCAACCCCCAGTAGTCAGGAAACCCATTAGCTACATAAATGTGTGTCCCTTTTTTCCTCAGAGGAACACCTTTTTTGTGTTTTATGGTTTCTCCCATGTTACATGTTTTCTCCATTTAAAGGAAATCTATTAACTAAAAACTATTATCTCCACCATATTTAAGGATAATTATTAAATCTCAATTAATCACAATGTGTGAAACTTACCAACTGCATGTTCGAGCCATGACCTGACTTTTAAGTACTTCGAAATCATCTCCCTTTTTTTAGGATCTGGCCTTTAATAATCCAGGATCCTATATTCATAATTCCTTTAATTTATCTAAATTATGCCCTAGATACTTACTCCAGAGATGAATCGTGCACCCATAATTGAGCCTTACTTCTCACCCTTGGAGTCCTTGGAGTTCTTCTGCAAGTTGTGCATCCCAATTTCTTAGGATGGGGAGAAAAAAATTGATCCTTGTTCATCAAATTAGGGTTTTCCTTCTTCTTTCTTTACTGTGTATCATGAAGGGTGGGTATGATAATGTTTCCTAGGGGGTGTGGATGAAACCAAACCTTAACAAAGATAATAAATGGGTTTTGAAGAATGAAGCGGTGTGTTTGATGATGCTTCTAATGCACACTTTTATCTTATTTTATGTGTTGTGAATTGTATGGGCTTATTCCCACTGAAAATAGTTTCCATTGGTGGTCCTTGGTTGCACACTAATGAACCAATGTTCCTCTGTGTAAACTTGTGATTGAATGGATGTAGCATGGAAACTGGTTAATCACATAAAGGTTTTTGATTAAATGAATTCTGAATGAATAATAATATTTGTTTGATCACCCCGATTAACCAAACAGAAAGATGAAAGTTGATAAATAGTGTGGATAAATGTGAAAACTCTTTTCCTATGTTTTTCTAATAAGAATGGTTATTCTGCTTGATGCTTGTGGAGTGACATGGATAGGGATGGTATGCCCTATTGTTCAGTTGTTGGGTTGTGGAACCGTTCTTGTATTTTGGGTCTTGATTTGGTTCTAGTACTTTGAGGGATCTCACAAATACTTTTTATTTTTCTGACTTTACTAGAGAACCAGGTGTGAATGCTTAAATTGTGGTTTGGTTGTTTTCTTCATTAGAGTTATTTTGACTTGTGGATGTTCAATTTTTTCCCGATAGTTGAGAGTTATTTTTTCTAATGAAATCACTAGAACATGATAATAAGAAGGGGTGGTTCTCCTGTTGTGGCCATTGTGAATTTGTGCATGCATGAATAGTAATGAGGGTGTTTGTGTATGGGCAGGTTTCAAGACCCCTAGGATGGGATGCGTTCTTGTTTACCTATACATATAAATTTAGTTATTGTGTTTCTTATTATAACCCCACCCAGCTGAGCACTTCATGTTGAACATTGCTATTTTATGGGGGAGAGTGTTTTTCTGAACACTCCTACGAGTGGTTTGTTATTAGGTCATGTTCTACTACCTCTCCCGGGTATCCCAAGACTCTTTGGGTAGGATGTGATGGCCCAAGGTCTATTATATACCAAGTTTCTTCAAATGGGGTACATTGTGGTGGATGGGCCAGGTGTGTGTGGGTAGGTTTGTTTCCCAAGTGTCTTCGGGATGAGGCCCAGGTGTCTTCAAGCATGGTGGTGGTAGTTTTGGCCCAGGAGTATGCAAGAATGGTTACATATGGTTGTGGTGGCCAAGGTGTATGTGAGAGGGATGCGTGGTTGTGGTGTCCCACAAGGTTGTTGTTGGGGGTGATAGTGGGACTATAGTGAAAATGGTGGGTGAGTTCTGACACAAAGGATGTCTTTGATAACTAATGAGAAAGTGGTGCAGGGTACCCAAATATCGATGTGATATAATTATTACTTTAATTGACTTGCATTATTCGGGGAGTGTGCCTTGGTGAGGTTGGGTGGATAGTTTCCTTTCAAGGTGCTTGGTTATCTCTATTTTCTCACAGGGAATTAGAATGCATCCCCACATGTGTAGAAGAGATTTTGGTTTTCCCTAATGATTATACCTGTATACTCACCCTAGGTATATAAAACTATTTTTGAGGTTTCCAGGAGGACCTTGAGGACTGTGTGGGACCATATTAGCTCAGAAGTTAGGACAATTTATATTCCTGTTTTCTTTTCTTTTGGTACTTTCCTTTGGATTTTTCTTGTACTTTTTAGCACTTTATTTTGAACATGCATGTGGAAAAAGGGGTTTGGTTTTACTTTTACTTTCTGTATTTTGTGTTTTTTGAGATTTAACATCTTATATCCTGATCTGTTTCAATTAAAATGGAAACTCCTACCATATTACATGTTATTATATACCCTTTGTGATAGTTTCCACTCAATGGCCTATTAATGGCATGACTAGGGGTTCATTATCTCTCCTTCAACTTGAAGAAGTAAGGTTCTGATAGTTTACTATCCCTCCCCTCATCTTTGTGAAGGCGGGTCATGACAATTATAGAACAATAATAATAATTAGATATTTTTAATACAGTGATAAATATTTTAAGAGAGTTTAAAAAATAATAATGAAACTAGATAAAAAATGAGATATCTTACTTCATGGAGGCAGTAGTCCACAAAATGGGTAGTTCCCTTTTTATTTCAAAATGAATGAGAGATAATGAGGGTGAATTAAATTTTTTATCTTGACTGTAATAATTATTTTATATATGTATTATTAATTATTCAATTACTTCCTTATATATTGTTATGTCACATCCATGATCTTGTTTTCTAGTATTTTTCTATTTTATTTTGGTCTATCTTTCCTCATTTGGTTTCCCTTCAAATTTTGGAAGAAAAAGGAAGTTTTTTGGAAGGTAGGACCATACACATGGTTTGTGCATGGTTTTTAGTAACCATGTGAAAGCCCAGGAAACCGTGCAGTATGAGATAGTACCTACTGAATGGATTTCACAAGGCCATGCTCCACTTACCTGGTAACCGTGTGATATTTTATGTTCAAAGAGAATGGTCTGCATGGTTACTCCATAGTTTCCCAAACCATATTGACTAACCATGAAAATATACCAACATCTTAAAAATGTTGTTTACTTTCTATATTCTATGAGGTTTAATCCCAAAACACCCCCATTTGACACCCCACTTAGGATTTTCCTCCCTAGTTTCACCTCTCCTTTCTTCCTCTTCTCCCAGATCATCGATTTCTTACTGGATTTGGGGTGGTTCATCCTCGAATCATTATGTAATCCCTCATTCCTCTCTTAATATCCCTCCATTCAAGGTTTACTTTCTTCCTTTGGGGGTGTCCTCTTCTTGAGTTATAGGATTTTGATTTTAGGGTTAAGTGTTGATCTTTGGGGTTTGATCTTGTGTATTAGGGCTTGATCCCAACTCCTTTTGGTGCAGTTGAGGTGTAGTGGGAGTTTCACACCATATTTTCTGGGTTTCCATACCAACAGTAGGTTGTTCCTTGATTAAATGTTATTTGATGAATTTAAAATATTTATTGTGTATTTCTTATAGGTTCTATGACTATCATGTGTGATGAAAATGTGGTTTAAAAATACTTTTGATATTATTTTTGTGTTAAATGGGTTTTCATGGGAAATTGGTTGTGATTTTTGTGTAAACCCTTTCTAGGTTATTTTTTGGAATTTTATAAATTATATGGGTGGTTTATTAAATTGTGCATGAGGTGGAAACCATGTTTTTGAAAGGTTTTGGGGTGTATTGAATTGGTAAAGATGTTTTTGGTGTTTAAATGGTGGTTTTTGGTGTACGATGGCTCATTTTGTTGTGTGTATGAATGTGGTGGATTTTATGGAATATAAAAAATGATTGATCACTAAACATGAAGACTGGGTAACTAGGAGGGAAAACTAGGGTTATTGTGCTAGTGATTTGGAAGTTGTTACAACCTGGTTTCACATAGTAGGATTAACGATGACAACAAAAACTAAACATAAGGATGATGATCATAGATAACTAGAATAATGGATTCTTTTCCTCTGTAGTGGCTCATGGATGAGAACATGGATGATTTTGGTTCCTATACCACCTTTAATCGATACTCGAGGTTCTAGGGTCCCTTTATCTAGCTAACACCCATAGGTACTCTATTATGTTTTGTGATCTTTGACTATGTTTTGCTCACAGTCGGCATACCATGTGGCTTTGGGGTACATCATGGTTAAGGTGTTTTATTTAAAATTTCATCCTTTTAAAGGTTGTTATCATCAAAACTATTTTCTGTTAAACTGTTCAATAATTTAATATTGTTTATTAAACATGAAATTTTATTATTCATTTAACGTTTAGAGAATGGAATCATCTTGGGTGGAATCATACTTGGAAATAGCTCACACCCTTCTTACACCTTTAGGTGTAAGTAGACTTGGTCATGTCTGAAACATGTAAGGATAAATATTCTGGTGATCATGGTTCATGATTATAGTGATCCTCTAGGGAGGTGTTGTGGTGATGGCTTGAGGGATATTCTCCTCTTGCCTCATGTCTTTTTATAGATATGTTTTTTGGTTCCATTTTTTGTAGTTTATCTTTATCAATTTTTCATAAACCTATAGACTTAAATCTGAAACTTTGTAAATTATTACATGGTTTGGTTTTTCCATATTGGGATTATTTTATATTTTGGATTGTTTTATATTTCTATATTGAGGTAAATCATTCCTACTTTCTTGTATTGATACCAGAGAACTTGTGCTAACCCGTGGGGATCAGGAACTCCCTTCGGACCATGTCGCATATCGGGTTGGGCACCGGGTCGGATGGCGACCCAACTTTGTTCATGAAAAAATGGTATCAGAGGGAGGTTTTATCTCTTTGGTTCATGTTATTTTGGAGGATTATGAATGGATAAAAGCTAGGATTTTTAGTGTTCAATGTTTTAGTTTTGAGTAGGGTGCTTAGCCGGCACACCTCATGATAGACCACAAGTCTTCATGGGATGTTGGGATGTTTGTTTGACTTCTCCTCAAGGTGGGACATGTAGGTTGAAGAATGTATGTGGAAATAGGGTGGGGGTGAAGTGGTTTGGTTATTTCATTACTATGTAAATTTTGATTTATTGGTTCTATGTTATTGTTGTAAATTTTCAGTCTTGATATATTTATGAAGTTCTGATGCCACTGTTTCCTTTTATAGTAACATGCCTCCCTGGAAAGTTCCTGCACAACTGAGGGAAGGAGATGGAGAGAGTTCTTCCTCACCAATTGATCAGAGGCTGGTACAAGATATGGTTCAAGTTGTTCATGCTATGGGATATGGATAAATTTCTGCTTGTGTTCGAGTCACAGAAGCTGACACTGGCTCTCAGAAGGATAAGGCCCATAAATTTTTGAAGAACAAAACCCCAATGTTCCAAGGTAGCTTATAACCTCAAAAAATAGAAGAATTAATCGATAATATAGAGTGAATGTTTGAGTTACTAGACACTCCCAAAGAGGTCATGGTGAAATGTGTCTCATATATGCTAAAAGGTCCCAGTCGAAGGTTGTGGGACTTAGTTATCCAGGCTGGGAAACCTGAGCATATGACATGGAAGGACTTCAAGGCGGACTTCAATAATCAATTCTTCCTCATGGTCTTGGTGTATGCTAGATACTGGGAGTTCATGGATCTTGTTCAAGCAGACCAGTCAGTGATGAAGTATGCCAACTATTTTACTCGGTTGGTTTGGTACACCCTTGAAATAGTCTCAATGAGAAGATGAAGGCTCAAAGGTTTCAGAATGGTTTTCATCCAGAAATATACTCACATGTGTTATTGTTCAAGATGAAGACTTATAATGAAGTGGTTGATTGATCTTTTATGGTGAAGATTGACCATAATGTATGTTTAGGTGGATGTGGGGATATGTCAGCAATGGGAATCAGTAGTTCTTCAGAAATGAAGGGGAAGTGTGAGGAGTAAGGGGAGAAGGGTGGTGGTAGTTTGGGATATCCTTCCAAGAATCCTCCATCTATGGACGTTGATTCCAAGTCAATCATGTGCCATCAATGTGGGAATGTGGGAAAAAATCGACCTTCTTGTACATCTCCTCCCAAATCCTATCATTAGTGTGGAGAATTGATGAACCTAAAGAGGTTCTGTATAACTATACATTCTTATCAGGGTGGTGCAGGATCAATGACTTTCAAGGTAATGCCAGATTAGTTAGAACCATCTATGATGCTGGGATCTCTATTTGGTGGTTGATATGGTAGAACCAAATCATCTTATGGTTAGTGTCAACTCAGAGTAGAGTTGCATGCTAGTGGTCTTGGTCAAACTCAGACAGATATCAGGAATCTTCATATTGTGGAATAGGCACCAGTGGGACAGGATGTAAGGCCCTCGACTGTTCGAGGTACCATTTTGATTCAATAATCTATAGATGAAGTTTTCTTTGATATTGGTGCATCTATTTCTTTCATATATGATAATTTTTTGCCCCTATTTAATTTTCCAACTGAGATCTTATATTTTTCGATGGATTTGGTAATGCTGTTGGGTAAGAGGAAGAAGCAAGCCCTCGGGTTCCCATCCTATGAACATTACATGTTAGGGTTGTAAATAGAATGGGAATTATTGGTCATAGATATCGGAATGTCTGATATGATCCTTGACATGAATTGTATGGTGCGTTTCACGGTGCACATTTATTGTTATCGATGACGAGTTAGTTTCACAACACCTGATGGAAGTGCTCGGGGTTTCCTCAGAGAATGGGGTCCTTTGTCAGGTCGTGTTGGACCTCCATTACTGGAGTTGGGTAGTCACTCTTTTTAATTAATGTCACTCATGCAAGAGGATGATGTTAGGGATCCTAAGGATGGGCTAAATCATTTGGTGGATGAGTTCCTAAAGGTATTCCCGAATGTTTTTTTAGGATTACCCCCACTGAAGTATGTGGATTTCTCAATTAATTTGGTTATAGGAACACAACCAATATCTATTCCCTCATATGGTATTGCCCCACCGAGTTTAGGGAATTAAATATATATGGATGATTTAGAATCCAAACTATTCATTAACCGAATAATCTCTCATTGGGCCGCACTAGTTATCTTTACAAAGAAGGCCAGAGGATATCTTCGGTTGTTTATCGACTATCAGATGCTTAATAAGGTAACCATCAAGAATAAATACTCTTTTTCACAGATTTCTTATTTATTCAATCTGTGGAAAGGAGAAAAGTGTTTTTCCAAGACCGAAATGCATTCGGGTTACCACCAAGTCAGGGTGAGATAGGTGGATATCCCAAAAATGATATTCAAAAGCTAGTATGACCACTACGAGTATTTGGTCATGACCTTAAGATTGAAGAATTCTCTAGTGGTTTTTATGGACCACATGAATAGGTTATTCTAATAGTTTCTTGGCTCTTTCATGGTGATATTTTTGGATGACATCATAGTCCACTCCAGATTTGAAGAGAAAGGTGGACATCACTTGTGGATCATTCTAGGCACTTTATAGAATCATCCTTTTTATGGTATGTCCTAAAAGTTCACTTTTTTATTCAGGGAAGTAAAATTTTTTAGGCCATGTTATCTCTGAGAAAGGGGTTTTAGGGGAACTTGAGAAGATCTAAGTGGTCATGACATAGGAATAGCTAAAGAATGTGTTCGAGATCAGGGATTTTCTCAGCCTAGTAGGTCACTACAAGTGGTTTGTTCAAGATTTCTCATAGCTTTCATTGCTAATGACCACGTTCACTCGAAAAGGGGTGAAGTTTTAATGGACCCCAGAATGTTTGGAATCCTTTGAGGAGTTGAAGCAGTGGTTGAATACCACCCCATTTTGATCTTTATAGAATCAAGAAAGGGGTATGTGGTCTATTGAAACACTTCAAGTATGGGTCTCAATTGTGTTCTTATGCAGGATGATCATGTGGAGGAGTATGGCTCTCGCTAACTCTGACCGCATGAGAAGAATTACATGACTCATGACTTTGAGTTAGTAACAGTGATGTACATTTTGAAGAAATGAAGTCAATACATATTTAGGGATAAGTTTTTAGTTTACTCAGATCAAAAGATATTGGACTATATCTTCTCTTAGAAGGATATCAATTTGAGGTAGCATTGCTAGATCAAATATCTGCAGGGGTTTGATTTTGATATCATCTATACCATAGTAATGGGAAATGTGGTAGTTGATTCCCTTAGTAGGAAAGTTCTAGTGCAGGCCCTGAGGAAGTCCAGCGATGAGTGGACTTTGATGGGGAGTTTTTCTTGGATGCACTTGGAGACCAAGGAGCATAGTGGAGGTGCATTCTTAGAATGTGTGCAATTGGTTCCATCTCTTATGGATCCAGTTCAGTAGAAAAAACTTGGTGATAAGTTGTGTCAGTGGTATATGTAGTTTATTCATGGAGGGGAGACATCCTTCGATTGGTCATTATCTATAGAGGGGATTCTATGTTTCAAGGGCTGTTTTGTGGTGTTGTTAACTTCGAGGAAGGTGGTAATGTAGGATAACCACCAGTCTTAGCGGACCATTCAACCCCGCACTACCAAGATGTTTTATGATTTGCATCGACCGTTTTGGTGGCCAGGAATGAGATGGAACATAGCTGACTTCGTATCAAGATGGTATACACGTCAGTAGGTGAAGACAGAGCATCAAAGGCCCTCTAGTTTACTTTAGCCTTTAACCATTCCTACTTGAATGTGGGATGAGGTTTCCATAGATTTCTTTACTGTATTAACTCATAAACCTCAAGGATGTAATTATATTTGGGTAGTGATTGACCACTTGACCAAATTATCTAACTTCATTCCAATAAAATATACATTGAAGGTGGATGATCTGGGATAGTTGTAGGTTAATGAGGTGGTTAGGCTTCATGGTGTGCCATCAACTATTGTTTCTGATAGAGACCACCACTTTATCTATCAGTTTTGGGAAGGTATTCAAGTGGATTTGGGTTCACAGATCAAAATGAAAACAATATATGACCCCCCAAGTAGATGGTCAGACAGAGTAGGCAAATCAGATTCTAGAATACATACTCTGTGCATGTGTCTTGGACTTTAGATGTTCATGGGATAAATATTTGGAATTGGTTGAATTTTCTTATCATAATAGTTACCAATCTTCTATTGAAAAAGATCTTTTTGAGGAACTCTATGGTAGACCTTGTCTTTCTCATCTATGTTGGGATGAGGTAGGTAAGACCTCACTTCTGGGGCCGATCCTTGTGTAGGGACATATGAGAAATTCAAGACGATCAGGCAGTGGTTATTGAATGATTCGAGTCACCATAAATCTTATGAAAATTAAAGGAATTAAGATATTAATTTTTCTGTGGGTGATCGGGTGTTCTTGAAGGTGGTCCCTCGCTTGGGCCATCGTCGCTTGGGAAAGTAGAGAAAGATAACACCGAGGTATATCGAAACCTTCAAAATCACTGAGAATATTGTCAGGGTGGAATACATATTTTCTTTTACTTCCTAGTTGATGTCAATTCATGACATGTTCCGTGTCTCTCAACTAATGAAGTATAACCCAGACCCATTACATTTGTTGAATTGGGAAGAGTTGGTGTTAAATCCTGATTTATCAGTGTTTGAACAACTCATTCAGATAGAGGACTCCCATGAGAATGTTTTTCATGGTAATTCTATTTCATTGGTCCAGGTCCTCTTGAGGAATGGAAATGATAACCATGAAACTTGGGAGAGAAAGGCTAGGGTTGATCAAGAATACCCATTTTTTTCTGATCAAGATTTTGGTTGACTTTTTGAGGGCGTAATGTTGTCATGTTGGAGAGAATTGTCACATATGTGATCTATTTTCTAGGTATTTTTATTTTACATTGGTTTATTATTCCTCATTTAGTAAACCTTGAAATTTTGTATGAAACATGATGTTTTTGGGAAGTTAGGTTGATGTGCATGGTTTGCGCACAGTTAGTAGTAACCATGAGAAATCCTAGGAAACTGAGTGGTAGGATATAGTACCTACCACACAGCTTCCACACGGCCATGATAAACTTTCTAGGTAACAATACAAGAGTTTATGTTTGAAAAAAATGGACTGCACATTTTCCCAAACCATGCAGAATAACCTTGTGGATCTGCTAACACATTAAAAATGTTGTTTTATTTCTCTCTCCTCTTTGGTTTAACCCCAAAACTACCCCATTTGACACCCCACCTGGGATTTTACTCCCTAGGTGAACATATCCTTCCTTCTTCCTCTCTCTGGTCTTCTGTTCCTTGCTAGATTTTGTGCTGTTCATCCTTGAATCATCAAGTAAGACCTATTTCTTCCCCTAATCTCCCTCCATTATAGGGTTTACTCTCTTATTTTGGGGGTTTCCTCTTCTAAAACCCTGGAGGTCAAATTTTAGGGTTCAGTCATGATTTTTGGTGTTCAATATTATGGATTTGGGATTTATTTTTCTTCCTTGTGATGAAGTTGAGGTTCTGTGAGAGTTTTGCACTAGATTTTCAGGTTTTCCACAACAACGGTAGGTGGTTCCATGATTAAACATTCTTTGATGAATTTAAATGATTTATTGTGTATTAATTACAGGTTCTATGACAATCATGTATGATATGAATGTGATTTAATAAAGGTTTGAAATTATTTTGGTTTCATAATGGGTTTTCATTGGAAATTAGGAGTGATTTATGTGTGAACCCTTGCTAGGTTATTTTTTATAATTTTATAAATTAAGTCGATGGTTTATTAAATTATGAACGAGGTATGAACCATTTTTTTGAAAGGTTTTGGGGTGATTTGAATTGGGAAAGATTTTCTTGGTGAGTAAATGGTGGTTTTTGGTGTCTAGTGACTTTTTTGGTTGTGTGGATGAATGTGGTGGATTTTATGGAAAATAAAACATGATTGAGAACTCAATAGGAAGCCTGGGTAGCTAGGAGGGTGAAATAGGACTAGTGTGATAATGATTCTGAAGTGTCTACGACTGAGTTTCACATAGAAATATTGATGATGACAACATTAACGAAACATTTGGATAATGATCTGAGGCCACTAGAATATTGGATATTTATCTTCTTTAGTGGCTTGTGCGTGAGAACATGGATGATTATGGTTCATATAGTAACTTACACCTAGACACTAGGATATAGGGTCCATTTATCCTGATAACACCTTAGGGCCTCTCCCATATTTGGTGCCCTTTGACTATGTTGTGCTCACCATCAACATACAATGTGGCTTTTGGGTACTTCAAGGTTATGTTGTTTTATTTAAAATTTCATCCCACTAAAGGTTGTTTTCGTCAAAACTATTTTCCTTCAAACTGTTCAAGAATTTCTTCTTATTTATTAAACTTGAATTTTTATTGGTCATTTAACGTTTAGAGAATAGAATCCTCTTAGGTGGAATCCTACTAGCCAATAGATCACACCTTACTTATACCTTTGGGAGTAAACAGAGTTGGACATGTTTGAAACATGTAAGGGTAAAGCTTTTGGTGATGGTGGTTTAGGATACTGGTGATCCTCTTTGGCGGTGTTGTGGAGATGTCTTGAGGGAGATGCTCCCCTTGCCTTACGGTGGTTTTTGGAGATGGATTTTTGTTCCCATTTTGTAATATCTTTTTTTTTGATTTCATTTAAACATGTATGAATTAAATCTAAAACACGGTAAAGGTTTATTTGGTTTTTTTCTAGCTTGGGATAATATTATATTTTTTTTATTTTATATTTTTATATTAGGGTAAATCATTACCAAATTATTTTATTGATACTCAGGAATTTTTTCCATCCCATGGGGATTAGGAATGCACTTTGGGCCTTGCTGCAGACCGGGTCGGGCACCGGGTCAGATGGTGACCCATCTTGGTTCATGAAACGTTAATAGATAAGGTGGTAAAAAATGGAAGGTGTAAGTTCATGGAGTTGGTTTGGAAGAAAATAATTAAGAATAAGCTCAACATTTAAGTAATACACACATAAGGACCTTGAATTTATTGCTGAATGAATCCTTGAAATGGAAGGGATTAGGATGATATATAGTTTCATGGTGATTTAGGAAATGAAGTAATCTTCTATGATTGGAAAATAGTGTTGGTTTCAGATGACATATCAATGGAGATTTGTGTCTTTAAGGTGGTGGAAGTGATCAACATTAATAAGTGATTAAGTGAGAAAATTATTGAATAGAAATAAGTTTTCAATAATGGAACACCACTACTCAAGGGTTAGTGGTTTCTAAAGAGAGAAATAATAGAGCATTGGGTGATATATGAATGAGAAATCCTCAACCATGAATTTGATCACATTTTTTATATAAAAATCCTAATCAAACACTCCCATATCTAGTGATAATATATAATCATTACATTTTTTATTTATTACCAATTAACATATTATAATTTTAACCCTTTAAAGCATAAAAAATAAAATATATATATATATATATATATTAGATCACTTATATAGTCAAGGACCTTTTAGTTTTATAATTTAATAGAATATTATCAAAATCATACATAATAAATTAGATATAAAAAACAAGTTGTTCATAAAAATATACATCATATCTAACTAATTTATATGCATCTAGTTACATTATCAAACATAATATACTTAAAACATTTCTTCACAATATAGGGAATAAAAATATAATAAGGGTGATATTAAATGATTATTATGGATAAACATAAGAACTATCAATTTAGGTTCATCAATGAGAATAATATAAGTATAAGGGTATGATGAAATAATAAAATGGTATGAGAATAAATTAATAGTATCCATATACCTAAAAAACTAAACCTTAAAACATGAGACATGTAATAAAGATTTAACATAAGAAATCATTCATATAAGTCAACATTCATGAGACGTGTGAAACAATTTCTTTAGAAAACATTCCATTATAACTTCATTCAGATATAAATAAAAATATTTCTAACATAAAAATAATTTTCTTATCACTCTTACAATATCACTTACAAATGGGGAAACATAACTAGGAAATTTCAATAAACTATTAGAAGAAATGTGACACCCCGAGATTTTATGAAAAATATTCTTTTAATTTCATCGATGTCTTGTGTTGTATGTTACACAAAAAATAGCTTGTTTTATACACAACACCGTATTAGCTTATATTGTACGCAAACACTATTCCTAGTTTACGTTACACACAATCACGGCCTTCCTCGATAGCATGTGTAGTACGCAATACCGGGTTTCAGTAAACAACAAAATATTATTATAATATTATTATGGACTAGCTTTTATGAATAGTATTAAATACATTTAGAATTTTATAACATTATTATTCATCTTACACATTTTCTAAAACATTGTATGTGAACAAAATAATTTTTTCGGGTAAAATAAGTATTTTTAAAAAAATGCAGTTTTGCCGCCTTTTGATGGCACACCCACTTTAAATCTTATTTTTGACAGGTTTACAAGTCCAACTTGACAAAATAATTTTTTTTTGGAATCAGGATATAAAAATTTACTTTGGATGACTTTTTTATATTATTCTGATAACTTTCATATTTTAATGAAAAGTAAAAACACAGTATATTTTAATTAAAAAAAACTTTTTTCATCGCAATAATTTACATGGTTAAATTATAATATTGAATGGTTTTAAAGTATAAATAAAATATATTTTTACCCTTTAATATAATGTATGTCATTACCACTAATTTTCCATTGAATTCATAGGTAAAAACATTTCAATCTTTGACAATGTTTTATCTTTTAAAACCCATTTTCTTAACAATGGGATTAATTTTAAATTAATTACTACAAATTATGTGTTTTGAATTTTGAAAATTTTATTCCATATTTGAATTTAGTGGGTCCAAAATTATTTTAATAGGTTACTTTTATTTTTTTGATATTATGAATAGTAACTACGGTAATTTTTATTTACTGCAGTTAAATGTAAATTGGGTAACTAAGGGTAAACATTAGATTATAAAATTAACATAACACCTGAAACAATTATATTAGATGACAAAAAGTTGACCGATAACACCTAAGGGTCGGAATAGATTAATTTTATGAACTTTTGACCATGGAAATAATTTAATTATTATTAAAACCAAAGAAAGTGACAACATGTCACTCTCTTAAATCTTATAAGTATAATAATTTTTATTTTGTGATAAAATTCATGAAACTTAGAAAATTAATATTATAAATAAATATAATAAAATTATCTACATCATGTGAATTTATTTAGAATTTTTAGGGATTAAATAATTATCATTAAAGGTGACACAATAGTGATGTTGAAATTATTTTATTGATTGAAATATAAAATAAATGGTATTAAATATATTAAAATAAATATTTTAAGAACTCTTTAATGTTATCCACTAATTTTATAGATAAATATAACATGTTATGAATCTATTAAAGCTTTTAGTTTGAACATATCTTCTTTGAGGATTTTATTTAAATTTATATAAATGAATAGTGTCAAAATTGACACTATTGTTATTTTATAAAAATAACATAATATAAAATTGTATAAAAATAACAAAAATATTTAAAAATTATAAATTAAACTTTATATGGTCTAAAATTTCATAAATTATCCAATTATGGACAATTCACAACACATAATAAATTATTTATAATAATTTCAAATTTCGAATCTTATTACCACAAATAAAATTAAATAGATTAAATAAGGATAAATCAAGTTGATAATGTTTAAAATAAATTCTAAACATGTAAAAATTTTATTGTTTTATGATATTACAACCTTATATAATATAATATTCGTATTTTATTCATTTTTGGAAGTTTTATGTGGGTTTTGAATTTATTATAAATTAATATTTTTGAGGTTTCCAAAGGTGCCCCTCTCCTCCCTTATAATGGGGAACCTTCTCCCTTTCCTATTCACAATACTTTGAGCCTTAAATATCAGCCAAAAACTGATAATTTATCTCCCACTCTTCCCTAGAAACATTCTGGAGGTTCTGGTCTTATCAAAAGTCCAACTCTAGTTCCTTAAGAGGAAGCTTAAAGGAGGTGCGTCGATGAAGAGGTAATCTCTTCTACTGATTCATTCAAGTTTTCTTTATTCTTCAAATTATTCTTCTCTAATTGTTTCATTATAAAGTAATAACATTAGTATAAATAATATACTTATATGTTATTATAAATATGAAACAACCCCATTTCACATTCTATCCATCCTATGGAAAACGAAATCACCACGCATGTTTACCTACGGAATACCAACTCTAAAACGTGATGTAATCTGTTTTTCAACCACCATCATACATTGAAGGGTATAAGGGTGTAAATAATAACTATATATGGTTATTATAACATCATACTGATTCTTATATATTATATCATCCGATCTAATTCAATTCAATAATTATGGGAACGATATCATCGCTCGTGCGTATGTACGGATTACCGTCTCCACGATGCGATGAGATTAATTCTCCATGTTAACCACTAAAGAATTATTATAAAGTATATTTAATGAATAATAATGAAATATATGACATGATAAAGCTACTGTATTTATGTATATATATATATGTCATCTACTTACTTCCATTCATGTCAATAAGGAAAATAAAATCACGTTCATGCGTACGTACGACCTACCGTCTCCATGAACGGTGTATTTCATTTCATTCATATATCTATTATATATATATATATATACTGAATATATATGATATATAAATCATGATTTACATTTTGGTAGTAAGTAAATAATTATATAAGTAATAATAATATCAAGAACAACAAGTCCAAACACGTACGATAAATAAAACGATTTTACCCAAAACACTGCTTTAACATGGAATTTACAAAAGAACGGGTAATATAAAGTCATAAGTGAACCATATATGATATTATAACATTGAATATGATTCTTTAATAAGTAAATGACATTATTAAAATCATTATACAGGAGGTTCATATACGTACAAAGCATATCAGACCTAAGGTAAGGGAAAATCTCACAATCTCATTTTTATCCGAGATTGTTTACACTTCAGAATTCACTAGGGCATATTTATCATCCACATCCTTGTTTCCTCAATATGTAATATCATTTCTATCCTCCTATGATTTTTTAAATCTAATTTTACTTATTGGTGAATTTTTAGTAAAAGATATGAAAGGAATCTTTTGTCGTTTTCATTACGAGAGACTTTTTGACTTTTCCAACAAAAGTATGAGGAGAATGTTTTTTTTAACTTATACGGAATGAACATATTTTTACGATTTCATAATGCCTTATTTTCATTAAGTTTCCTCTACGATATTTCATTATTATTTTCAACAAAATTCTTTTATTTTAAAATAGAATTGAATTTTTTGAAAAGAAAATGAATTTTAAGAAGAAAGGATATTTTCCTCAAGAAATATTTTCAAGTGTTTTATCAAAACCATTTTCCATATAAGATGAAATTTTTTCATATGTGTATGTTTCAAGTATAATATCTCTAGGATTTACATGGTTTCAATTTTATTATGATTAAATGATATCCATTTGTTTTATATGGATTATGTTAGGATGGGATGACGTTTATGAAACCCATTTTTATTCTTTGGGTTATGATGAATGACTTATGTTTATTTTGTGGCATAACTAAGAATGATTTAATTATGAGATGGGTGTGACCTATATCTCCCTCCAATGCAATGGGAAAAAATTTATATCTCATGATATAGACATGGCAGAAATGGTAAGTTAATCCGGTTCAGTGTTACAGGACTAGAACAAGGAGTGAACTCGATTCAGAAAGAGACTTTGTTCACTAAGATGGTCTTGGCAGCAATGCCTTTTCTACTATGGAAATCATATCTTGTGCTTAATGGTTTGACACAATTTCATGATTTATTCCCATGCTATTTTATCATGATTGATGTTCCATTATGATCTATGCCTTACGTAATGCCATGTTTTATTTCATTGTTCATGATTTTGATGTTTAAACATTATGTTCTTGTTTTTAAGTTAAAATGTATATGGTTTGTTTTATTTTCTACATGCTTACCCTTACTGAGAATTTGAGCTCACCCTTTATATGTTTTCTTTTCCCTAAGATATAAAGAAAGGTTTTAGGTAAGAAAACAAAAAGGGGAAGATCTTTTTGGGAGATGTTGAAGATCTTTCACCATGATTAGAAGATTATGTTCCATGTTTCTAAAAACACTAAACAATTATGGTCCTTTGGTGTCTGTTTTTGTTATGTATTAGGTATTCTGTAAAAGTAATGTAATGTCCATGTACGTCAAGTTTGGGGTCTCTATAGTTGGTATCAGTGGAACGGTTTAGTTAACCTTTGGAAACTAGGATGCGAAAACTTTAGTGAGATCCCTAGAGATATTTATAAGGTATGTATAGGGATATCTCTAATGTTACGTATAAGTATAGGTTATAGTCCAAGAATTACGGTAAAAATCTTAGAATTAACCCTAATATGTTATATAATGAAGGCACTCCCCTTTGTTATGTTTTTTCACTAGCATGATTTTTGCCTCTCACACTATTCTTTTTGGGTTTTAGATGATGGATGGAACCCGAAGGAACCATGTTGATAAATGTAATGGACAATGCAATGATTGTAATTCTGAACAAACCAATGTCATGGGAGATGTAGTGAAAAATCTTGTTGCTATACTTACACAAGCTATGAATCATTCTGGACTTCTAAATGAGCAGATAAGGGAACAATATTCTATTGAGTCCTTCATCAGGAAATGCCCACCGTCTTTCAGTGGGTCTTATAATCCAATTGTTGTTGAAAAATGGATCAGTACCATTGAAAAGATATTTTCCATACTTCACTATTCAGAACATGATAAAATCATTCTGGATGTTTACCGTTTAGAAGGTGAAGCAGACCAGTGGTGGACTCTAATTAATAATACAAATCCCCAAGATGAAATTGAATCAATGTAATGGGATGAGTTCAAGAACATGTTTTTCAATATGTACTTCCCTCATATTCTTTGAAAAAAATATGGAAAAAGAGTTCCTTAAGATTAAGAAAAACAATTATAAATTTGTTGGTATATACAAAGTGAATTTTACAAGGCTTTCAAGGTATGCATCTGGCTTTATCATCCAACCTAAATGTAAAGTTTATCGATTCTTCAGTGGCTTAAAACCAAGTCTTCGAAGGGAATTAGCTATAAGAGACTTCATTAGCTATGAATAAATTATGTATTGTGGTATCAAGGTAGAAATGGAAGTTGGTGTTAAATATCCATCTCATGGTTTTGAAAAGAAATGAAAGATAGAGTTCAAGGAGAAGTCTCAAAATAATGGTGAAAAGAAGATGAATGTTTCTTTATGCTAAAAGTGTGGAATGAAGCATGTTGGAGATTGTATTAAAGGGAATAGAAAATATTTAAGTGTGGAAAAGAATGTCATCAAGTACCTGAGTGTCAAAGTAATGGAAAAAGGGTTTCTAATGATGTGAATAAAGAAAAGACTATAGAGAACGCACCACCAACACTTTAATTCTTCAGGTGCAAGGAAATGGGGGCATTATGCTAATCAATGCCCTAATCCAAGGGTTAATGATGATCAACGTGAGCAAACTATTAAGGAAAATGATAAAGGGAAGTCACATGAGATCACTATTTGTAATGTTGAGTATGAAAATGATGTTGTGGAATGATTAAGTGTTTAAGTAATGGGATTTCAAAATAGTATCATGGAATCTCATTTATGGTATTGTGGAATTTTGGAATATCTATGTATTGGTTTTCAATAATTATATGGTACTGGTAACCATGAAAAGTGATTGAAATATTTTTTGAAAGAAGATGATATGAACATAATGAAGGGACAATGAGAAAATGAAATGAGCTCATGACTAATATAAGGACAAAGTTATATTACGGTTTGAGTACATAGAAATTTTGGGATTTTGGTATGTAGAAAGAGTTAACTTTTAATAGCATTCATGTTTTAACCAAGGTTCAATAGGTATTCATTTTTCAAGAGAATAAATGATTAAGGTATTCACATGTTTGGAATGTGACCAACATGATATATTCTATGATATATGGGGGATAAATGATGGTATTCACATGCTCGATTGATGACATTTCTAGTAATTATTTTCTTTATACTATGAGCTTGGACAAAAGTACTTTAGATTAGCCTAAATATTGGAATGTATTATGTTGTACATTAGTTAGTATTGTTTAAGGCTAGAAATGTTTTCAATATTATTGATGGAATGTTATAATAATGTAGTTTTAGAAAAAGGGACAACCTACAAGACATGCGACAACCCGTTGCGTCAGATAGGGTTGCGGGAATCAAACCCACAACTGAAGTGCGACAGGCCTTTATCGCATACCAATGGCCTACAAGATGTCCCTGGTTAGTATAAACTAGTTTTATTTTATTAAGAGATATGATAGATGAAATATAATTCCATTTTAGGAATCATATACGGTTAATCTCACTATAGATGGACTTATGTATATAAATTTTTCTAACCTTATGTTTGAGATGGATGGAATGACCTATCATTCTCTCGCATGATCTTCTAACACTTCACAGAGGACAAATTCAACCTAATTTCTTTAAGAGATGAAGTGGAAATTGTTCAAGTCACAAACAACAGTGAGATTGTACCAAAATCAAGTATGTATTTCTTTTAATTCAAAAAAATATTCAATATTTGGGAAATGATCTTCCAAACCGAAAATGTTGTCTTAGTGCCCTCATATCTAATGAATCAGATGATACCTTAGATTATCACAAATTTACGGCTTTATGATTGATGTCTTTTTCATAGCCATGTTCTCTACCAGTCTTCATTCAAACATGATGGTTATATTTCTCTTCCATATCCATATTTCACCTATGTCCTCCTATGTGGAAAACCAGTGATGAGTTAATTTAGGTAACTGTTATGTTTCATATTTCACTTTTTAAAATTAAGTTTTAGTATTCCTTTTTAAGATGTGGATTTCTATTAAAGAAACTTTCAAGTAGTAAACAATTTATAACCCCAACGAATTTCGTGGGAGAAATTAATTTTTTGGGGGGTAGAATTTAACTCCCTGAGATTTTATGAAAAATATTCTTTTAATTTAATTGATGTCTTGTGTTGTATGTTAAACCAAAATTATCTTGTGCTATATGAAACACCGTATTAACTTATATTATACTCAAACACTATTCATGGCTTGCGTTACATGCAAACATGACCTTCCTCGATAGCGTGTGTAGTACGCAATACCGGGTTTCACAAAACAATGATATATTGTTATAATATTTTTATGGACTAGCTGTTATGAATAGTATTAACTAAATTTTGAATTTTATAACATTATTATTCATTTTAGACACTTTCTGAAACATGGAGTGTGAACAAAATAAATTTTTCAGGTAAAATAAGTATGTTTCAAAAAATGCAGTTTTGCCACCTTTTGATGGCGCACCCACCTTAAATCTAGTTTTGGACAGGTTCACAAGTTCAATTTGAAAAAATAAAAATCTTATTTGGAATAAGTATATAAAAATTTACTTTGGATAAATTTTTCGTTTTATTCTGATAACTTTTATATTTTAAGGAATAGTAAAAACACTGTATATTTTAATTAAAAACAACTTTTTTCATCACAATAATTTATATGGTTAAATTATAATATTGAATGGTTTTAAAGTATAAATAGAATATATTTTTACATTTTAATATAATTTATGTCATTACCATTAATTTTACATTGAATTCATAGGTAAAAGCATTTCAATCTTTGGCAATGTTTTAACATTTAAAACCTGTTTTCTTAACAACGGGATTAATTTTAAATTAATTGCTGCAAATACTGTGTTTTGAATTTTTAAAAATGGATTCCATACTTGAATTAAGTGGGTCCAAATTATTTTAATAGGTTACTTTTATTTTTTTGATATTATGAATAGTAACTACGGTAATTTTTATTTACTGCAGTTAAAGGTAATTCGTTTAATTAATGGTAAAAATAAGATTAAAAAATTACCCTAACACCTGCCAAAATTCTATTGGATAACTAAAAGTCGACCCATATCATCTAAGAGTCGTAATATATTAATTTTATGGACTTTTGACCATGAAAATATTTACTTATTATTAAAACCAAAGAAATTGACAGCATGTCACTCTCTTAAATCATATAGGTACAATAATTTTAATTTAGTGATAAACTTAATGAAACTTAGAAAATGAATAGTCTAAAGAAATATAATAAAATTATCTAAATCATGTGAATTTATTTATAATATTTAAGTATTAAATAATTATCATTAAAGGTGACATAGTAGTGATGTTGAAATTATTTTATTGATTGAAATATCAAATAAATGGTTTTAAAAATATTAAAATAAATATTACATGAACTATTTTTTGTTATCCACTAATTTTCTAGATAAATATAATATGTTCTGAATATATTAATGCTGTTATTTTGAACATATATTCTGTGAGGAGTTTATTTAAATTCATATAAATGAATAGTGTCAAAATTGAGAATATTGTTATTTTATAAAAATAACATAATATAAAATCGATTAAAATAAAAAAAATATCTAAAAATTATAAATTAAAATTTATATGGTCTAAAATTTCATAAATGATCCAATTATTGACAATTCAAAACACATAAGTAATTAATATAACAATTTAAAATTTAGAATCTTATTACCACAAATAAAATAAAATAGATTAAATAAAAATAAATCAAGTTGATAATGTTTAATATAAATTCCAAACATGTCTAAATTTTATTGGTTGATGATATTACAACCCTATATCATCTAATATTTTGATTTGAGTCATTTTTGGAAGTTTTTATGTGGGTTTTGAATTTATTATAAATTAATATTTTTGAGGTTTCCAAAGGTGCCCCTCTCCTCCCTTATAAAAGGGAACCTACTCCCTCTTCTCTTAACAGAACATTGAGCCTTCAAGCTCTTCTAAACTCTGATAATTTATATTTTACACTTCCCTAGAAAACGTTTTGAGGTTCTGGTCTTATCAAAAGACCTACTCTAGTTCTTTAAGAGGAATCTTAATGGAGGTGCGTTGAAGAAGAGGTAATCTCTTCTACAGATTATTTCAAGTTTTCTTTATTCTTCAACTTCTTCTTATTTAGTTGTTTCATTATAAAGTAATAAAATAAGTATCAATAATATACTAATATGTTTTTATAAATATGAAACAACCCCATTTCACGTTCTATCCATCCTATGGAAAATGAAATCACCGCGCGTGCGCACGTACAGAATACCGACTCCACGCCGTGGTGTAATCTGTTTTCCAACCACCACCTTACATAGATGGGTATTATGGTGTAAATAATAACTATATATGGTTATTATAACATCATACTTATTATTAGATATTATATAATCCACTCCAATTCAATTCAATAATTATGAGAAAGATATCATCGCTCGTGCATACGTACAGATTACCGTCTCCACGACGCGATGAGATTCATTCTCCATGTTAACCACTCAAGAATGATTATAAAGTATATATAATGAATAATAATGAAATATATGAAATTATAAAGATACTTTATTTATGTATATATATATATATTTCATCTACTTACTTCCATTCACGTCAATAAGGAAAAGAGAACCGCGTTCATGCGTACGTATGACCTACCGTCTCCATGAACGGTGTATTTCATTTCATTCATCTATCTATTATATATATATATATACTAAATATATATGATATATAAATCATGATTTAAATTCTAGTAGTAATTAAATAATGATATAAGCAATAATTATATCAATAACAACAAGTCCAAACACATACGATAAATAAAACAATTTTACCCAAAACGCTGCTTTAACATGGAATTTACAAAAGAACGGGTAATATACAGTCATAAGTGAACCATATATGATATAATAACATTGAATATGATTCTGTAATAAGTAAATGACATTATTTAAATCATTATACATGAGTTTTGGATACGTACGAATCATATCGGACCTAAGGTAATGGAAAATCTCACAATCTCATTTTTATCCGAGATTATTTATACTTCAGAATTTAATAGGGCATATTTATCATCCACATCCATATTTCCTTAATATGTAATATCATTTCTATCCTCCTAATATTTTTTAAATCCAATTTTTCCTATTGGTAAATTTTTATTAAAAATATGAAAGGAATCCTTTGTCTTTTTTAGTACGAGACTTTTTGACTTTTCCGAAAAAAGTATGAGGAGAATGTTTTTTTCACTTATACGGAATGAATGGATTTTTACAGTTTCATAATGCCTTATTTTCATGAAGTTTACTCTATGATATTTCATTATTATTTTTAAAAAAATCCTTTTCCTTTAAAATATAATTGAATTTTATGAAAAGAAAATGATTTTTAAGAAGAAATGATATTTTCTTCAAGAAATATTTTCAAGTGTTTTATCAAAACCATTTTCCATTTAAGATGAAATTAGTTCATATGTGTATGTTTCAAGTATAATATCTCTATGATTTACATGGTTTCACTTTTCTTATGATGAAATGATATCCATTTGTTTTATATGGATTATGTTATGATGGGATGATGTTTATGAAACCCATTTTTATTCTTTGGGTTATGATGAATGATTTATTTTTATATTGGAGAACAAGTAAGAATGATTTAATTATGATATGAGTGGGACCTATATCTCCCTCCAATGTATTTTGTAAATATTTATATCTCATGTGATAAACATGGCTGAAATGGTATGTTAATCCGGTTCGGTGTTATAGGACTGGAATGGGGAGTGAACTCGATTCAGAAAGGGAATTTATCCACTAAGATGGTCTTGGTAGCAATGCATTGGCTACTATGGAAATAATATAATGTGATTAATGATTTTCCATAATTACATGATTTATTCTCATGGTATTTTATCATGATTGATGTTCCATTATGATCTATGCCTTACATACTGCCATGTTTTATTTCATTGCTCATGATTTTGATATTTAAACATTATGTTCATGTTTTTAAGTTCAAATGTATATGGTTTGTTTTACTTTATCCATGCTTACCCTTACTGAGCATTTGAGCTCACCCTTTATATGTTTTCCTTTCCCCATGATATAAAGAAAGGTTTTAGGTAAGAACACAAAAGGGGAAGATCTTTATGGGAGATGTTGAAGATCTTTCACCATGATTAGAATATTATGTTCCAAGTTTTTGAAGACACTAAACTATTACTGTCCTTTGGTGTCTGTTTTTGTAATGTATTAAGTATTCCGAAAAAGTAATGTAATGTCCATGTACATCAAGTTTTGGGTCTGTACAGTTGGTATCAAAGGAAAGGTTTTGTTAAACTTTTGAAACTAGGATGCGAAAACTTTAGTGAGATCCCTAGAGATATTTCTAAGGTATGTCTAGGGATGTCTCTAAGGTTAAGTATAAGTATAGGTTATAGTCATAGGATTATGGTAACAATCTTAGAATTAAACCTATGATGTTATATAATGAAGGTACTCCCCATTTATTATGTTGTTTTCCCTAGCATGATTTTTACCTCTCACACTATTCTTCATGGGTTTTAGAAGATGGATGGAACCCGAATGAACCGTGTTGATAAATGTAAGGGAAAATGAAATGATTTTACTTATGAACAAACCAATATCATGTGATATGGAGTGAAAAATCTTGTTGCTATACTTACAAAAACTATGAATCATTATGGACTTCCAAATGAGCAGAGAAGGGAACAATATTCTATTGAGTCCTTCATGAGGCAACGTACACCTTATTTCAGTGGCTCTTCTAATCCACTTGTTGCTGAACAATGGATCGGTACCATTGAAAAGATATTTTCCATACTTTGCTGTTCAGAACATGAAAAATTCATTTTGGATCTTTACCATTTATAAGGTGAAGCAGACCAGTGGTGGACTCTAATTAAGAATACAATGCCCCAAGATGAAATTGAATCAATGGAATGAGACGAGTTCAAGAACTTTGTTTTTTCAATAAGTACATCCCTCGTATTCTTCGAACAAAGAAGGAAAAGGAGTTCCTTGAGCTCAAGAAAAAAGATAATGAATCTGTTGGTATATACAAAGATAATTTTACAAGGCTTTCAAGGTATGCATCTGGCTTTATCATACAAACAGAAAGTAAAGTTGATCGATTTTTCAGTGGCTTAAAACAAAGTCTTCAAAGGGAATTAGCTATAATAGACTTCATTAGCAATGAAGAAATTGTGTGATGTGCTATCAAGGTTGAATTGGAAGTTGGTGTTACATATCCATCTCATGGTTTTGACAGGAAACGAAAGATGGAGTTCAAGGAGAAATCTCAGAATAATGGTGAAAAGAAGATGAATGTTTCTTTATGCTCAATGTGTGAAAAGAAGCATGGGGGAGATTGTCATAAATGGACTAGAAAATGTTTTAAGTATGGAAAATAAGGTCATCAAGCAGCTAAGTGTCAAAGTAATGGAAAAAGGGTTTCTAATGATGTGAATAAAGAAAATACTAAAGAGAACGCACCACCAACACTTCAATTATTCATGTGCAAGGAAATGGGGCATTATGCTAATAAATGCCCTAATCCAAGGGTTAATGATGAAAAACGTGAGAAACCTATTAAGGAAAAGGATAAAGGGAAGTCACATGTGATCAATATTTTTGATGTTGAGAATGTAAATGATGTTGTGGAATGATTAAGTGTTTATGTAATGAGATTTCAAAATAGTATCATGGAATCTCATTTATGGTATTGTAGAAATTTGGAATATCTATGTATTGGTTTTCAATAATTATATGGTACCGATAACCATGAAAAGTGATAGAAATATTTTTGGAAAGAAGATGATATGCGCATAATGAAGGGATAAAGAGAAAATGAAATAATCTCATGACAGATATGAGGACAAAGTTGTATTATGGTTTGAGTATATAGAAATTTTGGGATTTTGGTATGTAGAAAGAGTTAAATTTTAACAGCATTCATGTTTTAACTAAGGTTCAATGGGTATTCAATTTTCAAGAGAATACATGATTAAGGTATTAAAATGTTTGTAATGTGACCAATAAGATATATCGTATGATATATGGGGGATAAATGATGGTATTCACATGCTCGATAGATGACATTTATAGTAATTGTCTTCTTTATACTATGAGCTTGCACTGAAGTATTTTAGATAAGCCTAAAGATTGGAATGGATTATGTTGGACATAAGTTAGTATTGTTTAAGGCTAGAACTTTTTTTGATATTATTGAAGGAATGTTATAATAATGTAGTTTTAGAAAAAGGGACAACCTACAGGACTGGTGAAAACCCATCGCGTCGGACAGGGTTTCGGGAATCGAACCCACAACTGAAGTGCGACATGCCTTTGTCACCTACCACTGGCCTACAGGATTTCCCTGGTTAGTAGAAACTAGTTTTATTTTTTAAGAGATATGATAGATGAAGTATAAGTCCATTTTGTGAATCATATACGATTAATCTCACTATATATGGAATTATGTATATAAATTTTGCTAACCTTATATTTGAGATAGATGGAATGACCCATTATTCTATTGCATGATCTGCAAACACTTCACATAAGACAAATTCAACTTCATCTCTTTAAGAGATGAATTGGAAATTGTTCAAGGCCCAAACAACAGTGAGATTGTACCAAAATCAAGTAAGTGTTTCAATTAATTCAAAAAAATATTCAATATTAGGGAAATGATCTTGAAAACAAAAAATGTTGTCCTAGATCCCTCATATCTGATGAATCAGATGGTACTTTAGATTATCACAAATTTATCACTTTTTGATTGATGGATTTTTCATAGCCATGTTCTCTACTACTCTTCATACAAACATGATGGTTAGAGTTCTCTTCCATATCCATATTTCACCTATGTCCTCCTATGTGGAAAAACAGTGATGAGTTAATTTAGGTAACCGGTATGTTTCATATTTCACTTTTTAAAATTATGTTTTAGTATTCCTTTTTATGATGTGGGTTTATTTTAAATAAAATTTCAATTAGTAAACTATTTATAACCCCGAAAAATTTCGAGGACGAAATTCATTTTAAGGGGGGTAGAATGTAACACCCCGATATTTTATGAAAAATATTATTTTAATTTCATTGATTTCTTGTGTTGTATGTTACACAAAAATTATCTTGTTCTATACACAACACCACATTATCTTATATTATATGCAAACACTATTCTTGTATTGCGTTACACCTAATCGTGACCTTCCTCGATAGCGTGTGTAGTACGCAATACCGAATTTCACTAAACAAAGATATATTGTTAAAATATTATTATGGACTAGCTGTTATGAATAGTATTAAATAAATTTTGAATTTTATAACATTATTATTCATCTTACACATTTTCTAAAACATGGCATCTGAACAAAATAAAATTTTTGATAAAATAAATATTTTTCAAAAAATATAGTTTTGCTGCCTTTTGAGGGCACACCCACCTTAAATTTAGTTTTTGACAGGTTTACAAGTTAAATTTGACCAAAATAAAATTATTCTTTGGAATCAGGTTATAAATATTTACTTTGGATAAAATTTTCATATTATTCTTATAACTTTCATATTTTAATGAATAGTAAAAACACACTATATTTTAATTAAAAACAACTTTTTTCATCACAATAATTCGTGTGAAAAAATTATAATATTGAATGGTTTTAAAGTATAAATAGAATATATTTTTACTATTTAATATAATTTATGTCATTACCCTTAATTTTACATTGAATTAAAAGGTAAAAACATTTCAATCTTTGGTAATGTTTTAACTTTTAAAACCTATTTTCTTAATAATGGGTTTAATTTTAAATTAATTACTGCAACTTATATGTTTTGTTTTTTGAAAAATTGATTCCATATTTGAATTAAGTGGGTCCAAATTATTTTAATAAGTTACTTTAATTTTTTTGATATTATGAATAGTAACAACGATAATTTTTATTTACTACAGTGAAAGTAAATTAGGTAATTAAAGGTTAAAATGAGATTATAAAATTACACTAACACTTTCCAAAATTCTATTGGATGACTAAAAGTAGATCCATATCACCTAAGGGTCGTAATATATTAATTTTATAGACTTTTGACCATGAAAATAATTTAATTATTATTAAAACCAAAGAAAGTGACAACATGTCACTCTCTTAAATCTTATAAGTATAATAATTTTAATATAGCGATAAACTTCATGAAACATAAAAAAATGAATACTCTCCAGAAATATTATAAAATTATATACATCATGTGAATTTATTTATAATTTTTAGGTATTAAATAATTATCATTAAAGGTGACGCAATAGTGATGTTGAAATTATTTTATTGATTGAAATATCAAATAAATGATTTTAAAAATTTTAAAATAAATATTATATGAACTATTTAATGTGATAAACTAATTTTATAGATAAATATGACATGTTATGAATCTATTAAATATTTTATTTTGAACATATCTTCAATGAGTATTTTATTTAAAATCAAATAAATAAATAGTGTCAAAATTGACACTATTGTTATTTTATAAAAATAACATAATATAAAATTGTTTAAAAATCACAAACATATTTAGAAATTATAAATTAAAATTTATATGGTCCAAAATGTCATAAATTATCCAATTATGTACAATTAGAAACACATAAGTAATTATTTATAACAATTTAAAATTTAGAATCTTATTACCACAAATAAAATTAAATAGATTAAATTAGGATAAATCAAGTTGATAATGTTTAAAATAAATTCCAAAAATGTCTAAATTTTATTGGTTGATGTTATTACAACCATATATAATCTATTATTCGTATTTGAGTCATTTTTGGAAGTTTCTATGTGGGTTTTGAATTTATTATAAATTAATATTTTTGAGGTTTCCAAAGGTGCCCCTCTCCTCCCTTACAAAAGGGCACCTCCTCCCTCTCCACTTCACATAAATTTGAGCCTTAAAGCTCAGAAAAACTGTACCCATTTATCTTATTCAATTACCTAGAAAAATTATGGAGGTTCTGGTATTATCAAAAGACCAACTCTAGTTCTTTAAGTGGAAGCTTAAAGGAGGTGCGTCAAAGAAGAGGTAATCTCTTCTACCGATTATTTCAAGTTTTCTTTCTTCTTAAACTTCTTCTTATTTAGTTGTTTAATTATAAAGTAATAACTTAAGTGTGAATAATATAATTATATGTTATAATAAATATGAAACAAACCCATTTCACCCTCTATCCATCCTACAGAAAATGAAATCACCGCACGTGCGTACGTACGAAATACCGTCTCCACGCTGTGGTGTAATATGTTTTTCAACCACCACCTTACATATATGGGTATAATGATGTAAATAATAACTATATATGGTTATTATAACATCATAATTATTCTTAGATATTATAACATCCACTCCAATTCAATTCAATAATTATGGGAATGATATAATCGCTCGTGCGTACGTACGAATTACCGTCTCCACGACGCGATGAGATTCATTCTCCATGTTAACCACTCAAGAATGATTATAAAGTATATATAATAAATAATAATGAAATATATTACATGATAAATCTACTGTATTTATGTATATATATATATATATTTCATATACTTACTTCCATTCATGTCAATAAGGAAAAGAAAACAACGGTCATGCGTACATACAGCCTACCGTCTCCATGAACGGTGTATTTCATTTCATTCATCTATCTATTATATATATATATATATACTGAATATATATGATTTATAAATCATTATTTAAATTTTTTAATTAAGTAAATAATGATATAAGTAATAATAATATTAAGAACAACACGTCCAAACATGTACGATAAATAAAACGATTTTACCCAAAACACTGCTTTAACATGGAATTTACAAAAGAACGGGTAATATAAAGTCATAATTGAACCATATATGATATAATAACATTGAATATGATTGTTTAATAATTAAATGATATTATTTAAATTATTATACAGGAGTTTCGGATACGTACGAAGCATATCAAACCTAAGGTAAGGAAAAATCTCACAATCTCATTTTTATCAGAGATTGTTTATACTTCAGAATTTACTGGGGAATAATTTTCACCCACATCCATGTTTCCCCAATATGTAATATCATTTATATTGTCCTAAAAGTTTTTAAATCCAATTTTACCAATTGTTGAATTTTTAGTAAAACATATGAAAGGAATCTTTTGTCGTTTTCAGTACGAGATACTTTTTGACTTTTCTGAAAATAGTACGAGGAGAATGTTTTTTTTAACTTATACGGAATGAATGTATTTTTATGGTTTCATAACACCTTATTTTCATGAAGTTTACTCTAAAATATTTAATTATTATTTTCAAAAAAATCCTTTTCCTTTAAAATAGAATGGAATTTTTTGAAATTAAAATGATTTTTAAGAACAAAGGATATTTTTCTCAAGAAATATTTTCAAGTGTTTCATCAAAACATTTTTCCATAGAAGATGACATTATATAATATGAGTATATTTCAAGTATAAAATCTCTATTATTTACATGGTTTCACTTTTCTTATGATGAAATGATACCCATTTGTTTTTTATGGTTTATGTTATGATGGGATGATGTTTATGAAACCATTTTTTAGTCTTTGGGTTATGATGAATGATTTATGTTTATGATGTGGCACAAGTAATAATGATTTCATTATGATTTGGGTGGGACCTATATCTCCCTCCAATGCATTGGGTAAATATTTATATCTCATGAGATAGACATGGATGAAACGGTAAGTTAATCTGGTTCAGTGTTACAGGACTGGAACGAGGAGTGAACTCGATTCAAAAAGGGACTTTGTCCACTAAGATGGTCTTGGCAAAAATACCTTGGCTAATATAGAAATCATATCACATGCTTAATGTTTTTCCATAATTACAGGTTTTATTCCCATGCTATTTTATCATGATTGATGTTCCATTATGTTCTATGACTTACATACAACCATGTTTTATTTCATTGCTCAAGATTTTTATGTTTAAACATTGTGTTCATGTTTTTAAGTAAGAATGTATATGGTTTGTTTTATTTTCTACATTCTTACCCTTAATGGGAATTTTATCTCACCCTTTATATTTTTTCCCTAGGATACAAAGAATGATTTTAGGTAAGAAAAAAAGGGTAAGATCTTTATGATAGATGTTGAAGATCTTTCACCATGATTAGTAGATTATGTTCCATGTTTCCAAAGACACTAAACTATTACGGTCCTTTGGTGTCTGTTTTTGTTATGTATTAAGTATATCTCAAAAGTAATATAATGTCCATGTACGTCATGTTTGGGATCTCTATAATAAAACTATAAGTAGTCAACTCTATCCCTTTACCCAATGAATTGGAGAGATATATTTAGATCACCCATCATCATGATCTATATTGAGCTCACCTTTCATCATAATAAATATAAAAGACCAATAAAATAAAAATAACACATTAATGATTTCATTTTTCAACATTGAATTAGTAATTATTCTTTGGTATCATGATTTATCTAGAAAAATAAATGGATTCCTTGAAAATTACTTTGAATGATTCTTAATAAATCTAGGGAAAGTATAATGATCATATCATTACAACATTTTCATTGGGGATAAAAAGTAAGATGAAGGGGTCTTTAATGGGTTAATAGAAATACTATTAAAACATAATTATAATAAATCTCGAGGAAAATAAAATTTCAAATTTGAAAATCACTTTTAAAATAGGAAAACTCAAAAAACACAATAAAAATAAATTCATTTGAAAACAATATTGTAATGTTAAAAAATAATCAAGATAGAAAAAAAATCATGATGGTGGTAAAATGAGTTCCTGTAGTAAATGTTAAAAATAAGAATTCTTTTCAAACATTGGTTAGGTGAGAAAAAAGTGGATCATGTTAATGATTTTAGAAATTTATTTTTAAAAATATGTATAAGAATGTAAAATATTATATAATATAGCTCCATGAAATTATTCATATTTATAAAATATCATTCATGGTTTTTTAGAAAACATGGATAATGACGAGGAATATTCATGATCTAAAATATGATTAAAGATCTATATCACATATAAATAAATTTATTAGTGATTTATTAATAAAAAAATGGGGAAATGGAAACTCAAAACCTAAAAAAGATTTATAACTAGACGATTATATAATATCTGTTGTTCAAGAAAATATGATCATATAATATCTTCTAAAAGTTAATTTGAACATAGAAAATCATGAAATAAGATGAAATTATATCATATAAGACCTTACCATTTTGATAACTTTTGAATCATAAGGATGTGAAAGAAATTAAATCAAGTGAAACATTAAATACCATGAATATAAGAAGATTCATGAGATAACATTTAAAAGTTATCTATATACACCTCATAAAATATTATAATGAATAACATAAACATATGTTATGAAGAAGGAAAATTTATGATGAATAACTCTTATAAAGATCATAATAGTGAATTGAGAAATAATTAATAAAGAGATTGTGTGTGAAAAATTTAAATCCACAAAAATATGTGGAAATAAAACATAAATTAAAAAAACATAATTTCTCCCATAATATTTTTATATATAATAAATAAATACATAATATAACATATTGAAAGAAAATTGAGTTAAGAAACTTCTTACCACTTGGAAACATTAAATTCAAATCCCCTTGGATGAAATAATTTTAATTATAACATAAAATACCATAAATTATTAATTAATAATGATATAACATAGAAAAGGGGCCATTAAATAAAATATAAATAAAATAGGGTGCATCAAATTATTATATTCCTCAAATAAGAGAAATTGAAATTAAATACCATCAGTCATGTCCAAACATACATTTTATGTCTTTTAACAATTGTATAGTAAAATTATATCAATTATTTTATTTCTTAAGAATATTTTATAGTTTAAGATTTAATTTCTCATAAAGCATAATAGAAAAAGGTAATTAAAATTTATTATTTATAGAATTAATATTAAATAATAAATTCCATATTATATATTTAAATACTTTATATATACTAGATATGTGATGTAGTGATTAAAAGTAAATCACATCACTCTGTGGAGGTGTTAATTCACACAGACAACTGAACAAAATTATTGTTTTTAAATTGATAGAAAGGTAAAAGTATAAGTGATATATTTTATTTAATTAATGATAATCAAGTTAATAATATTTTATACATAAATTAACACCATAATTATTACCATCAATGAGATTCCTTGTTGGAAAACAAATTAAATTGGTTCATGAGGTTGTACTTAGCCATACACATGAATGATGGTTTCCATTCCCCTATAATGGAAAACAAGATGGATATAGGATATTAAATTTACATAAAAATATCTTAGTATATGGTAGTTGCTGATTTTATTATTTTATCTTGGTTTAAGAATATTTTAATGATATTGAATAAGAAATAATATAAAAACACTCAGTTAAGAATAATCTATCTTCTTCAGAAAACCACATTAGGTTGATAACTGAAGCCAGACTAGGATGGTTTTATGATCAATATAAGACCTCTATAACATCTTTAGGGATGTAATTAAGGTTTTTCATAATGTATTGGATGAAAGAAATTATCATTATATATGGAGAGGTGAGGAGAGAGGGTGTCGTTTTATAATTGGGGGAGATGAAACACTTGGATTTTTAAAAAGTACTAAAAAATATTAATATAGTACTCAATAAAATTAGCACAAACATTGACCATAACCAAATATTAGATGTGATATGGTATAAATAAGGGCATTTAATATGGTCAATACATATTTTAATTCATTTTTTCCATTATCTCTTTAGTTTAATCCATGGGTAAACCAGTTTTAACATCAATCATCGAAATATATTTTTAGTGTTTTTACTATTAATTATTCCCATTTTTTTTATCTTATTAAATAATATTAAATACATAGATTAAAAATATGGAATCAATTTTTTCAAATTAAATTTATATATTTTAAGTATTTTTAATTAATATTTACCCACAAAATGTGATGAAAAAAGCATTTCATAAAAAAATATTTTTAGGTGTATAAATATTTTTATACCAAAATTCTTGTATAATATTGATTAATATATAATTTATTAGATTATTTTTAATCAAATATAACTAATAAATTTATTAAAATATTCCAAAATATAAATTTTCATTGAAAATAATTGTAAAAAAGATAGTAGTAAAAAAATCCTAAATTTTCAATATTAATTGAAATGTATTTTTTTTTATAAAATTAAAAAACATTTATCCAAAAATAATTTTTGAAATATGATTTAATAAATTATATCATTTTTTTCGTATAAAATATCTAGGAATTCTATAAATTAATTATAACAATTTATCAAAAAATTAAATCAAAATATATTATGAAGAAAATGTTTTTTTGAAGTATTAAATGACTTTACTAAAAACTGAGTGATTATTTATTAGGAATTTATCAATAAATTTTTTAATTAGGAACTTTATATATATATATATATTTTATAATTGGGTTAATTCTATTCATTCCTCCAAATTCAATGGCCGGGTCATGACGATCATATTTTAAAAATAATATTTCATGTTGCATTTATGATCAGTGTTTCATGTAAAATATAATATCAAATATAATCATCATTTAAAAATATCAGGGTGTTACGTTATACCCCATTAATAAATTTAATGCTTTAAATTTCATCTTTATATTGGTAATTGAGGGTTTAACATTTGAAATTAAATTTATTGAAAACCGACATCATAAAAAAGGTTAATAAAACATACTTTTGAAATTTATAAATGGGGAATACATAGGTCATCTGGATTAAAAAATATATAGTTTTAAAAAATTTGAAAACATGAGTGGGTTATGAAAATATAGTCATGTTGGAAAAAAGTAATTTCCAATTATTGATGGATAGTTATATAAAATATAAATCATAAGAAAGTGAATAATCATTAGAAAGTCGATGTAAAAAACCAAAAATCATTAAGGGTTTAAAAGAACATCTGTTCATCATAAATGAGCAGAATAGAAATAATCTATTGTTTCAAGGTCATTTTACAATAATTGAAATTTTTTTAACCATCTTTGTTAGGGAGAAATTATATATCCTTACATGAAAAGTAGAATTTCATTGTTTAATCTAGTTCCACCTCAATCTCATCATTTACTCCAAATGATGAGTATTTAAGATGAAATTTTCATGCACATGTCACTAAAATCAACTTCTAATGGATCATGTAATCTATAAATGAATAATAATCCATTCAAAGTTTTATTATATATTAACCAAACTTGAAATAGTTAACACAAATAAGATAATATCTAAAACTTATAAAACTTCATATAGAGTAATAATAAATTTAAGTTTAAAATTTTCATAAAAACAAAAAAGATACATCATAGTTTATTCTATAAATAAATGCCCCTATATCCCAAATACCCTCAATAACCCAAACAATATTTTTTACCTTAATGTTTATCTCACTACTTTCATATTACCTCTCTAAAAATTTATAATAATTTTTCTCAAATAATCCTTTATATTAATCCTAAGGGATACATATACCTCATCCTAATAAATCATCTATAATGATATCATTAATGAATTTAAAATACCATTACATAAAAACTAAAAATGGGATTTTATTCTATTGATATTATGATAAATCTTAAACTTATAAACCCATGATAATATACATAAGTATTTAGTATACCTCACATGAATAAATATCAATCTCTAATGTTATCTAAACCACCCACTAAAAATAATTATAACACCCCAAAACCATACTCCTTGATTGGGTCAAAAGTATAATCTTTATATTTATGTCTTTGATACTGATAAACATGGTCATTTTTTGATTCTTCAAACCATATAACATCCAATAAAAATAATTGATTACTAACATACATAAGGACCTTTAGGTTTTACAGTTTAGATAATTTGGGAAATCTCTTACATCCCAAAATTGATATATAAATAAATAGTTCATAAATAATCAAATAATCTCTAAATACGTTCATCACAAATAGTAACCATCTTATAAAAAACATACATAAAAAAATTCTTCACAAATTATGGAAAATGAATCATAATAACGATGATTAATAATTATTAGTAATGGTAATCATAATCATTATCAAATAAATTTCAATAGTGAGCATAATATGATTATAAGGGTAAGATAATATAATAAAATTCCATGAGTATAACATAATATAATTAATACCCATCAAATCCTGGATCATAAAATATTATACATGGACTAATGATTTAATATAAGACAATTATTATATATATCAACAATCGATAGATATGAGAAAATAATAATTTAGTGAAATATCGTATAGAACATGATATAATCCTAGACAAAGAAATCTTGGTAACATGGAACATAATTTTTATATCACTCTTACAAATAAAATAATATCCTCTGTAAATTCCAAAAATATCATATGAGAAACCTATAACATGTTAATTCAATCACTTTAAATAATTCATTAGAGATCTATATTCGGCTCAACCATCATTACGAAAAATATAGGGTTTACTGGTCAACATAAACAATATACAAGAACCATAACATAAATGTAACAATTTAAAGATTTCATTTTTCTCCAAATAAATAATGACTGTTCTTTTATAGATTGATTTACCTAGCAAAAAGAATCATGTTCCAGGAAATTATATTTTAATGAATAATAATCCATATAGATAATTTATAATGGTGGTATCATTACAACATATCATCTCTATACCATAAGTAACATTAATGGTTATTGTTGATGATGAATAAAAATATCGTTAAAACATCATCCAAAAAATTCTTGGGGAAAATACACTATCTAAATTGAAAATAACTATTAAAAACTAAAAATTATCAAAATATTCAGTAAATAAATTTTATTTAAAATAAATATAGAAAATTATAAAGTAATTATGAAATAAAATAATGGTCATGACGGTAGGAAGAATCATTAATGTCAGAAACATAAAAAATTAACATTCTTTTTAAACTTTTTTAATGAAACCTGAATGTAACCCTTGTGAAAATATTTTATAAAAAATTTTCAATGAAGGTCAATGATTCAAAAAATTAAATTTATAAAATAATTTATTTTTTTGAAATTATATTCTTCAAATAATTTTAAAACACATAGATTTGGATACTAAATATTCTACGTCTAAAATAAGATACAAGATTTGTATAACTTAGAAACAAATTTATTACTATTTTTTAATCAATAATGTTTGAATTAGAAACAAATAATTCAAACAAAATTAATAACCATGGTATAAGAAAATATATTTCGTTTATTAAATATGGTCATATGATCCCTCCCAAAAGAAACATGGGACACATACAATCTTGAAATATGATAGGACTATATTATAAAAATCCATATTGTTTTTGAAACATTTGAATATAAATATCATAAAATAAATGAACTTAAAGGAAAAATTAAAAAAAAATGAATAGAAGGGGATCTAGGATACAACATTTAAATGGGATTTATATACACCTCACAATATAATATTAGCATATAACATAAACTTATCATCCAAAGATGAAAATTCTTGAGACAAAAAACCCTTACAAAGATCACATCATTTAATTGTGAATAAATCAATTGGAAGAATATGTGTAAATAAAATAAATAAAAAAAGATGAAAAACCATACTTAAAAATAATTGTTATTTCACACATAATATTGACATAATATAATCATTAAAGAGGTTATATAACCAAATGAAATGAAATTTTCTTAAGAAACCACATACCACATTACAATATTCAAGAAACCTAACCTTTGTTGAAATAATTGAAATTTTAACATCAAATTACAAGAAATATAATGTATTCATTATATAAAATAATAAATGGGAATTATATACACAATATAAAATAAATTAGGAGCATAATATTAAAATATGACTCAATGAAGTGAAATTGAGTTGAAATCCCTTACCTCAAGTCTGAACTCGCTATGTATGTCCTTTAAAATATGTATAATAAACATATATCAATTATATTCTTTTTGGTTGGTCTAAGGATGTACAATTTATAATTTTAAAATAATGTCAGTATGATAAAAGTGGTCAAAGAGGTCATTGTTACATCATATCTAGAATAATAATCATGACATGATTATAATTTTTATACATTAATTGTAATTTCAAAACCAACCATGATATATCGTTATGAAAAATTAGTTACATTACAATCATGGAGATGGTAGGTTGTACATATGCATGAGTAATGTTTTCATTTATCAAAGAGCACGAGGAAAATAAGTTAAGTATAATTTTATATTAAAATAATCATGATTATATAATAAACATCATATTTTATATTTTAATAGTTTATATATACCATTAATGTGATGTGAAAATAAAATAAAATCATGTGGCTTCATGGAGGTGGTAATCCACACGTACTCCAAAATGGAATTATCATTTTTCATTGGTTTAAAAGGTAATAAAATAGATGAAATATCATCTTTCAAGAATTATTAATATATATTTATGATCATATAAATACATTAAATCTATCATTATAACAATTCTTGGGAGGTAGTGATGGAAAAAATTAAATCGGCTCATGAGGTGGTAGTCCATCATACACACAAATGATGATTTCACTCCTAATTTGATAGAAGACAATATGGATATAGTTTATTACATTAACAAAAGAATATAGTATTAAATTTAATATAATTATTTTATTATTTGAGCATGTTTTAATAAAATTTTAAGGTGTGAAATGATGAAATCATACAAAAACAATTTGTTAAGTAATATAACTCTTATTTTAGAAAACTCTTTTTGATTATACATAAACCCTAAAATTAAGGTTCTATAATCACACTAAGGGATCTAATATTATTGGAATAATATTATTAATTGATTTGAGAATGTATTGGTAGGGATAAAATACTCTTAAGGTGTGGATAAGAGAGGAGAGCGGGTGTCCTTTTATAACTAGGTGAGATAACACACATGGAATGGAGCAACCCTGATTTTAGTAACTCAATGTTGGTATATATTTTATTACATTATCATCAGATACATGGAATAACATAACAAAGGAATTAATATATTAGTAGTATTGGTAAACTATATACATACATGTTTCCAAAATTTCATTTGAAAACACAATTTAAAACATTTTTTTCAATTCATGAGAACTACATTATTCCCTATACCATAGTACACATCATGTAATACTAAGGAAAGAAAACAAGAAAAGGGTGATCTAAAATTCTAATTAGAGGTTATGTATATTGGAAGCTATCATGAATCAATAAAGAATAATATATATGGAAATATAAATAGTATAAAAAACATTCTATTAAATCAATAACATAGACATTCACACATTCATTCATTATATATTTTTATATATAAAATATAGATAAGTATGAAACATTATTTGGGAGGGATAAAATGATTATGTACCAAGGAATCCTCCATAATTATGACAGTACAATCAGTTTATAGAGATCCTATACTAAAAATAGGGAATGGGATCTATAAGGTCCCCCTTTCCCACAAACGCTTTCGCAACGAAGTTATATTCCCTCCAAGTATTGTTAATATTAATATTGGGATTGGTGTTCATCCTACACCTCATGATGAAATAAAAGATCTCACCAAGAGTATTTCCCTTAATTCACAATAACCCGACCAGAAATTTAGAATCTAATTCCACCTATATAATGTTATAATTATAAAGTCTGCACAACCTGAGTCCCATGTCCATCCCCTTGCTTCCACTCCTATGGAGTTACCCTAACCATAAAAAAACTAAATCCAAAAATAATAGAGCCTCTATTTTCATGAACCATACCTCCTCCTCTCATTTCACCAAGAAACAATGAACCATCAACATTATGTTTAATCCCAGACATCGGAGGTCTCCAGGAAACCCACCTCCCCTCATTGTTCATTTCTAACTACCTAGTAGCAATGAATGATTTTGGAATAATTTAGAAACTAAAGTTTCAACACCCCTCACTTCTAGAAACTTTCCAACTCCACTATAAGGTATTTAAAATATACCTAAATCCCGATCTCTACATGTACAAAGCATTTCCTATATATCGAATAATCTATTTAATTCTTGAACAATGTGTCGTATCATCAAATATCTATATTGGATAATGAATAAAGATTTATTAATATTTTAATAGATAAAAAATAAATTTCCATTTAGAAAACCATATATATAAATGATACATTGGTTGATAAATAAACATATCCATGATAAGAATATGGATATTTAGGCAAAATTAAATTTCAAATGATCA
The DNA here is from genome assembly GCA_963277665.1 of Viscum album. Classification (NCBI taxonomy): domain Eukaryota; kingdom Viridiplantae; phylum Streptophyta; class Magnoliopsida; order Santalales; family Viscaceae; genus Viscum; species Viscum album. The sequence goes on from OY728145.1 coordinate 1,705,992,435, forward strand.
GGAGTAAGAGATTATTTCAGGGGAAATTTAATGACTACATAAATGAACAAAAAAGGTGAATGTAAACACATTCCTTATTCAAAATGATCATAAAAAATACATAGAAAAAATAAATATATTATCAATACAACGTATACCCATTTGAGTAAGAAATAATGGTTGTTGATGTCGATGAATAGACATACCATAATAATATCATTAAAGCATTCTTGAGGAAAATTTCCTTTTCATTTAAAAAATAAAATTTTAAAACTAAATGTTTATAAAACATTTTAAAAATAAATATATTTGAAAATAATATTTTATACACATGATGTATTTTTTAAAACATTTAGGTTCCGTGATAGTAAGAAATCCTATAAATGATGAGTACATTAAAACATTGCTTCCTTTAACTTTTTTTTATAAAATCTAAACATGAATTATTTTAAAAGAAAAATAAATATTCCTTTCAAATAAATTTTTTAAAATTAAAATTGGGTAAAAATTTCTTTAATAAATGATTTGGAAAATATTTAAAATATTTTTGAAATAATTATTGATTTTTTAGAAAACATAGTTTTGGAAGAACATGGATTTCTGACTAAAGAGATAAATGAAGTTAGATTTTATTAAAACATTTTCTTAAAAATCTGAAAACCCCATAAGATAAAAAATGGAACTATTACATGAAAGTATAATTATAAATAGTTGAGAATAAAATTAAATTGTTTTATTAGGAAATTATCTAGTAAATTATTTCAATTTAAATTCATGTATAAATATTCTCAATTAGAATAAGATTATGAAATTAACTCTTACCATTTACATAACATTAAACTGAGGACTAATCATTGAATAAATTATTTGTATCAATTTAAAATCCAAATTACATAGGTGTAAATAAAGAAAAAAATATTATAAAAATTCATTTAACAGATAATCATAGAATATCAAATTCAATGAAGAAAGAATACAAAACAATAAAAATAATTTGATTTATAAAATTCATTACCACATGGTAAATATTATATAAAATACCTTTTTATGTAGTAATTAAAATAGAAAATAAAAATACCATGAAGTTTAATTTAATTATGATATTACATGGAAAATTTTATTTCATGAACCATATAAAAACAATTCGGTGCATAACATTACAATATGCATCAATGAACAGAAATTGAGATGAAGTCCATTAGAAAGATCATATCATTTAAGTAGAGATTAATAAATGAATTTATTATGTGTATAAAATTAGAATCCACATAAAAAAATTGTAAGTAAAACATAAAATAATCAATTTTAATTAAACACATAATCTTATCATGACATAATCAATGAATTTGAATTTTAACTTAATTAATGGAAAATATGTTAAGAAATCCATTACTAGACACCAGCTTTTAGTTGAAAACTATTTAACCTCCTTTATAGTGTTTTTAAACATGTTATTAACTTAAAATATAAGCATAATAAAATCTATAATATCATATATGGCCTTTTTATAACATATTATCACCCTTTCATTAATAATATTTCATTATTTTCATTGGTTTTGGTTTTAATTACTGTGTTTCATCATTCATTATTTGTAATAAAAGCTATGGTCTAAGTAAATATTATATAGATTCATCATCTACATAATAATAATTAAATAATTATAATATTTATAAATAAATTATTATTTTAAGACCAATAATTACATGTCACTTTGAGAAATGGAGTAAATTATGATCATAAATACGACAGGCAGTACGTACACATGGGTAACATTTCCATTTTTTAACGATCATTATGGAAAGGTGCTAAGATATATATTATAATTAAATAATTAAGATAATACCAAAAATACCATATTATATCATTAAATATTCTAATATATATCATATATGTGGTAAACTGATGAAAAAGGAGTGACATCGCTTTATGACGACGGTAGTACACATATACATGAATGATGTTATCATCATTAAATGAGTGAAAATTTAGGAAAGAAGAATCACATCACTTCGTGAGGCGGTTGTCCACTATACACTTGAGAAACATTATCATATCCTTTACAGAATGGAATGTAAAATGGTATATATGGTATAAGGACTTAAGAAGTATAATTAAATTATAAATATCATATTTATACTCTATATCTATCATCATACCCAACCATGAAAGGTGGTAATAGAAAAATGAAATACATTGGTTTGTGAGGTAGTTGTCCATCGTATACTCAAATAATGATTTCATAACACATTTCTTGGAAGTGGGGACAGTTTTCGGTCATGATGATGTCATAAAAAAATATAAGTTTATTTAATATATATTTTTTATTATATATTTATCTTATAATAATAATTTAATGAGGTAGAGGAATAAATTAAATAAAAATGATCCTTGAAGAACGTTTCCTCTTCTTCTAGTAACCTCATGATTTTACTAAATTTGTACTCGGTTGGATTTCTACAAAAGATAGTTTATCTATTATGAGAGGAGGGGATTTTTTTTAATTTATCTCAGTAGGTATTATATTAACCAAAAGGGTTTTAATGTGTTAATTGTATAAGAGATTAAGTGTCCATTTATAAGTGAGGCGATTGAAACACATGTATGTTTTGATGAAAATAGGTTTACCTAGATATTTCAAATGAAAAAAGGATCATAAATGGTTTATTAGTGAGAATAGGAAATTATAGGGAATAAATATGGCCATAAAATATATTTTTTACTAGTCTTAATCTATTTTTTAACTATATTACTAGTTTAACCCTTTGTAAATCCATTTTTACCTTAACTATGGTAAATATTTTTTTACTAGTTTCACTACTAATCTTGGTAAAAATTATGTTGAACATGTTAAGAAATTAAAATTATTTTCATTACTAATATGGAATACATTTTTAATAATTCCATTAACAGAAATAGAATATTTTAATTTAAAATTAATCTCACAGATATGACGAGAAAGCACATTTTGAAAGAGAAAATGTTCAAAATAATACACTATTTTTATTTCAAAATTCAATAATAAATTAATTAAATAAAAAAATTTTATTAATATATATATAATTGAAATAATATTACATAGAAAAAAATTAAAAATATAATTTAACTATATAATTAATTTAAACAAAAGGCGGGTTTCAATTAAAATTCTATTTTTTAATATTTCTCAAAAATTGAAATATTTTAGAAAAATATCAAAAATTCACAGTAAGGTAATTTTGATACTATTATTTAAAAATTTCATTTTATTTTTTCATATATATTTTATACATTTAGTAAAAATTACTTTTAAATTATGTGCGCAATGGGTGACTAAACTGACTTTTATAAAATGTACGGTTTTTAAATAACATTTATTTTTCTATTAAATAAATGTAATTTTATTTCTAATCAATATATAATAATAATTTTCATAATTTAATTATTACTATTCAATCCCACCAATTCATGCGCTAGGTTATAATATTATATTATATTACAAATCATTTAGACTTATTTGTGGCATCTTCTGTAATCTATTGAAGAGATTAAATTTAATAAAAAAATATATCAAGGGTTGTTTAAGTTTGGTGTTTCATGTGACATATGATATTTAATATAAATTACTTATTTTATATTTTTAGTTAATTAAATTTCCCCATATTAAATAACTTGTTTCCTCACAACTTAAACATGATCTTAGAAATCATGGGGTTGATATTTAAAAATTATACTGTTAATAACAACACATATCTATATATATAGTAATCTTAGGTTTTTCCGGCTACCACATGTCAAGCTAACAAGACTCCACATCAGTTTTTTAATACGTGTCCTCCTACTGATTACCCACGTAGCCCCTCTTCGCGCTACCTCTTCTTTTTTGTGCTACCTTATCCTGCTCCCGCTTTCGTTCTCCAGGGTCACGACCTAGATTTTCCACGACCCCCACCTATATCATCCCCCATCTCCCGATCAACCCACACTCTGCAATACTCTTTCTTCGACCTCCGGCTTCTCCTCATTTGATATGAAGTTTATGCATTTTCATTATTCTAGTTGCAGTCGGGATTGACATATTTGTGACCTAGAGTTCCCCCAAATTCCCAACACCTGCATCACTCTCCTCTCGATTTCCCTCAATTCTATCCTGGTCATAAGTCTTCTTCCTCCAAATTTGTTTTTTTAAGAATACATCTACATATTATCTTCGGCTCACAAATCTGTTTATGCGTGCCAACGCTACGTAAGATTATTCGACGCCCAAAAAACCCCTACCTTTGATCCCTCCACAGCACCCCTCTCCCACGTGCTATCCTATTTATTCTCAGTTTTAATTCCCTCCACTAACGGCTTCCATACTCTCAACCTAGGTTTACGTCCACCAACATTGGCTCCCTCTCCGTCGACAATTTTTTCAGTCTCATCTCGCTGCACCTCTTCTAGCTCCAACTCCACCTGCTCCACCTCAACCTGCTCCGCCGACCATTGGTTCACCTATATATTATCCGTCTCAACTGTGTGAAATTTCTCTCCACTTTTTATGTTTCTTATTTCATTATATTCATATGAACATTATTACAAATCCATTGCATACATTTTTGTTGGGATAAATTATCAGTGGAATCTGAACCATCAAAGCATTCATAGTATCCAGGTTCAATGCGGACCACTTTGGATTCCTCATTCATTTCATGATTGAAATTAGTAGGCACATGTTGTTTTTATGCTGCTAATTTTTTGGAATTTATTTATAATCTTGAGCCATTATCTCGTGGTGATGTAGCTGTGAGCTCATATTGATTGTCATTTTGAAGTTCAACTTGGAAGACTCTTGCCTTTTCCAGTGCCTCATCTTCTAGAGGCTTAGCATTGGTATGAACAGGTTCGTTCTCCACATGTTCATATTCTTATAATGAATAAGACCAATCACCCCTTATAATGCTTAATGTTGCAAATAGTCATCCAATGCTAATCTATGCCATATGCTTCAGTATCTGTATCATTCCAATTTCTTTCAATGATACGTTGCAACCTGCAATACACATTTATCTCTTCAAACTCTTGGTCTTTCAATCTTCAATCTTTTACTGATATTATTTATTAATGCGTACTGAATTTTTTGATTTTTTTGTTCTTTGATGTAAAATTACTCGGTTTTTTATCTTTTTGTGGTTTTCAATGTGTGGGTTATATTTATTTTGAGAGATGTGTTCACATCGAATATCCTATTTTCTTAGGGTAAAGTGTTGGTTTATATGAAGCTGGTACTTAGAGATTCCACTAGGACTATCACTTCATTCTATGAATTCTCATTAAATCATCATGATTGTTTATTTTATTGAGAATTTATCTGGTATAAACCTATATTTTATTTGTTCCTATTTTATTTTATAAATGCATAATGGATTTTATGATTTGTTTTTTCTTAGTTGTCAACTAAATGGGATTTCATCCTTCATCAGGATTTTGTTGTTTGGATTCATTTTAATTGTAACATTGTGATGTCATCTTCTATTTGGGTTGATCAAAATTTCAACATGACATGGTATTTCTATTTGCAGTTTACCCAACCATATTTTTTCACACATCCAATATTCTCTTCATTGTTATTGATGAGGGGGATTATCTTCTTTGAGAGGACATTCAAATTGGTTCTCTAACTATGTTTCTATAACACACAAGGTTTGTTTAATTTCTGATATTGATTCTAAATGTCATGTTTTTGACTTGGAGGGATAATTTCCCCTAGAAGTGGATTTTATGTCTTTTATGCCAGATAGTGTTTTTCCTGATAGTAACATGCGTGGAATAATAACCTGCAAATAAATGTTCTTTTGCAGGTTGTAATTGTACATTAATGTTTTGATAATACCAAAGTTGTGAAAGTATCTTTATTTTATGTCATTTGTTTAGGTCTCATATGTTCTCCCAATGCACCTTGTCATTAATTTCTTCGTGCTTCACTATTCCAGGGAGCTGCGTTGGTAAAAAACTTTCCTGGAATTAATAGAGAGGTGTCACTACAATTTCATTCTCAAATTAAAAGGTTTGGTATCTTTTCGGTGATCTACGCTATATGATTTAGTATCTATATCATTCCAATTTCTGTCAATGATATGTTACAACCTGCAATACAAATATATCTCTATAAACTATTGATATTTCAATCTTCAATCTGTTCCTGATATCTATATCTATATATATACTAATATTAGGTATTCTCCACTGCCACATGTCCAACTATCAAGCCTCCACATCGTTTATTCATTATGTGTCCTCCAAACAGCAGCCCACATTGCCCCTCCTCAAGCTACCTCTTCTCCTCCACAATTCCCTATCCCGTTCCCACTTTCATTCTCCGGGGTCGCGACCTAGAATTCCCATGACCCCCACCTCTGTCATCCTCCAACTCCAGATCAAGCCACAATCTGCAGCCCTCCTTCTTCGACCCTCGCCTTTGTCATCCTCCAACCCCCTCGCGCTACCTTATTTCCTCCCTCCAGTTTAGGGTTATCTTCATTCTTTGATGATCTTTGACACTGAATCCAGATTCCTCTATAATCGTTCTTCCATCAACGAGCTTCCCTAGGGTTCCCTCTCCCCTCTCTGATTCCCCTCTCCCGCCCCTTCCCGATTATCCCCTCCATCCCACACCTCTCTAGCTCACGATTTTCATCACCTATTACACTTCCAGGTAGATTACATCTCCTCAAAGTTCTCATAAGTGAAAAATATCCAATTCTGTCTACATTGTCAACTATTTACAGCTTCGGTTTTCGAATCCCAGCTCCACTCCTCCTTTGACTTCATACGTTTTTCATTGTTCCAAACCCTTACCTATACAATGACGTCTCAAGAAAAAACCCAGTACCTGCTTGATGTCCGGCTGCTTCTCATCTAAATCCACATCCTCTGGCTCCTCCATGTCCGTCTCCTCCACATTCGGGTCCCCCACATATGACTCCTTCAACTCTAGAACCTCCGCCCTAGGCTCCTTCTCCTTGTGAGGGATTTACATCTGAAGGCCAGTGTCAAGCTCTGATTTTCTACTCCGAACGATTCCCTTCAATATTCATCCATTTCAAACGATTTCAAGCCATTCCTTTGACACAACTACAGTTCATGATTTGCATCACCTATATCTAAGGTAATTGTGATTTTACACTGTCATAACCTGCATATTCCATTTTTAATCATAATTTTACCTTTGTGATTTATTATTGACACTTGAGATGGTTCAGTTTTATTGTTCTACATCGCCTGAAAGGGTTATTCTTTGATGTAGTGGGGTATGAATTTGGTAAAGCCTGCTCCAAAAATGGATAAATTGGTGAATTGATGTAGACTACATTTTACCCTAGTGGTTTCTCTAGATACATTATAATGATGAAAACAAATGAAGGTGTTGGGTTTTGATGATTTCAAAATTCATAATACCTATATGAACACTATATCATGAGATTTTCACTTTTTATACATTGGATTACAATGATAATTCACCTTTACTTCTCTTACTTACAACTGTACAACATATTAAATTATACTGTGAATGCATGTATTTTTATTGGAACAGCTTCATCTCGTGATTTGTGTCACCTGTATCTAAGGTGATTGTGCTTTTACACTTTCGTAACCTGCACATGAAGTTTTTAATCATCATTTTACCTTTATGATTTATTATTGACACATGATATGGTTCAATTTTATTGTTCTACATCACCTGAAAGGGTTATTATTTGATGTAGTGGGGTATGAATTTGGCAAAGCTTGCTTGGAAATGGGATAGATGGGTGAATTGATGTAGACTAAATTTTAGCCTGATTGTTTCTATAGAAACATTATGATGCTAAAAACAATTGCAGGTGTTGCGTTTTGAAGATTTAAAAATTTATAATATATATATGTACACTATATCTAGAGATTTTCACTTTTTAGACATTCGATTACTATGAAAATGAACCTTTACTTCTTTTAGTTACAACTATACAACATATTAAATTATACTATGAATGCGTGTATTTTCATTGGAACATAATGTTCTATTAATGATTTTAAATTCATGGTAACATTGATTTCATTTATAGCTTATGTTATATTTATATTTCTATCTATTTTTTTGTTATAAAAGTATGGAAGTATTTCTAACCATGCTTCTGTTCTCTCTGGGATTCAAAACACACGTGTCGTATCCCATGGTGGAGGTGTTTATGTTCCGCTGGAATGGTGAGTTTGTTGTTTTTATATATTCAATTTTTTTAATAGGTTAATAATTATTTTCCTCATATGTTCATATTTTTTCTATCAGGTCTATTTTTTTCCATTTAGGCTCGTATTTTTTTGATCTTACAGTATACTATTTTTTTAAAAATTTCAGAGTACTTTTTTATAATTGATTCCAATTTAATATGAAGGTTCATATTTTTTCCATCAGCATTTGTCCGTTTCAATAAATTTAATGCCATTATTTTCCTTGGACATAGCTTCGGCCCGCGATTTTTGTCACATGTATCTAAGGTAACCGTGCTTTTACACTGTCCGAATCTGCATATATAGTTTTTAAACATCATTTTCCCCTTTTGTTTCATTATTGAAACATGTTATGGTTTGGTTTTATTAACCTACATTGCCTGAAATGATTACTCTTAGATGTATTGGGGCATGAATTTGACAAAGGTTGCTTTGAAAAGGTATAGAAAGGTAAATTAATGTAGACTATTTTAGCCTGGTGGTTTCTCTAGATACATTATGATGCTGAAAATAGGTGCAAGTGTTGGGGTTTAAAGCTTTTAAAATGCACAATATCTCCTATAGATTGTATGTGCCCTTGATTACTGATTTGTATTAAAGTATTTCATTACATGAATACTGTAATTTCTATCTACCATTACAAATTATATTATACTTTATATTCTCGATAGTTTTTAGCTTCTATTATTTTTTCCAATCAAATGATTTATACCTTCTGTTATCCTATGATTATAGTTCAATGATTATCGTCAGTATTTTTGTTTTCATGTGAATAAAAACCATCAGTTTATTTGGTTTCTTTTTCTTTCAGGAGATAAGAGATGACCATGGTCTACTATTTTGGCCTGAAAGCTGCTCGTGATTTGGTAGGCTTCTGAAACATTATTTTCCGGTGAATAAGAACCATCAGTTAATAGGTTCATATTTTTTATAATTTGTTCACAATGTTTTTTTCAGAAAGGTACATCTTTTATTCCATACAGGTACGTAGATTCTGTTAATGATTACTATTAGGAGTATGTACAATGTTTCTAGAGCCAATGAAGATTTCTTCTTTTCTGTGCGTACGTGTTTCACATCATCTCCCTTCTTTGAATCTTTATTTCTAAACCCTGTAAAGTGGCAGGCCATGAGAACATGCCAGTGTACTGAAGAAGAAGATTATGGCTGGGAAGGTGTGAGCCTGGAGCAGTCCATGAATGACTTCAATATTTATTTAGGTTTGGAATTTTTTTGTTCTTCATTTTTCCTTCATTTTTCCTGCATTTTTTCTACATTTTTGCTTCATTTTAAGGTTCTGAATAATTTTTTCTGCATCTTTTTGGAAGGGGAGGGGAGGGTGGGGGAGGGGAGTGGGGAGGGGGCTGCTGGGGGAAAATATTGGGCAAGGGGTAGGTGAGGGGAGGGGCAGGGGCTGGGCATGTTGGAGGGGTGGGGAGGGGAGGGGAGGGTTATGGCAGGGGGAGGGGGCTGCTGGGGGAAAATGTTGGGCAGGGGTGGAGGGGAGGGGAGGGGAGGGGTTGGGGGCTGGCCAGGTTGGAGGGGTGGGGAGGGGAGGATGAGGCCAGGGGGGAGGGGGCTGCTGGGGGAAGAGGTTGGGTAGGGGGAGGGGAGGGGGTGGGGTAGGGCTGGGTTATGGCAGGGGGAGGGGGATACAGGGGGAAAAGGTTGGGTAGGGGGGGAGGGGAGGGTAGGGGAGGATGAGGCCAGGGGGAGGGAGATGCTGGGTGAATAGGTTGGGCATGGGGGAGGGGAGGGGAGGGGCAGGGCTGGGTTATGGCAGGGGGAGGGGATCAATGACCATCTATTGATATTGATTTTATCACTTTGAAATTTTTTTCTATATCTTGACATATTTGTGAATTAATCTCCCACATAATGGAAAAATATGTGATGATTTTAAATATTTGTTTTACATACAAACTGTTTCTTTTTCATGTGGTGGTAATGTTTTTAATTTATCACCAAAGAAGTTTTTTTCGAAGGTGTGTGGGGGAGCTTTAGGTAAGTGTTTCCATACATACTATTTCATTTATGATATGAGTGTTTTACATTCATGGTGTTTTACATTCACTGTGTTTTATACTATTTTAAAAAAATATATGTTTCCATATCCATTATGTTAAAATCTGAATCTATCGATTTGGTACTAAACATCTCATCAACATGTGAGTGAACATGTAACACCCATGTCTTATGGTATTTCACTATTTTATTATGTATTTCTTTTATTATAAGCAGGTTAATAGGTTCATATTTTTTTCTTATTTGTTCACAATGTTTTTTTCAAACAAGTCCATCTTTTATTCCATACAGGTACGTAGATTATGTTAATGATTACTATCATGAGTATGTACAAAGTTTCTAGAGCCAATGAAGATTTCTTCTTTTCTATGCGTATGTGTTTCCCATCATCTCTCCTATTTAAAACTTCTTTGCCAAACCCTGTAAAGTGGTAGGCCATGAGAAAATGGCAGTGTACTAAAGAAGAATAGTATGGCTGGGAAGGTGTGAGCCTGGAGCAGTCCATGAATGACTTCAAGATTTTTTTATGTTCTACATTTTTTTGTTCTTCATTTTTCCTTCATTTTCTTGAATTTTTGCTTCATTTTTAGGTTCTACATCATTTTTTCTAAATATTTTGGTCTGGGGGGAGGGGATGGTAGGGGAAGGGAGTGGGGAGGGGGCTTTTGGGGGAAAAGATTGGGTAGGGGGGAGGGAAGGGGAAGGGGCTGGGCAGGTTGGAGGGGTTGGGAGGGGAGGGGAGGGTTATGGAAGGGGGGAAGGGATACTGGGGGAAAAGGTTGGGAAGGGGGGAGGGGAGGGGAGGGGTAGGGGTCTGGGCAGGTTGGAGGGGAGGGGGTGCTGGGGGAAGAGGTTGGGTAGGGGGGAGGGGAGGGGAGGGGAGGGGAGGGGAGGGGAGGGGAGTGGAGGATGAGGCCAGGGGGAAGGAGGCTGCTGGGGGAAGAGGTTGGGCAGGTGGGGAGGGGACGGGAGGGGCAGGGCTAGGTTATGGCAGGGGGGAGGGGCTGCTGAGGGAAAAGGTTGGGCAGGGGGGGAGGGGAGGGGTAGGGGGCTGGGCAGGTTGGATATTTCATTCATGTCCATTTCTCGGTGACATTAATACTTATGCTGCATATTTAGGTATTTTGATGCTGTATACTTATGTTGTATATATTCTTATGTTGTATTCTTGTGTTCCATATTCAGGTACTCTTATGATGTGTTAGAAAAGGAAGATTCCAACCAATCTTATATTGGTGACGCAAAGATGAAATGCATTGGGAACATCTTCTACTTGTTGGAAAATTACTCCATGTCTAAACATCACAACATCTCTACCTGTGGATGCCAATTTTTTTTTGTATTATAATGATTCCTCGACACATCTCATATTTTTTAGTAGATAAACTATTCCTTAAGTAACTTCTCTTCAAATTTGTCTTTCATAGTATGCAATATTTTTTTTCTAAATGCAATTTATATTGAAGTTAGGTTTCCACCCTTGACTATTTCAAAGTGTTTCACATTACAATTGATGTATCTTAATTTGACATTTTATATTGATGTATTCTTAATAGATTCACTTATAATTCCAAATTATTCACCACTTATTTGTCATTAAAATACATTAAACGTTGTTGTTTCTTCACAACTATTACAAATAGTACTCTTAAGAAGACAGATAATAAACTATTATATTTCATAAATAGTAATCTATAGTTAATAATAAGAATTATTCTATAGTGTCGTGCATCACACGGGTGGAGTACTAGTTAAAATAATTAATAAAATATCCACTTAATAATATAAAAATGTAATAAAAAAGTGTCACATAGAATTAAACATAAATCAGTTTCTATTTAGAAGAACATTTGTTGAATGTGATGATTAGACATGATAGAAGATCATAAAAAACTATTGATAATCAAAGTTATTATTGATTACAATAAAGTGATGGATCAATGGAAAGTTAAGGACCTAAAAACCATATATCTATGATGTTTTAAAAGTCTATTTGATTCATCATATATTAAAATAATAGGATAATTAGTTTTTCTCGATCAATTTACTCAATTTTAATAATTATTTTAATTTTTACGAATATAAGTAAATATAAATAATTGATAATTTTCTACTTAACAACCACTATTTCATCATTTGGTTGTGCTTCGATCAATTTACAATTCATCAAATACCATAATAAGTGAAAAAAATAATATTTATGACTGTAGAACTAAAATTCACCTTTAACTGATCATAAGATTCAAAATTGAATGACCAGTCTTTCCACCCACCTCTAACTATTTTCCAAAACCAATACGGTTTGAATGAGTTATTCAATATAACACATTAATATAAAGACATCAAGTGTAACACCATAGGTTCATCATTAATATTTATTTTGATTATCATATTAAAGGAAACATATTAACTAAGATTTCATTTAGGCAAGTGGTAGGCATTAAACTCTTATCATACTTAGATTGTGGGTTGAAGACCCATGGAATTACCGAACGTGATGGGTTTTCACCCAACATGTGAGTTATCCATTCTATAAAACTATATAAATATAATTACGATAACATTCCTTAAAGTTTAATAACTAATAATTGACTCAATATTAAAGTGAAGATAAACCCTAAATGTTACCATTACCTTGATTCTTATTTCTTTCAAATTTAAAGGAATTATTTATCAAATAAGTTTTCTACTAAAACATATTCTTAATATAAACTTATCCCAAAAAATCTTTAATATTTCTAGAATCCCATCACAAAAAACATAAAAGGGGTGGATAATAATTTTAACTTAAGATCAATATTAATCTCATAATCCCATTATGTTATACATAAATATTATGTTAATTAATACACATATTCTTCTACAATTTAACAAAATCCATTTATACTTCCCGATTTAAATAACCAAAACACTATTGGTAAAATACTTCAACAATTTCATTCATGGATACCAATACATAAATAGTTCATCTATTTAATTTCTATATAGTTTATTCCTTAGTTTATGTTTTAACATTTGGAATAGGTAATTGACTTAGATAATTCTGAGGTTCCTAAATTTTAAGACAAAAAACTATAAATGGATCTCTAGTATGTGATTTATTTCCTTCCATCATATATTTCATTTTTCATCATCATTTCATTACAATATTCTAATAATTTCTACATATAGAGAATTTTTTAGTTCTATTAAGACACATTATTTTCAATCTAGTAATCCTTGGATATAACCTAGATCATTCATTATCATCTCATATTCAAATCCTTTATAATTGTTTGTAAATAAAATGTGAATTATCATAAGAATATCCCCCAAGAGTGTCAAATAAGGTCTATAGTAAGGGACATTGTTGTGAAATAGGTTATGATTAAGTCAATCCTTATGAACCCAATTTTGATTTATTACCCATAGGTACATATATTCTAGAACCATGCCTATTTATGGTATCCATATGGGAATTTATTTATAGAAAAAATCACATAATCTCATCCATATAAAAACTTTAGGATGTTCTTCTACACCTATCCTCATTTATTATCATATTATTATGATCCATAATCTATATTTTACTAAATATAGTCCCTATGTTTTCTACTAAACTTCCTCTGATACCAACTATAGAGAACTCAAATCCCATAACCCAGAGCTGGTGTCTTTTTTATTATATTGTTATAAGATAAAAAGAATCTTATCCTGATGGACCGAATAGTTCAGTAGCCTTGGTATATTAGAAACATAAATGATTCCAAAATTATATTTTTCCAAAAATTTCAACATTATTTTGTTGTTATTTTCAATAATAGAATTATTACCTCTAGAATATACTTGAACATAAATCATAGTACGCTTCATGGAATCATGGGAAAATAAAAACAAATAAGGGTCAGATCAAATGCTTAGTGGGGGTCAAGTATAATGGAAGATATCATTAATCAACAAATAATAATAAATATAGAAAAGTAAATAACTTAACACACAAGTAATTAAATCAATAACTTGGATATCAAAAATAGATATGTAATAATCAATATGTTAAGGTAAATAACTAAAAATACATGTCACTTAGTAAATAAAATGAGATTGAAATTTATCCAGAGATAATATATTGGTTAAAATACCATGAAAAATAATATCTAAATTCTTAATGAAGTAAATTATTAATTATTATATTTCATAATCCAATTAACCGTGACACCTCTTCTGTAAAGACCTTTCACAAGATGGTTTAGAACTATAGGTAGAAACCCATTTAATGTTATATTAATGATTAACATAATGAGACTATAAATTCATTGTGGGAATTTATAATTCAAGTCCCCATAATTCACTTTATATCAAATAATTCTTCAAATATATAATATTATATTTAATTCATGAATAATGTGTCTTATCCTCAAATATCCATATTTTACAGTGAATATGGATTTATCAATATTTACCAAGATAAAGAGGAAACATTCAATGTAAAACACCTTATGTAAAAATGATATATGGTTTATTCTATAAACATATCCATTATATAAATATGGACATTTATGGGAAATTAATGTCCAATGATCACAAGTAAGAGAATATTACAATAGAAAGTTAATTACTAAAAAAATATACCATGAAGGCGAATTTCAATACTTTCATTGATAAAAATGATCAGAAACCATACATAGAAATAATAAGGATAACATCAATCCAATATATACCAATTGGATAAAAATAAAGGGTTTTTGTCATTGATGAATATAAATAACATAAAAATTTCATTAAAACCATTCATGAAAAAAATTTACTTTTAAATTTTAAAATATATTTTTAAAAATAAGTGTTCAAAAAACATTTTAAAAATAATTTTATTTTTAAAATAACCTTTTAAATATAAAAACTAAATTTTAAAATAATGTGTGGCCATTATGATAGGAAATTCTATACCTACCATATAAATTTAAATAACGATTCCTTTTATGTTTTGATAAAAGGAAAATGGGCCTTGTTTTGAAAATGAAATCAAGATTTCATTGAGGAATATTATACTATTATGTACAAGGTATTTGATTTAAACTCTTTTCTTCAAATCCACCTCTCCTCTTCAATATTTATCCTTCAAAACCCTATTCAAATCCATTTATGGCGTGGTTATTTTGTTGGCATCCTTATTTAAAAGTAATTATATGGAACATCTCTCAAAACCTCATGATTTACATAACTTTATATAAATAAGGTTAGAGATTTCATTCATTTCAACCTCATCCTTTAAAGATGAGAAGATCGTTAAACTGGGCATCCTCTTTAAGAGTAAGCCCCAAGTTCCCTAATCTGGGCCTCCTTTTTAGGAATAAGCCCCAGTCATAATTTCTCTTAATCTGGGCCTCCTTTTCAGGAGTAATCCCCAGGCTTAATTTCTTTTGACTTGGGCTTCCTTCTCTGGAATTAAGACCCATTCATTAGTCCCTCTCTAATTTGGGCATCCTTCTCAGGATTAAGCACTAAGTTTAGTATTTAAATCTCCATAAAGCACATATACCATTATGAACCTTTTTTCTAGGCTTCTTTCCTAAACTAAGTCCTAATCCTCATTTACTTTGGCCATCATACATACCTAAGCCCCACATCATTTCTTATGATTTCATCTTTCGTGGAATAATCGTCAGGTTTTTCTAATACCTCTTGTTTCTCACACCAAGCATGACTCACGTGATCTTAGAGTGTAAAAGTAATAATGAAATATTTCTTTGAGCCATCAACCATGCATAAACCTCATACTTCTTCACTCTAACTACGTGGGTTCTGATTCCTTTTTGAATAAGGATACATAGGTAGCCCATCTGTAGGTACGATCCAAAATCTGAAATAATCCCTATCCTTCTGAACGACAAAAAACATCAAGTGCCCCACTGAGTGGATTTAAAACCAGTATGGTTATCATAATGACCAAGATATTTCTGTATAATTTTTGAAGGATACCATTGACTAAGAATCCCTAATAAATACGGATGATTATCTATTGATGAAGAACCTCAAATACATATAAATGAGTCTCTAAATCTCATACATATCAATAATTGATTGTCAGATCTAAAGGAAAGATCATTTTCATACTTGGTAAATTAATAAGGATTTATGAACATAAATTAAATCTATAATAGAATCCTAGAGTCGACAATAATTCCACCCAAAAAGGTGTGATGAGTCGGACCACCCATCCTCTCGACCAATGAAAATTCTTAAGCCTCATTTAGTCCTTAACTAATGAGAACCTACCTTTGGAAAGTAGGTCCAAATGGATATATAATCATTGGATGTTTCCAGTTTTATGAATAATCCCATTAGAAACTGATTGGAATGTTTTAACCTTAAACAAACGAGGTCATCCCCATTTCCATAGAGGAAAGAAAAATGGTGAACCCAACGTGAATCCTTAAACAAGTTAAATGATGTTTTACCTATTTGTTAGGCCCTTATTTGACTCAATGGGAGGGCCAAAAAAGAAATCAATAATATATGTGCTCATCATAAAGATGTAGTGGCCGAACTTATCTTGATTATGTCTGTTATATCAAATAGGAACTCTTTTCCAAGATCTTTCTGCATTACAGAAATGGCTTCTCTAAAGTTCACACCTATGAATGCCTCTGTTGCTACTCTTACTGGATCCTTGTTCGTTCTGAGGATGACATCACCTACTTAGCGTCTTCAATGCTGGGTCTCAAATTCACTGGTTTCGAAATACCATCAACATGGTACCATTTCGACCAGGGAGGCTGCTTGAGAAGCTCTCAGGGTCAATAATCCACCCCCGTTATCTGGACAGTGATGAACAGTAATCAAGAAGTAGGTGGTGACAACCACCGTATCCAACCATTTCGGGTCGTTATCCCCAGAACACAATCAACAGTCCCTCCCATATTATGGGGAGGTTAATGAGAAGGTCACTCAAGGCCTTAATTCATGAAGACAGAAGTCCTTCTTGGGGGATCCCATCAACAATCGCCGCCAGACTCGTGCGGTAGTGCGCCCTCAACATGATGAGGGTATCACCGTTAGGGGTTCGGCTTAGGTTCCTTAGACCTGAGTATGCAAGAAGAACCGCTAGAGGTGAAATATGGTAAACCGGGAGCAGTTTCTCACTCCTTCCCCCTCTAGAGAAGTCCATCAATCCAATTTTATGGCAAACAACAAGCTAGCATATACACCCTTCCGTTCTGATGTTACTGCCCAGTAGAATTGTCTGGCAGTAACATGCCAATCCCTCCAAGAAATTCCAGCGGAGTATTATAGGCATGAATATACACATGTTTATAACTCATCAGCTGGTCAGTAGGCTCATTTGACTACAACCAAATAATCTCGCCAATTTAATATGGTGGAAAATGATAAGTAGGAACATACACCTGTTTACAATCAAAAATTCTGTCAGAAGTCTCTTCTACCAGTATTGAATGAAATTTTTCAACCATACTTGATGATGAATAAACAGTAGGCACATACACCCACCAATGTTCATCAAGCCTGCCAACAATCTCATTTGGTAGCACCCAGAAAAGTCAGTCGGAAAGCTCTGACGACAAATTTGGAGCAGACTCAACTCTCTGCCCCTATGCATGAGTACTGTTAGAATTCACTCATAAAAAAAGGAGGACATGATAAAGAACATACACCTACTCCAAGCACAGAATGGACATATATTCCCATTACGACAGCTGAAGTTACCAAGAAAATTATGACAATGGTGAAAGAGAAGAAGAAAATCCCTACCCATATTATGGATGCCTGTCAGAATATTATAACAACTTCAGCAGTATCACAAGGAAAGAAATACAAATCTATCCCTACCAGTGGAGTGACTCATCAAAATATCACTCCATAATAGATACAAAACTTTTTTCTAGTCCAAGAGGGTTGTGGGGCATACTCCCCCATGTCATATGGACAATCAAGTCAGGCACATACACCCGATTTGAATGGAGATAATCAGCATAACCTGAATATTTCTCCTGAGCATGCACATACACCTGCCCATAATAACCACTTTCATCAACAAGTGGTTCCCAAAACAGGCGTCTAAGAAGAAGACCAATTCATCACAGTCAAGAAATCAAGAGCCGATCTATAATAAGGCCTTGCTAGATGCTGGAGTTCTTGAAGCCCTCTGACAATTATCTGTTGAAACTCAAGATTCTACTCTCTCATTTCCCAATAGTGGGAACAATAATTCTAAAGGTCATCATCAGACACTTCCTCATGAAGGCTTGCTTCATGATAGTTCGGTCAATCTCGAAGTATCATCTTTAGATGAGAGCCATGATAACCCTCTGCGTGGCCAGAAGATCAAGGGGAAAAAGGTTTCATCTCTTGTTGTAACCCACCATGGTGGTCCTCCACATGATGATGAATTTAGCTGTGAGAGTCCTCTCCGCAGTAGTAATTCGGATTGCCTGGAAAATTATTTAAAGGAAAATGTAGTAATGATAAAGCCCTCTTATCTTGAGGCACTTGAAAATGTGAAGCCAGTCTTGTCTAATGCTTTATCGCTACCAGGTGAAATACTTTATCAATCAGAAGATAGCTTGGGGTGTGGGTCATTCTCCGAACCACCCCTGGGTCATTCATCTTTTAGTTTGATAAATTAATTCTCTACAAATCTTGTTGAATCTGATGAGGAAACAAAGAAACACCAGCTTTGGTCTAATTAGGTAGACTAATATTCATCAAATGATAAGGTGGAAGTGCTGAATACGAGAAAACAATAGGCGAAAGGTGATTTACCAATCATTTTTTGGCCTTTGGATGACTCTCAGTATGATATTCCAGAAATGTTGATGGAAGATTATATTCACGATATTGTTCTCTACATGTGATAAACTCTTTTTCAATTGAAAAATTAAATATTATCTTATGATGATTATGAAAATCATGTCAAGATAATAGAAGGGTTAAAATGCCAAATTGATTTGGAATCTCTCTCAGTTTCCCGATATCTGAAGGTTGAAAATCAGTAGAGAGCCCTTCAGCATTCATGCCTTGGTGCACTAAAAAGATTGCACCAGTTAATTGATAATGCCCCATCTCATATCCATATCAGGGGATGGGATGTTCATGGAGCACTACATTTCACTGTACTCTCTAGTCAACAAAGCCCGCCAAAAATGGTCTCAGGAAATGTTATTGCCCATGGATGGCCACAAACAATTGGTTTTATATGTAATCAAAGGTTTTCTAAAGAATAGGCCTCAACCAGTTCTTCCCAAAGTCAGGCATACAGAGAACAAGTTTTCAAATTTATCTTGCATCAGTCAAATGAGAATATCGAATAGGCTTATAGTTTCGAGCTTGCACATCATCAGGTGACAAAAGTGTCAGAAACCATCCAACAATCATTTGAACCAGGTGATTTGAGTGGATGTAGGTTGATGCATCTAGCCAATTTCCAGACTAAAGTCCACAAAATTAGGAGATATTTTAAGAAAGTATCAGATGTAGCAACTCAAGAACCACATCAACTTTCCAGAATGAGGACTCTTTTAACCCAACCCTCAGAATCAACAAATAGGATTCGAGGATTTGAGCAGAAACAATAGGAATAGCCCCAGTCCACCAGACTGGGGACTTTTTCAAATCCTCAATCTCTTACTCAGTGAATGTTAGTCTTCTCTCAATTAGGGAAGAAGACATAAGAGGAACAAATAGTTGAATTATCAAGAGATTCCCTCCAAATTAAGGTTCATCAAGAAGTTCCTGAGGGATAAAATCAAAAAAAGGTAATGTCATATCAAGGACATGGCAGAAGACAGTATCGCAGAAATGTAGATATAAGGTATGCAATGCGTTATGCATCAATAAATGTCATCAATTCCATTGTTTCTAATCCTCCAGAACATGAGGCTCACTCAGAGGGATCAGATGAAGATGTTCTTGCTCAAGAGGTTGTACACACGGAAGTAAATGAAGAAGGTGTGCGTGCGCAAAATCAAAGGCTTACCCAGAATCTAGGTATTCCTTCAAATAAAAAACTTCCCATCTACGAAAGGAATCCAACAAGGGGAAAGGAAAATGTCAGGTTACATTCCTCCCTTCCTCTAGAGAAGGACAATAAATCTGACTAGAGCAATAGTTCACACAACAAGAGGAATATATGAAGGAGTTAAGGAGGTTGAATTTATAAATACTTCAAGGTAGTCTTCCTCCTAAGCGTGCTGGAGTCAGTTAGTCAAGGGAATTTATTGTAGCTACTGAGATGGATCAAGAATATCCTTCTTTACCAGTACACCCTCACAAGTCTAATCCTATGGTTCTTGCACAAAAGCAACCAGTAGTGCTACCATCAGTTGCAGTACTAGTCACCACACCTATCCAAGCTCTAGTTATTGCACCTACCCCAGTCCATGCTTAACATGATGTTTCTAAAAAGTTAATAAATACTATTGAGTCATTAACAGCTCGGTTGGAAGATATGGAGGGAAAACATGCACTAATTCAACCAGAAAAGAGAGCTTACCCTGAATGGGTGGATGCAATTCCTCCCCCATCAAATTTTGCATGTACCACATTACCAATTTTTAATGGTTCGGGAGATCCAGAACAACACATAACACATTTTGTTTCCCGTTGTGATCCTATGATGTTATCTACTCAACAACAAGAAGCAGCTAAGCTCAGGTGTTTTGTACAGTCATTACAAGGGACTTCCTTTATCTGGTATACAAGCTTGCAATCCCGGTCAATTACCGAGTGAGAAGATCTCCGTTAACGATTACTTCTTCAATTAAGCTCAACATTGCCATATAAAATAGTTTTTGATCTTAAAAATTTTATGAAAAGGGAGAATGAAAGAGTTTTAGATTTCATTGCTCGCTGGAAGGGATTAACATATTACTTAATCTTAGAACTCCCTGAATAAGAATTGTTGCCAATCGGTTTGGAAAATCTGCGTGATGAATTATGCACACCATTGATCCCTGTGAAATACACAAGAGGGTTTCGAGAACTTACTTCGATCGCTCAGCAGACCGAAGACTCTGTTATAGATACTAAGTATAAAACTCATGAAATTCCATTAGCTCCAGGAAAGAGAATGGGGAATGTAGAGACTACTGCAGTCACACTTAAACAAGCACCTGTACCTTATTCCACTTCAAAACCTTCATCATATCGAAGGGCTACACCTCCTGAGCATCAACAAAAGAGGACATTTCGTCAAGATGATCAAAGAGATCAAAGACGAAAAAAATTTAGGAGTTAAAGAATAAAGTTTATTCTTTCTAAAATGAACAAGTTTCTGGTTACATCATTTTGGCTTTGGAGAATAATTTGGTTCAGTTTCCAAGTCCTAAAAGGCCGGACAAGGAAGGAGTTGAAGACCTTCCCAGCTATTTCCCATTTCATCAGATGATGGGGTATCCCATTCATGAGTGTTTTGTCTTCAAAGACCTCCTTCAAAATATGGTGGACTCGGGACAAGTCAAACTGAAAGGTTCTTCATCCCAGTTAGCATGTGTTACTTCTACAAATCCAAAAGAAGAAGGAAAGTGGCAAGAAGTCAAAAGAAAAAATGCACAGAAATATGATGATTGGATGGTGATGAAAATGATTAACCAAACTCATGCCATTTTACTGACACAATTGGAGAAACCAATTGTGTCTTCTACTATGAATTCCAAAACAAGACTCCCTTCATCAGAAGGAAAATCCTCAAAGTGACTATATAATTCGAAGAAAGAAGAGCAGTCAGAAGAAGATGAGATCGTGTCAAAGCCCAAGTTGTCTATGACTCTGAGAGATTTTATGGCATCTACTTCAAATCCACGGGTACCACCCCACCAAACGGCACAACCTAAACTGGATAATAAAAAAGAGACTTCCTCAGATGAAGATTTGATCTTTGGTTTTGTTAACATGATTCACTTAACAAAACTTTATGCTAGTCACATTTTAGATCTTGATGAGCTTGAGTTCCCTATATCAAACATAGGAATTAGAAGGAGTTCCAGAGGTCTAGGATATAGAGGATGATGTGGATATTCCAGAAGCCACTATTTCAATCCTACCCCTTCAAGAACTGTATATGCAGTAGAAACTCATGGAAAATATCTTTAGCGGGATAAACAAGAACATGAAAGTTCTTCCAAACATGGCAGATTCAGTCCTAGAATAGTTATTTTGGAAGATCGGTTGGAGGTTA
Organism: Viscum album; assembly: GCA_963277665.1. Taxonomy (NCBI): domain Eukaryota; kingdom Viridiplantae; phylum Streptophyta; class Magnoliopsida; order Santalales; family Viscaceae; genus Viscum; species Viscum album. The sequence continues at coordinate 1,706,014,837 of OY728145.1, forward strand.
AACCTTCTTCCTCTCAGAAAATAAATAGACCTAGTCGGTCTAATCTTCCAATTCCTAGAGTATTTCCAACTCCTACCCTAATACAAGAAGCATATTCTTCCAAAGCATCAAATTCTAAGGCACCTACAAAACCACATGTTCCTATTGGGAAACACAGACCTTTGGACCAAAAGTATGATGTCTTGAAACATTTGTCCCAAGTACCAACCAAGTTATCAATTCTGGATGCCTTTAATCTATCAAAGGATCTTCATGAGGCACTCATTAAGGCTCTGTCAAGTCCTCAAGAATTCTAAACTAAAATTGCTACGGCTGAAGTCTACCATGTAGAGAATAATCCTGCAGAATTCCATGCAGTGATATCTTTTACAGATGAAGATGAAGATGATGTTGTGCACAGATATATCAAATCATTGTATTTATCCAGAAAGGTCAATGATGTAGACATCTGATGAGTTTTTATTGATAATGGTTCATGAGTCAACCTCATCCCTATTCATACACTTAGTTTATTGGGACTCACCGAATATAATTTATCTCCATCTAATTTGGTGTTGCAAGGATATGATAAAAATGAACAAGAACCTCTGGGAAAGATAACAATCAGAACTCAGTTTGGAGACATTGTATCCAATTCAAATTTCATGGTTGTTTGTCATGACACAGCCTTCAACATTTTTCTTGGAAGACCTTGGCTACATCAACATGTGGATATACCTTCATCAAACCATCAATGTCTCAAATATTGTTTAAATGGTCAAATTGGGAAATAGTATGGTGATAAGGCCCCATTAAAAACATGTGAATCTCAACACATTGAGGAAGAATTATATCACATGGATAGAAATGAGGTATCTATGACAAAGGAGGTTACCAAAATTAATGCTCCATATGGTTTGAAAAATATTCCAGTAAACCCATACATACATGTGAGTACAGATTATGTGTTGCATATCTATCAAAATGACAGGATAGACCCAAATCCAAATACTCTTATGGAAACTTCTATAATGCCAATTACAAAAATCAACCCAGAAAACATGGGAGATATTGGTGATTCTCCAAGCAATGATGAAAGCTCAAATGGAGATGTCTTCATTTCATCCACTAAAATTCAGAAATTCTATACTTCATCAGCCAGGCCAGAAGAAGTTATAACAATGTTAGAGATAAACGATGATGTAAATTCTCAATCCATCATCACCTCTTTATTACCCAAGGAAGACCCTTCATCATCAATAAGGTCAGAAATGGTAGCCTCTTCTTCAAGATGTTCAAATTTTAACATCTTTCTTGATAATGGAAATTTTTCTTCATCATCTACTATGTAAGTAGAAAAACAAGAAGTAACACATATTGAAGAAGAAGAGGAAGATCTCAGAGATGCTCCTCTAGCATTTGAAGAGGGTATCTCTACCACTGTGGATGAACTCAGAGAAATAAATTTGGGTACAAAAGAAGATCCACACCCCACTTTAATTTGTGTGGCCATGACTATTGAAGAGAAAGAAATGTATATTTAATTTTTAAAGAAAAATCGAGATATATTTTCTTAGAACTATACAGAAATGCCAGGGCTTGATCCTGATGTTCCTGCTCATCAGTTGGGTTTTCTAGAAGAACATCGAGGATTCAAGAAAGTTGCAGGAAGAACACACCCAACTTATGCCTCCAAAATTGAAGTTGAGGTGGATAAGATTATCAAGTCTAACTTCATCAGAGAAGTTCAATATCCCAAATGGATGGATAATATTGTCTCTGTGAAAAAGAAAAATGAAAAAATTAGAGTTGTCATTGACTTCAGAGATCTTAATCAGCATTATCCTGAGGATGATTTTCCGGTTTCGATCACAGAACTCTTAATTGATGAAACAACTGGCTATGAAGCACTTTCCTTCATGGATGGATATTATGGGTATAATCAAGTCTGAATGGCTCTAGAACATAAATAATTTATAGCCTTCAGATCCCATCAGGGTGTGTTTTTCTATCGTGTAATGCCCTTTGTCCTGAAGAATACTTGCGCAACATATCAACGTGCCATGCACAGTATCTTCAATGCATTTTTAGGGAAATTTGTTGAATGTTATGTGGATGATTTTGTGGTTTAAAAAATTCAAATTTCTAATCACTTGGATGATTTGGAAATCATATTCCACAAACTTTGACAACACAATTTGAGGATGAAACTCTTATAATGTGCTTTTGGGGTAACCATAGGAAAATTTCTCGGCTTTGTGGTACACCATCGTGGTATTGGAGTCGATCCTGAGAATAAAAATTCAATAATTGGTATGTAACCTCCTCTAAATTTGAAGGAATTTAAAGGACTTCAAGGACCCTTAGCCTATATTTGTCATTTCATCGCAAATATGGAAGGTAAAAGTTTTCCCTTCACCAAGTTGATGAAGAAGGGAGTCACTTACTAGTGGACTGAAGAATGTCAAGTGGCATTCAATATTCTCAGGAAACATCTCTTGACTCCACTGGTATTAATGCCACCTATTGAAGGAAGACCACTTATTCTTTATGTGACATCTTTAGAGATATCAGTGGGTGCCTTCCTTTCTCAAAAGAATGATACTGGGAATGAAAACAACCTTTACTATCTCAGTCGGACTATTCTTGAAGAAAAAACACGATATTCAAGTATTGAAAAGTGCTACCTTGAATTAATCTTTACAGTTCAGAAATTGATACACTACCTGCAACATCATGAGGTCCAATTGGTATCTTGAAATAACCCACTCAAATTCATCCTTAGTCGTCCAATTCTTACAGGACGTTTGTCAAGGTGGGCAGTTATTTTTCATCAATTTGATATCCAGTATGTGTCTCAAAAGGCAATTAAGGGCCAGGATCTAGATGATTTCCTTACCGAACACCCTTTAGTAGAAGATACATCTTTATATATTGAACTCCATGATGAGTAAGTATTATCTATTCAAGATAATCTTTAAACATGGGAAATGTTCTTTGATGGTGCTACCAGAAGTCCAACAGGGAAGAAAAATGAAGATCCTAAATTCAAAAAAGTTGGGTTAGGAATTGTGCTTATTTCCTTGAAAAAGGCAATGTGACCCAATTCCTTATTATTGTGGAAAGGTGGTACATATAATGAAGTAGAATATCAATCTCTCATCGTAGGATAGGAGTTGGCGCTTCAGGCACAAGTGAATCACTTAAAGGTGAAAGGTGATTCAGACCTGGTAATTAAACAAGTCAATGGGAATTATTCCATCAGAAAAGAAGAGTCAATCCATTTGTATGATTACATCAGAGAGTTAATGGCGGAATTTACTTCAGAACTGACATTTTCTTATGTCCCATGATTACAAAATTCCAAAGCAGATGCATTAGCTAATATAGCCACAACTCTGGAATATCCAAATCGGGACGAAACAATCATTAGTATTTGCCACTGTCATACAATTTCACCTTATATTCAAACCAGAATAGAGGAAATCAATGAAATTAGTCCTATTTCTGAACCATATGGTCATACTACAGGATGGATGACACCTATCAGGGAATACCTTCAAAATGGAACACTCCCACCTGATAGAGCCAGGAAAGAAAAAGTCCGATGACGTGTGGTCAATGTTACTCTTTATGATATCACAGATCACCTACAGAAAATTCTCTACAAAAGAGGTTTTGATGGAATTCTATTCAGATGTATTGATGGTGAAGAGACAATGGATTTCATGAAAGAAGTACATGTAGGAGTCTGTGGTGCCCACAAGTATGGACATAGAATATCTGATCAAATTCAAAGTCGTAGATAATTTTGGCCTTCAATGATACAATATTGTGTTGATTTCACTAAGAAGTTTCATTCTTGCCATGTATGTGCCAACTTCATTCATCAACCCCCAGAGTTTCTCCATACAGCTATGTACTCATGGAAATTTTCCACATGGGGAATAGATATAGTAGGACCTTACCCTTTAGCTACATCTAAGCAGTTTAAGTATATTTTTACTGCTACTGACTTCTTTTCCAAATGGGCAGAGGAAATACCTCTATAAGAAGTTAGTTCTGAAATCATTTTTAGATTCATCAATTCTAACATCATTACCAGATTTGGTGTCCCTCATACCATATTGACAAACAATGGCACTAAATTCTATTAATCTGAGGTAAGGAAGTTGTATCAAGAATACAAAATCAAATCAAACCATTAATCTCAACATCATGCAGCGGCTAGTGTCCCAATAGAGGCCTTCAATAAGACTCTTTCAAACATACTACGAAAGATGGTAGATAAAGATACAAAATCACGGCCTGATAAACATTTTCATGCTTTATGGGCTTATCAGACCACCACCTGCACTGTTACGTAGTCAACTCCATATTCAATGGTATATGGAATAAAAGAAGTCTTGGACTTTGAGGTTAAATTACCTTCTCTCAGAGCATCCATTTGTGATTAGTCATCTACAGATGAACAATCTCAAAAGCGATTGGATGAATTAGAATGATTAGATGAACCAATATTTTTCACCTTGCACCATTTGGAAGTCTATCAGAATCGAATAGCTCGAGCTTCCAAAAAAAAGTTTGTCTGCGTTCATTCATTCAAGGAAAATTGGTATTTGTTCTCAGAACACCAATGATACCATGAAAGAAACCTCCCAACCTTGAGTGAAACTGGGAAGGACCTTACTCAATACATAAGGTCTACTCAAATGGAGCTTATTCTTTAATCTCAATGGATGGAGAACTCATCACGACTCCAACCAATGCATGAGTTTTGATGAAGTATTTTGTGTAACGTAAATACAATACATCCAGCAAGACGTTAAAATGCATAACCATCATCCTAGCTATACGATGTTAAACTGTGCACCTCTTCGTCCCATATGATGTTAAACTATGAAAAGTCTCAAACATCCTAGCTACAAGATGGTAAAATGTACAACACCCTTTTCATCCAACATGACGTTAAACTATTCCAATGTCTTGTAAGAAGTTAAACTACAATACGTCCTAGCTACAGGATGCTAAAATGTACAACACCCTTGTTTTCCAACACGACGTTAAACTGTCCACATATCCTGCAAGACGTTAATATAAATTACATTCAAGCTACATGACGCGAAACTGTACAACACCCTTTTCATCCAACATGATGTTAAACTGTATCATCCTTATTGCATGACATTAAACTGCATAGTCCCCTCTTTAGTATTTACCGCAAGAATTTAAACTGTATGGTCACTCTGTCATCCAACATGACGTTAAAATGTGCCCACATCCTACATGATGTTATACTATAAAAGTCCCTAATTCATTCAAAATGACATTAAACTATGTTGTCCTATCTACATGATGGAAAACTATGAAACACTGGTCCATGCATATGACCTCAAAATATTTTAGTCCTTAATGCAAGAATTTAAACTACAGAGTCCCCATAGTCTTTACCGCAATAATTTAAATTTCATGTTCACTTTCTCATCCAATATGACGTTAAACTGTGCATCATTAGGGTTGTTACTATCTATTGTTTCTCACACTGAGTATGAATCACGTGAGCTTAGAGTAAACTTCATCCATAATACCCTCTCTGGGATGCCAACCATGCGTAAGTCCCAACACCATTTTTGAGGTCGTTGTTCTCAAGTACAACTCAATCACCAATTCATTCTTAATCTAATTTGGTTGACTTTGATCCTAACCTTCTAGGCTGGGTATGTAGGAAACCTCCTGAGGTTCAAGACCAAAACCAATCTCTTCACGTCGGTTCACCTCTGTCTCATATGATGTTGATCCGTGAAGTAGCCCAAAACCAATATCTTCACATTGGTTTACCTAAGTCCAACATGACATTAAACTATGTTGTCCTAGCTACATGACACTAAACTATGCCGCACCATCGTCCTTGATATATGACGTTAAAATATATAGCCCCCCATTGTCCCTCTCCTGAGAGGGAATCATCATTGACATTGATCTCTAATCATTTCATATTCCAATGACTAAGTGTATACATGGAAATGCCTGAACCTTTAATCTTGGGTCAAACCATCATTGCACTAAAGTCCCCTTTCACCCTTCACTTGTACGAACCAAGTCTGTATAGAGGGTATTTCAAGAACTACGTGTGGATTGATTCCCATCCTTATGGTATACATAGAAATGTTTGAGCGCCCCTCAAATCCAGCCCCAAGTCTTTGGGCCTAACCCCAAATTACACTTTCATTCCTTTGGATGAAAATTCACCTTGTGAAGACATGAATGTGGTATGAAAACCCTGGTCTTCAATCACATCAGGTTTATAAACCACACAATGTGTATTCCTCATTATGGTCCAATCTCTATGACCCTAAACTAAGATCTCCTACACTCTCGTGCCACATGACGTTAAACTATATTTCAAGAACTACGTATGGGTTGATTACCATCCTTATGGGATACGTATTGAAGTCCAGTACCTCAATTCAGGACCCATCCACAACATGAGTATGGTTATCATTGGTATGTATATCTTTTTCATGCATTAGACGATGCCCATTTTGAGTTGGCATACTCCTATCCTTAAATACTTTCAGATCTCCATATCCCTTTTCTTGAATTCTGGTGAAAAAATGTTTGTTACCCATAAATTCTTCTTCCTGACTATGTCACACGTGCCCTTAGGTTGCCTTGCATTAATAGTCTACATAATGGACCGGTCAGCCGAAAGATGCTATTATTTAACTATGCAGCCAATGCCCTTAAGTGGCCCTACATACTTCAACCCCCTAATGGGTTTTTTAAATAGTGGTAATTTCATTACTGGGAGGAAAACCTCTTTTGTGCTTGTTTTTCTAAATGACAATATGTAGGGATCAGAAAAAATATCCATCCTTAACATATTTGTCCCATACTCTTTTTCATGATCTAAAAGTATTTAAGTCTATGGTTTATATTTCCCTTCCCTACATTTGGGTCAGACTTTCAAAAAATTGATATTCATGCAATTCTTTGACAAACAAGATTGGGAATATTCTCTCCATATTCTGGTACCCCTCTCCATAAAGCAGACTCTATGCTTTGGAAAATTTGAATCTCCATAAATGTTCACTGGCTTTTTAGCAATAGAAAAGTAAAATTTTTGAGAGTTCTTTTGCCTGACTATGCAGCATGTTCCCTTAGGTGGCCTTACATAAGTATTCTACATAACGGACCTCTCAGCCGAAAGAAGCTATTATTTAACTATGCAACAAATTTCTTTAAGTGGCCCGACATAATTCAACCTGTTAACAAGTTTTTTTAATAGTGGTAACTTCACTCTTAGAAAATACTTCTCCTTATTACTTTTATCCCTTTTTTCATATCATTCCACAGATTCAAAATTTGTTAAGTCATAGATAACATGTTTTTCACCATAATTGAATGTGGTAATATGTTTTCAGATAAATTATAAAGGAATTGAGTCAATTTTAATCCATTCGGTCAACGCTATTTTGACCTTAAACATTGTCCTTTTTATGTCCGACATGCATGAATTTAAACCACCCACAAAATATATGGGAACTATGAACAAAATTCAAGTCCCAGATCACTAAATATACATTTTTTATGATTTAGGTAATATTGAGAAATAAAAAGATTCAAATTTTGTAGGGTTATTTACATAATCCTAGAAAAAAAATAAAACTATGCTTACTAGGACCATTTTCTTAGGTAAAAATTTTACGCAGGTAGAAAAAGAATGCAGACACAAATGATTGAAGATAAAAAGTATTTTTCATTGATGCATAAGAGTTTGAAGGACATCCATAGACTAGAGTATCTTCACTTTTTCCAGAATTAAAAGAAGCTTTCAACATAATTCGTCATTTGATTCATGGAATCCCGAGCTTCATCATCAGCCACCTAGAATTCATTTATTGAACTAGATACAATAAGAGACGCAATGGTGCCAGATCTTCTTGGAATAATTATAAAAGAATGTTCTTGAGGGCAGTTTGAGAAATTTTTTTTCTGATCGAACAGTGACTCTGTTTTTTGTCCAAGAGACTTGGAAGATGGATACATGGATTTGAGAATGGAGCATTGGATGTAAAGAGAAATTTGGAGAGAATACTCTTTTCAGCTATTTTTTCTAATGTCATGACAGTCTTTTCTACACCAATAGGAAGCAGAAAACATATCAACCCATGGTTTTCCATTTTCATATCTGCAAGGAAATGACATGGAAGGAAAATTTGAAAGTTCACACCATTTTTCCTACACTTAATTCACAACATAACTGAAATATATTAGATTTGAGATATTGTTCACAAATAATGTGATGCATTATGTATGCCTTCTCCACTGTTCCAACATTAAAAAATGTTCCTCCAACCGAGACATTTTCTGAAGAAAAATTTGTGTAAGTCTGAAACCAAGAATGTGGGAGATATTTCTTTGGATATGGAATGTTAACTCCTTGCAGATGACCATGTCCATAGAGAGGCAGGTAGATGCTCTGTGGGAAATTAAGATGATACTTCTTCAAGTATTTGGCCAAATCTAGGACATTTCTGTCATAGATATTATAGTAATCATGGCCAACAATGTTCATCATATCATCAATCTGCTTTCTAGCCAGTTCATCAGCCGTTCCAATTCTTCTGGGAGCCATTGAATATGCACAGTGGTTGAATAATTAACTCTTAAGTAATTTGATTTTTTTTCATAAAATTTGTGAAGAAATTCAAAAAAATGGCTAAGGAATTAAGGCGCGCAAGTACAATATTGGAATGCAAGTCCAATTCGGTCATGCAAGTATGGGCATGTAGGTATCACCACGCAAGTCCAAAATCCTCTGCAGAAGTGTGAAACAAAGAAGCAATGAACCACAAACAGTAGAACCTACGTGAATGAGAGCCCACTTGCGCAATGAGAGAAAAGTGCTTTGAAAACCAGGTGCTTTGCGCGAGAGTGGCACCTGTATTTATAGGCAAGGCCGTACCTCTGCACACCGTACCCTGTGCGGCTCGCACCTGCATGCCGCTACCTGCGCACTCAAAACCTGCACACCCAAAAAGATTCCTTTCTTTTCTCCTTTACCTCAGAGTCAAATCCTCTTTCCATTTTTGGATCCAACTCTGAGGGGGGACTTTTATTGATTCTCCTTTCTGTCATAGTGTCTAACGAATGAAAAATGGGAATACCTTAAGCACAAAGAGATTCATCCTTTGAAGAACATCAAAAATTGACAAAGGCATGAACAAGGATTTATTTATGCACGGGTCGCACAAAATTCACTATGATCGTGTAAATATACTTGTGCGCCACATATGGGTCGCACAGGTGACTTGCGCGCCCTATTATATTTTCTCCCAAGGTCCTCAATGGCATATAAATACCACTTGTGGGCCCCCCTTTTTGGGGACAAAAAATCCAAAAGTCAGATTTATGCTCTCGGCACCCTAGTCTCTACTTGAAGTCTTCATAACACTTCTATGGTAATTTCTTACCTAGAATAGAAAATATAAAGAGGGGGAGTAAGGCCTAAGTGTTGAAATTCATCAACAATTGCGAGCCTAAGTGTTTAACCCTTAAGGGAAATGAAGTCACTTGCGCGACACCTTATCCCTTCAACAGAACATGGGCGCCACCCTTTTGGAAGCCTCTAGGCATGATACCAAGGTCTTGAGCCAAGCCTCTCCCAAGTATTACCCTATGGGTTAACCGTCGCCCAAGTACTCACGTGTCACGCAAGTATACTTGTGTGACCAGGACTTGCGTGCCCAAATAGGACTTGTGTGCCTACCTCTTTTTGGGTTCCCCTCATGCTTATTAAACTCTTTTATTCAAATCAACCTCTCCTCTTCAAGATTTATCCTTAAAAACCCTATTCAAAGCCATTTATGGCATGGTTCCTTTGTTGGACTCCTTATCTAAAAGGAATTATATGTAACATCTCTCAAAACCTTGTGATTTACATAACTTCATATCACTAAGGTTAGATATTTCATTAATTTCAACATCATCCTTTAAAGATGGGAAGATCTTTAATCTAGGCATCCTACTTAGGAGTAAGCCCCAAGTTCCCTAATCTGGGCCTCCGTTTCAGGAATAAGCCCCAGTAATAATTTCTCTTAACCTGGGCCTCCTTTTCAGGAGTAAACCCCAGTCATAATTTCTCTTAACATGGGCCTTCTTTTCAGGAGTAATCCCCAGGCTTAATTTCTTTTTTACTTGGGATTTCTTCTCAGGAATTAAGACCCAATCATTAGTCCCTCTCTAATTTGGGAATCCTTCTCAGGAGTATGTCCTAGTATAAGTATTTAAATATCCCTAAAGCACATATAGCTTTATGGACCTTGTTTCTGGGCTTCTTTCCTAAACTAAGTCCCAATCCTCATTTACTTGGGCCATCATACATACGTAAGCCCCAAATCATTTATTACAATTGGATCTTTCATGACACAATCATCAGGTTTTACTAATACCTCTTGTTTCTCACATCGAGCATGAATAACGTGATCTTTGATTGTAAAAGTAATTATGACATATTTATTTGAGACATAAACCATGCATAAACCCAACAATTCTTCACTTGAACTATGTGGGTTCTGATTCCTTTTCTAATAAGGATACATAGGTAGCCCATGTGCAGGTACGATCCCAACTTTGAAATAATCTCTGTCCTTCTAAATGACAATAAAATTCAAGTGCCCCACTGAGTGGCTTTGAAACTAGTATGGTTATCATAATGACCAAGATATTTCTATATAATGTGTTGAAGGATACCATTGACTAAGAATATCTAATAAATACGGATGATTCTCTATCGATTAAGAACCTAAAATACATATAAAAGAGTCTCTAAATCTCATACATATCAATCATTGATTGTCAGATCTAAAGGAAATCTCATTTTCATACTTGGTAAATTAATAAGGATTCATGAACATAACTTAAATCTATAAGAGAGTCCTGGAGTAGAAAAAAATTCCCCCCAAAAGGTGTGATGAGTTCGACCTCTCATCCTCTCGACCAATGAAAATTCTTAAGACTCATTTAGTCCACAATTAATGAGAACCTACCTTTGGAAAGTAGGTCCAAATGGATATAGAATCATTGGATGTTTCCAGTTCTACAATTAATCCCGTTAGAAACCGATTAGAATGTCTGAACCTTAAACAAACGAGGTCATCCCCATTTCCAGAGAAGAAACATATACCCAACGGTGAGAGGTGGTAATCAAAAAAAATGAATGACATCGATTCGTAAGGCGATAGTCCCATGTACACACAAATAATCATTTTGAAACCCATTATATGGAAGTGGGGATGGATGTAGGTAATTCACTTAACATAACAAAATATCAATATATTTATGTTACTGAAGTTATTATACCATCATTGTATAATAATAATTGATGGAGTTGAAGGAAGAAATATAATAAAATTTCTTGTTGAAGAACATTACCTCTAATTCGGGTAACCTACACTACTATAAATTGAAGATATACTAATAGAACTATACCAATGGTTTGGAAAAAACCATTGTCATATGATCCTTATAGAGAACTTATATCAATGGTTTTTCAAAAACCGTTGGTATATGTCCCTTATAGAGAAACCATACCAACCGTTTCTCCAAATCTGTTTATATAGGTCACTTATATTGACCTATATCTATAGTTTTGGACAAAAAAATTGGGATAGGTCACTTATATGGATCTATACCAATGGTTTTGGCCAGAACTATTGGTATTGGTTGACCCTATTTAACGTGTTTTGAAAAAACTGTTGGTATAACTTAAAAAATTAAATTACCCATATCAACAGTATGAGAACCGTTGGTATAGGTACCCATATTTTTTATGAATAATTTTTTTAAATTAAATTAAATATATAAAAATTTAAAATAATTTGAAATATAAATATATATATTTATATAATTATGTTATAAAACGTCATCTTAGGTTAGTGGTTAGGTAGTTGGATTATAAACGTGAGGTGTTGGGGTCAAAACCTTCTGGATTTTATTTTTACATTTCCTATACCAATGGTTTTGTAAAAATATTAGTATATGTTTTTAATATAACCTATACCAATAGAAATACCATTATAGCCAACAATTATCCAAACTGTTGGTATTGGGGGTTTTTCCTATCAGTGCTACTTAGGATTGCACCAAAGTCCTTCCTAGGATGAGTTTATTCCAAAATTAAGGATTCTATAATGAGAGGTGGGGTGTTTGACAGTAACATGGGAAGGTATTGGATGAAAAAAATGGTTTGCATAAATAAATATGATAGAAGAGGGGGTAGAATTTTATAAGTGAGGTGAGTGGAACACTTGTATGTTTTTAAAAGAAAAAGGTGTTCCCACGTTTTTTACATGAAAAAAGTGTCGAAAATTAAGTATTACCAATACATAATGATTATAGGGTCAAAATATTTCTAGAATATATATTTTAGACAGTGTTTTTTCTATTTTAACAGATATATTTTTATTTTAACCCCTAGATAAAACCATTTTTACGTCAACTGTGCTAAATAATTTTTACTGTTTTCCCTATTAATATTGGTAAAAACATAATTTGACCTTATTAGATAATATAAATTATGATGAATCTAGAAAATGAATCCATTTTAAAAAATATTATTCATTTAAGTGTAAAAAGTTAATTTAAATTTAATTCTGTTTATGCGATGAGAAAGCATGTTTTCAAATAGAAAATTTTGATAAGACAATAATGTTTTTATATCAAAATTCATTAATAAAATTATTCCAAAAGTCCTAAACTATATTAATAGGTATATAATTTTATTTTTAAAAAATTAAAAATATTTTTAACTTTATAAATAACTTCAAAAAATAGTTTTCAATTAGAATTTAGTATTTTCACTATTAATTGAAAAATAAAATATTTCAAAAAAATATAAAAAAAACCTAATATAATTTTGATATTATAATTTATAAAATTAAGTTAATTTTATCGATTTTTTTATAAAAGTGTTAAATTTTAATTTTAAATTATTTTCACAAATAAGGGTCGAATACTCTATTATAAAAAGTATTATTTTACAGAAAACATTTCTTTTTTATTTTAAATAATTATTATTTTATTTATAGTCAAATAGATAACCATAATTTTCTTAGTTTAGTTTGTATTATTCATACCTACCAGTTGTACGTCTAGGTTATAATTGTATACTATATTACAGTTCATTTAGACTCGGGGTTTCCTGTTGCACAGCTATTAAAGAGAATACATATAAAGAAAAATATTTCATGGGTTATTTATGATCAGTGTTACATGTCAAATATGATAACCAATATAACATTATTATTTTAGAAATTATAGGGTGTTACATGGATTTTATTAAAAATATAAAATATATTATTTCCTTTCTTATGAAAAATGTCCCTAAAATGGATATTTTTTAATATGAGATGATATCGGGTTAAAAAATATCCATACAATAGGTTTTAGATCTCTTTAAGAAATTTCCACCATTATACATTTTTTTAACTCGACATAAACCTGTTTTAACATTAACAATGTGAATTTTTTTATTGTTTTTACTATTTATTATGACCAAAAATTAAGTTTCCTTATTACCTAATATTTTTTAAGTTGATTAAAAATATAAAATCCATTTTAAAAGTTTCATTTCATAGAATTTTTAGAATGTAATTTAAAATTAAACCCTTTAGAGAAGATAAAATGTAGTTTTTCAAAAACATTCTTTTCAATGAAAAAAATTATTTTATTCCAAATTCAAAAATAATTTAGATTATAATAACATTTTTTGAATAATTTTTAATCAAAAATAACTATTTTTATTTTAAAAGTAATAAAAAATATAATTTACTTTTAAAAAATGTGGAATATAAATACAGTTTTCAATAAATATCATTATTTTTCAAAAAACATTAAAAAATTAAATGTTTCCTAAAATTCCCAAAAATTAATCATAAGATAATTTTGAATGGATTTATTCTAAAGTGATATCCATTTTATAAAATAGCATTTTAAAATTTTTATATAATTAATTATAATATTATCTCATAAAAGACAATAATAATCAAATTTTAGAAAAAGGAATTTTTGAATCATAATTTTTTTAGCAAAAATTAAGTAATTATTTTCTAAGAATTTATCAATATATTTTTAATTATAAATACCATTATATATATTTCAAAATTCAGTTGATTATATTTACACTCAAAAATTTTATGACAATGTTATACAGATTAAATTTAATAAAAACATTTCATGGTTTATTTAAGAGAAGTTTTTCATGTCATATATGCTACCAAACATTATGATGTTATAAAAATATTAGGGTGTTACATATTAAACATTTTAAAGTAATTTAGTATAATATTTTTTCTTCAACCTTTTTTTCTAGGGTAACTAGTCTTTTAAAGTAACTACTGTGTTATAAAAATATAACACAACCACTCATACAAAATTTGGGTTTTCTAAACAAAATTTTATCATCTATTTAATTTAATTTAATTTCCAAATAAGTGATAATTAACTTTTAAATGATGACATTTTATATAGTGAGAAACTGGTTTTTTATATAAAAAATATTTTTAAACATTTTTTATTATTAATATTATTAAAATTGATTTAAAATTAATTATGTGCTAATAATGTTATTTATGTGTTCAAAAATAATATTAGAGTCATTTAAAAAAATTAATTGATTAAAAAATAGTTACATAATATTAATAAAATAAATCTTTGAAAATTATAGTTTCACCATTATCACCGTATTTAACTTTAATATTAGGAATATTATTTTTTTACCTAAAAATAAAATGTGAATATTATATAATTTGGAAATACTGATTCCAAATATTTAATCCCTTTTACTAATTAAAATTTATTGAATACAAGTATTAAATATTTATATTAGCACACTTAATGCATACAAATATTTTTTTAGAAAAGGTGTATCTCTAAGAATAAAATAGAATTTTTTTATATACCATTATATATATTTTTTATAGTGGTTAATTATATGGCTACATGCATATTTAACATCTTTAATATAAGACAAATATTAAAAAAATTTATTATTGTAACTAGGTTTTCTTTTTTTGTATTGCTATGTGCTATAAAAATTACTCAAAGAATACTAAGGAAAATTATATATTAAAATCATTGTTTTTTAAAATGTTTATATTGTCATCCCATTATATTAATGGATATTAAGTTGAGGTTATTAAAGTATAGTGGTCTAGATGAAAAATAAACTAGGTCAGTACACGAATTATTCTCTAATTTTATTGGGATATTCTTAGTATTGATGGATTCCAATAAACAGATGAATATTTCAAGTACATTGAACATTTATTTTACATCTTATATTGGGATGGGTCTGATATGGTTTACCTGAACTAGGTATTTTTTTTTCAATTCATGGGTTGGATGACCTTTAAATTCACTATGAAATTGATTAGATAAATTAATATTTGTCACCATGGACCCATCTAGAATATAAATTATACCCTAATATTTTATGATGTTCCTTCTTACCAATGTTGATTAACTAATATTGGTGTCATATTAATCTAAATATCGTAAATAGTGTTAATATTTAAAAAACTAAAAAATGATATTTTTATGGTCATTAATTTTTTACTTCAATTGGAATATCATCACATTAGAAGAAAAGATATCTTATATCACTTTATTTAGTTTTTTGTTAATGTCATAGAAATTATGTTTCTTTTTTTTTTGTTTTTTTAAATAAAACAACAAGAAGAAAAGACAATTTATATGTGAACCCTAATGAATTGGTTTACATAGGTTTTTGGGTTGTCAAGTCATTTTTTTTGTTTCGTAATCCATTTTTGGTTTTCTAGTGGTTGATTATGTAAATGTGGATCATTATCAGCATCCTACTTTGGGAAAAAGAAAGCATTAACCAAATGATTTAACTAAAAATAATTCCATGGGTATTAATTCATTATTAAAATTCATAAAATATTTGGAAACATTAATATTAGAATTGTTCTTTATGGAATTATCCTAATTAGATATCAATATAAGTCATCAAAAAGGACATACACAATTGTTAATCTTGATAAAAGTTTCATATTCATTATAATTCACTCTCCGATGGGATCATAGGGTTCTTTAAAATTAGTAATTATATCATAATTTCATTCAATATAAACAATAAATTAAATTGAGGGAGGAATTGGGTTAATGAATATCTATGGGCTGTAATGACTGAATCCAACTCTATCCAAGTTGGTGATGTGGTTAGTGGTGATTGGGATAAATTTTTCCCCAACCCTATACGATAAAGTAGTCCCTATTATGTTGCAGTAATATTTGGGGATCTATTTTCCTCTTTGGTATCATATCCTAAATTTCTTTTAATACAGAGTATTGTGAAATGAATGTACCCATAGCATGGACAATATTGTTTAAGGAGAGTCTTACAATAGTATAGGACATTCCCTTATTGGTTTCACCCTTTTTAAATTGGGCACAACTTATTATACATGAATAACTTCAGGTATGAGTGGATCAATTTAATGACATCATAGAGGATGTATCTTATGTTATTTATATATCATGTAGTATTTTAGAGAAAATTTATTGGTGTATTAATATCAAAGACTTGAGGTTTGACCAATAATTATAACTTTACATGCATCATATGAGTATAAAGATAGGTACATGGAACCACCTCTAATTAAAACATCATAGGAAGATCATACAGATCTCATATAATTAGAAAAAATGTTTTCTAATAAACCCATGTAACAAAATACAAAATATGAAATTTTAACCACTCCCAAATAACCACACTCTTACAAACTTCTTTAGGATAAAGAAATCATGACCAAAAGAAACAAATATAGAATAAAATATAAGGAAAATAACAACATATGACATTAACATGTCTTAGAATTATGTCTTAATCGATGGTGAAATACTATTTTAATTTGATTTATATAATTCAAAAGATGTTTATATTTATCATTTACTACTAAAAATAATGTGATAAAACACTTATTTATAGTAGAAACCATTCGACACATCTATATTTGGATTATATTATATTTTCATTAGATAAATTGAAACTCAAAAGAGCTTCATTTAATATCCTTTTTTGCAATGTATCGTCACCACCTTAGCTTTCCCACTCAGTAAATAGTTACAGATTAATAAATTTCTCATCATTCCACAACATTCCTTTCACTTCATCCATCACACATCTTATAATAGCATGACTTCTGGTAACACCTATTAGTTCTGTATCTATCTTCCATAGTCTTGAAATCATTAAAATATTATTATAGTTTTCCACCACTCTATATGGTTCTAGAGGTTCAAACACTATATTTTCTCCTTTAATTGGTTTTCATTCAGTATATTGAAAAATAGATTCCACATATAGAAGTATCCGAAAAATATGTAACATGAAATCCTTATTACAATCTTAAAAACTAAGTCCCCCTTTCATGTTTGGAAAATGTCCATTTGTTCTCTGAAATTATGCTATGTTTGAAAAAAAATTCTCGACTACTTATTCTAGATAAAATTTTGAATATGGGGAAAATATTCTAAATAAATATATATTAATAATTTTTTTTTCAACATATATACTATAACAATCTCACCTTTAATCATCTATAAGTCCAACTACTACCCTTTAACAGCTTCTAGAGGAATTGAAACATCAAATGAATGTAATTTTTCTATGAATTAAATATTGTAATCTAGGATAGGTTAATTTCACATTTTGAATCATAAAATGGAATCCCATTAATTTTCCTCCCTCCAAGATTCTCTAGAGAGAGATTCATCAAAATAAAACCCTTCTATAATTATGCTAATGTGATGAATGAAACATATGTTATTAAGATAGTGACAACTTGTTTAAGTTTGGATATCCATGTGATTATTTTTCCTATGAATATGAACATATATCTTAAATTACTAATGCAAGAATCTTAATCTTAACAAAAGTATAAATCTATAATGCCTTGTGATAAATCATCTAATATAAAGTAGAGTGTCATGGGTTAGGAACCCTTAAACAAATTATGAATCCATTTTACACCTAATATTATTCCTTTTTTGGGGTTCTATGTGAAAATTTTAATTACTCCTATATCTTCTTCAAAGGTTGAATTCGAAAAAATTATGGAATACATTAAATATCCAAGAAGTACTAAATATGTAACTTTTATTGTTCTTCTGAATCATATTTCTATTTGATGAGACATAACCACAGTGATTTAGAAATTTATATTTAGGGTTTTGTTCTCCAATATTTCATCACTCATTCAGATGTGTTCAACCACATTATAGATGTATTCTTCTTGAGTCAGGTACAACGTACTAGATCCTAGGTCTCTCTGGACCCTTATCCCAATAATAAACGTTTGTAGATTAAGGTCCCCCATATCAAGGATTCCTGATTACTCCACCTTTAGGTTATTGATCATTTAACTCAGCACACCCACTAAAATAATTTCATCTATGTAAATAAAAATGATGATGATACTCCCATAATAAAATAACATATAGTAATAAAAATGATTATCATTTCTCCTGGTGAACTCATGTTACATCATTAAACAATTGAAATTCCAATTCCATTTCATTTTTAATTTTTCAATACATAAATATTATTCATTAGATTACA
This sequence comes from Viscum album, assembly GCA_963277665.1. NCBI lineage: Eukaryota > Viridiplantae > Streptophyta > Magnoliopsida > Santalales > Viscaceae > Viscum > Viscum album. Next base: position 1,706,033,462 of record OY728145.1, read on the forward strand.
CAAAATATTTTTATTATATTTTTTTCTGAATCCCTTTTAATGTACAATAAGTATATATTATTCTATGTCACCAGGAAGAATTGTTTTCTTCATTTCCATCTACACAAAAATAAATATTTCATAAGAAACAATTCTTAACACTATTCTAAGTGGTGTCTTCAAAATTATTAGATAAAATAAATATGATAAATATAATCTTTATGTTTGTTGAAATATCTTCAAAAATAGTTTGTTTTTATGCATCTTCCAACCATCTACCTTTTAATTTATCTGAAAAACCTACTAGTTTTGTAATACATTATTCGTAGTTGACCTTTTAGTAAACTCCAATTTTATGGAAACATGGATAGAATCATGTAAACCCCTTGTATCAAAATACAAATTCTTTTGGTCTTACAAATCCCTTATATATATAGGTTTTTTGTTCTCTGTCATCTTTTAGATGAAAATAATGAAAAAGCAATTTCATAAAATTTAACTTGGAACCTTTCCCAAGTAGATATTCATAGTTTTTCATACATTTGTAATCATTATATTAATATAACTTATGGAATGTGAACTTATAATCCTTGATAATCTAGATTACTTAAACTCTTATATAAATTAGAGCATATAAAATCTATTAGAATTTAAATTTCCTTTAAAAACAACTTTGACTTGTCTAGTGTTTCTTGAAATTTAATATTTTTTATTTTTCATAAAACATTTGTATTGTCCATATATTCATCAAGGTGAACCTAATATTTTAATGATACTTTATAATTTCAATAATTTCCTTCTTTCTTATAAACCGTCTATTGAATCTCTTCATTAAAAATAACATTATAACTTCTGATTTACTTCATGTGGTCATTGTATCAAAATAAAAAACAAATTATTTCCTATATAATAAAAAATGTGACATCATCAAGAAATAACCTCAAACATTAATTAACCCTTTTCATCAATATAGAAATAAAATTATACACCAAATAATTGGTTGTAGTTAATATCAACCTTTATTATGGACCAAAATTATTCTAATAGTTTCTGTATAATTTGTGATTATAGAATTCAGATGATTAAGTTAGAAGATCAGTTCACCACATCTAACCAAAATATTTTGTGAAACCCCACATAAATATATATGACCCTATATTTCACTTACAATATTATTTCAACATTACCATACCTCCATTAGTTTATAGAGTTTATGGATTAGTACTATAAAACTAAATCCCTTTATGATATCATGAGCTAAAAAATTCCCTTTTTATATTATCATAACAATTGCCAGGCCATAATCCCATCAACATATGTTATGTATCCATCTCCACCTTTTCCCTATATATAATAAAATACTTTAATACCATATAATTTTTCTTTAAAAATTACACCGACTCTTTAAATGAGGAATTATTTATAATGATTATATATAAGGTTGAGCCTCTATGAGAGAACATCTTATTCATTCCCAAAAAATCCATGTGAGACAACTCAAACTTCATGTGGATTGGTGTTTACCTTCATTTAGAGTAAAAACCTCTATTTATTTACATAGACGAAATCCTATTAGTTTTTAAACTCTATGATTTCAGACTTAAAATATCCTCAAGAAGCTAGGATCTTTATCCTCTTCCCCATTAATATGTCTTGGATGTTCATGCCACATATTATAAGAATTTAATTTTATTGAATGATTTTATCCTCTTAATACCTCTATATGGTGAATTTATCTTCCACTCCCTTTGAAACACTATAGATAATTGTGAGGTTTTTCATAATCTATTTAAAAATATAGTGGATAATTTTGTGTTGTCCTATTGACTAAATAAGAAAATAATTTTCCATGGCCTAAGTATGTTCCACATATCATTGTACTCTAGAATCCTTATTTTACAAGTCTATATTAAGACAATAACTTTTCTTATAACCATGAGAGCTCTGTCATCCACAAGATGATCCTTTTCAAAATATTTTAAATTATTATTTTTCATTCTCCCTCTCCCATTGGTTGAGTAAAATGATGATATGGAGTCTTTAACCTAATAACCTAATGAAATAGTGTTACATAGAAGAAAAATACTTATATATTTTAATACTGGGTTTTCTGACCCACTTCCAAAGGAATAATTTCAAAAAATTCCTTATATTCACTAAAATCCTTCTTTAAGTGTTCTTTTCATACATAATTACAAATAAAGGGATCACCACCCACAAATATAATCCTATAACTCTCCTACCTTTACCCTTCCAATTAATTTTACATTTTATATCTCATACTTTTCCTTCAACATTATGAGAGTATAAAAAATATTATTAGATATGATTTTGTTGAATTTCATAATTAATATTTTATCCCTAAATATCATTATATTTTTTGTTATTATTTCTAGTAGAGTTTCTTAGAGTAGTTACCATCACATGGCATAATTCTAGAAGATAAGAGAGTAATACGTTTCCTAAAATTAGATCCCTAAAAGTTACCTTCACTAAATCCAACTAATTTTGAATAAAATTGTTGATTTTAAAATAATCAAATATAGAAATTTCATTATACATTATTATTATGAAATATATCTATAGAAATAACACCTCTGTCCTTATCATGGAATTATTATAAATATCATCTAAGGTCTTTATAAGATCAAATGGTATATATGTCGTATAAAATTTCCATAAAAATGACATTCAAATCATCCCGAGTGCCTTCATATAAATACCATCCCATTCATATTTTTTATTAATTATTTTTTATATTATGTTAATTGATGATAAATAACCTTCTATAGTATATTATTTTCTATTTTCAAATTAAAATAATAAAAAATATTTCCCATAAAACATATCCATTTAGATCGTACTCTCATCCAATTATATTCCTATAAAATATAAAAACACCCACTGAAATTTAAAAAATATAATCGATAGTTATCATGATCTATTTACTAATGTTATCCTATAAGATAAAGGAAAGAATATAACAACTAAACCTTGCTCTTAAGTACCTCAATATTGAATTATTCATCTAGATTACTCTACCCTTGATCTATGATTCCACTTGTTTGGTTTGTATATTATATTTTGATAAATCCACTAGAGGTTACTCAACTTAAACTTATGAATGTTAATGTATAGTCAAAGAATGATCCCATACAATAATTTATAGAACACAAAAGAAAAAAACTATAAAATACACACACTATAATTCTTTCCTGAAAATGTTACAAATAAGGAAAAAAATTTATCAAATAAAAAAGAAGTGAATGAAAAAAGAAGTGACTACCATGGTTTTGAAACTCATCCATGTACATGGGAAACTTATTACTCACTTTGATTCAATAAAATAATAGGATAAATAAATTTATAGATTAATGATTCAAAAAAAGAGTGAAAACCAAATATTATAGCAGAACCATCCATTTACACTAGTTTTCACCACCATTAAATTTTGAGATAATAAAGTACACCTCAACTGATTTTCAAAAAAGAGCCTCCCATTTGTCATGTATCTTCTCCCCCTCAAATTCTCCACCGAGTGAATTTATCTAACTCCAAAAATATCTAATTATTCCTTAGATTTTTTGGCACTTTATCTAGTAATAATTTCCCAATGGTCGAACACACATTATATTCTTATTAAAAATCCAATGGGTTATAATATAAGGAATAATAACCCCTAGGCCATTAATGTTCACATGGATTTAATATTCTTAAAAAACATCATTGGATATTTATGAGGATATATAGATAAATATTTATTTTATCTCTATGATTTGTTGGCTAGAATTAGTATTCTACATTACTAAAAGGGAAATGAGGTTAACCTACCAATATTATTTATCATGCAGTCTAATGTTCTTAGAATATCTCACATATAGATATTACTGAAAATTGACAAAAGTTAATTCCTTGTAAAGATTGTGATTGAGTAAATATATATTTTCTTCTTGGAAAATATCATATATTCTATATTGATGGGTTGTGAGAGGTAATTTGAAAATTAGAATTTTCTCTCACATTTATTATTCCCATATATCAATGGGATCGGTTTCAACAATATAAAATTGTTATTTTTTTGTATGACTACAGGAGTCACTCTCTATTATCTTTGTAAAACCTAGTTTTATATTTAGGGGTGCTTTATATTTTTTAAGAAATTCATTTGACGCATCAAGAAAATGAAAAACTATTTCTACTTCATATAAGCCACTAATTGTTTAAGGATATCATAATCCATATATAGAGAATCTAATAAAGGTATTTCTTAATTATGGGTTGTTTTATAGTAATAATTTATTTCCAAAATCTTATAAATTTGACCAATTGATAAGAAGCTAATAAGGATGCCAAAGAGTCATATTCTTTGAGTTAAAGGAGATTTAAGTGGAAATTATTGTCTTGAAACCCATGGAAATTATCTAGGGAGATTAAGAAAATGAGGGGATCATTTTCCTATGAGTGATATGATTATTGATAGATAAAATGTTTAAAGTGATTTCATAATGAATTTAATTATTTTAAATCCGACCAAATTTTTATTTTATGGGTGATTATTAATTTTATATATTATAAGAATAATTTTGGTTGAATTATGAAATTGGATTAATTATTAATTTTCAGGTATCTTTTTGTGTAACATTAATTGGTAAATCCATATATTTTATTTTATTTTATTATTTAATAGTAATTTTTAATTATAACATGAATTAGTTAATTTCATGAATATTCAAGTATTTCCCTTTAAAATTTACTTTTATATTGTTATCAATAAATATTATATTTTTGAATATTAATTTTATATATTTTTATATAATAGAACACATGTTGTGAAAAATAATTTATTTTAAGTTCTCCAACTATATCGTAATGTTTTATGGAGGTAATATGATCAGAATTCAATGTTAGAATGAATTCATGAATCTGGATATCACTTCAATGTTCAAACCATAACATTCATATCATTGATTAAATTATTATAAAATTTGGAAAGAAGTCAGTTGACTCCAATTTGATGATTTCATTAAACTGTATTAACAACTATTTACATATTTTATTCTTTGAGGTCATCAAAATGAATTATATATTTAATTTTACTCAATTTTTTTAATTTCCTTTTTTTATAAAATTAATAAACCTAACTCCACCATCACTCTATAAATATGTATTATTAAACTTTGGAGGGGAAGGTTCATAGATTCTATAGTCCATAAAAATTTATAGAATAGGTTTTTTTATTTTTTATCATTCCTATAACACTATGATTTTCACACAATTGAGGTTCTCATAAAACTGTTCTGTTTCTCACTACCTCTTTCCCTCCATCTCTCTATATTATTCTCATTTATTCATTTATATATCTCTCTAATTTTTTTCACCATGACCCATTACACGCATTATGGTGAGTGACTTCATTGATTACTATCCTTGTGGGAGATTTTGATGGTGTTCTATAATTATAATATTATATTTTTTATATTTATATTTATTTCATAGTGATGGGGAGAGGAGTTTTATGGATTTGTGTGGAAATATTCCTCTAATCCATAACAAAATTCCTAAACTAAATATATTCCTTAGAAAATATTCACACCCTTACAACTCTTGGATATTGTGTTGCAATGGTGGACATTACTATGTTTAATGGTTTATATTATAAATGTTGGACCAAGGTCCTAGAGAGTGTCGCACTTTCGGTTGAGGTGTGTTCATCATAAATAACTATTAAATGAGATGGGAGTTGGTGTGCCCTATAAATCTCATAGTTATGGTATGATTCATTATCAAATTAAGCTATAGTAGTCAATATATGGTGTAATTTACTATGGAATAGAATTTAAAAAATAATCATGAATAATGAGGGAACACGAGTTGATATCCCCTAAGACTTTATTCATTATTTATAACATCATTTTTTATGTTTACATTTCAATTCATGTTTCATTATGTGTTCTATTATAATTATCAATAAATATTTAATTTTTTATTTTTATTTAAATATTAAAATATCAAAAATACATCAATTCTTTAGGAATAACTATTTATTGAATATAAAAACCCAGGAAGTGAGATGAACATGGTCATGATCTATATTAAATAGGAAAATAAATAATATTATTCACACCCTTGTATAGACAGGTCAAAAATTGTATGTCACTAATGAAGAGTAAGTTAAAAATCATTAATAATAATTTTCAAGACCAGATCACCTGCTGATCAAATTTACCGTGATAAAAAAGTGATAAAAATATCCTTCCTAAAAAATCATATGAATTTTCATTAACAAAATAATTTAAAAAGAAAACTCTTATTGACTTTGTTGAATCTTCCCGTGATCATCCTGGTCCTATAATCAAGGATTTAAATACCAACTAGTCTATTATGGATCATTTTACTCCCTAATATTTAAAACAAAAAAAATTCCATGCTTGATCTTCGAAATGATTAAGAATTGAAAATTAGTTTAATATAAAAATTACCAATATTCATTGATTTGAATATATAGATCATGATAATCACATCACATATTCAATCTTATTTTTCCAAATTGATACAATGGATAATAGAAATTAAAAAGTTATGTGTATGAAAATCTTCTTATCAATTTAAGGAGTAACAAAAGAGTGACTATAAAACTTTCAAACATGAGAGGTTCATGACTAGCATAACTTGAAATGGTGTTTTACTCAAATATTTTCCTAAACATATAGGAACTAAAAAATTAAGAAAGGGATCTATTCAATTAGTAAATAATCTATAGAAATTATTTATGAGTGTTGTGATTAGATAAAAAATCATTATTTTGGTTTCTCATATTATTCCATGATGGAGAAATATTTAACCAATTTATATAATCAAGGTGCACTAAAAAACTATATAAAATTACTAGTTTCATCAACAAGAGGAGCTATCATATACTAATAACCAGAACACGAAAATGAGGTATCCCTGATGTAATTTCTTCTTATTCATTATCATTTCTAGAATCTAGACCTAAAGATATAACTATTATTGTGAGAAAAATGGATTTTAAGTAGACCAATTATAAAGAATCACATTCCATATAATGTTGTTTATGTTCATTTAATACCAATTTTATCATACAAGATACTAATGTACACGTTATGGAGAGTATTGTAGCATCATTTCAACCAAGGAAATACCAATAAATAACATAGTATTGAGAGACAATTAATTATTCAAATACGGGTCTAGAAATTAATGGAACCATTTAATAAAACTCTACCAAAATCAAATTGTAAATAAACCACTTACTATAATAAAAGCCACCAATTCTATAACCCACCTCTATTCTAACATCCATATTGACAACCATATAAGAACCAGCCTACCATCCATATAATTTTAAGAAAATAAATCTAATTAAGCAACCCTAATCCAATGTGAAAACACACTTATGTCTATAAAATTATTCAGAGGTGGATAATCTAAGGAATATAAGAAAATAACTAAGGGAAATGATGGAAACATTGTTAAAAAATCAATTAAAACTACCATCCCAAAAAAGACTCTAATCAAAATGGAAATGTAATTATAATGAGAAAATGAAGTGGTAAATAACTTCAATCACTAGACCCACTAGAATCTAAACCAATTTAAAGATAAATTTAAGAGAATCAATCTTAAAATTGTTAAAATGTTATATTTACCATAAAAAACTACCCTTGAGAATAAAATAATAAATAAGAAGTTAAAGAGTTGATTCCATAAAAATACCATAAACACCATTAAAATGTATAAAAATTGGGAAAAACACCATCAACATCCATTAGCATCATGGGTGATCTGATCTAAAAAGATTCAATAGGAATAAATTCATAAAAACATATATAATAATCTAAAGAGTTGTTATAAAAAATACCAATCTAGATTCTCTAAAAAGTCCCAATGTATTTTATCAATATCAGGGAACTTTTAACCAAAAAGATAAGTATTCATGTTAAATAAATCATTTTCTGGAAAAATTTGGATCATCCCTTATTATACAACAAATTCTATTAAATATTTATGATCCAAGGAAATTTTCAATTCCTTACACCATTTTTTCCATGAATTTTGAATGATTTTTGGTTTAGGAGCATCTTTAGTCACATAACACACTTATTACTTACTTCTTTGTTTATGAGTTAATTTAATTCCCTATTATTTAAGGTAAATAATTCAAATAGATCTATTGATTTTCTATCCATATTTTTGGATGACGTGTTAGTTAGAGTTAATGGAATCAATTTCTTGTCTAACTTCTATTTGATCAAAAAATATGAAGATAAATAAATCATCCAATAACCCATAGTTTTGGGTAGAACCTTCTTAATGTAAACTGAACATGCATGAATGAATATTCATAATGAAGTTTAGAGAGAAAATTATCCACTAAAATATTGTTTATTCCATGAGGCACCCATGAGATAATCATTCAAAGAAAACACATTACAATAATTAAGTGGATAATCCTACTTAAAATACATTTATGATATATGAATTTCTACCCATGGGATAACATTTACTTTATGAAAATTTCAAACAAAATAAATATTTACTAAATTTGGGAACCTATTTTGATATTAGGGGAAGAGGTAAATTATGATATTTTTTTATTGATTTTACTTTTTATTCCTTGAAATAAAATCTTATATTTCATAATTTTTTCAAAAAAACAAATCCTTTGAAGTGATAAACCCAAATTTAATTTCATCTTTATAACAACCCCAAGATCTAGGATTGAAATAACTATCCAATATTTTAAAATATCTCTACTTAATGAAATGATAAAAACAATCAATAATAATTTTTAAAGAATTATATAAAACCCAAGAACATAATTTTATTGATATTTTATGAGAAAATGTATAAGCAATGGGCCAAATTCTAGGAGACATTCCAAGAAAAAAAATAAAAAAATTTGTGCACAATATTTTTCGAAAGGAGTGTTCTTGGCCTATTAAGAAACCCCAAAAGAGTTTTAACTCAAGGATGATAAGTATTTTTAAGATATATATTTTGATGATTTCATATGAAGGAATCATATATCACATTAAAAAATATGAAATGCATCGGCACTAATCACATATTACTGAAGAAAACATACTTGGCCATATTTAGTAATGTGAAAAATGAGTAAATCCTTGTAAGAATTCATAATAGTTTGAGTGCCTATATATAAAATAAAAAAATTATCTCACTAGTAAGACCCACTTATCCATCCCATTAATTGGCCATATATAAGATATATTGGTGGAATAAATTTTTTATAGTTTTCTAGATAGATTTTCATGATATATTTAGGTACCCATTACGTGAGAGGGCCAAGGGAAGGTATCTTTTTACCAATCCATTTGAAACCTTTTCTTATATTAGAATACCATTTTGATTATGCGATTCTATATGTACATATAATATGTTCATGTTAAGTATATTCTATATTTAAATTGAATATTTTCTTATTTTTTAGATGACATTACTATTTATGGAGCATCATTTAATCATTTATTGAAAATTTGTGAAAATTATTTGAAAACATGCATTGAAAAGAATATAGTTTTGAAATTTATCATTCTCAATTTTATGATGGAAATAGTAATAGTAATTGACCATGTTATTTTAAAAAAATTCAATTAATGTAGACAATAAAAACTTTAAGTGCTAAATTATTTATCTTACCCAAATTTTGTGACACATGATATATCATTATTAGGACGTTATAGTTTATATATATGTATAATCAAGAATTTTAGTAAGACCACTCTCAATAATTACATTATAAATTTAAATATGATGATTTTAATTTTGATGTAGATTATAATAATTTTTTGATAAGTTAAAAAGTAGATTTATCGCACCACTTATGATGAAACTACCATAATAGGGGAATAATTTGGAGTTAGTTTTAGAATCTTCTTATAATGATTTGTACATATAACATACCCATATATTTTCTGGAAGAAATAACTTTATTTAATATTCCTCCATAACGTTATGTTCAAACTTTTTTAACTATGAAACCACTAAAAATGAGTTTCTAGTATTTGTATTTTCATTATATAAATTATGATATTACTGTCTTGGAACTAATGTTACAATTTTTAATGATGATGAAAATCATAGGTACTTAGTGAAGAAGGTAGAAGAAAATCCTAGCTTAGGTATATGGATTTTGTTTCTTCATGAATTCATGTTAGAGATAAAACATAATAAGTAACTAAGAATAAATTTTCTGATCACCTAAGTATGTTATACAACAAAACATAGGGAGTTATTCTTGACCAGGAAACACTAAATGACAAACATTATGGTATACATATTTCATTTTTTTGAATTATAAGTACATTTTTATGCTAGCATGGTAAATTATTTAAAAACTTTCAATCACCATCTCTAATTAACCCTAAAAAGATATTTATCCTAAATATAAATCAAAATTATACATTTTGGAAGACCCTAACATGTGGAAATCATGGAATGATAAAGTGATAACAATATTATTACCTAATAGTTAAATTCAATTTGTTTTATTGACTTTAATTACATTATAAGATTTTAAGTCAACTGCATTCTTCAAAGTACAATAAAAAAACTCTTATTATCAGGAAATTTATGAAACTCTTTATTTAAAGATGAACAAGAATTTTGTGAAAACATATGTGAAATGCCACTTTAGTGGGAAACTTTCATGTAGACAATAAATCCCAAAAAAAACAATCAAATTTTGTATTATTTTTAAAGTAAGGGTAAATTTTTTTGGGGTACCTTTTACCTATCATTTTAAGAAATAATAATAAAATTTTGAATTTGACTATGTTACTAAAATGGTGGAAGTTAAGGCCTCCAAAACAAATGATGTTAAACTTGTGTATGATTTTTTTATAACTGATATAATTTATAAATTTGGTGTTATAAGAGCTATAATTATTAACCATGTGACCCAATTTTTCAATTTATGAATGAAGAAATTTATGATGAATTATATAGTGTATAAAAAGTCATCAATAGCCTACCATCAACAAAAAAATGAACAAGATAATGTGGCCAACAGGGTGATCAATGACGCTTTGTAGAACACTGTCAAACCAAAAAAAATTTAACCAAAGTTTGGAAGCCACTAATTTTCCTACAAGTATCCTAAAAACCCATTAGAATGAGACCATAACAGATAATTTATGGAAATAATTATCATTAACCTATGGAGTCAAAGCATAAATAATACGAGGTAGCGAGAGAGAAGAATTTGGAAATAGACAGTGCTAAAAAGAGAGAAAACTTATAAATTATGAGTTGGATGGAAATTGAAGAGAATCTATTTATAAAATAATAATTTTAAATGAAATAACATTATTTTATAATGAAATTTTAATCAATGAAAATAACATCCATCCATGGAATCATGCATTTCGCTACAAATCATACATAGTATAATTTCATTTAAGCATTGTTTTAGATGGTATAGTAGAATTATACTTACTTATATATTTAATTTTGCTACTTTTCATATTTTGAAATCAGGATAGAATAATACATTAAATTTTAAAGGGAATGAGAAAAAATTATACAAAAAATTGTTCTTTATAACTATTTGTGGTCATCACACTTCTCCATTATGTTTACCAGTGAAGATCCAGTAGGAAGTACATTAAATTAATGTTTGATTGATTGTTTTTATTCTATTAATTTTTTCTCTTTATTAATATATTTTAATTTATTTTGGTATTTAAATAATTTATCTATAGGGTTGGGTAGCTATATATCTTAGGATTGTTTTTAAAAAATCAAAAAAAATTTACACTTAAAATTTTTTATGTTTATTTTTTAAATTTTTATTCTATTTTCAAAACCATCCTAGTTTAATTGTATAAACCTTGTAACATTTGAATATTATTATGATGAGAAAATTATTTCATTCATTTAGTCACCTTATATGAACACTGAAACATGCATTTTTCAAATTAAGAGTTATGGAAATTCATTCAAAGCCAACTAATTTTTGAATCTCAGACAATGACATATTATTCCATATTGTTATTAAATATCACAACCCAATATTATCAGAAATGGAAATTATATTTTTTTATATGAACATTACTTACATTGCATAAAAATATACTTGAGGACTATAATTGTTTAGTTCCTTTAGAAATGTGGAACAAAATATTCTAATATGGTGAAAGGTCATCAATGTTTCACAAAAATATATTCTTATTTATTACTCTTCAAAAACATACCCTACATAAAATTTTTATTCATATCCTAGTGAAAAGAAACATAAGAAAGAACGATCTTAGATGTTCATTAAGGGTAAAAATAATAGGTATCAATCTATTATCATATGAAAGAATAAGATAATAATTAGGGTATATGATGATGAACATAACTTACAAAAGATGATACCCAACCAATCACATATCCTAAAAATGAGTAATGGAATAAAACATTATCATTTCTGAAAACATGTACCATAATGGTGATAAATCATAAAAAAATAAATCATGAAATATAATATCATATCATAAAAATGTGGCACTATCATAAATATTGAAAACCATTTCATATTATACGGTTAACTAACAAGGAAATAGATATAGTCGATCTAGACATGTAACATATTTCCCATTGTTAATCAGGACACACTTTTTTCCCACAGTGGATCAGGACACACATGTTTCTCATAGTCAATTAGTCACACCTATTTTTCATAATGGATTAGGATACACTTATTTTCCATATTGGATCAAACCCATAGAAATTTTCTCATTTTTATCCCATGAGATATAAATCTTTACTCAATTAATTGGAGGGAGATATAGGTACCACCATTCATATAATGAAATAAATAAAGTGTGCCAAAATATCAAAAATATTCATTATATCATTATCCATGAAATGAAATGGGTATAATAAAAATTTCATTATATCACAACTTATGGAAAAGAGATAGGTTTCATAATCATTTCAACATAGATTAACCGATGAAAATAAGCGGGTTTCATAAGAGTTTAGTCATGGTATAACCCGTGGAAGAGAAAATGGTTTCATATAAAAATTATCATCATAAACATAAAAATTTCAGAGAAATATTAATAATTTTATCCTTGGATTATATCCCCCGTAAAGCATAGGTAACCTCAATGCATGTCTTCTTAGATGGAAAATAATTTTGAAATATATATTTGGACATTTTTTGAGAAAAATAGGTTTCCATTGAAAATAAATATTGAAATAATTAAAAAATTTAATAATATTTTTCCTTGGTAATATCCAAGAAAACATATAATTTAATCTTTTAAAAAAATTATCCATTTATTAAGGAAAAAAACATTACATTGAAAATTATTTTTTAAAACTAAAAAATCATGAATTTTTTAAAAATCATTTTAATTCAAAATAAACTTATAAATTTATAAAGGAATACTTAAAAAACAATTGAGTAAAATATAATTTCAACATTTATAAAATGTTTTTCAATAAAATTTTATTTTTTATATAATATTTGTTTTGAAGGAAAAGTGTTTTCAACTGAAAAAATGATTTTTTATGAAAACTTAATTTCAAAATCTTGAGTACATAAAGTTATTAATATAAATTAAAATATGTGTTATCATGAAAAATACATAGGAAAGTGAAATAATTATTTTCTCAGTGTATAGATCATAATATTTCATCGTTGGAAGCATAATCATAAACAAACCTAATAAACTATGGTATTGTAACATAAGATCACCACCACTTTGGTATCTTTGAATTATAATACCCATGAAGGAATAAAATAAAATATAACACAAAATATTATGAGTAGAAATAAATCCATGATATTATTTTTCAAACGTAATTTATATATACCTTGTGAAATAATATAGGTGCATAGCATAATGTACATCTCAAAGAAGGCAAATTGAGACACAGATCCTTTACCGCTTTGGTAACTTTGGAAATATAAACCCAATCGAAGATAGATCATAAAATGGATATGTAAATACCAATAATTTTAATGATAAAAATAATAATATACACTCATGGTAAGTATATTCACCTCAAAAAAGAAATAGGTGGTGTATATAAAATGTGTCTCATAGAAGTAAAAAGTGAGACAAAAATCCCTTACGTTAAGTCTTGAATCACTTAATACATGTTCAAAACACATTTATAATAAAAATAAGTTTATTATAAAGACAGTATAAGTCTATAATAATATATATAATACCATATATTATTTTATTATGACCTTATATTCCTCATTTATAAAAAATTCGATGATGAAGTTACGTTTCGGGTAAAAAGAGCTTTGTTTTTTGAATATGTTTTGATTTTTCATAGTTTTGGTCATGTTACTATGATCATGGTTTCATAATATCCATAATTATATCCAATAAAAAATATCAAACATATTAATTATATATTTAATTATAGTAATCTATATAATTTAGTGATAGAAAATTAAATACATCGTTTAGGGAGAGGTAGGTTGTACGTACACATGAACAATATTTCAATTTTCTTGCAGGATTTGAAAGAAATTAAAATAAATGATATATAGTATCATTATAGAATCATGTTTATTTCATATATATCACATATTTTTATTAAAACCATTATTAATAAATTCATGTAAACCTTGAATGAATCAAATCGCTTTTCATGGCAGTAGTCCACCGTACACAAGAGCAACATTATCATATTACCAAAAAATAGAAATAATTAATGTACGTGGGATATAAGAATTAAATGAGAATAATAATATTATAAATATAATATATAAACAGTAAATTCATCCTTAAAATAGTCCTTGAGAGTTGGTAATGGAAAGAAGAGCTACCTTGGTTTGTGTGGTTGTAGACTGTCATAAACACGAATGATGATTTTGTAAAAATTTGATGGAAGTGTAGAATATTATAGGTCATTCTCATAACATAAATAATATGAGTATATATATTATACTTATGTTATTATACAATCATTGTATAAAAATAATTTTAGGTCTACATGAAGAAAGAAAATAAAAATGCTCCTTGGTGATCATTACTTATTCTTCAGGTATCCTACTTATGTTTTCACTAAAAGCCTTCCTAGGATGGCCTTATTCTAAAATTAAGGATTCTAGGATGAGAGTAGGGAAAATATGATGCGAATTTGTAAGGACTTTTCTAAAAAAGAGGTTTCAATTTGTGATGAAGATAAGAGAGGGGTGGCCTTTCATATGTGAGTGAGAGGACACACTTGGTATTTTTGAAAAGAATTCAGCGATCCCGCGTTTTTCATATGTCACCAGAGTCAAAAATGGAAAATTATCAAATATTAAATGTTTTATTGTCTAAAATATCCATAAAATATTTTTTATATAATTTTATAGGTTATTTGTACCCTTACCTTTTTATTTTATCCACTTAGAAATCCCATTTTTTACTTAATTACCTATAATTAATTTTTACTAAATTCACAATTAATTTTGTTAAAATATTAAGTTGAACTTATTAGATAAAATAATTTAGTATTATTATAATTATGGAATCCAGTTTTTTGAATTCAATTAACATTATTAGAAAAAATTAATTTAAAATTAATCATGAAGACACGATAAGAAAGTGGGTATTATGGATAATCTCCCTTTTAAGGGTTAAAGGGGAACCCTTACATAACTCGTAGGCCAAAGGAAAAAATACCCAACATGACCTGAAGGCCCAAAGAAATACTATTCCCATTACATGAACCATAATCCCAACCCACTAGAACTACCCTTTTCCAAATCCTACGCCATTCATCACCTAGCTCTCCACATTGTATTGCTGATCGGCTAGCATTTCCCTATAAAAATCTACACGGTGCCTATTCCGGATGGCAGTTGACATACCTTATCATTCTTTCAAACTAGTTATCTATACTCTGGTGACTTTCTATTATCTACTCTAATCCTCTTCTGGGGATTGATCTATGTGAACTAGGTTCTCCATGGTCTCTATGGCCTGAAAGCCTTGAGGCCTGAAGTCCTGTGATGAACCGAAGGTCTAGTCCCATAGACCAAAGGCCCAAATCAGATGAATAGTTACAGATAGTATAATACTGAATAGTTCCTACTATAATATGGATATAGTAACCCCGAAATTCACCTCCCCCCAATTTCAAACCCAAGCCTCTTGGATGCCAAGCATGAGCCCTTACCACTCAGGTACAAGCTCATTGGCACCACAAGAAAGTGGGTTTCTAAAGAGAAAGAGTTTATATGATTACAATGTTTTTATATCAAAATTAAATATTTAATTGACAATAATGATCTAAATTGGATTAATTGGTATACAATTTATATTATTTTACTTTAAAACCAATATAGAAATTATTTTAACTTTATATATAAATTAATCGAAAATGTAGTTTTCAATTAAACTTTACTATTTTAACAATTCATAACAAAATGAAACCTTTTAGAAAAATCCAAAAAATAACCATCACATATTTTTTACAGGATATTTTTAGAAATTAAGATTATTTTATCAAATGTAATTTCTAAAAGTTTAGAAAAATATTTTAATCTATGTTTACCAAAGATTACAAAACTATTTTTTAAAAGAATAATATTTTAACTGTTAAATTTAATTTATTATTATCTCTTGAATATAAAATAGTTGATTCAATATATAAAATATATATTAAATTAAAATTATTTACCTATGTTTTTTTTGTTTATTTTATTTTTTATGAACACATTTCTTTACATACAAAATTGTTTACGAGAAAATGATTTCCTTTATTTTAAAATATTCTTTATTTTAATTTATAATTAATTATTTGCTAAAGAATTGACTACATATAAAAGTGTAAAAAATCTTTTCATAATTTAGTTAATAAAAATAATGATCTCTATTCCAACAACTAGATGATAATTATCATATTAAATTATAATATTTTATTTTTTATGTTACAAATAATTAAACTTAGTGTTACGTGTATCATAACATAAAATAATGATTATGTGTAACAAATTCCAAACATAGCGTTGCATGTAACTCAAGATAAAATAATTGTTTTTTGTAATAGAAAATTTTTAAATGATTAAATTCATTTTAAAAAAAAAATTAACAAAATCCGGTGGTGATACATTCTACCCCCCTAAAATGAATTTATTCCTTGAAATTTATCTCAGTCATTAACGGTTTAACATTAAAAAAAGTCTTTTATAGAAACACACATCTTACTTATGAATAATTAAAATTACTTAAAAATTAAATATTGGAAACATAATGTTTACCCAAATTAAATCATAACGAGGTTTCAATATTATAGAACATTGGTGAGAAATGATGATTTGGAAATTGAAGAAAACAAAAATAATTATAAAGAGTGATAATAATCATTGATCATAAAAAAGTGGGTAGTAAAAATAAAGTTAAAAACCACAAAACCATAACCCAAATTTTAATATAAAAGGTCATTGATATCATAAAAAAATGTGATAACCAAAAAATGTTTTATTTCTATATTCTTTTTCGAAAGTTGATGATTTTTCATGACAAGATATACTTACTTGATTTAATTCCATTTCAGAATCATAGTATTAACCTTTATTATTCCTTCAGCAATTTCCACTTCAAATCTAAATTTAAGAAATAAAAGCGAACTCTCTATACTAGAATCTTTATCATATCATAAGATCTATAAATTTATTTATAAGGAATTCCATCTATCATTACTTATCATTAAAAAAATTGTTAGTACGTGTTATCCAATATTAATAAATATTTTTTTGGTGAAGTAATATGTTAATATCTAATACCTAACCCAATGTGAAAATTAATCCATTTCATAAATGGTTAACCTTATTAACCTACCAAAATTTATAATTTATAAATAAAGTCACAAAATTTCTCCAAATCAACAACACATTAATCCCTCGTATATCATAAATTAAATCTTGATTGTAAAATAAAAACATGTAAAAAAATTCATCACATAATATTTTAAAACATGGGAATAACCTGAATTTATATAAAATCGTATGGAAAACATACATGATTCTTTAGTACATACATAAAACATATATTATTTGAGATATTCAAAAAACCAAAAATTGTTGTAATATCTATAAATGATAGTATATAATATTTTATCAAAAAATCAATTATCAATTCACAGGTCATTAATAATATGTAATTTACTTTATCAATATCAATAATCTCATTATATAATCTAAATTTTTTTTCTCAACATCAGGAACATATTAATTGTTACCTTCCCTTAATAAAAATATAAATTTAACATTAAATCACCTTTCTAGGTTATTAACACCACTAAAAATATTTTTTCAAATATTTAATGAAAAAATTATACTTCTAGATTCATATAACATAATTCTTGAATTCCAATACCAAAACACATCAATTATCCCACTTACTTCTCAAACCACTAACTAGGATTCATCATCTTATAACTTAAAACCCCCTCCTAAAATATGAAATATGAATTATTTCTTAACATTAATCAACCTAAATTTAATCATTCTTATAAACAATACTATTAGAAAAACCCATACCTTTGATATGTTATTAATCGTCTCTTCATCATCAGTAGAAAAACTATTACACATATATCCATGCTGATTTACTTCACAATATTTATCCCTAAGAGATTGATTTTCATAATTACCATACCTTACAAAATTAAAACATTTGACCATTAATGATACATTAGGGATACCAATATTCCCATCCATTTTGTTAACTGAATTTTTCATTTTTCCTATGTAGTTACTTAATTTGAGTCATTCTTTTCAAAACCCAAAATATATTATTGTCCCTATGAGACATTACCATGAGCGCTTCTTCCAACATTATCAATATTTAGCAAACTGCATCTTCTTTCCTCTTTGTTCTATACTACCCAAACTCTTAGTGAACTCTATCCATCTCTTATTTCACGAGATTGAGTGTTTCTTAAGGTGGACATTGTTAATAACGTTACATGATAGTTAATTAAGAATAATAAAATAATCATTAAATCTATTTATCATCCAATTTTATTTCTCATAATCATTAAATCTCCCATCAAATTCTGTTTTAATATGATTTTTTATTGGTTCCAGATAGGGAAAAAATCAAAAACATAGTGTGATAAATACTAATCACAGTGGAAAACCACATAATCAGGAAAAAATAACTTCTAGGATTTATAAAATATAATTCTTTCAATGAAATATAAGGTTTATATTATGTTATCAGTAGCCATAATCTATTTAAACATTTAATTATGGTTTGTAAAGTGTTTTACAATTTCCAAATAATATCTTCAGGGAGTTTAAAACTAGTCGTGTAGAAAGCCCCGTCATCAAGCACTTCTTCGTGATAAATTCTAGCTCAATACAGTGTTTTTAGGGTTTTTACCCCTAGGTAAATCTTTGATATACCAAATCCACTTATATTATCTATATAAGTATTTATTTCATAGAAATAACTAACTTAATACTTTACTAAAATTAAAGACATTTTTATATACATTGAATCATCCTTAGATGTATCCTTAGATAAGTGACGAGGGATATAGATGAGTTTCTCCCATCCCAGTTTCAATTGTTTTTCTAATACATTTCTCTGGTATCAACTATTGAAACCCAAGATTCTCATACATGGATATTTACTCCTTTTAGATGAACGTTCTTTATATTACACAAACACATGCCGGAGGACTATAATAGTTTTGTTCCTTTTGAAAATTGGAACAGAATATTTTAATCTGGTGAAATATATTCAATATTTCCCACAATGATCTTCCAAATTAGTACTCTTTATATACATAAAATATATAAAACCATTGTTGATTACCTAGGTAAAGGAATAAAAACAATGGTCTATATTTTATACTCAATAAGGTAAATATAATAGGTATCAATATTTGATTATATGAAAGAAAAATATAATTATAATGGTATTTGATAATTAATATAATTTAAAAAGTTCATACCCAACCTATCATTGATCGAAAACATGATTTAAAATATACAACTTAATCATTTACAACAACATGACACATAAGGGTGATAAAAAATCATAAATCAATTGTGAACCATAATCTCTTCTCGTAAAAGTGTATCACAATCATAAATATTAAAAAACAATTATATGTTGTGGTTAACTACAAAGACCATAAAAATATTGGACCCAAAATCATCACTATTTTCTATTTTTAATCAGTGCACACTTTTTTCACATTTTGGATCAGGCCACACCAATTTCCAATAATGGATTAGGACACACATGCTTCCCATAGAGGATCAGGACACACCTATTTCTCACCTGTCACATAATGAAATCATACAAATGTGTGAAACTAGATAATAAAGATTCATCATATCATAACTCATAAAATTAAATGATTATAATAATGATTTCATCATTTCATAAAAAATGGAAATGAGACTGGGTTTATGAACATTTTATCATACAATAACCCATGAAAAGAAGAGGGTATCATAATCATATTTTCATGTTATATATCATAGAAGAGAAACATGTTTCATAAAAAACTTTTCATCATATAGGTAAACCCTTTAGATAATGAACAAGAATGATATCCCTTGATTATATCCCTAGTAAATAATAGGTTACATCAACATATGTAATCATAGATATAAAATAATTTATAAATACTAAATTAGTCATTACATGAGGAAACAATATTTTCATTGAAAATCAATCATTAAAAATTAAAAGATTTTAAAAATTATTTTCATTGAATATAACCATGAAATCATATAAATTATTATCTTGAAATCATTTAAAACATATCTCAAGGAAAATTAATTTTATTTTAAAATAAAATTTTTAAAACTAAAAATTTAAAATTAATTTTTTAAAATAATTCAATTTAAAAATAACATTGAAAACATATAAGTTGATATTTTAAAAGTAATTTAAAATTTATTTAGGAATTTATCATTTATACTTTTAAAAACAGTTTTTAAAAACATTTTTCAAAACATTTTTCGGAAATTTTTTTTAGAAGAAAAAGTGTTATCAACTGGAAAGACAATTTTTTCATGAAAATGTTAATTTAAAATCTTTAGTAAATAAAAAGTAGAAATAGATGGTAAAAAATGTAATATCGTGAAAAAACTAGATAATAAGAAAATTAATATGTTAATTGAGGGATATATCAAGATATTTTATCAATAAAATCTTAATAATAAACATTTCTGATAAAAGATGAAATTGTAACCTAAAATCATTACAACATTGGTATCATTAAATCACAATCCCCATATAAAAAAAATAAAATGGAGCATAAATTTCATGAGGATAAATAAATTAATGATATTATATATCTAAGGGGAAATATATACACATCATGAAAGAATATAGGTGCATAACATAAAATATGTCTCAAAGAAGAAAAATAAAGACAGAAAATCTCTTACCTTTTTGGTACCTTTTGAACTCTAAACCCCGTGAAAGAAAGATAAAAAAATGGGGATCTAAAAACCAATTATTTTAATGATAAACTTAATTAAATTAATTTATGGGTATTATATATAAAAAATAAAAAAATGTGGGGAATATGGGATGTGTCTCGTAGAAGTAAAAAATATGAGACTGAAATCACTTAACTTTTGTGTTGAGATCATTCTTACATGTTAGAACCTCAAGTAAAATAAATATAAGTTTATTAAAAATATATTAAATAATAATACTCATATATATGATACCATATATTATTTTCTTATGACATTTTACTGCCTTTTTGTAAACAATTCAATGTTTGTATTGCGTTTTGCGTAATAACAACTTTTTTTCATATATGTTTTGATTTGTTATATTTGTTTTCCTCTTTATTTTATCATAGATAAATAATCTAAATAATGATAAACATTATATAAATTTTATATATATTCATCAAATATGTATTTATAGTAATCTATAAAATTTAGTGATAGAATAATGAAATACACCATTTATTATGACGGTAGTCCATATGTACACAAGTGCATTAATTCTATTTTCTTATAGGATTTGAAAGAAAGAAAAGTAAATGATATATTTTATCATTATAGAATCATTTAAATATGATATATATCATATATTTATATTAAAATTATCCTTAATATATTCCATGTAAACTCTGATGAATCATATCACTTCGTGAGGCGGTAGTCCACTGTACACATGAGCGACATTTTCATATTCCCATAAAATTGAAATCATGAATTTTTATGGGAAATAATAATTAAATAAAAATAAAAGTATAATAAATATATAATATATATAAATAATATATCATTAAAAACACCCTTGAGAGCTGGTAATGTAAAAACAAATGACATCGATCCATGGGGTTATAGTCCACCGTACACATGAATAATGATTTCATAACCGATTTGATGGAAGTGGATATTGTTTTTGATAATTACCTAAACATAATATATATATATAAGATACTTATTTTATTATATAATCATGGTATAAAAATATTTTAAGGGGTCGGGTGATGAAATAATACCAGGATGCTTGTTGATGAACATTACCTATACTTTAGGTGCCCACCTTATGTTTCACTAAAATCCTTCCTAGGATGCCTTTATGCCTCAAATAAGGATTCTATGATGGGGTTAGAGTAGTTGGTAAGTAATTTGGGTAGGTAATATTTCAAATTAATAGGTTTTAAGGAGTTAATAAGAGAGGAGGGGTGGACTTTTATTAATAGGGGAGAGGACACCATTAGTATTTTTGAAAATGATTCAGCACTACATCAGTTTTCATATTTCACAAGTGTACCAAATAGAAAATTATTGAACAATATAGGCCCAATGGTTGAAATAATTCCAAAAAATAATTTTTATACATAGTTATAGGTTATTTATACCCTAGATATTTAGTTTAACCCCAAAACAAACCCATTGTTACCATAAACGTGGTAGTTAATTTTTACTCCATTCACTATAAATTTTTGGCAAATATTTTGTTTTATATATTAAATAATATAAATTATTATGATTCCAAAAAATATAATCAATTTTTCTAAATTTCATTCATAGAAGTGGTATAATTTAATTTAATATTAATCCCTCAGAGACTATGAGAAAGTGTGGCTTTAAAGAGAAATATATTAATGGTTTACAAATTTTTAATAACAAAATTCAATATTAAAGTAATTAAAATGACATGAATTGGTTTAATACATATATAATTGACATAATTTTAATTTAAAACTAATTTAAAATATAATTTAACTTTATAATTAAATTAATCTAAAAGGATGTTTTCAATTAAAATTCAGCATTTTTCAATATTCATAAAAAAATGAAATGTTTGTGGAAAATCATATTATTTCACCAAAAAATAATTCTAACACGATTATTTCAATAATGAAGTATATTTTTTTAAATAAATTTTATAAAATTGGTAAAATATTCTTTTAATATTTGTGATCCAAAGTCTATAAAACTATTTTTTTTAAAAAATGTTTTAAGCATAAAATTGGATTTACTCTTATGTATTATCTAGAAAAAAATATAAATGTTAAATATTTGATTGAATATATAACAGATATATATCATTGAAATTATTCAAAAAAATTTTATTTACATAGAACCCATTTTTTTCCATTAAAAAATAGTTTTTTTGGAAAAATTTTCCTTTTATTTTCAAATAATTATTATTTTCATTTATAATTAATTTGTCACAAAATAATTATATATATATATATAAACCACACTTTCATAATTTTTTTAATCATGTTCATCCCCACCATTCCAGTAGCTAGGTGATAACTATCATATTAAATAATAATATTTTAATTTACTACCCCTTTTTGTTTAAACTCGGTGTTTTGTTTATTGCAAGTTAACTTAGGATGGTGAGTTACACAAGACAAAATTCCTGTTTTGTGTAATTAATGATAAAATTAGTTTTGCGTGTAAATAAATATAAAAAAAGATTATATTCACTTGAAAAAAATCACAAAATCATGGTGTGTTATATTGACATACCTAATATATCACTAAAAATATTTTGACATATCCTTTTTAATTCTCTATTTCATAAAAGAACTATATATTTTTTAATAACCATAAAATTATAATTAATATTTTCAAAAAAATGAATTTTAGAAATACTATTCTTTATACATGATTGATGCATTCTTCTAAATGTAACGCCCTATTTTAACTTAATTACATTTTTAAACATAAAAATTCACTAAAACTATATATATAATAGCTTATATGATTAAAATTATCCTGAAGTCACATTATAAGGAAAAAGTACATATTTATATTTTGTAGAACACGATTAATGATATTGGATAAATTCATTTGTGGGGATGGAAGAAAGTGAGATGGAAGAAGTTTTTCTAACATATATTCTCGAGATAATGAAAAGAAGTTCAAAAACCATTATGATGCTTTTTTAGAGAAACAAATGTTATAAAATATGTAAAATTTATTAAATATAATTTAGTGTTGGGAATGTAAGTCTACAATAGATTTAATTAAAAATTACCAATCTTTTCCTCTGAAAATAGAATTTTTCATGAAATTCTGGATCCTAATTCTAGATGGATCAATATCATAAAGTGGGAAAAGAAAAAATTATCATTTTTGAAAAAATAAATTAATTATGGTATAAAAACTTAATAATTTATTTTAAATTAATAGTAATCAAGAAATATTTCTAAAAACACAACACTGAGCATTGAGAGAAAAGAGATATATTATAAAAATATTATTATTTAAATGTGAATATTTTTACAAATCTATTGAATTGGACTGTATAAATATAAATATAAAAATTATGAAATATATTTATAATATACATAGTCAAAAAACATTTATTGATGAATTCTTAAAAAATAAGCACCCAATTATTAGTTATGTCATTTTCTACTTCAAAAATGAATTTTATTAAATAACACAAATTTAATGCATTTTTAAAATAAAATTATTAGGAAATTTATAAAATTTTCAACCATTTATTTTATAATATAAACATCATTTATTAAATTATAACACTAAAATTATCTTAGAGTAACATTTTTTTATTTTTATGAAATAATATATTTTTCATTGAATAGTGAAAAATACATATTTCTTAAATACTCTCATTTTATTTCATTAAATCAAGTAATTTAAAAGTAATATTAAATTTTCAATTTGGTATTAAAGTGAAATATAATCCATTTTATTAACAATAATAAAATTAATTTCATTTTAATTATTTTTATTCATGATTTTGATATAAGTTAATTTTCAGGATTAAAATTCATTTTTCTAAAAATAATATTTTCCATTTAATTTTTCAATTTTTAAAAAATTATTTATCATAATTATTGGAATTAATTTGATTAAAAATAATTATGTTCTGAATTTATAAATTCGAATTCATCATAAGATTAATTTTTTATATTTTTTATGATGAAGGTATATTGTTGATTAATAATAATTATAAAATGTTGTTTTAATGAAATACATTTCCTTTTATGAAATCACCGCTATATAAACATGATAAAAAAATTATGAAACATATTTAAAGAATATTTATTTATCATATACTATAAAGTTCCTAAAAAAATAACCTAAAACAAAATATTTAAATTTATTTCATGAAAAATGTGAATATAATTTTCAGTGTTCACATAGTGCTTGAATAATACTGGAAAATTAAATTTTGGTTTCCAACAAATAACATTTGAGAAGAATGAAGTATTTTAACAACATTTTTATTAATTATTAATAATTATTTATTACTTTGAAAAATATATATTAATTTATTAGTTATATGATAAGTGACTTATCCAAATTATTGTGAAATTCTTGTGTAATTCTAGAAAATTCAAAATAACATAATAAATACTTTTTCATAACATATATTTTACTAAATATACAATTTAGAATAATTGAAAAGATTATTTTAAACATAATTTATTTATTTATTTTATTTAAATTAATTTTCAATTTTTTTAATTAATTAACTACCTTTAATACTTATGAAATGTCAACCTAGTGCTTGTTCATGTAATAAAAAATCATGTAAATGGATTTGAAAACAAAAAAATTAATATTGCTTGTGTGAGTTAATGTAAATCAATAATTTTTAATATAAATATAATTACTATAGATTTTTTAATTTTTATATTCTAATTCAGTTTCATTTAATTTTTTTCCTAACTCAAATTATCTTAATAGTTCATGAAATGATATTAATAGTATTTTATTTTTAAAATACAATTTATTAAATTATATGAAAATACTAAAAATATTAAAAGAGAAAAATTAGTTGGATAAAATTTCTAAAATGTTCTCCAATGTGAATTTATTATCCAAATTTTAAATTAAAAGTAAAATTATAATCCTTTAATATTTAAATAGTCATTACCACATATGAAGTTAAATTTTTTAAACCATGTGGGTAAAACAAAAGATAAGGTTAAAAATAATACCCAATCCTATGAAATTTTTCTTATGGTCATATTAATAAAATAAGTTCCATATATTCAAATCTGTCTAATTTTTGAACAATTTTATATTAGTTATTTACATACTATATTATAAAATTTCATTTATTTCAAAAAATGAAAAAAATGATAGTTTATAGTAATGATATATTTTATTAAATAATTTAAAATTATAAAAATACTATAATTGGAATATTTAATTGGATAAGGTTGATAATATCAACCACATTCAATTTATGTATTACTTTTCCTTTTATAATAACTTTTATGACACATAAAGAGTGAAAAACGATGATATCACAATAATCATCAAAAGAGATAATATGAGGTTACAACTAATAGAAAAGCCTAAAAATTTGTAAAAACTTGTCCAAATAATATTGGATGAGAGTGTTTATACTTAAAATCATATTATATTAATGATATATAAATTTTGTGCCAGGTTATAATAAGAATTAATTTATATTAATTTAATACTTAATGTAATATCTAGGGTTCCCCTCACCTCACATATAAATGGGAACCTCATCTCCATCATTATTAACAATTTTTGGGACTTATATATAATCACAAACCTACCATAATATAATAATTGAGTCTATAAAAACATCCTATAGGGTTTGGTATTGACAAAATACCATTCATTAATGGAGTAATGTGTAAAGCAAAAGTGGTTTCTCAACTAAGAGGTTTGACTCTTAATCGATCGTTTTAAATTTTATTTCATAATGTACCTCGTATAAATCCATGGAGTCTATTATAAAAATATGAATTAATTTTATTAAATACAATTAACTATTTTTATAAGAATTTTAGACCCATTAACCAATTTATTTCCATTACTTTGGAAAAAGAAAACATTACTCATGTATACATGTGGACTACCAACTCCATAAAGCGATGCATATCATTTATCATAACCAAAAAAAATTGATTATCATGACCATCAAATTTATAAATATATATGATATATTTGATATTATTTTATTATAGAAATACTAATTATTATTTACCTTTTCTTCTTTTAATTCTTCAAAAAGTTAAAATAACGTCCAAACAAAAGTATGAACTTCCATCTTCACAAATGGTGCAATTAATCATTAAATCTATGTAACACCCACCATGATTAAATTTTAAATGAATAAATAATATAAATAATGTAAAAAATTTGAACATTTCTTTTTAGGAGCCTATCTGATTAGAACTCCACAGTTAAGTGTTTTTGGTCTTGAGTATTGATAAGGATGGGTAAACATCTGGGAAGTTTTCAATGGTGTGTGCGAGAGAGTAAAAAAGCACATCAGAAAGAAACATGGGTTGTATTGTGGAAAAAATAATTGTCCAGATGACCCGTTTAGGCACATGGGTGGGCCATAGGGAGGGTATGATATGTCTGTGGGGAAAAGGGTGGTACCTGGTAGGTTAGGACCTGACGAACATTTTAAGGAAGGGTTATTATTCTATCAGTGGTTCGCAGTTGTTACATTTTTATCAGAGCAAGAACCCATTCTTAAGTGGGGTGGTACTTCCTAGGTGATATGTAGGGTCTCTAATGAGAATTTTTTTCTCTATGGGTGGGGGGGGGGGGAATGTAACACACCCTAAAGATAAAGGGTTAAATAACTAAATGAAATTACTCACGTCAATAAGGTGCACCTTTCTTTTTGGGAGCCTATCTGATTATAATTACACATGTAAGTGTTCTTGTATTATAATACTAATTAGGATGAGTGATCTTATGAAATATATACTAGGGTGTGTGAGAGTGACAAAAATGAACAATGGAAAGAACATGTGTTATCCTAAAGGGAATATCATTAGTTAGATGACATATTTAGGCACATGGGTGGGCCTCATAGAGGGGACCATGTGTCTGTGGGGCAACTGGTGATACCTAGAGGGATAGGATCCACCGACCTTATTATGGAGGGGTGGTTATATTATAAAAGGGGACAAATTGTCACATCTATATATTTTATTAATTAATATAAATATATAGATATTGAATATATATGATATTTATATCATCAGTAACATTTTTCAGATGATGGAACCATGAGTGAGACGTAATATTTAAAACCATTGAAACAACATATTCATGAAAAAGGAGACAATTAACACTTTGAAAGAATGACTTTAATAAATAACTTTTAATTGAAATGGTTTTAAATATTATAAATAGATCATATATGGTATTATAATTATGAATATTGTTTTCTTATATAGTTATTAAAAATTAAATTTTTTTTACTAGTTTTTAAAGCATGTTCAACTAAGTGGAATCATAAGGTAAAGGATTTTATAACACACATATAATATATTAGGTTATTCAAATACATTATTGAGTATGTTATGCAAAGATTATGTGATAAGTAACATTTTTTTTCACTTTTTTGTCCGGATAATTTTTTTTCACAAATATTGAATTCATTAATTAATTCTCACTTAAATGGTATGATATTTATATGGGATTTCACCTCAATTTCTACTCTATTGAGACATATTTTGTGTTATGAACCTATCTATTTCTCTATGGTGTATATACTTCCCCTTTTATGTATTTACCATAAATATATATTTCTTTACGATGATTGAAATTTGAATTTAATTTTACTCATTCATGGGGTTACAATTTAAATGTTACAAAAGAGATAATAAATTATTTTACAATCACTTTTTTAGGGATTGTAGTTATTTTAATTAACAAAATATAACAATTAACAATTTATACACTCTATATATTTTCTAATTATTTGGTTATTTCATGAGATTCATTTTTTTCTTTGAATGTTTCCTCTATATAGAATATGAATGAGTCTATTAATTTTTTTAATTAAAGGCTATCATATTTCTATTTTTTATTGGGTATTTATTTCTATCTATATTTGTTAAAATTTGTTTAGAAAATTCATTTTTTACCAAAATTATTTATTATGAACATTTTAAGTTTTATATTAATTCATGGATGGTTTGAAATTAATATTTTTAATATTTCATTAACTGTTCATATTTTTATTTACAAAAATTCAAAAGTAATGTTTTTAATGTATATGATATTAAAGTATTTTATACCTCCATATCCATTTTATAGTCCTTTATATTCTTATACAAGCTTTCAAGGGATTAAAAAATATAAATATTTAATGAAAACATATTTTTTGTGTTTTACTTACATTTTAATTACTTTAATAAACAAAATTATTTTATTACATAATATATATTTCTGATGAAGTGATAGTCATTTTTTCATTTCTCATTAATTATATGGTCATTAAAAATATTTTGAAAATTTAAATTTCTTGTGATAAATTTTTATTCGATATTAAAATTATAATAAATTCATTTATTATTCATATAATGGGTATTATTTTTTCCAAAACCATATACTATTTAAACATATGTTGTTTTACATTGAAATTTATTTTATTGTCCTGGGAAAAAATATACTCCATATTCTTTACCCATTATAAATATTTCATGATACAGAATATTGTTTATGAATTAAATTGATCATTAAATATTTGATGAATACATTGGATATTCTATAAATGATTGGGATTTCAATTATATACCCCCTTGGTATATCGACATGTCAGATGAGAAAACCATTTGGCTAGATTTTTTAAATAGTTTTTGTGTACACCCACCCATCGATTAAGCCACGTTGGAACAATGTTTTGATGGTAAAGATAACGTGATATCTATGATCATGATGCTGAATGTTAAATATTACCTTCAATTATAATTATAATAATAATTATTATCCATGAAATTCTTTCATTAAATTATCGATGAATTCATTTCATGCTCACTATATTGATTAAATGACATAGATTTTTAGTTATTTACTTTTTCGTACTAATTATGACTTATTTAATTATGATAGATTACATTATATGTAACCCTTATTAATCAATTTATCTCACCCTTATTTTTTACCTTTCCCAATGATTTGTAGAAGAAATCATTAAATGAGTTCAAGGATACAAAATATTTACTTTAACAATTTTTTATATATTTTTTCCAATATAATATTAGAATAATGTATTTATCTAGTTTACTAGGGAAAAATATTCCATATTTTGGGATTCAATCACTTTTATCTTTTTCTAATGTAATAAAAAAGACATCAAATCTAGGATACTATAGTTGTGGTCATTATAATTGGTATCATAAAATGTTTAGTTGAAAACATTGGAACTAGATTTAATAATACATACATTAGAGGAAATAACCATATAAAATACTTTAAGGATATTTTTAATTTTATAAAATATCATTATGTTTTTTGTAATATAGATATTATATTTTTTCTATTTAATAAATAAATGTTTCGATAATACAAGTGGAAATGGTTTTAGCCCAGATGAATCTTGGGGTAATAACCTAGAAATGAGTTGGCTATGCACACCTCATCTATCATTACTATAGTGTCCCTCATCCTAGTATCATAGAGGAAATGTATTCTACCATTACATTGACATAGATAAAATGACTAAAATCCTAAATAATCAGAAATTTTAACAATTTTGGAAAACCAGATCCATATTTGATACCTATTTTACATTTGTAAAATTAATGTAAAACGTAATACATAAAAATTTTAATAAACTAGATCCTTGAATACACATTCAATGATCTTTTCTTCATAACCCGGGGAAAGGAAATAAAATATGGGCGATCTCAAATACTTAGTAAGGATTAAGCACAACATATAATATCAAGATTAAATAATCATAATTAATATGTAAAGTTAGATAACTAAAAAAATTCCACATAAATATATGGATAAGGAAAAATTAGTATAGAAAGGTAAATAATTGAAACACATGAAATTTAATCAATAAATTGATAATAAAATGAATCCATAGATAATTCCATAGAAAAAATATCAAGGATTATAATAACAACTGAATTCTCAATGATGGAAATTATTAATTATTAGATGCCTTGTTTTCTAGGTACATAGTACATTTATCATGATGTCCTTCCACAATAAGGTTTAAAACTTATGTGGTAAAACCCCATCTAATTTGGACAACCTATTGGCCTCATGAGACTACTAATGCATCTTGGGTCTTAATTAAATTGGTAAAAAACCCATGTCATACTGGTATACTATATTAAATATATATCTAATAATCAATTTAATTCATAAAAAATGTTCCTTGTCATATATCCATATTGAGTAAATAATACATAATTATCAATATTTTCCCAATTAATCAATATCTTCCAATATAAATACTATATATAAAAATTTTCTATGGTTTTGGAAAAAGTAATATACATTACACAGAAATATAGATATTCAAGATAAATGTAATTTATAATGATAAATAATTACAATAAAGTGATTGTTTTAAGATAATGTTAACAATAAAAATAACAAAGTGAGATTTAATAATAACTTTTACCACTTGGTAATTTTCAGATCAAATAACCTTTGATTATATAATAAAAATTGAAACATAAAATAGCAAGAGGTATGAATAATGATATTAAATGTAAAATATGAAGTATATAAACAAAAAAAAGTTTAATTAGTTCATAATAAAAAAAGTCTAAATGGAATGTAAATTGAGATTAAATACCTTACCTTATGTTTTCTTTGGGTTTAACAATGTTTAACCTCCTCTTCTTTAGATATCCTCTAAAGGTTTGCACTAAGGCATTCTTATGTTAGATGTCTTCATATTATATAGATTATAGTATGTTGATAGGGAATTTTTAAAGTGAATTGGGCAGGGATTATATGAGAAAAATGTCTTGGGATGTGTGAATAATTTAGGGTGGTGAGTTCCCTTTTATAGTGAAGGAGGAGTGACATTTTGTAAATAAAAAAAGTAAAAAGTATTGGGAGGTCTAACTTACCTCATGCACCTTTAATAATGAACCTTTTTAAATAAAAGAAATTATATAATTTAAATATGTCCATAAAATGGTTGTTCTATATGTGTCTAGGCCATTTTCCCCTTAAGTTTAATGTTTACTCCATTAAAAAACTCATTTTTATCTTATTTACTGTAATTAGTTTTAACTATTTTCACTATCCATTTTCATAAAAAATAATTCTAACATTATTATAAATTATAAATTATTCTCATTAAAAATATAGAATCCATTTTTTAAAATTTAAATAAAAAAGTGGTTGAAATTCATTTAAAATTAATCCCATTCACAAAATAAGACAAAGTTTTTTTAAAATGTAAATATTCCTATGATTACTAAGTTTTTATATCTAAATTAAATATTAAAGTGATTAAAATGACCTAAATTAGATTAATAAATGTATAATTTTATATTTTTTTCTTTAAAAGTAAATCATTATAAAATCTATCATTATAAATTATTTAGATGAATAATAATTTTTTCAATTAAAATTTAGTATTTTTTAATATTCATCACAATATGAAACTTCTTATAAAAATAAAAAAAATAACCCAAAGATAATTTAAAAATTAATAATTAAATAATGAAGATTATTTTTTCATTTTGTTTTTAAAAGTGGATAATTTTTATTTTCAAACAGGTGTTCCATTAAAAGGCGACAAAACTATCTTTACAAAAATACATCTTTTTATGAGTAAAATTAAATTTCTTCTTATCATATTCCTATAAAGTATATAGGATGAATCTAAAAATATTTTATTGAATATATAATATATTAATTTCATTAATATCATCCAATAATAGTAATTAATTTAATTTATTATGATAAAATAACATTGGAGTATAAAAATAGTTTTAATAAAAACATTTCCTTTATATACAATTGTTTTTTACACTGATTTGAAATTAATTTATAACCAATGAAAACAACCATATATTTTCATAAGATATTTAATCCTATTTATAAATTCAAATTTAATGACTAGGAGATAATTTTCATTTTAAATAATATCATTATTAGTAATTGGTAAAACTCGGTCTTGTGTGTAACACAAGCCAATGAAGAAAGTTATTATTGCATGAGATGCAAGCTAACATAGTAGTGTGTGAATTTTAAGATATATTATATGACGAATTTATTTAAAATATTAAATATATCATAAAATCTCATTATTTTATATTCCATTATAAGATTAGTGTTGCGTGTCATATATGATATCAAATAAAATTTTATAATTTTAGAATTTTCAGGGAGATATATTTTCCCCACATTAAATAAATTTCATCCTTACAATTTAAACATGATCTCACAATTCCGAGGTTTTATTTTCCCAAATTCCATTTACGAGAAACCAATATCATGATAAGGGTTCGTAAAACATTTTCTTAATAAGAGTGAATGGGGATTAAAAAATTCATATGGAGAAATTGTATAACTAGGTTTCTATATGAGATAAAATAGGTGGGAAATGTAATCATCAACATGGAAGAGAAAACTAAAATTCATATAAGAAAATAGAGTGATAGAGAACATGTTGAGAAGAAAGGTAACATCAGAAAATCAATAAACAAGAGGTGTAAAAGGGTCATTGATATCATAAAAAATGATAATAAAACAATAATTTTTTTGTTTTAAGACCTTTTTCCCTAGTGTTCATAAATTCATCATCACTATAAGAATATAAATAAATATACTTACTTGATATGTTTCTATTTTATAGAAATAATCTTATCCTTTGGTTGTACCTTGTAATATTTATACTTTATCTCTTAGAACATTTTGCATTATATGGTGATGTAATACATTAATATCTAAAACCTCATCCAAAGTTCAATATAAACTATTCTATAGATGATTAACCTTATTAACCTTAAAAAATAACAATATCCAAAACCTTATATGGTCATTGAATTTTCACAATGAACTTATCATTAATCTAAACCAGATGAAGTAGATCTAAATCATCACATACTAAACATGGGATTAACATTATCATGTATTCTTTTGAAATATGGTAATAACCATAAATACTATAAAACCACATTAAAAACATAAATGCTTTCATATTACATAAGTAAAACATAGATTATAATATATATTCCTTAAATATATAAATGCTGTAAACTCCATCAATGATGCCGTAGACCAATTTTTTAAAACAATCATTAATCAGTACCAAGGTGGTTAGTATTATCCAATTTAAAATATCCATATCAATAATCTCTTTATACTAATATAATTATCTCAACATTAAGTACATATTAAGGGTTATATTTCCATTAGTCATGTGTCTTATAATAATTTTAAATTTCTACTGAATCGTTTACCTTGGTCATAGATACCATTCAACACGTTCTCTTAAATCCTTAATAAAATTGTACAGTAGTAAAATCCTTATATATTTCATGATTCTTAAAATCATTAAATCATTGATAAAATAATAAAATTAAAAAATTATTAAATCAAAACAAAATAAAATTAATAATTCTATTTCTATTGTATCAATTACATAAGCTTGACCTTGATTCCTTATCAACTTCTGATCTATATTCCCTTGAAATATAGTGAATTCATTTTTTAGTGCTCCATATACTTAGAGTTTTATCATTGTATATTGTAATATTTTTTTCATTACCTTTAAATAAAAATCATGGTGGAATTTCAAACCAAACTTCTAGCTAAGTCCTAATAATTTTATGAGTGTACCACTGTGTTTCTTTCCACAATTATCACACATGGGAAAATAATTCATTAAAATAATTATTTCTCATATTAACATTTTATATGTTTTTCCCAGCTACCCTATTCTTCTCATGCTTCCCTTTGGATCAATAATACTTTGGTAAATCTTTCTCTGTCATGTTATCATATGATACTATGTCATTATATTATTAAAATATTTTGGAAACTACTTCTCTTTGAATAATTATTACTCTATGGGGCATATGCATTGGCGAGGATCACATGACATATTCTAGGATTTTTATAATCAAAGATATCCACTAGATTAGATCATATAATTATGAAACAAAATGTATAATCCCCAAACTAGTGAAATACTTGACCTATATTGAAATATTTATGTATATCTAATCTCATAATCATAAACATGCTTTCTTTGGGATGTTCTTGTATACTTACCCACAAATTCTATCATAGGGTTATATTTTATAATATATATTTTTCCTAAATCTAGTATCAAATGATTCTATTAATATAATTTTTATACCAAATATAGAAACCCTGACCCTAGTTGTCCGAAGCTAGTGTCTGCTATAATTACATTGGGATAAATACAAGTAATAAAATCCTAAAGAACCAAAAAGTTTAACAGTGTTTAAAAATAAGATACATATGTAATACCCATTTTACACTGAGAAAATGAAAATAAAACATATTACCTAACATATTCTAACAAAATGCATCCTTGAAAACACATTAAAATAAGTTCTCTTCATAAACTAGGGAATAGAAACAAAATAAATATAAGAACAAATGTTAATCAGTAAGGGTTAAGTACATCAAAATATATCATAAATAAACAATAATAATCAATATTCCAAGATAGATAATTAAACACACGTTTAACATAAATTTATAGAAAAATAATAACCAATAAAAAAGATAAATAAACCAAAATATTCTATTTGATAAATAAACCGAGAATAAAATATGTATATAGATATTTTCATAGAAAAATATCATGGATAATAATAAGAGCTTACTTCTCAATTAAAGAAATCCATAATTATTAGACTCCATTTTTCCTAGGTACATGGTACCATTAACTTCACGAGATTTCACAAGACATTTTAAAATATACTTGGAAAAAACCCATCTGATTTGGAAAAAATATTTATCCCATGAGACTATCGATGCATCGATTGGGTTAATTTAAATAGTCCCCAACCCATGTTGTATTAGTACAAAGGATTCATTAAATATAAAATAATCATTTTAATTCATAACAAATGTGCCTTATTAAATATCTTTACTAAGTAAAGGAAACAAATTTATCTATATTTCACCAAAAATCAATATATTTCAATGTAAACACCATATTTAAAACTGGTATACAATTTAACCGATAGAAATATCCATTACACAAGAATAAAAATATTTATAAAAATATTAATTTAAAATGAAAAATAATTATGATAAGGTGATTTTTTAAAGATAAAGTTAACAATCACAAAATAAAAAGAGATATAATAATATCTTTTACCACTTGGTAATTTTCAAATAAATTTTTTTATGATGAAATAATTCAAATTGAATCATAAAATACCATTAAGTATGAATCAGGATATTACACGTCAAAGGGTAATTATATACACTAAATTTAATTTAATTTATTTTATAATACAAAAATAATTGTCAATGGAATGTAAATTGAGATGAAATCCCTTCCATCCATCCATCTAACATTCATATTTTATTATATTAAAGGAAAAACGAGGGCCGTGGCCCGAAACAGATCATGGAGGTCTGGAATAATGTAGGCCTAAGGCATCTGCACAAACCAAGCTAACACATTAAGGGAGAAGGGATCCAGTACTACTAAAAACGAGGTGAGGGTTAGTTGGGGAGGCCCAAAATGCCAGAAAGTCGACAACTTTGTTACCTTCTCTCTACGAGTGATTAAGAAAAGTGTCACCTTGATGAAATTTTTTGCAGTTGCAAATTAAACAGGAGACAGTCCATTGGATGCTAGAGGTACCTTGAATTGAGAAAAGAAGAGTCATTGAGTCAGTTTCCACATGAATGATAGGGAACCCATGGGAGTGACAAAAATCCAACCCTGTGATTAGATAGGTAGCCTCAAAACTGGGGGAATCACCTGGAACAAACCACCAACTGAAGTCCAAGACCACTGAGCCATGGAGATTACGAACAACGCCCACACCCTTCATGCAACCATTCATATAGGAGCCATCAACATTCAGCTCGAGGACTATGTCGTGAGGAATCCAACGAACCCAATGACCTTGAGGATACACCCTTGGATCAATAGAAATATGGCTACTGGCCATGAAACACTGAAAGGAAGGAGCCCGTTCACCATGTTTAAGAAGAAGCAACAAGTCAAGTGCTAGGTACCTCTCCCTAGCTCGCAAGGCCAAACCGGAACTGGAGCGTCCCTCATGTCTGGAAATATTACGAGTAGACCATAAGACCCAAAATCCAACCACAAAGACCACTGAGCACACCCTATGTTCCTGAACACTTTCCGATGAACTAGAGAACCAGGCCTGGAGAAAGGCATCCCCAGAGAGACCTGAGAAATTCCTCCCAGAGATGTCAAGAAAAAGGGACCATATACAGCACGCCCAATAACTCATAAAAAACGTATGCTCAGATGTCTCTTCCATAGGTCCATTGCAGCAAAGACATTTGGAGGAAAGAGAAATACCCCTACGATATAACTCTTCATCAGTGGGAAGCTCTCAGTTACGGAGCCTCCATATATGGAAATTGAATTTGGCTGAGATATCAGCACAACAAAGGAAACCACCCAAAGAAACATGACCCTCGGTGGTAAGCAGGACCCCACAAAAATCCTTTGCTGAAAACAAACCAGACTAGGAACCTTTGAACACCAACTGAACCATTTTAGAGGTAATAGAAATAATGTGAAACATCTCCAATTGAGATGGGGAGAGGATGGATTGTGTGAAATCAGGAAATCAAGAGGCCTGCAATAAGGAAAAATCAGGGACAAGGAACCCTAGAAAGCTGAGGATACTCCTTAACCAATTTTCCCTCCATAGGTTTATCACCCCTCCCCAAAAATCCACCTCAAATGATGTCGTAGAGTAAGAACATGGTGGCGAGTAATATCCCAATGATTGGAGCCACTCCCATTAACAATATCAAACTGAGATTCATATCCTTATTAGGTTTTACTAATTATTTCCTAAGTTTTCTTTTTTTTACTTAATAAAAAGACTATAAAATGTTGGGAGGGAATTTTTCAAGTGAATTGGGTTTGTTTTTTATGAGACAAATGGATTGGTAAGAGTAAATGAGTGAGGGGAGTGAGTTCCCTTTTATAGTGGAAGAATGACATTATTATGAATGTCAAAAATCGAACACTATTGGGAGGTCTCCCTTGCCTCATGTACCTCAAATAACGAACCCATTTCTAAGAAAAGAGGGTATATGTTTTAAATATGTATATCCAATAGCTTTCAGAAAAGTTTCTAGGTTATTTAAAATCTAGTTTTAATGTTTAATCCCTTGATGAACTCATTTTTCTCTAAATCACTATAATTGATTTTTACTATTTTCACTAATAATTTTGGTCAAAAATTAAGTTAATATTATTAGAAATTATAAATTTAATTGATTTAAAATATGGAACCAATTTTTATAAATTAAAATAACCAAAATCATAGATATTAATTTTAAATTAATCCAGTAGATGGAATGAATTTTTTTTAAAGTGTAAATGTTCAAAAATTAGATATGTTTTCACATCTAAACTCATCATAAAATTTCTTCCAATGACAAAAATTAGATTAATATATGTATAGTTGATTTATTTTGAATTTAAAACCAATTGTTAATATTATTTAAGATTATAAAGTATTTAGAGGAAATATTATTTTTAACTAAAATTCTGTATTTTTTTACTACTCATCAAAAAATGAAACCTCTAACAAAAATATCAAAAATTTAACCTAAGATAGTTTTGAAAATACTATTTAAGAAATGATGTCTATTTTTTTTAAAGATAATTTATAAAAGTTTCAATATTTATTTTTAAAATAAGTGTTCCATTTAAAGGAGTTAAAACTATCTTTAGAAAAATATAGTTTTTTATACAAAATATTGTATTTATTATTATCATATACCTATAAATTATATTTGATGAATAAAATACTATTTTATTGAATAAATAATATATAAATTTCACTAAGACCATACAGTAATATTATTTAATTTAATTTATTATGATAAAAAAACCATGGCACATAAAAATTAGTTTCATAAAAACATTTTATTTATATTCAATTGCGTTTTACACTCATTTATAAGTAATTGGTAACCAAAAAATTCAACCATATATTTTCATAAGATGGTTAGCTGTAACATCGCTAAATATATAACTCTATATTATTTCCATAAAGGGTTTTTTATAAGACCTCTAGCGTACCTCCCTGTATGCCAGAGGATAATGGCAAGTAGTGAGGGTGTGATATGTTTAAAAGAGAGACTATACCCCCGTGTATTAAGTTCCATAACATCGAAAATAAGCCATATTAAAAAATCAATATGAGTAATAGACATTGAAAATACCATATATCATAACTAGGAAATACATGTGAAATGAATATATAAATAATAATGAATCATGTAATTCTAGGATGATATATTTCTAATAAACAAACAAAAAAAACAAAAAAAAGACACGAAAATACTAATAAAATTAAAGAGACCACTTTTATTGAACCCTATTTTTGTACCATATCAAAACTCTTTCCCATCTAGAAATAAATAATCATCTATATGGTCCCTTTCACTTGACCATACTAGGATCCATGTAATTTTCTTGGGTACCAGAAAATAGCCCAAATAGGGTGTGAGTAAAACTCAATAAGTCAACACCACCTTGTCTGATCATAACCAGTCTAATTAGAAGTGCATGAAATAATGTGATAAATAGGTGTATTAAGTAATTAATCATTAATAAAATACAAGAACATCCTTCTTTCACATCCTTCCAGAAAATTTTTGTGTATTTAGCCCAACTATGCCAACCACAACCAGATTCCCATGGAAAATCATGACCCACTTTGGCACCATGCTGAAATGCCTTTACGCTTTTCTTACAACCATTCCAATCACAAAAAAATACCCATTGTATAATAAAACACAATGAATGGCCCATATATGATAATCTCAGCATGTGTCAGGGCTTAGACCGGTACATAAGCATCTTAACATATTTTGGGGAATGGGATGATATATAAGAATCTCAATATTTCTTAAGGCATAGACTTGTATATAAGCATCAGAACATGTGTCAGGGCATAGAATAGTATATAATAATCTCAATATGTTTTAGGGAATATCCTGATATATTATTATCTCAAAATGTTTCACAAGTGCATATTGCAATAGTAAGAACACCACAGTATGACCACACAAGACTAAATAGTTAATTCCTCTAATTACCTTTTTTATTCCAATTACCCATTTATTCAATAAATAAAATGATCCATTTTCCATATGGAATATATATATATAAAACACCTATAACACATATCATGCTAACATCTTATGTAATACATTTACAATTCATTATTTCCAATGGTTTTCTCACACAACAGATATCCATAAGTTGGGTCACATCATTGATTAAACCCAATGGGGTCCAATGAGAAATCCAACATTGGATTATCTTTTATTAATTAAATTAATTAATTAAATCACATAGTTCATTAATGAAATCACAGTATTTCGCATACATGGAAAAGAAAATTAGACCATAGGGTTAGGTTTTATACACCCTACCCTTAACTAGTGATTAACACAACAATTTTAATTAAAAAAGCCAAAATGGATGAATGATCAAATGATCATAAGAATAAATATATATCATAAATGATCAAGATAAAAATCAACAATGAACATGGTTAAGATATCTCACCCCAATGGACAGAGAACAAAGGGATAGAATGGTAAACTACCGAACAATCACTCACCAGGGGTCGATTGCCCAAACCAGATATCTAAAAACATAGGAATGCTTCCAAAATTGCATGGAATCTATCTAAGGTCAAGAGAAACAATGATTCACTAAATTAATTATGAAATGTCATATGAATGGAACCCTTAAAATTAAAGCTTTCAATAAATGAATGATGTGTAATAAGTTTACACACCATGTATTTATTTTTAAATGGATACACGAAAAAATAATCTCTTATAATTAATTTTAACCATTATCAAACATTACACGATGTGTAATGGCTACACAATATGCATTAATTTCACATCATGAACCAATTTCATGGCTTGTATCTGGAAAGAGTCACACATCATGTAACAAGTATGTGCTATGTACATTCCCTTCAAATCGCTTTAATACCTATTTTCACAAAAAAATATGAAAACACCTCAAAATCCTTCCCAACCATGGAAAACCATCAAAAACCCATATAACATGTTTATACCATGACAAAATTAATTCAAATTAACATAAATCCCTAAAAAATGGGTCATTATACCAAACATAGTTTCTCTCTATCTGAACAAGACTCGACCACCAAGGTTCAATGACATGGGGAAAACCAACAAAATAAGTTTAATATAAATCTCAAAGAGGGATATAATTGGAAAAAAGGGATATTACAACCTCCTCAATATATAATAGCTTGAATATGAGATGCTCTAAGCATCAGTTTAGAGTCTTGGAGATCATTTTTGGCCATTGTACTCACATATCAGACTCCCTATCCTATGTATCCTTCTAAACTCTCCCATTCTGCAATTATGCTTGAACCATAGGTATTGTCCTACCCTAAAGATATTTCTAACTAGAATTCACAATATGCATCGGATTATCCTCAAAGTATTCATCATCATATAGCTTGAAATCCTCTATGTCTATCACATGAGAAGTGTTGAGATAATATCATCAATGTTGCGACATGTGAAATACGTCATGCATGGAACTATATCACTATGTAAGGGATAATTGGTATAAAACTAGACCAACCCATCCCACAATCTTAAACGACCAGAAGAAACTGGGTGCCAAAATTCCTTATTTTATCACGTGGTGTTTCCCCAACCCAGGCGACACTCAAAGGAAAGTATGATGGCCAACCTCAAACTCCAGTGTTTATATTCTATGGTCAATGTAATATTTATTTCATCTATACACAGTAACCATACTCCTCCTAATTAAATGAATAATCTCATAAATTTATGGCATAAGACTATGTCAAACAAGTGGCGACTTTCCTACCTCCAACCAACAAAGTGGTGAACAACATGGAATTCTATAAAAATCCTTAAAAGGTACCATGTAGATTGATGCTGGAAAGCTATTATTATATGAAATCTCCAAGGTTTCCAAATGATGCTTCAATAAAGCACAAAAATCCAAAACATTGGCTCGTAACATATCTTCTAGAACATGAATTTTATACTCAGATTGACTGTCAGTTTGAGGATGATAATATGTGTTCAAAAGAACCTACGATCCTATATCCTTATGAATAAACTTCCAAAAACATGACATGAAATATGGATCTTTTCCTGAAATGTTACTATTTAAAACACCATTCAACCAAACTATCTTATGCATATGAATACTATCCAATTCATCGACTCTAATAGTGTCCCTGATAGGTAAGAAGTGGGACAAATTCTTTAGTTAATCCATAATCACCCATAATGCATCATTATAATGGGATTTCTTG
The DNA here is from genome assembly GCA_963277665.1 of Viscum album. NCBI lineage: Eukaryota > Viridiplantae > Streptophyta > Magnoliopsida > Santalales > Viscaceae > Viscum > Viscum album. Next base: position 1,706,076,206 of record OY728145.1, read on the forward strand.
GGTAATACTATCATAAAATCCATAGTGACATCATCCCATTTCCATTTATGAATGGGAATTGGATGTAACAGCCTAGTATGCCTCTAATGATTGGATTTAATCTACTAACAATTGAAAAATTTCACTATAAATCCTATTACCTCTTTTATTCCTAAACACCAGTGATGAATATGGATATCAAGAATATTCTATTTCAAATGATGATGTACCAACCATTTATAATCATAAAACTCTATTGTCACGACCCGTCCTCGGGGCCCGTGCCGTGACTACCCCAAGCCCGCCTTCCATAGGCCAGGGGCTGGTGACTAGCACCAAATGCGTAAATCCCAATAACTGGGAAGGCATTGCCTTTATAAAAGTAAACAAAACACCACAGAGTACAAGCGGAAGTAGAACACTAAGTACAAAGAGAAGTGCTGAAAGGTAAATGGGCCATAATACAAACCCAAATGAAAGTACAACTACAACTAAACAAATTACAATAGAAAAAGACATACCGCTGGAACGAAGGAAGCAGATCCTAAGTCGTCCTCCTCGGATCCTACCCGAAGGGTAGGTACAGATGGCGCAGCTCCTGGATCGTCCACCACGGATCCTACCTGAAGGGTAGGTACAGATAGCCTCCACAACGCTCTCGCCTGTCAACCTCCTCCGGGTGTCGTCTCACCGTGAAGTCCACCTCTGGATACTGACTCGTCATGTAGTCCACCTCCGGGTACTGACTCGTCATGTATTCCACCTCCGGGTACCGTCCAGTCCTCGAACACTCGGCCTCCGTCAGCACTACCCGTCATCTGCAACCAACACAACGAGATGCAGGCATAGCCTGTGCAGGGGTGAGTATAACGATACTCAGTAGGGACCCTGAGACCCTCAAGGTCTCATTAAAACCAACAAGGATAACCAAAAAGAAGATCTCAACAGATAACATCTACTTAGGTATATGCCCATACATATACCTAAGTTATCAAGTAACCCATCTCAATCATGAGGAAACACAAGGGTTATGAAATCAACGGATAACCACTGCCCAGGTATATACCCATACGTATACCTAAGTTATCAAGTAACCCATCTCAATCATGAGGAAACACAAAGGTCAAAGGTTCAACTCAAACCAAGATTTTCATGATCGAAACCGTAACTGCTGAAGAGCCCCGTCTCTGGAGTGTACAGTGGTCCTGTCACGACTCTGAGGTACTGCTCACTAACCTAAGACTGCTGAGGTACCCATCCTGTCGAGTAATGTGGGCTTGCTGATACAACCAAGCGCTTCCCACCATGGGTCTGCCGCTACAACCAAGCGCTCTCCCTCATAGCCACAAGAGGTACTTTTTCTGTTGAGTACCGCGGGTCTGCCGCTACAACCAAGCGCTCCTCCGCCATGGGTCTGCCGCTACAACCAAGCGCTCCCCCTCATAGCCTCCATAGGTACTCCTGTTGATTACCGCGGGTCTACCGCTACAACCAAGCACTCCTCCGTCGTGGGTTTGATGCTACAACCAAGCGCTCCCCACTGGGCTATCCTAAACACACCGAGTCGATCGGTCAAGCAGTCGTCAGGTCTCATCCGGATAGACGGTCTCCGTACTCCGCACGCTCATCTCTGGGAGGGTCCACTACACAAGATTCTGTTAGATACTCCATGTATGTCAAAGTCCCACGAAGAAGTATCTCAAAGGACCGCCTCGTCATAGGGGTCTCAACGCAACAAACAGCGCGTCAATCAGACGCCCGGTCTGTGAGTTATTAGCCTTTTCGTCCCAGGGGCCCGGTTGGTCTCGTGTACGAACCAACCCGGCTGTAACTCAAATGTACCCCGGACTCTCATAGGTTATACTCATAGGGACCGTTTCTCCACGTGATCACCAATGCCGCTGACGGTTCGTCCAACGGACGTCCGGTCTGAAAGTTATCAGCTTTTCCGTTCCAAGGGCCCAGTTGGATTCGTGTGAAATCCAAACCGGCCACTATCCAACTGCATCCAAACCTTAGGCAAAGTATGCCAAAAGTTCCATCTCATCAAGAAGAATTCAACGAGACAGACGACGCCTCAATCGGACGCCCGGTCTGTGAGTTATTGGCTTTTTCGTTCGAGGGGCCTAGTTGGTTTCATGAGCGAACCAACCTGACCGCACTCCGATGACATCCAAACCTCCAGCGGAGTAAGCCAAAAGATCTGTCTCACTTAGAGGAATCCATCAAAGTCAACGACACGTCAATCAGACGTCCGGAGCTCAAGATATGGGCATTTCCGCTCCGAGGGCCCGATTGGTTTCGTGAACGAACCGATCCGGCCAAACCCAAAGTACTCCGAAACCTTGAGTGCGATATACCGAAACGACTGTCTCGATCCAAGGATCGCATCACTGCTAAAGGCGCATCAATCATAGGTATATAGCTCAAGATATAAGTGAAAAACAAAAAAATGTCCGAAAGTGGGGGGTCTGGGCCCGGACTGACCCGGCCCAACCCCCCTGGGTCGGCCCGAACGGGCTCGACCCGACCTGGGTCCGGATCCGACCCGGCAGAGCGCGACCCGGACTGACGCGGCTGGTCCGGCCCAGGGCGGCTCGGCTCTGGCTGAGTGGTCCGGCTCGTCGGTGGCTGAACGACCGCGCAAAAAGGGGGCACTGCCCCCCTGGACGAAACCGTGGCCCCCCACGCGGGGGCCGCTCCCTGCCAACAGACGCGGCATGATGCTGCGTCCTGCTGGTCCCGCACGGCCGCGGGACCAGCCGCCTGCCGCCGTGGCTTCAGCCTCGGCGGCCCCTTCCAGGCGGCGCACCGGCGCCGCCGCCTCCTGGCGGCCGGCCAGTGCCGGCCGCCGCCTCCAGCCGCCGGCGCCGCCGCGCTGGCAGGGTGCGCCGACAGAGTCTTCCGCGGACCACCGAAGTTGCTCCGGTGGTCCGATTTCAATTCCGTCTGCGCCGGTGGTCCTCCCGGGAGCCGAAGATCACTGCAAAGGATTCAAAACGCCATTGCGGCCCACCTCATCATCGTCCGTCGATCCGCACTTCTACAACAAACAACGGGGTCTTCAAATCGCCTCCTTGGCCCCGACTCCGCCCGCGGTTTCGTTCGGCCCCAACGGTGCGGCGCGATGGCACCACGCTTCTTGGCCGCGTTCTTTCATCTCGTTTCCGCACGGTGCAACGGCACCGCGCTGCCTTTCACGTGCCACAACAAACTCAAAAAACAAGGGAGGAAGGAGGGTCGGTCGTGTTCGTGCGGTCCGACCTTCCCCCGTTAGTATGATAACAGGCGGCCCAAAATGAAACCAAGAAAGGCGACAGATGAGATCACGATCAACAATAAAAAAATAAGACCTCACAAAATCCCGCAATAAAAATTTCCCATCCCGCAAGGAAAACGTGCACGGATCAACTAGATAACAAGTTGATCCATGTTTCCTGGTTTTCTTTAGAATGAATGAAATAAGGGAATAAATTCATTCTCAAAATTAATTACCTACCTCAAGCATTGTCGTCGAACACGAGTTCGTCGCGGAAATAATTGTCGTGGAAGAAGAGGATCGTTGCGGGAGAGTAGGATCATCACGGAAGAAACATCGCGGAAGGAGCATCGTGGAAGAAGCATCGTTGACGTCGCGGTACACGGCGTCGCGTCGTCGATCTCCGCGGGTTTGGTGTTCTTCGTCGGAGGTCAGAGCGTTCTTCACGTTCTTCGCCGAAGAAGAACACTTTCCTCAAAATTATCTCTACACCACAAGATCCAATAGAAATAAAATAAGAGTTATCTTATTTTATTAACGCACATGACACGTTTGAATTTCAAAAGAAAAGAAACGAATAATTAATTCAATGAATTAATTGTAACGATTTAACCTCCCAATTAAAGAGGCGTTTCTTAACCAGAAAAATGAACGGTTGACATTCATTAATGAGGGGGGTTGCGGGTGCGTTACTTGGAGGAAAAGAAACGGTGGGGCTCGTGCGGGCCCCACCTCACAAATATCCTACCAAGTGGGTAGGATATTTTGGTTTCCACCCTATCCGCTTAACTTAGCTTAAGTAGCTTTTAAGTGGCTTTAAGTGAAATAAAATAAAGTTGTCGCACCACTTTATTTTATTTCTTAACTTAACCCCAAAAGTTAAAAACCACACCCGAGAAAACGCAACTTCAGAAAAGGCATTTCTATGAAAATACCGGCGCTGCAATTACATCGGTGCCCTCGGAATTCGATTCCGAGCACCGTTTCAAAAGTTAGAAAAACACGCTCGTTCGTTCACTGAACATACCTGAGCTAAACTTCAGAAATTAATTTCGGGCACACCGGGCCTCAGAATCAAGCGCCGTCAGAAACTGCGTTCTTGTAAAATTCCAAAGAAAATTAAAAAAAAAATTCCTTGAAATTTCTGGGTCTTTACATCTATCATCATCACCTCACATAACCCGTCAGAACCCATACTCAGCCATAGAAAAGAGACGAATTGATGCTTCCAAGCGACTATCCCGATGGTGCCTCCCCACTATATAATATGTCTCTTTGAACAAGGCCCCCCATATCAGATAACTGATCAACCTTGATCTAATCTATGAGCACGGGTATAAATGTTGTCGATGCTAGAGACGCCCATCCCTAAGACTCCTGAACATCTTGATGTATCTCTAAAAAAAAGTGTCATTATCCTCCATTCATCACAAGAATCCTATACTACCTCTATTAGCATCATCCAACTCAAAGTATTGATAAAAAAATTTCTCTTTCTCAGTGTATAATCTAACTAGAAGTCAAAGACTTTAGATACCAAACCCACCTTCTCGGATAATGGTTCAGGTGGTTTTGAGAAAAGATATACCCAAGTCTCTTGTGATTTGTGTATAACATAAACCTATCACCCATAAGATAGTATCTAAAATATATCAAGGCATGTACCACCACTGATAACTGAAGATCGTGAGTTGGGTAATTCATCTCTTGAGGTATCGGTTTTCTAGATCCATAAGTAACCACTTAATTATCCTACATCATAACTAATCCACTTCCAACTAAGGATGAATCATAGTACATGATATATTATTTACTGGCATAATTCATGTAAGGATTGGTAATAAGGTAATCCAAATATTCAGCTCATGATAATCACGCTCAGAAGAGTCAGAGAAAAAAAATCACTTACTTCTTGGTTAGTCCTCACAATAGTGCTACCATAATAGATAATTCCTAGATAAAATGTAGATAATAACATTTTAAACCCAAAAAGCTCTAAATCTTGAATAATTTTTTAAGGAACTCTCAATAAATAATGACTTAAACCTCTTCTGGGTACACTAACACTCTAATATCTATGATGACATGTCCTAAGAAGTGAAATTTATCAATACAGTGAATTAATTTGGTTAGCTTGGTGTAAAGGTGATTCTCTATCAATGTTCTAGGGACAATGTCAAGATGTTGGGAATGATCGTTAGCAAACAGGGAGTAAAAAAAATTATATTGAAAAAACGACCAAAAAATGACCAAGAAAATGATCAGAAAATCTTATTTATTAAGTCCAGGAATACTTATGGTGCATTCATCAAACCAAATGACATTAAAAAGAACTTATACTAGCTATAATTACTCATAAAAGAAGTATGAGGTATGCCCCATGGTCTCAACCATTACTGGTGGTATCTTGAACTTAAATCGATCTTACATAAGTTCATACCACCTCCTAAATGATCAAAGATATCATTTATGTGTGGAAGGGGATATCAGTTCTTGACCAAAATTAGGTTCAATCACTGATTATACACACATAATAGAAAGGTACCATCAAAATTTTTAGAAAATAGAACTAGGGGATTCCAAGGAGATGTAATAGGATGTATGAAACCTTTTTCTTCCAAATCATCTAACAAGAATTTCATATCCCAAATCTCTACTAGTTTAATTATATAAGTTGTAATGGAAAATGTTTCTTCTCCCAGTACCATCTCAATCAGGATCTTGATCGATCACTCATGAGTTATTTCAAAGAGATCTATAAGAATGAATACTTGAAAATGGTCCACCATTGGAGAAAAATAATCCTTCTTCATTCCACCATTATCTAGAGAAAGACAGGATATTTTAGTCACGAGACAATCCAATCTACACTAAAGTAGTCTTGCACAACTAACCTGAAGATCCCACTCACCTTGGAAATAATAAATACATCTTTAGGGAGATAAAATAGTAACTCCCCACCAGTAACAATCGATATAATCCTAGTATAGAACTATCCAATCCATAAAAATAATCAAATCAAATATTTTCATTTCCAACAGAAATGGTTCACAAATGAAACGGTAACTACCAATATCTAAATATGACACCATAGAATGTTTGATATTCTCTAACTACACTCCCAAAATTGTATTTATTATCTTATAACCATACAATATTTACACAACCAAACCCAATACATTTAGAAAGTGAAGATAAAAATGAATACGATGCACCTGTATGAAACAAAATGCAAGATATAGTAGATGATACAAAAATTGTACCTCTTCCAGTAAAAGGTCCTACATTGAAAATAGATAGAGTTGTCTGTATAACATATAACAAAATTCCTCCTCTTCTATAGGATCCAATTTTACTCCCATAAGATATTCTTTCTATCAAGTACTTTTCTCCCATTATAAGGGTACCATGTCCCCTCCTTCGGCCTGAACGTACAATGGAACATCAGATACCATCTTTATGAGTGGTATCTAAGACCCTTCCAAACTTTGGGGAAAATTTATATCCAATTTCACTACTCTAATATAGAATGTTCCCATAAAAATGGTGAAGATGACTTATTCTACAATAGACACAACACTCAAATATGGGATAAGGACACTACGAGCAATTGTGGCCATACTTTTCACAAATATGGAATTATAATGGGACACAATCCTAAGATAGTTGCACAGTACATCGACCAATATTCACATTTCTTCCTTGAATAAAAATCTATCCTAGAATCTCTTCTAACTCTAGAAGAAGAGATCACAGTCCCCTCTATAGAAACAACATGGATGCTGCTCAAAGAATCTCAAAGATTCCCCTTTATGATGAGTTCCTTATTCGTCACATCCTCAAAACTAATCCAATTAAAAAGGTTAACTTGTGACCTAATCTCATTACAGTGTCCATAAATAAAACTCTTCACCTTTTATATCTCATAAGCTTCTAGAAATTAATAAAAAAATTTCAAGTCAGTGAAAAGTATGACATAGACGAGCATTGACATGCCCTCTTATGTCAGTTCCATGAACTCGTGATCCTTTTCATCCCTAAACATCTCAGAAAATAATTAGATTTATAAATTCAACTAGAATTCCATTTAAGAAAACTCTTATTTCTATTCGTATTTCTCTATATTGTCCCACCATCACATAGTAGGTCCATAAAGAATATATGTAGTAACATTCACCCTCCCATTCGTGGGTGTCTTGATGTGCTTGAAGTTTATATGGACTAACTCAATATAGAACTCAGTATCATAGGGGACTCCCTACCCAGTCAAGATAGGTAGATGTTACATCTAAAAATATATTGTTAGCTCAGACATCAATTTAATGGAATGAACAGTCTCATGTTGCATAGATTTCATGACCCCTAAAGAAGTGGTCATGAAGCTAAAAATAAATCAGAATCTGATGAACAACAAGAACCATAAACTTCGGTTTGTTAGGATCATTATAATTACCAGTATCTGAAATCTCAATTTTATGATGACAAGGATTATTTTTATCTACAACATAAACACACTCCTTATAAAAAATGGTAACAACATGGTCACCCTCAATAGGTGACTACAATATAGTGTTAGGTCGGAGAAAAAGCGAGGGAAGGAGGCAAGAGGGGGGGGTGAATTGCCTTTTAAAAAAAAATTGATTAACAAATTAAAAATCAAAGTAAAGTGCAGCGGAAAATAAAGAGGCAAGACACACGAAATTGATAACGGAGTTCGGCCAAAACCCGGCCTACGTCTCCGCTCCCAACTCAACCGTTGAGAGATTCCTACCGCTTGCTTTTCAATGGTTTTAGCAAGAAACCCACTAGGCTTTAAGGTAGCACTAGGACCTATTACAGCTTGCTTTTATTGGTTTAGCAAGAACCCACTTGCTTTTGATGGTTGAGCAAGAACCCACTAGCCTTTTTAACGGGTGAAGGCTAGCTCACCGAAACACAAGCCTTTTAAAAGGAAAGGCTTGAGAAAACCTCTTCACACCTTAATGGTGGTGTGAAACCCAAAAGAAAGGGAGGATGAGAAAAGGGTTGGGGTTTGTAGGCACAAACCCAATTTTAAGCTCAAAATATATAAAACAAGAAAAACCGTGATTGGGAAGACTTGGGCGCCAATTGGATGATGGAGTTGATGTAGCGTGCTCTCCCAAGCTTCTTGAGGTGCTCCTTGGATATGGAAGTGTGTTGGAGCAGGATGGGTTCCTTGGAGGAAGTCCGCCGGAGGTACGCCAAAGATGGAAGATGTGTACGGTGGCTTCACAATTGTTCCGGTTAGTGTCCGGGGCTTCCTCAGCCTTTATTTATAGGCATGGAACCCTTGGGGAGGCTTCGGAGCCGTTGGAGAAGTCCTCGGAGCCGTTGGAGGCCAAAAGAAGGTTGACTGGTCAAAGCCAACGGTTAGTTTGACTGGGCTACCGGCTGGCCGGTACAGCTCCACCGGCTGGCCGGTGCCTTGGAATGTGGAGACTTGTTCTGTCCAGGCTCCACCGGCTGGCCGGTGGCAAGACAGTAGCAAATAGTATTTGGGCTGGATGCCACAGGTCGACCGGTGACAGAGCCACCGGTCGACCGGTGGAACCTGGCAGTGGGCAATACCTCTGCCAGTTCCACCGGCTGGCCGGTGCTATCACACCGGTTGGCCGGTGGACTGAATTTCAGTCCACTTCTTGTCCATTCTTGGGCCAATCCTTTGGCAAACTTTTGCCTATCATCCAAAACACTTAAAAACAAAGTTAAACACATATGAAAGTGATTGTGATCATGAAAATCAAAGAGTGTGGGGTACAACAATCTCCCCCTATTTTGATGATCACAATCACTTATCTAAGCAATGTAAAAACTTAAATGAAGGGCATGCTTTAAATGATAAATTGAAAATAAATACTAAGCATGAGAGAAAATATTCTCCCCCAATCAATCAAGAAATTTCTCCCCCTTTGTGATTATCAAAATAGCTCGGGGCATAAAACTTGATTGAGGGAAAACGATGAATAAACTAGATTTTAAATCAATTGAAAAATGATATCAATTGTTGAAAATTTTGAAATGAAAAATTGAATAACAGTTTGAATTGAAAGTTTTGAAGCCAAGTGTTGAGTTTGAAATGAAAACTTTGAATACACAAAAAGGCTTAAAAGATCCTAACTCCCCCTAAATAAAAACAATAAATCACCGGGGAGTGGGATTTTGAAAAGAAACAATTTTAGGCCCGGATAGACTCGCTAAGAGGGATTTTTCAATCCACACTTGCCTTGTAGCGGGTCTTCTCCTATAGAATTCATCCGAATAAAAAATCGATTTGGGCCTACCATACCGGGCGTTTTTGCAATTACATTCATATATCATGTGCCCGGGTTTTTTACAATAGTTACAAAATTTAAAACAAGAGCTCCCCCTTACAAAAACAGTGGGTGCATGGGAGGAGGAAGCTTGCTTGGAATAGCCAAGCCCTTGGGTGGTTCGGGATATGCGTTGGGAACCTAGCAAATTATTCAAATTTTGTTCCCCTTGGGTGAACTTGGCTAGGGATTCTCTAAGGTCCTTGATGGTTGATTCCAAAGAATCAACATTTGGGAAATTTTGGATTTTTAGGGAGAGTTCCTCCTTCTCTTTGAGAAGTTGTTCTTTTTCGGAGGAAAGTTTTTTGAAATTCTTTTTCAAAGAAACAAATTTTGAAGAAAGTTCATGAAAACCATTTTCAAGTTGGTCTCTAGCATGTTGGAGTTCTTCATATGACATATGATTGAAAGAATTTGAATTTGAAGAACAAGAGGAGGAGGAGTCGGAAGATGTTACCTCGTGATTTGCCATTAGGAATTTTTTACCTTGGTCGCTCGAGGAGAAGGAGGAGAATGAAGAGGTGGAGCTATCACTCCATGTTGCCTTTGAAGCCTTCTTCTTCTTCTTCTTGGCCCTTTTCTTGTGAGGTGGGCAAACGGGTACGGATTTTGCATCGGGTTCTAGCTTTTGAATGGGTTCTTGCTTTTGAGCGGGTTCTTGCTTTGGAGCCTCGCTAGTACCTTCATAGGTTAGTTCTAAAAGCTTCCAAATATCATTAGAAGATGTGCAAGAAGAAATATGATCAAAAACATAACGATCTAACCCACAATGTAGAGCATTCATGGCTTTGCCATCAAGCTCGAAGTTTGCAATGTCTACGGGGGTCCATTTAGACTCATCGGGAGAGGAGAGGGAAAATCCTTGCATAACAATTTTAAAAATTGGATAACCAATGCTTTTTAAAAAGGTTGACATGCGGGTTTTCCAAAAAGTATAATCGGCTCCATCAAAGAATGGAGCACGATCCAAAGAATGACCTTCGAGGTTTTGAGAAGAAGAAGCGGTAGAAGCCATCAAAAAAATAAAATAGGATCTTTAATTTGAAACCGGTTAGGGAATTATTCAAATACTCCCTCTGATACCAAATGTTAGGTCGGAGAAAAAGCGAGGGAAGGAGGCAAGAGGGGGGGGGGGTGAATTGCCTTTTAAAAAAAAATTGATTAACAAATTAAAAATCAAAGTAAAGTGCAGCGGAAAATAAAGAGGCAAGACACACGAAATTGATAACGGAGTTCGGCCAAAACCCGGCCTACGTCTCCGCTCCCAACTCAACCGTTGAGAGATTCCTACCGCTTGCTTTTCAATGGTTTTAGCAAGAAACCCACTAGGCTTTAAGGTAGCACTAGGACCTATTACAGCTTGCTTTTATTGGTTTAGCAAGAACCCACTTGCTTTTGATGGTTGAGCAAGAACCCACTAGCCTTTTTAACGGGTGAAGGCTAGCTCACCGAAACACAAGCCTTTTAAAAGGAAAGGCTTGAGAAAACCTCTTGACACCTTAATGGTGGTGTGAAACCCAAAAGAAAGGGAGGATGAGAAAAGGGTTGGGGTTTGTAGGCACAAACCCAATTTTAAGCTCAAAATATATAAAACAAGAAAAACCGTGATTGGGAAGACTTGGGCGCCAATTGGATGATGGATTTGATGTAGCGTGCTCTCCCAAGCTTCTTGAGGTGCTCCTTGGATATGGAAGTGTGTTGGAGCAGGATGGGTTCCTTGGAGGAAGTCCGCCGGAGGTACGCCAAAGATGGAAGATGTGTACGGTGGCTTCACAATTGTTCCGGTTAGTGTCCGGGGCTTCCTCAGCCTTTATTTATAGGCATGGAACCCTTGGGGAGGCTTCGGAGCCGTTGGAGAAGTCCTCGGAGCCGTTGGAGGCCAAAAGAAGGTTGACTGGTCAAAGCCAACGGTTAGTTTGACTGGGCTACCGGCTGGCCGGTACAGCTCCACCGGCTGGCCGGTGCCTTGGAATGTGGAGACTTGTTCTGTCCAGGCTCCACCGGCTGGCCGGTGGCAAGACAGTAGCAAATACTATTTGGGCTGGATGCCACAGGTCGACCGGTGACAGAGCCACCGGTCGACCGGTGGAACCTGGCAGTGGGCAATACCTCTGCCAGTTCCACCGGCTGGCCGGTGCTATCACACCGGTTGGCCGGTGGACTGAATTTCAGTCCACTTCTTGTCCATTCTTGGGCCAATCCTTTGGCAAACTTTTGCCTATCATCCAAAACACTTAAAAACAAAGTTAAACACATATGAAAGTGATTGTGATCATGAAAATCAAAGAGTGTGGGGTACAACAATCTCCCCCTATTTTGATGATCACAATCACTTATCTAAGCAATGTAAAAACTTAAATGAAGGGCATGCTTTAAATGATAAATTGAAAATAAATACTAAGCATGAGAGAAAATATTCTCCCCCAATCAATCAAGAAATTTCTCCCCCTTTGTGATTATCAAAATAGCTCGGGGCATAAAACTTGATTGAGGGAAAACGATGAATAAACTAGATTTTAAATCAATTGAAAAATGATATCAATTGTTGAAAATTTTGAAATGAAAAATTGAATAACAGTTTGAATTGAAAGTTTTGAAGCCAAGTGTTGAGTTTGAAATGAAAACTTTGAATACACAAAAAGGCTTAAAAGATCCTAACTCCCCCTAAATAAAAACAATAAATCACCGGGGAGTGGGATTTTGAAAAGAAACAATTTTAGGCCCGGATAGACACGCTAAGAGGGATTTTTCAATCCACACTTGCCTTGTAGCGGGTCTTCTCCTATAGAATTCATCCGAATAAAAAATCGATTTGGGCCTACCATACCGGGCGTTTTTGCAATTACATTCATATATCATGTGCCCGGGTTTTTTACAATAGTTACAAAATTTAAAACAAGAGCTCCCCCTTACAAAAACAGTGGGTGCATGGGAGGAGGAAGCTTGCTTGGAATAGCCAAGCCCTTGGGTGGTTCGGGATATGCGTTGGGAACCTAGCAAATTATTCAAATTTTGTTCCCCTTGGGTGAACTTGGCTAGGGATTCTCTAAGGTCCTTGATGGTTGATTCCAAAGAATCAACATTTGGGAAATTTTGGATTTTTAGGGAGAGTTCCTCCTTCTCTTTGAGAAGTTGTTCTTTTTCGGAGGAAAGTTTTTTGAAATTCTTTTTCAAAGAAACAAATTTTGAAGAAAGTTCATGAAAACCATTTTCAAGTTGGTCTCTAGCATGTTGGAGTTCTTCATATGACATATGATTGAAAGAATTTGAATTTGAAGAACAAGAGGAGGAGGAGTCGGAAGATGTTACCTCGTGATTTGCCATTAGGCATTTTTTACCTTGGTCGCTCGAGGAGAAGGAGGAGAATGAAGAGGTGGAGCTATCACTCCATGTTGCCTTTGAAGCCTTCTTCTTCTTCTTCTTGGCCCTTTTCTTGTGAGGTGGGCAAACGGGTACGGATTTTGCATCGGGTTCTAGCTTTTGAATGGGTTCTTGCTTTTGAGCGGGTTCTTGCTTTGGAGCCTCGCTAGTACCTTCATAGGTTAGTTCTAAAAGCTTCCAAATATCATTAGAAGATGTGCAAGAAGAAATATGATCAAAAACATAACGATCTAACCCACAATGTAGAGCATTCATGGCTTTGCCATCAAGCTCGAAGTTTGCAATGTCTACGGGGGTCCATTTAGACTCATCGGGAGAGGAGAGGGAAAATCCTTGCATAACAATTTTAAAAATTGGATAACCAATGCTTTTTAAAAAGGTTGACATGCGGGTTTTCCAAAAAGTATAATCGGCTCCATCAAAGAATGGAGCACGATCCAAAGAATGACCTTCGAGGTTTTGAGAAGAAGAAGCGGTAGAAGCCATCAAAAAAATAAAATAGGATCTTTAATTTGAAACCGGTTAGGGAATTATTCAAATACTCCCTCTGATACCAAATGTTAGGTCGGAGAAAAAGCGAGGGAAGGAGGCAAGAGGGGGGGGTGAATTGCCTTTTAAAAAAAAATTGATTAACAAATTAAAAATCAAAGTAAAGTGCAGCGGAAAATAAAGAGGCAAGACACACGAAATTGATAACGGAGTTCGGCCAAAACCCGGCCTACGTCTCCGCTCCCAACTCAACCGTTGAGAGATTCCTACCGCTTGCTTTTCAATGGTTTTAGCAAGAAACCCACTAGGCTTTAAGGTAGCACTAGGACCTATTACAGCTTGCTTTTATTGGTTTAGCAAGAACCCACTTGCTTTTGATGGTTGAGCAAGAACCCACTAGCCTTTTTAACGGGTGAAGGCTAGCTCACCGAAACACAAGCCTTTTAAAAGGAAAGGCTTGAGAAAACCTCTTCACACCTTAATGGTGGTGTGAAACCCAAAAGAAAGGGAGGATGAGAAAAGGGTTGGGGTTTGTAGGCACAAACCCAATTTTAAGCTCAAAATATATAAAACAAGAAAAACCGTGATTGGGAAGACTTGGGCGCCAATTGGATGATGGAGTTGATGTAGCGTGCTCTCCCAAGCTTCTTGAGGTGCTCCTTGGATATGGAAGTGTGTTGGAGCAGGATGGGTTCCTTGGAGGAAGTCCGCCGGAGGTACGCCAAAGATGGAAGATGTGTACGGTGGCTTCACAATTGTTCCGGTTAGTGTCCGGGGCTTCCTCAGCCTTTATTTATAGGCATGGAACCCTTGGGGAGGCTTCGGAGCCGTTGGAGAAGTCCTCGGAGCCGTTGGAGGCCAAAAGAAGGTTGACTGGTCAAAGCCAACGGTTAGTTTGACTGGGCTACCGGCTGGCCGGTACAGCTCCACCGGCTGGCCGGTGCCTTGGAATGTGGAGACTTGTTCTGTCCAGGCTCCACCGGCTGGCCGGTGGCAAGACAGTAGCAAATACTATTTGGGCTGGATGCCACAGGTCGACCGGTGACAGAGCCACCGGTCGACCGGTGGAACCTGGCAGTGGGCAATACCTCTGCCAGTTCCACCGGCTGGCCGGTGCTATCACACCGGTTGGCCGGTGGACTGAATTTCAGTCCACTTCTTGTCCATTCTTGGGCCAATCCTTTGGCAAACTTTTGCCTATCATCCAAAACACTTAAAAACAAAGTTAAACACATATGAAAGTGATTGTGATCATGAAAATCAAAGAGTGTGGGGTACAACATATAGAACCATTAACTCCAAGTCTCTTGAAAAATTTCTTAGCATGTGTTTTAGAATGAAATAACTGTACATTAATTTTATTTATCAAGTATAACATATATCTCATATCATAGAATATGAATGAAATACATCACATGTATATACATATGTAACTATCATGAACAATTAATGTCAGTATATATCCTTATGTTCCTATAATGATGCATGCATAATCATCCTATTCCATATTTATCTTCGAGCGTAAATTTCAAGAAACAATAACCTCACACAACATGTGAATTGACCAAGGTGAAATAACATCAAACTATAATAAAATAATATCAGGAAAAACAATCAACATAACTAGTCCGATAAAAATTGCATAAAATAATGTGATAAATAAGTGTATTAATTAATTCAACAGTTAATAAAATATATCAATAACCTTTTTTGGCACCCTACAAAAATATATTTATGTATATAGCACAACCATGACAACCACAACCATATACCCCTGGTAAATCATAACATGATACGACTCCATGAAAAAATGTCTCTGAGAATTTCTCACAACTATACCGACCAAAACCATATGCCCATGGTATAAAAAACCACTAGGATAGTCCTACTATATGAGAATCTCAGTATGAGTCAGATCCTAGCCCGGTATATAGGCATATCAGCATGTGGAAGAGAATATACTAATATATAATCATCTCAGCATGTGTTAGGGCATAGTCAGGTATATAATCATCTCAATATGTCTGAGAGCATAAACCAGTATATAACTATATCATCTTTTGTTAGAGAATATCTCAGTATATAAGCATCTCAGAATGTGTCCCAAGTTTATATCACAACAACAACCATATCAAAATATTAAAACATAAGACCAAATTGTCAATTTTGATAATTTCCATTTGTTTCCAATTACCCATTTTTTCAATTAATCAATTAAACTATTTTCCAAAATGAATCTATATAAAGAAAAAACTTGTAACACATGTCATGACAAAATCATATGTAATCTATTTAAAATTTAATATTTCTAAAGGATTTCTCACCCAATGGGTATCAATAAGCTCATTAACATCATCAATTGAACACAAAAGGATCCAGTGATAAATACAACATTGGATTATCATTAGTTAATTCAAATAATTAATTAAAGTGCATAGTGAGTTAGTAAAATCATATTATTTCACAAACAAGGAAATCAAAATTAGATTATATGGTTAGGTTTTAAACCCCTTAACATTAGCTGATGATTAACATAAGGCTTTCAATGGAAAATGAAAAAAATTAAAGCAAGTGAAAATAATTGTAAGAAGAAACCTAGATCACAAATTCTCAAGATTGAAACAAAAAAAAAGACCAAAGTTAAGATATTTCACAACAATAGTTGGAGAAAAAATTGAGAGAAGGTAAAGATGAGGAAAAACCACTCATCGGGGATTTATTACTCACACATGACATCCAAAAATAAGGAAAGGCTTACAAAATCACCTAGAATCCATCCTAGATTGACATAATAAATGCAACACCAAATGATGAAATATAAAATTCATGACACACATAAAACTGCTTCTCATGATAAATACATAGTGTGTAATCAATTTACACATTGTGTCAATATTTTTAAAGTCATACTCTCTTATACCTATCACATTAGATAAATTTTAATCCTTATTAAAAATTACATAACATGTAACGGATTAAAAATGTTTATAATTTTCACATCATTAACCTTGTTCACAACTTTTATCTGGTAATATTTACATGTCACACAACAAGTAAATGATGTGTAAATTCCATAGAGGCAAATTTATGAAATTTTTCCAAAAAAATCGGAAAAACACATATAAGGCATCTTAACAATGGAAAACCCTCAGAAACCCATTTAACCCATTTATATATAGTTAAAAGTATTTCAAATAAACATACATCCCTAAACATTATGTTATTTCAACAATAAAGGCACCCTTTCTCCAAAAAAGACTCAACCTCCAGGGTCCAATGACATAGGGAAACTCAACCAAGGAGGTTTAATGAAAAACTCAAAGAGGGATATACATAAAAAAAATATGAGATATTAAATTAATCCTATTTATAATCTCAAATTTAATGAATAAGATATAATTTTAATTCTATATAATAATATTTATTGTATTAAAAAAACATTGTCTTGATTGTAAGGAAATCCATAAAAGAAAGTCGTTGTTGTGTGTGATGTAAGCTAACTCAATATAATGTTCATTACAAGATATAGAATAGATTTATTTTATTTAAAATAATAAATAAATACTAATTGAATGGATGTTATATTCCTTTATTTTCTTGGTGTAGGGTGTCATAAATACTATCTAATAAAATTTTATTATTTTAGAATTTTTGATGTGTTACAATTCTGATTCATGATGAGTGTATCCTTAATCTACACCTAGTTTAGCATAACTAAACTATATGTTTGGGTAAAATAATATATTAATTATAGACCATTATGATGGATTTGAATACATGATGACCCTAAAGGACTTAAGATAGACCTAGGTTTTCTAGTTTTAAAATATTTTCTTATTATTTAGAAATAATATGACCGATTATTCATAATTTATCACTATTATTATTGTTTCTCACACTCATTTTTTTGTTTCAATCAGTGGGAGTAAATAGAATGAACTATGTTAATGATAAATTTTATTGAATATGGGAATTTTTTTATAAAGAAAGATTAAATTAAATGAGAGATTGAAGGGTAATTCTTTTGGAAATGACTAATCATTTATCTCATTATATAATTAAATATATCGAGTTAGGAGAGGTTTCAAAAAAACCTAATAAGAGAAAAATGGAATTTCATGAAGACCCTAGAAGGAAGAAGATTCAACTTCATACATTTCAAGTATATTAAAAGAATCACATATATAAATGTCGATGTTGGAAAAAGATGGTTTATTTGTGGAAGAGAATGTCATAGAGAAAGTAATGGTTGATGAAAAATGAAGAGTTTAGTGGATGGATATGAAGTTCATCTAAAGGTATAATTTACTGTTCAATTTCATATGTTCGGGGAACATGGGAAATTTCTATGTCAATTACCAATATAAGGGTTGACTTTTAGACCATGGAAGGACCTATGCTATACCAATAGATTAAGTTAAAGGATTTATTTTTTAATGTATTGGGATTATATAATTATTTTATAGAAGTTCTATATCAATGATATTCTTATTATAAGAATTTTGAAACTTTTATGGATTATTCCATTATAGATTTGGTTAATTATTTATAACGAATATATTGAATGAATATAATAACCAAGGAAAATTATTTAATAGTAAGTTGATATATTTAGAGAACACAGTATTGAGGGAAAGTTAAACATTAATATATAATTATGATGAATAAATAATATTTATATAGGATAAAGAGATGATTGAAATTAATAATTTAAATGGAATATTATTGGTAACCATAAAATTGATTAGTTATTTGATAACAATATCATTTATTGCATGTCGGTATTTATCAAATATATTCAATAGTTTGTGATTTTTTTGAGGAATAAGGATCGGGTCATTTTTTGAATCATAAATTTTTAAACCCTTACGTAAGGCTATTCAGTTTATTGGTATGTTTTAATCATATATATGACAATGGTATTCACTTTTTTAGTATGTTACATTATGAGTAACATTATTATTATTGGTATAATTGTTAATTTTGAACTAAAAAAAGTACATTTGATCAAATATTTTATATTTTTGGGTTTTGAATTTTTCAGACATTTTTTGAGGAATCATAAGGTTATATTGAATATTAGTTGTTATTTTGAGGTTTTATAGATTTATGTATTATATTTGTCTATATTAGATTAATTTTCTTAAATATTTTTATTTTCATAAATATTTAGAGAAATAGTAAATGTATTGTCATTGTTTTAGATCTTATGATTAGTTATAGTGTACTTTTAGTGCTCTAGACATGAACAATTTATCTTGAAAATTCGTTTATTGGAGTAATATATGATGTTGAATAAATCAAAGCAAACCAAATGATTAAATTATACATATAAAATGGAAAGAAATCAAATAAGTAAATTTTTTTTGTGTTATATATATTGATAGTAAAACAATCCACTAATTTTCATAAAAGGATACTAAAATAAAAAAATTTATCCTTTTACCTTCATTTTGGATGAATTAGTGGTAATTTATCCACTCATAGATTTAGGGGTTTGTGTTTCTTAAAATTCTCTTAACCATGTTCTCAATGAATCTCTATTAGTTCTTAGACAATATTTTCTCCTCTTTTTATATATTTTAACTTCCCACCGATGTTCTCTCTATCTGGTAACTTTAAGATGTGATATTTTTTCTAACCGTTATGTTTCCCACTTCCAATTTTGAAAAGAATTTTTTTATCCCAATGTAAAATATGGGTTTGAAACAAATATATATTTAAAAATTGAACATTTGATGGTCAAGATAAAAATAAAAAGTAACAATTTATTTAGGAAGAAGAATATAACACCCTTAAAATTTAGTCTAAAAGAAATATTAATATTGATTTATTTCTTAAAACCCAACACTGATATTAAACTGAAATGTGATATATATTAAAAATATTTTTATATTAATGTGACAATTATAACCTAGACATTTAATTGGAAGGTATAAATATGAGTAACTTCATTAAGAAATATATATATATATATAATGGTAACAATTAATAAAAATTTATTGTTGAATGATTAAATATTAAGCACTCAATTTATAGTGAAGTCAGTTTATGATCTAAAAATTCATTTTGATCAAAAATGATTTTATTGTAATTTGAGTATGAATATTATAGTAATTTTCTAAAACTCATATAAATTTTATTTTATTTAATTAATTTTTTTTGAAATTAAAATATAAAAATTATTGAAAAATACTGATAACTAAAATACTCTTGTTTATTTTTATTTAATCAACGAATTTAGAAGTAACACACTCGAATTTATTTTTATTAAATTTTTTTGGGTTGAAATTGATGTATTTCTCTAAAATAAGTGATTTTTTAGTAAATATTGGAAAATAAAAATAATTATATTACTCTCATCTATTTTTTAAAAATACAATAACTAAAAAGTACCATAATATTTTGGAGTAGGTCATAAATTGAAATATGTTCCATTTTATTTAAAAAATTAGAATTAATTTCATTTAAATCATAAATATACATGATTTAGATATAAGTTACATTTTATGCCAAAAACACATTTATCTAAAATGAACTATTTTACATTGTGTTTTACATATTTAATTTAATTTGAATATATTTATAACATATTTAGATTTAAAAGTTCTTATTTATCAAATGAATAATTTTTTATGTTTTCCTAAAGAAGGTAAATTTTTTATAGATAATAAAAAAATGATTTTTTACGAAATGTAGTTTATTTTTTGATATATCCAAGATATAATTATGATATAAAAATTGATGAAATTTATGGAATGAATAATTTATGATAATATTACAAAAAATTTGAAAAAATGGATTAAAACATATAAATTTTAATTTATTTTATAATAATCATAAAAATAAATTTTAATACAAACATGTACATGCATATCACTATAAAATTCAATTTTGGTGTCATAAAAAAAACAGTTTAGAAGAAGGGATTTTTTTCTTAACAAATAAATAATTATGGAGTATAATTGAATATTTTTACAAATATATATACATATATATATATATATTTATATAACAAATTTATTATGGAAATGAATGTTCGTTGATTGAGTAATGATATTAAATTCAACTTAACATAATAAATAAATTTTCATGATATATATGTCAATAAATATATAGTTTGAATGAATATAAATTATTATTTTGAAATTAATTTTTTTTATGATTTTAAAATTTTAATATGTTAGTTATGATATAATTACCTTATATACTTACACAATGTTGGCATAGTGTTTGTTCAAGTAGTAAATAAATCAAGTAAATGTTTTTAAAAACTATATATGTATATTGTTTGGGTGAGTTAAAGTGTCCCAAGAATTTTAATGTTAAATATAACATATTAGATATTTTTAAAAGTTTATTTATTAATTCCATTCCATTTATTTTGTTTTCAATGTCAAATTATGTGAAATGTTATCTTAAAATGACATTAAGAGCATTTTATGTAAAATATATTTTATTATTTTTTAAAAGAATAATGAAAATAATCAAAGAGGAAAATTGGGTAGAGAAATACTAAATTTTTTAATACAATTTCATGTACTAAAAATTGTAAAATTAGAATTAAAATTAGAAAACATAAATATTGAAAAATTCATTACTGTAGTTAGGGTTAAAATTAGTTAACCAAGGGGTTAAACCCAAAGATAAGGTTTAAAATGATATATAAATAGATCAATATTATTTTGGATTATTATATTAATACAATATATTCCTTCATTCTAATACATGTCATTTTGGAATAATTTTACACGATTTAGACACATTTTATATTATAATATTTCATGTAATTCATAAAATGATATTAATGATTTTTATAAAAAAAATAAAATGACTTAAAATTCATTAAAATATTATATTTGGACATGTGATTAGGATTTGTGTAGTACCCCTGGTTTCTGGTATGTGACCCTTTATTGATTCTTTTCTTGGTTTTAAAAGTTAAGGGCGACATATGGGAGAGTCATGAGATCCGAGACTGATGTTTGAAGCAAAGGGGGAAGGCCAAACCGAGCATGGCTGACAGAGGAAGCAGTGGCTTCCGCACGGTCAGTGCTTGGTTAAGGGAAACCGTGCGATGAGGCTGTGCGTGAAGGATGGCCGAGACAGGAGATAACGCATGATTAGCACACAGTTTGTTAAACCGTGCAGACTAATAGTGCAGTCACTTAAAATTAGATCCTAAAATTGTGGATCTAATTATTTTGGCCTATAATTTCCTCATTAAAGCTCTTATGCAGCCCTAACTCTAGATTTTGGTTCTCCTAAGGTCAAGGAGGTTTCTCCCATCATTTTAATGGTGATCTGAAGGCTTCTCTTCGCGAATCGAAGCTGGATTCTTGAGATATGTGATCCTTCTTGATTGGTTTCTTAGATCTACTTAGATCTAATTCTCCTTTTCTCTCGGTTTCTTAGATCTACACCCATTATGGGTAGATTTATGTGTGTGGATTCTATATATGATGATATTTGGTCTTGGTTGTGTTAGGAGAAGATATCTAAGGAGGATTTTTGGAGTTTTGACCCGGTGTTCTTGAGCGTTCTTCATCCATTTCTTGGTTTCACCTTTTTTTTAAAGTAGGTGGATTCAGTATCGACTCCTCTTGTTATAATTGGTTGTCTCAGTTTCAAATTGTTTATTTGAATGGAAATTTATTGTGAAAATCATGGAATAAATCTTCTTTAGTGTTGATTTATGGTTTTGATTAAATTGTGAAATCTTGGTTAATTGTGTGCAAAGTGACTTGGATATTTGAATTTAAAATGTTGATTTTAAATTATGAAATTTCTGAAATTTTAAATGGTTTGATGAGAAATGGGTTTTCAATAAAAATAGTTTTTTATTGAAATTGTTTTGATTGATTTGGTTTTGAATAAAAAGGGCAGCATTATTGAAATGGTTTGAATTGTTTGACCTCACTTGGTTTGGATAGAAAATGGTTTTCAATAAAATGTGTTTTATTGAAAGGATGGTTTGGCATGATTGTTGGGAATGGGTGGTGTGTGTTCATATTGCATGTATGGGGCTTGGTTGAAATATGACCTTGTGCTCGGTTCCCAACGTTTAATGGAACATGGTGACTATATGTACAAGTCTTGGTTGAAATATGACCATGTTCTCAGTGCCAAAGGTGTAATGGCACATGGGATGTAATTACCTTGTGATGACTTGGTAGATCGACAAGAAACTGCTCAGGAGTATGGAACTATCATACCGAAGCATGCATGGGTGATTTCACGGGTTTGTGAAATGGTTGGGTATGCCAAAATGGGATGTTTGTGAAATGGTTTGGAAATTTGTTTGGTTATTTTTCTGGGAAAAATAATGTGTTTGGAAATCTGGTTTAAATTGCACTTTGATGCTTTGGAGCATGGATGGTTTTGGAAAACTAGTTGATATTTAGTTATAAACTACTTTGGTGAAAATGTTTTATATAAAATGTTTTTTATATAAATGTTACTAACTCTTCTATCCTAGTGGCATGAGTAGGGAAGTCATTGGGGAAAACCTATTGAGTTTTATACTCACCCCTGCTTTTTCACATTGGTGCTTTTGTAGATGTTATATTCTGAGATACAGGAAAAGGTAAAGCATCTCGTTACTAGTGGCTCATGGTGATGTTTGGGAGATGTTGTAGAGCTTGGAGCTTGTGGACCACTGAGTCGTGGTGTCTTTTGAGAGTCTTGAGTTGTTCTTCCGCTGTGTATTTTGATGTTTGGTTTGGTCTTCCGCTGTAGTGTACTCTGATGTGGTTTAACATAAATGAAGTTGTTGATTGGTCTTTCTCTTGTTCATGCATCATATAGTGAATGATTAATGGATGGTTTTTTTCTTTAAGGGTAAATTGCCCCCCACATATACTTGAGACCCTTAGGCATTTACTTCCAGCCTTTGGTGTCTTGGGGAGGTCGCTTAAGGCCTACTAATGACTCGTTGAGCTCTCAAACCAATGAGAATTGGCAGGTCATTACAAATGGTATCAACTTGTTTGGTCCTTTCATAACAAGTGATCATCGATGTTCTTGGTCTTGGAGTTGAAAATCATTCTCATCTATTTCTTGGGTTGGAATCTTAGATAGGGGTAGGATTGTCAAAACTTGAAATGTATAGTATAAAAGGAAATAGCTAATTCGTTTATGCTGAACTTCAAGTTACCAGGGTGTTGGGTACATATGTTTTTTGGATACACTTTTAGAATGTTGAAAATATCATTGTCATGGGTTTATCTAATGAGATGAGCATGAAAGAAATTGTAGAGGAATGACATCCCACTAGGATTTCATATCTCATTGTGAGGAATGAGTAAGAATTTTGTGAAAGGTGACAATTTTTGAAAAATTTGGAAATTTTTTTTAACCAAAAGACTTTGAAAACAGCATATTTGGTGTATTTTGATAATGGATTGATTTTTAAAGAGTATGTTGAATGTTTTAAAAAAATGGTTGAAAATAGAAAAAGGTTGTTTTGGGAACAATGTTGTGATAGTCGATGTGATATAATTTGAAATTCTAAGCCAACTGTTGCTAGAGAGTGAGATTGATGGAGTTTGTTGTTGGTTTGGAAAATGGCACCCGATAGGCATCATTGAAAGCAACCTGAAGAAGCTGCGAAGAATGTGGTTGCACCTGAACCACATGTGAACCAAGATCTAGTTCAGCGTACTTTCCAAGCCTTTCAAGCTGTGGATACAGGGAACCAGATGAATGAGACATGACATGTGGATCATACCCTCCAATTCATGAAGCAGAATCCACCGAACTTTAGGGGTGATGCTGAACCCGATAAGGCAGAGGTGTGGCTAAGTAGGATGAATCGAATATTCGATTTTATCAGCACACCAGTAGAGCTAAAAGTAAAACATGTGATGTATATGACCGAGGATCTTGCAATTTAGTGGTTGGATTTAGCAGTGCAAGCTAAATTGGATGAAGTACTTACATGGGAGGATTTTGAAGAATTTTTTAACAAACAATTCTATCCTCACACATTCAAGATTCAGAAAACTACTGAATTCTTTAGCTTGAAACATGAGAGCCTCTATGTCACAAATTATGTGGCTAAGTTCTTGAATTTAGTCTGTTTTTCACCAGAGGTTGTGGTAAGGGCTTCTTTGAAGGCACGCATCTTCGAATCGGGGCTAAGGTAGAAGATTCGATCAAATATTACGGTGCTCTATATTACGAATTATACAGAGATGGTGAACATAGCGACTATTGCCGAATGTGATATCTCAGGATCAATAGGAGGAGGCACGATGACACCCACGGGAATGGGTGGGAACTCTAATGCTGGGAACAATAAGAAGAGGGACACCTACTTCTATGGTGGGAGTGCGAATCAGAACCAGATGGCGGGATCAGTCAACCTTCCTCCACGACCCTAGAGCAAAGCAGGTTGTTTTCAATGTGGTTCGACTGACCACATAAAGATGGAGTGCAAGGCGCCACCTAGATCTTATCACAATTGCAACAAGACGGGGCATCTTCAGCGTTATTGTTGCAGTGATCCTAGTTTGGGTGTTCATGACATTTCCCAGGCGTTGCAAGCATCGTATGTTTCAATAGGAAGAGGACAGTAAAATTGGTCTCAACAACACAAAAGAGCTAGCCATGGTGATTCTCAAAATACCATGAATCCTCAACTAGGGAAATCTTAGAAAGGAAACAAGGAGAATAGTGTAGCGATGAAGCAATTGTATGGATCTGAGCAGATGATGGTCGACAATCAGGCTGGACCATCTACGGTGAGAGGTACGGTTGTTTTGAATTCTACCCCCATGCAAGTGTTGTTCGATACTGTTGCATCAAATTCATTTCATTCTTCTCGTATTTCTGATTTTATGAACTTAAAATTAGAAATTATGCCTTCTGTCTTGAAACTAAAAACTCCTCTTGGTGAAAGAGAATGTCAAGCCTTCGTGTGTAGATCATGTGCTATAACTGTTGATGGAGCTGAGCAGAAATGGGACTTCTCCATGTTGGACATGGATGTCTATGATGTAATCCTAGGTATGTATTGGTTGAGTAGGTTTAAGTCTCACATTGACAATTATAGAAGAAAAATTAGTTTCACAAGTAAGGACGACATGGAGAATCTCTTTAGAGGAGAGAGAATGGTAAAAAAAGGTGAAAAGAGATTATTGGCACCAATGGTTGGAATGATCTCTTACCAATTGGAAGCATTGACTTTAGAATCATTAGAAGAGAGTGAGGAAAATAGTTTTACAGCTATGGTGGATCAATTTACTGATGTTTTTCCTGAAAACTTCTTAGGGTTACCTCCTCTAAGAGAAGTGGAGTTTATGATTGATCTCCCTCCGGGGACCAATCCTATTTCCCTTCCATCTTATAGAATGGTACCAATAGAGTTACATCAATTGAAAGTTCAGTTAGAAGATCTGGAAAGCAAGGGTTTTATTTGGCCAAGCGTGTCTCTGTGGGTAGCACCATATTTTTTTGTAAAGAATGCAGATGGAACTTTGAGGATATGTGTGGATTATCGTAAACATAAACAAGTTACTATAAAGAATAGATATCTAATTCCATGCATTAATGATCTGTTCGATCAATTGAGGGGAGATAAGTGGTTCTCCAAGATTGACTTGCTGTCATGATATCACCAATTGTGAGTTTAGAAGGATTATATTCTAAAGACAGCCTTCAGAAGAAGATATAGCCACTACGAATATGTAGTCATGACTTTTGGTCTTACAAATGCACCAGTGGTCTTCAAGGATTTGATGAATCAGATATTTCAGCCATATCTGGATTCTTTTGTTGTGGTGTTTGTAGATGACATATTGGTGTATTCAAAGAAAAGGGTTGAGCATGAGATACCCCTGGAAACAGTGTTACAAATCTTGAGAGACCATCAGTTGTATGTAAAATTGTTAAAGTGCGATATTTGGATACAAGAGGTATGCTTTCTGGGCCATGTCGTTTCTGAGAAAGGTGTTTTAGTGGATCCAGAAAAGATAGAAGTTATTCTTTCTTGGAAACAACCGAATAATGTCTTTGAAATATGAAGTTTTCTTGGTCTTTATGGTTATTACCGATGCTTTGTGCGTGATTTCTCATGACTAGTGCCACCAATGACAGCTCTGAAAAAGAATAATTCTCCATTCCAATAGACAGAAGAATGTGAGAAGTCTTTCCAAGAATTGAAACTTTGCCTTACATCAGCACCCATTTTGATCTTGCCTGAATAAGGACAGGGGTATATTGTGTATTGTGACGCTTTGGGAATATGGTTGGGTTGTGACCTCATGCATGGAGACCATGTGGTTTCTTATGCCTCAAGGAAGTTAAGGGTGCATGAGAAACATTACCCAACACATGATTTAGAGTTAGCTGGAGTTGTCCATGCCTTGAATACTTGGCGTCATTATCTCTTTGGTGAGAAGTTCACTATGTTTACAGATCAAAAGAGCTTGAAACACATTTTCTCATAGCGAGATTTGAATCTGAGGTAGGGGAGATGGATGGAGTATCTTAAGGTGTTTGACTTTGACTTAATGTATACACCGGGTAAGGGAAATTTGGTGGCTGATGCATTAAGAAGAAATTCGTTTGCTCAGTTGGCGAAAGAAGCTTCAGAAAAATGGCAGCTAATGTTAGTCTTAACTGACATGCATGTGGAATGTGAAGACCGAGGTGATGTTGCGGTTTTATTTCTAGTTGTTCTTGTTCGGATTTGGTGGAGATAGTAAAGGAGACACATACATCTGATGTATACTGTGTTGCAGTGAGTTCAAAACTCAACGGTGGGGAGACCATTGAGGGATATAAGCTGGATGCGAGTTCAGTTTTGTGGTTTCGAGATCAGATGGTTGTACCTTTAACTAATCAGGAACAACTCCTTCATTCATAAAACCATTCAAGATGGGCTGTACACCCAGGTACATAGAATATGTATAAGGCATTGAAGACACAGTTTTGGTGGAGCGACATGAAAAGGAAAGTGGTTGAGTTCATCTAGTGAGGATTAAATTGAAAGCAGGTTAAAGCAGAGCATCAACAACCAGCTGGTATATTACAGTCTTTACCTATACCAGTGTGGAAATGGGAGCAGATAGTAAGGGATTTTTTTACAGGTCTTCCAATAATGGTCCGGAAACACAATGCCATTTGGGTGATAGTAGATCGTCTAACCAAGTCAGACGATTTCATCCCGATTCGTGAAACTCATACAGTGGAAGATCTTTCAAAAATATATATCCGTGAAGTGGTAAAGAGGCATGGTGTACCAGTTTCAATCGTCTCAGATAGAGATCCGAGGTTCACATATCATTTCTGGTGATCCTTACAGAAAGCCCTGGGGACTCAGTTGACGATGAGTACATCGTATCATCCTCAAACAGATGGGCAATCTGAGCGGACGATAAAAATGTTGGAAGATATGTCGCGGGCTTATGTAATGGAGTTTGGTAGCTCATGGGAGGAGCATATACCCCTAGTGAAGTTCTCATACAATAACAGTTATCAGGCCTCGATACACATGGATCTGTTTAAAGCATTGTATGAGCGTCCTTGTCGTTCTCCACTTTGCTGGGTGGAAATAGGGGAGACTTCACTAGTTGGACTGAACCTTGTCCAAGAAACAATTTAGAAGATTTAGTTGATTAGAAATAGGACAGAGATAGCTCAGAGTCGTCAGAAATATTATGCATATAATCATCGAAGACCGTTGTCTTTAGTAGTAGGTGATCATGACTTTTTGAGAATCTCTCTAAGGCTTGGGCATCATTGTTTTGGGAGGCATGGTAAGTTATCTGATCGATATATAGGCCCTTAAGAGATACTGGAACAGGTTAGATAGGTTTCGTATCAATTGGAATTACCAACATGGTTCAATTTGGTGCATAATTTATTCCATGTATCTTAATTGAAAAAGTATCAGCCTGATCCTCACCATGTGATCAGATGGGATCACATTGACCTAGAGCCGTATGCTTCATTGGTACATATCCCGGTGTGGATTGTTGATTGGTAGGATAAAGTCTTGAATGAAAAAATAATCGGTCTAGTGCGGGTTTTGTGGCAATATGGTCAGATTCAGGAAGAGACTTGGGAACACAAGAAAGAAATGAGAGAGCAGTGGCAAGAACTATTTCAGACAAGCTTTGGTTTTCGACTTTCTGAGGATGAAAAGGACAATGGTGGGGAGAATGTATTACCCCTATTTTCTGGTATGTAACCCTTACTTGATGCTTTTCTTGGTTACAAATTTTAAGGGTGATGTATGGCAGAGTCGGGAGATCCAAAACTGAAGTTTGAATCAAAGGGGGAAGGCGCACGGGCGACACACAGTTTGTCAAGCCGTGTGGCCAATCCATGCATGGCTGACTGAGGAGGCAGTGGCTTCTACACAGTCAGATCATGGTTAAGGGAAACCGTGCGATGAGGCCATTCTTGAAGTATGGCCGAGGTAGAAGCTAACGCATGGTTAGCGCACAGTTTGTTAAACCGTGCGGACTAACCGTGTGGTCACTTAAAATTAGATCCTAAAATTGTAGATCTAATTCATTTTTCCACTAATTGCCTCATTAAGGCTTATAAGGGGACCTAACTCGGGATTTTGTTTCTCATAAGGTCAAGGAGGGTTCTACCATCGTTCCGGAGGAAATCTGAAGGCTTCTCTTGGCGAATCGAAGCCGAATTCTTGAGGTATGTGATCGTTATTTATTGGTTTCATAGATATACTTAGATATACTTCTCCTATTATCTCGATTTCTAAGATATACGCCCGTTATGGGTAGATCTAAGTGTGTGGATTCCATATATGACCATATTTGGTCTGGGTTGTGTTAGGATAAGAGATCTAAGGAGGATTTTTGGAGTTTTGACCCGGTGTTCTTGATCATTCTTCATTCATTACTTGGTTTTTAATTTTTGTTGAGGTAAGTGGCTTCACTCTCAAGTCCTCTTGTTATAATGGTTGGCTTAGTTTCAAATAGGTTATTTGAATGGAAATTGATTTTGAAAATCATGGAATAAATCTTCTTTAGTGATGATTTATGGTTTTGATGAAATTGTGAAATCATGGTGAATTGTGTGCAAAGTGACATGGCTATTTGAATTTAAAATGTTGATTTTAAATTATGAAATTTCAGAAATTGTAAATTGATTGATGAGAAATGGGTTTTCAAAAAAAAGGTCATTTATTGAAATGGTTTTGATGGATTTGGTTTTCAATAAAAAGGGCAGTGCTATTGAAATGGTTTGAATTATTTTAACACACTTGGTTTGGATGGAAAATGGTTTTCAATAAAAGGCCTTTTATTGAAAGGATGGTTTGGCATGATTGTTGGGAATGGGTGGTGTGTGTTTATATTATATGTACAAGGCTTGGTATAAATAGGACCTTGTGCTCGGTTCCAAACGTTTAATGGAACGTGGTGACTATATGTACGAGGCTTGGTTTAAATATGACATTGTGCTCGGTGCCAAAGGTGTAATGGTACATGGGAAGTAATTGTCATGTGACGACTTTGTAGATTGATTAGAAACCACTCATGAGTATGGAACTGTCATAACGAAGCATGCCTGGTTGATTTCACGTGTTTGTGAAATGGTTGGGTATGCAAAAACGTGATGTTTGTGAAATGGATTGGAAATTTGTTTCGTTATTTTTCTAGGAAAAATAACGTGTTTAAAAATCTGGTTCAAATTGAACTTTGATTCTTTTGAGCATAGATTTTTTTTGAAAACTAGTTTATATTTAGTTATAAACTAATTTGGTGAATTTTTTTTATATAAATTGTTTTTATATAAATGTGAATAACTCTTCTATCCTAGTGGCGTGAGTAGGGAAGTCATTAGGGGAAACCTACTGAGTTTTATACTCACCCCTCCTTTGGCACTTTGGTGCTTTTGCAGATGTTGTATTCCGAGATACAAGAAAAGGTAAAGTATTTCATTACCAGTGGCTTGTGGTGATGTTTGGGAGATGCTGTGGAGCTTGGAGCTTGTAGACCACTGAGTCGTGGTGTCTTTTTAGTGTCTTGAGTTTTTCTTCCGCTGTGTATTTTGATGTTTGGTTTGGTCTTCCGCTGTTGTGTACTCTGATGTGGTTTAACATAAATGAAATTGTTGATTGGTATTTATCTTGATAATGAATCATATAATGAATTATTAATGGATGGTGTTTTTTTATTTAAGGGTAAATAGTCCCCCACATATACTTGAGACCCTTCGGTATTTATTGCCAGCCTTTGGCGTCTTAGGGATGTTGCTTATGGCCTAGTAATGACTCAATGATCTCTCAAGCCAATGGAAATTGGTGGGTCATTACAATATGGTTCTTAAAATCAACTTGATACCATTTTTGGGTCAATATTACTTTTATAGTATCTTTCTTGACCCCCTAAAAGTAGAAAACTATGATATCACGGTAATAGTCATAAGGTTGGGGGGGGGGGGGTTAAAAATAAGAGGTAAGTGTAAACAAACATGTCAAAATATTATTAGATGATAGTATTTAGACATATAATCACAAAATATTATAGATATACCAATATGGATCCACTTTATTATAAAAATTAATTTAAATTAATTTAATACTTTATGTAATTCAAAGTAGGCCTCTCCCCACACTTATAAAAGGGAACCTCATGTCCATTATTATTCATAAAATTTAAACCTTAGATATTGGACAAAAAATACACTAATTTCAACATATATTCCTTCAACACATATTATAGATTAAATTATTTCCACAATACCCTAATTTTACGTCATAAGGTTTAATTCAAAAGAGGTTTCTCGATGAAGAGTTATAGATCTTTAATTGGAATTTTAAATTTTATTTCTTCTTAAAAATGCTCTAAAACATGGTATAAATTCTAAAATAATTTCTAATGTTTCATATTTTTTGAACATTTATTATGATAATTTAATACCCATTATCTACCTTTTTTTCTTAATATGTGAACCAAAAACATTGATCTCACATATGTATTGAATACCACCTCCGCGAAGCAATACGTTTCACTTTTCACCACCACATTACATTGATGGTTATAATTATTGAATAAATAAATAAATATAATATATATGATAGTATTATTATTATTTTAAGGTGAGTTATTTTTAATATTTCTTTCATTCCATCTATAAAAAGTTAAAACAATGTTCATGCGTACATATGGCCTACCATCTACATGAATAGTGTAATTTGTTTATATATATCAAACATTTATGGATGACTCAAAATATATATAGATATATTGAATATATATGAATTTTTTTTAATGAATACCATTATGGTGATTATGTAACCATGATATTTATTTGAGGACCAAAACTGTTAGACTGAAACTTATAAAAAAAAAGAGAAAATTAACACTCTAAAATAATGATTTTAATAAATAATTATGAATAAGAAGTTATTAAAAGGTTAAAAATGGTTCATATATGATTTTATAAGTATGTAATGGTTATTTTATATAATAATAATAAATTTATATATATTATACATGATTTTAACTCATGTTTAACTAATTGGGAGCGCGTGGTAAATGATTTCTTAACACAATTTCCATTAATTGGGATATACCACTACCTTATTGATTATGATATTCCAAGATTATGTGGGATGATACCACTAATTTTTATATTTTTCTTATAAACTTTTATTTTGTGTATTTTAATTTTCCATAAATAATTATAGCATTGATTAATTCTCACTTCAATGGAAAGATCGTTGTTATGGATTTTGTTTCAACTTCTACCCCATAGAGATATATTTGGTAATATGTTCCTATTTATTTTTAAATGGTTTATATACTATTACTATGATTTATTTATCATGAATATCTCATTATTTTTTATGATTAATGTTTTAATTTATTTTTAAAATTTCATAGGTTTATAATTTAAAATTTACCAAAGAGGTAAGTATTTATTTTACAATATATTTGTTTTTTGATTGCTCATATTTTCATTGAAGTAATATTATAATTTATGCATTATAAATTAAATATATTTTATTATCCTCTATATATTTAATATTTTTTCATGTTTTCATACAAAAATTTTCCTCCTTTTAGCTTGAATCAAACTGCTAAATTTTTAAAATAAATTATGATCTTATTTCACTTTTTGATCTGGTATATTTTTCTTTAATGTCCATATTTTTTAAAATTGTTTTACAAAATTATTTTTTCTTAATAAAGTGTGTTATATAGTAAATTCTATATTATCCATGAATTTTTACATGTATTTAATGGAATGTTTCTAATGCTTCCCAAAAATTTAATTTTCAACATTCATTACAATAATTAAATAGGCATATTTTTTAACATATATGTTGTTAACATATTTTCACATTGCAATAATAATTTTATACCATTTTAAATTAATATATAAGTTATCAAATGTTTAAAAAGAAAAATTATTTAATGATATATTGTTTTAATTATTTTTATTTCATGTCAATTATTTTTATATAGGACATGATTTTATTACAAAAAATATATTTATGACAAATTATGTCATTGTTATCTATTATTAATTTTGTGATCATTAAATTTCTATTTAAAAATTTAATTAATTATAATAAATTTTCATTATAATTTTTATTTTTATTAAGTTTTTATAATATTTGCTTCATGGATATAATTATTTACTAATGTTTATACCATATCTGTATATGGAGCGTTACTATTAATGTTATTTGATTGATTGGGGAAATATTAGTATTCTATATTCCTTATCAATATGGATATTTTTTATTTAGTATATTATATATGAATTAAATTGACCATTCAATATATGAGGAATGAATTGGAAATGTAGTCACAGATGAGGCCTATAATTACATAGACCCTCGACACATCAAATGGTCCAATGATACAAAATAGAAGGTTGTCCATATTAAAAAGGGTTTTCATGTATAACTACCCATCAATTAAACTTTCCTCGAATAAGGATTTGGTGGTAAAGACATCATTATTTCTAAGATCATGACATCCAATATTAAAAATTTCATTCTTTTAAAATTTTATTATTAAAATTTTACATGATATTTCGAAATTAATAATATTCATGGATGCATTTCAGGATCAAGTTATTGATTAAATAAAATGTGTTTTTAGTTATTTACTAGGAAAAATTAGTAATACCTTATTTAATCTTAATATATTACATTATACATAGTCATTATTGAGCAATAAAACTTTCTATTATTATTTTTATTACCCCAATGATAAGAACAAGCAATCATTAAATGATTCCTTGGATGCATAAAATTTGGTTTCACTATGTTTTATATATTATTTTCAATGTGAAATGGGAAGAATGTATCAATCCAACTTAACAAGGCTACTAAACTATTTTTTCATTTATTATGAGATTTTATGTATTTAGTTTAAATATAATAATGTAGATATCTATTCTATAATACAAGATTTGGGTTTATTATAGTTGAAATACCCAAGAATTTGAAGTTTATTTTGGGGGAAAACTATTGTTTTAAATGAGTTAAAAATCCATTGAATAATTTAAATCTACCATGTCTATTTTAGAGAAGTTTATTGGAAATAAGAATTGAAACTTTTAGAATAAAAGTGATAGAACACCTAAAAATGAATTTAAATATATAAAAAGATTGGGAAAGGTATTCCTAACACCTACATGAGCGAAATTTAAGGTCCCTCTATTCTTTTAAGAGTGGAACTAGGGTAAAAAAACTAGAATATGATGAAGTAAATAGAGAGTGGAGTTTCTAAAATTGTTTCCATTTTAACTAGTTATGGGTTGTTCTTAAATAAATCATGATTCGAAATAAATGGAAGAAAAATAAACTAGAGGAATCCATTCTTGAATGAGATTGAAAATAAAACATTTTTCTTCAAATAGAGCCAAAAACCCTAATTTGACTTAGAATATTTTTAATTGAAACAATTGACCTATAACTGTAGAACAACCCTGAAAATCCCTCAATTAAAAAAATAATTAACTCATTGGTTGGGGGTAATGAAATTAATTAATCCTATAACATCCTATAAATTAACATTTAATAATAATAATATTTCATAAAATAGAACTTTGAGTTTTGAGTGAAAAATTATAGGAAAGTTAGTTATAATTGCATATTTTATGTTATAGTAAGTGGAAATTTTTTTAAGGAACATAAGGAAGAAAAAGAATTTGATATAATTGAGGAGGGTTGAAAATTTGGGAACCATGGTGATGAAAAAAGTAACACATATTGGTTTGTGTTTTATTTTTCTTTGTTAACATTTATAAAGTTCACTTGTCTGGGTGTCAGAAGATTATGTGTATGGGACTTGATAGAGAAAACAAATTAATTATATTATAGTAAAATTATATTTATTTTATTACCATGTATTTAGATGTTTATAGAGTTTTTAGAAGCTTTATAATTATTATTCCAATTAAATAAGTGTTGAAAATATTAATTGATTAAAAAAATTAATGAATTTATTATTATATTATATTTATAGTATATAATGAATGGAAAGAATCTCATTTATTATATCCTTATGTTTCAAAGTTGGATTCAAAATGATGGAATATGTCTTGAATTTCCTTGAATATGTTTGGAAATTCTGTGTTGGGAGTAGGAAAATGAAAATTTAAATTTTACAATGGTATCTTTTCATAGTAGATTTGAGGGCCACATCAATGATTTGAGAGCAGAGTTTGAGATTTAATATAAAAATATTATAATTATCATAGGAAGAATATATTTTAGGATGTTAGAAGATATTTTGATATTCAATATTATATTTTAAGTGCATCAAGACCTTTCACAGGAAAAATTCATATATGGAAGGAATTTGGAATCTTGGGTAACATTTCATTTATGCAATGGAGAATTATCTTAAATGAATGAAATATTAACCATAAGAAGTGGAATTATCCTACACATAAAAAATTTGGACACATACGTGTAATTTCAGTAATACATAGGTAATTTCATCTAAACATATGTGATTTCACCTACACATAAGAAGATTTATCATGTAGGATTTTTACCTTACCAAATGCTATGAATATTGAGAAGAAAAAAAATCTGATGAAGTTGTTGGAACATACATCATTATTATGATGTGGCTTTGGGATGTCACTTTAGTATGAATTGAACCAATTATCGGTTTCTATGTGGATCATATGATACAAAAGTTTTCCATCAATAATATGTAGGGAAGCTAAGGATATGATGACCTAGACCCAAACACCATGATATGGCTCCATAAACACATATATTACAAAAATTACATGATAAGAAAAGAAAAATATTATACATAAAAATAATCAATTATATAATATATATATATATATATTAGGTTATTAGGGATACAATTACATTTAAACACACACACACACACAAACCAGACATAGAAAGGTCAAAAAGGAAGGTCATATCCCCATAAAGTGATAACCCACACATATTTCTATACTTATTAAGATATTAAAGGACCATAATAACAATATTATATCGACCAAAGGTGCCATAATTTATTATATATTGAATCCCTTGCTTGTATCAGCACTTCCATGGGTCTACATTGCTTGCCTACGCCTTGCCTGTATCACTACCTGCACACATCATGTCTACAACACCACTACATATGTTAACACCTATTAAAGTTCCTGAAACATAAATCACACTAGGATATTTCCATTATGTGAACCCTGGTCCTTCAAGTATATTCTTATGGGGTTTTACCACTCAGGAACAACCCTAAATTAAAAACATATAATGGTTATAACTCAACTCCTAGTGGGGGCCTGACGAACTAAGAGTGTACTGCACATTCCCAAGATAAGCAAGTGGATTTGAATCACCATGTTCATAAAATAAAAAGTGTATGAGTTTATTATAACTTGAGACTATGCATATTCCACTAGGTAGAGAAATATTACTAACCGGTGTACCACTCGACTAAAGCCTTAGTGAAAAAATGCGTGATGAGTAACACCCGACTCATAATGGGGGGCCTCGAACAAGAACAGAGTGCACTACATGTTCCCCATCTATAAAGGTGTATTTGAATCACCCTATTCGTAATATGAATAGCATATGAGTCTCATAGGACTCTAGCCTCACCCAGTTCACCTTGGTAGTGAACTTGTACCAATGAGTGAACTCGTCGACTAGCACCCAAGTGGATTAATTTTAAAATCATTTATGATTATTGCATCTCTTACATCCAAAGGTTATTTTCTAGTTTTAAAATTTAGATAATTTTTACATATAAAAAACTAATAAAACACATTCTATTTTTACTAGAAAGTTATTTTTTTCAGTATATACGAAACGAATAAATACATAATGAGCAGTTAACATCTCCTATAAATTCATCCACATGTGTTGTCCTTATAAATATGTAATATGTTCTGATTTTCTTTATATAATATGGAAATTTAACCATAAAAGGGTCAATTCACATAAAAAATAACAAAAAACATAAAACTAAATTTATCATGCCATAAACTAAGAATAAATATCATGCAAGTAATATGTAAACAACATGATTCAATAATTAACAAAAAACAGAGAGAATTATATATCTATAGAAGTAAATTAAAACATAGATATTAGTAATAATGATATCATATTGATGTAATGAATAATTATTCACATCAAAAATTTATTTTCAAGGCCCTATACTAAGACACTATCATGTCATGGGAAGAGGAATACACCAAAACCCAATTTTTTTGTCCCATGAGACATGTCAATGCATTGAGGTTTTATATAATTTGAGGCCCCACCCTTAACCTGATTAAATCTGATGAATTAAATATAATAGTGAAATAAACATTTGAAAATATTCTATAAGGAACTTATTACTGAATATAAACATGTATAACTATATAGTGAATGATTTAGAATATCAATACATAATCAACCTATGAAAGTAGTCATGATTCGTTAATAATATCATTAATTTTCCACATATCTATAAAAGGTATAACCTGATCATAACCAATATATATAAATAAGTTGTATGGTGACACAATACACATTCAAGATGCAAATAATCATCTATATTGGAATGAAAAATTGAAGAACACCAATACCTTTCCCCATTTCGATATAATAACATTATTTTGAGTTGAAAATCATAAAATCTGAATTATAGAAGATTATTTTTTCAGACCATATATAGAAATCAATGTACATCTAATTTGAAAATGCATTAAAATGATCAAGATAAATATAATTAAATAAGGTGAATTATTTCCGAATAATATAACCCTTTTAAAATAAATTCACTTAGATGGTTATTGACATAAATAAAAAATAAAAAAATGAATGCTTCTAATGGTACAAATAAATAATGGATCAATAATTGAATTGTTTGATACCACAAGTTCAATCCCAAAAAGGATAATATATATGTATATATATTAAAGGATAAACCATAAAACATGAACACCATTACGGAAAATTTAAGGAAAAATTCTAAAATATTACACATTCTAGTGGTTTAAAACTACAATTCACATTATTAATATCCTATTTAGTTTACTAATTTAGATTTTTAGAGATTTAGGACTAACTCTTAGATAGTAAACCTATACATTACAAGTGGACACTTATACCAAATTTCCATTTTTTCAACAAAAAATTCTTTTTAAAATAAAAAATGGTTTATCTTCATGATAAATCATTAAAATTTTCATCTTGACCTCATCTGTATCTTTACACTTACATAAAACCTGTGAAACTGTTTTTTAGAAACATAGAATGAGTGAAAAAAGCTCTTTAATATACATAAAATAAAGAAAACCATTACTCTAGTGAAAAATAAGAAAACTCATATAAAATTTATGTTTACCTTAAATTTCTATTGAGTGAATGAAATAAAAAAATTTCACATGAAAAAAGAAGACACATTATTCTCATAGAAAACCTTTAAAACCCATAGTAGTAAATTAATTTCACTTGGGTAACTTAGAGAATGATATATATAAAACCCTTTTATAACCTTTAAATTAGAATAACCACATGATCCACTTTTGATATAATAATTAAAAAATTTATTGGAGAGATATAATGGAAGTAAAAAATCATATATGCTATATCAATCTCACCTATGAGAAATAATGGGGATCAACTATTTTTATAAGCTATATCAGTCACACCAGTGAGCTATAATGGGGCTCAAACATTCATAAAAGCTATATTGGGATCACCTATGAGCTATAATAGGGATAAAAACATCATCGAATCTATATGAATATCACCAATTATATATAATTATCATGTACCATATCATTAATAAAATACTTATGATTACAAATTTTCGTTATAAAACCTTTTGAAAAAATTGTTAAGACTCATATATAGAACTGTATGTTATAAAAAATACCCATTTCTTTTAAAAACTCAATTTTAAATAAAAAACCCAGAATAATGTAAAGAGAATTTTTATATGAATAAAATATCATTAAAAACCTTCAAGGGTAAATAAACTTTCCATTTTGAAAACAGTTATTTTTTTTAAAAATGGTGCACATATAAATATGAAATAATTTTCATTGAAAATAAAATATAAAACTTGTAAATAGATATTAAAAGAATTAAGGATTCGTATATAAATGAAAATATTCTAATTACATATATGTAATGAATATTCCTGTTTAATTATGTAAAAACATTAATTAAAAGATGTTTTTTAAAAAGAAAACCCTTTACATAACATCTTAAAAGATCGCTTTTTCAAAAAGTTTCAGAAATTAAAAATTAAATTTTTAAAAAACTCACTTATATATATATATAAATTCATAAAAATAATATTAAAAAGATGTAAATTATATGTAAATATTTAGAAAACAAATCATTAAAGCATTAAAAATGAAATTTTTTTAGTCAAAGAGTCCTTTACATTGTGTCTAAAAGTGTTCTGTACATGCTTTTAATGTCATAGGTAATTAAATTAGGTTAATTAATTATTTAATTTATAATCTATTAAAAATATATTTTATTTCTTATAATTTAATGTTTTTTATTTATGATCATTTTGGTGAGTTATAAATTTCAAATTTGTTGTTTTGATAGTGTTCTTTTCATGGTTTCGTGGTCGATTCAATTGAGTATAATTATGGGAGTTCTTCACAAATTGGAATACTAATATAGATGTGTAATGAAATAGAATTAATGAAAATATATATGTATAAATGTTCCAATATTTAATTTTGTCTTAAATGTGGATGATTCTTTTGGAAAAATTTTAATGATAATGGTATAGTTTACTTTGGCGGGTTTTCTAACCATCACAAAATAGTTTTGTTTTATTTAAAAACATGTCCATATATTAGTTCCAAAAAATAAAAAATGATATAATATGATTATTAAAATATTATTTAACCATAATAATATTTTTTTCAGCCTTGAAGGTAGTAATGTAAAATTAATAATCATTATCCACAGAGATGGTTAACCGCCATAATTTAGACAATGGTTTCATTTAATTGAATAAGAGGAGATGAGAAAAGGGATGAATATAAGATAATACATAATAACAATAAAACTGAAGTATTTAAATTATACTGTATTTATTATCATTTGATTGATAAATTAGTTTAGGAGAAGGTAGAATAAGAAAATAATTTAAGAGAGGTAGTTTGAGAATGTTACCTCTTCAATATCACCTCCTTGAAGGATTCCATAAAGAACATGTAATTAGTATTTGAGTGATACCAGAAGCAGTTAAACATGGGGGTATTAGGGAGTAGAGTTTTTGGTCAATATTTTAA
The DNA here is from genome assembly GCA_963277665.1 of Viscum album. Taxonomy (NCBI): domain Eukaryota; kingdom Viridiplantae; phylum Streptophyta; class Magnoliopsida; order Santalales; family Viscaceae; genus Viscum; species Viscum album. The sequence continues at coordinate 1,706,116,382 of OY728145.1, forward strand.
TATATTCACAGCTTTTTAGGAGAAAGGGGGTGGTTAGGAGTGGTATTTATACTTGAGGAGGGGTGGTTTTAAGTGAGCAAATAATGATTATTATATATTTAAATCCAACTACATTTGGGAGGCATTAATTAAAATATATAATATTTATTATTAAATTTAAAAACTATTAATATTGTTTATAAACACATAAATAACCCATTTAATGTTTTAGGTTTTAGGTGCTTTAAGAATTTACATTTTAACATTAACCGGTTTCATTATTTTACCTATACAACGATAAATGTTTTTTTAACATGATGACTTTTTTGTGACAAAAAATTGAAATGAAAATATTAAATAATATGGAACTTATGATTAAAAATATTTAATTAGTTTTTATAAATTTAATTTATATAATTATAAAAGTTAAATTTAAAACGAAACCAATAAATGAGAAAGAAAAGTGGGTTTTTAAGAAGCGTGCTTTTTCAAGAAGAATATTATTTTATATAAAATATATGATAATAATAATATTTTTATTAAACTAAATTAATATTTAATATATATAATACATAAAATTAAATTAAAAAATTCTTAATTTAGTATTATTTTAAATAATTAAAAATGAGAAACATTATATACTTTAAAACAGTTTTGAGAAAAATCTTGTCTTTAATCCCAAAAATAAACTTCTTCTGAAATAAAATATAAATTTGATTGAAAATAATTTAATTGGATTAAATATAAATAAATAATACTTATGATATACGAAACCTAATCATAAAGAATGTGACTTTTTAATTTTATAATTTATTGAAAATTAATGGCATTTAAAAAAAATGGTATTTCCACTATTCACTGAAAAATTAAACTTTATAAAAAAGAATAAAAATTTTACCAAAAGATAAATTTTATATTATTAGTTAAATTAATTTCATTTTATCAAATTAATTTTTAAATTTTCAATAAATTAATTATATTAATTTTAAACAAAAAATTAAAAATAATTTTTTTCATAAAATATGTATATGATGAATAAAATGATATTATTAAAAATATCACTGAAAAAACTTGTACATATTCACAAGTAATTATTTAATACATTATCAATGAATATTAACATTATATATTTCATTATTTAAATCATATTTTTGACTCTATCCAATTTAATGGCTAGGTTATAACGATCACATTAAATAATAATATTTTTTCTTTGTTGTGAGATTAGTGTTGCGTATCTTGTATACTATTCAACATATAATTTTATTTAAAAAATATATGTATGTTAAATTCTAACCCATTTAATAAATTTCATCCTTTCAATTTGTAATCCAGATAAAAAACTAGGGTGTTGACTTTTCGAAATACCATTGTTGAAATACCACATCATAAAAATGATCAATAAAACATCCACATGAAAAGTGAGAAAGGAAAGTATGAAGGCAGTTTGGAATAGAAATACTTGGTTTCCTTGTAGGAAACCATTAAAATGTAAGTGAAAAAGTAATGTTTAAGTACTACTAGAGAGTGATAGAATACATGGTCCTGATAAAGATAACCATCACAAAATCGTAAATATGTGATGAGCTAAAATACCACGGATTTCTCATTTTGAAAAGTAAATGAATAAAATTTTTGTTTCAAAATACTTTTCCTAGAGTTTAGGAATTTATTTATAGCCTAGTCTAAAAACATAAGGGATTATAATTAATAAGAATAATTCCACTCTTTAATCAATTTCCACCACAACTCATCTCTTGCAATAAACGATGAGTACTCGAGATAATTTTTTTATGTCTGAAACATTATAATAAAAATATAAATTTCATAAAATCTACAATAGAGTAAAATAATATTCCACATACATTTAAAAATTAACCAAAAAATAAATGGTTATGAAAATATAAGATATTTCCCCCAAAATAATAAATCTTCATATGGGGACATCTACTTTAATCTATAAAATTCAACAGCAATACCAAAGTTAAACATAACTAATTCCACAAATTACTATCCTTAAAATTTATGAATAATATTACAAACTATTATTGAAAACAAAAAATTATAAGGATTTAGTCGCATAGTATTCCATGATAAAGTTAACATTTATCTCCTAAAATAACATCAATCACTCTTAATGTATCATACTGAAAATGTGACTCCTCAAATAACATAATCTATAATATTTGCTAATAAATTCAAAAAATCACCTAAATAATTATATAAAAACATTATGATAATATATTCTTCCAAAATATAACTCATCCATTATTCCTTAAATAAAATCCTACAGTATTCAATTTACCTTAATCATATAAGGTTCCCATATAGTGATTGTATTTTGAAATAACATTGATCACATAATCACCTAATCAATTTCCAATCCCATGTTTATCAACACAATAAAACATATGATCCCAAAAGAAACTTAACCTTAATTCTTCAAATAGTTTAAATAAAAATATCAATTTTATAATGATAAGGACATCACATTGTATTGTGGTAGTTAATGAACTCTTTCACCCTTGGTGTTGTGGGTTCAATTTGTACTGCCATTCCAAACGTGACAACATTTCACCCATCCTACAAGTTTTCATTTTCTAATAAAACATTAATATAATCTTTAAAAAATTCAATAAATGTCATTGACATCCAAAAAAATAACCATAATATATTTATCTTGAATGTTTATCTCATACGTTTTATTTTACATCCCAAAACTAAGGATCCATAATTACCTCAAAATTAGAGATCATATAAATGAAAAATACTTCCAATATCTTTAAAGTTATTTCCAAAAAATTTAAATACTTTTTATATCAAATAACTATTTTCATATCACGTAGCCCAAAAAATTTATGAACACTCAATAAATGTATCCCAAATATTATCACAATTTCACGGACTTTAAAGGTACCGTTTCCATCTAATATATGTTTCCAAATTAATTAAAAAACAAAACACACTAAAAAACCTTATGTGTTCCCCAATTACCATAATATTTTTAAAATACTAGTATATCATAAATTTGAAAAAAATACAAAAACACATCCTCCATTCAACATACTTCTTAAACCACTAATCATGATTCATAATATTATTTCTTAATACCTCATTCTTAAAATCAATGTTTTGAACTGTATCCTTATGATTTCATCAATATCGACCAAAAAATGTTTAATACATAGAACATAATAAGATAAATCATACCTTAAATCAAGACAACTATATTTTATGATATCCCATTTGTCTTTGAAATTTTTTTGAAACTTTGATAAAGTAAATGGTCATGTAATCTATGAAAGTTTCATTTTCTAGAAATTCGATAATGTTGATATTTTAAAATCAAATAAAATAGATAAAATTACTCATAATAGCTTTATGAGACAAATGTATTAATAAGTCAAATAGTTTCTTTCATTTGATTTAAATACTCAAAATTCTTTCAAAATCATTTGAATAATTTTCTTCAATAATAGTTATAATGAAATCATTCAAAAGGGATAAAAAGTTTTTTAAAGATATCATTCCTTACATATTGATAAATTATACCAAATATGTATAAATAAAAATCATTAAAACATCAAAGGAATTATAACATGTTAAAATGGAAATGGTTATTTTAAAGATAACACCCTTATAAAACATATAATACTTTATCCTTAAAATCCTTTATACTAAGATCCATTACCTTTCAAAATATAATATTTAAAAACATCATTAATATTCTATAAATCCATTAATTTAAACCACAAAATGGATGTATAATATTTTTTTTCTTGTAATCATCTTTAAAATTTTACACTAATTATATTATCCATAAATCTTAAGAAAACCTCATAAGGAAACATCATAATTTCCCAAATTGTATAAACCTTAATATGATACCAATTTTATGTAACCAATTTTAGTAATTATATATTATATTGATTTTAAACTATAATTCACATTATTAAAATCTAGAGGTTCTTTTTGTATTTTAATTTTAGAAAATAAGGACCAACTCTTACATAATAAAACCACACATTATTAGTGGAAACATATACCAAGTATCCATTTTTTCACCAAAAAAGTTATTTAAAATAAAAAATTCCTTCTCATCAAGATAAATATGAAAAAATATCACCTTGACCTTATCCTTCTCCCTACTATTCTTTAAACCATATGAATTTTGTTTAAAAACATGGGATGAGATAAAAAACTCAATAAGGGACACAAAAGAATGAAAACAATTATTCTAGAAAAAAATAAGAAAAATAATATAACATTTAACTATAGATTATATTTTATCTTAGTGTATGAAATAAAACATTTCACATTAATGACACACACACATTTTTCTCAATGATAACCTTTCAAACCCATAATAATAAATTAAATACCCTTTTTGGTAACTTAGAGAATCATATTCATAAAACCATTTTAAAGTCCTTAAAATTCAAATAACCATAGGGTCGACATCCAATATAATAATTACCTAACGTATTGGATAATAATAATGGGTCTCAAAATTTTTATAAACTATTTCAGGCTCTCCCATAGGCTATAATAGGGCTCAACCATTCATATAAGAAATATTGAGACCACCTATGAGCTATAATGGGGATTAAACCTTCACATAAGTTATTTTTGGATCACCCATGATGTATAAAGGGACTCAACAATTTGTATAAGCTATATCTAGATCCCAAATAAGCTATAATGGTGATAAAACCTTCATATAAGTTATATTGATCTCACACATTTCATATAATTATGAATAATACAATTTATGCATACAAAATTTCATCATTATATCCTTTGAAAAATACATTAATACTCATATTTAAAATAGTTTCTGATAAAGAATACCTTTTATTAAAAAAAAACCATATAAAATTTAAAAAAAACAAGATTAAGGTATATTGTGTTTTTATATGATGAAAATATCATTAAAAACATTTATGAGGAAAATCAAAATTCCATTTTGAAAAAAAAATATTTCTTTTAAAAAAATATGAAATTATATATTAGAAAATACCTTTGAAAATAAAAATTTAAACTTATAAATGTTGACTAAAAACATTAATACATCATGATTATGAGAAAATTTTCTGATTTTGTATAAGTAAAAAAACATTCCTTCGGCTTTAGTGAAAAGTAACTTTTATTTTTTTTAAAGAAAATCCTATACATAAAACATTAAAAAGACACATTTATGAAAACATTTAATATAAATTAGAAAATTATCATTTTAAAATAGTCAAATCGTTATAAATACCATCATAAAAATCATTTTAAAAACATGTACATGAAAGTTAATAATTTAGAAAATAAATCTTTAAAACATTTAAAATGACATCTTTTAGTTAATGTGTCCATTTCCTTGTGTATAAAAGTGTTATGTACTTTCTATTAATGTAATTGATAATAAAATTAGATTCATTAATTAAATAACTAAGAAACTATTTAATATATATTTTATTTATTATAATTTGTTATGTTTCCTTACATCTATTTTTATGAGTTTTAAAGTTCGAATTCATTTTTCAAAGAGCGTTTGTTTCATGGTTTCATGGTAGGTTAAATTGAGTACAATTATGGATGTTCTTTTAAAATGGGAATATTAATAGATAATTGGATTTAAATGGTATTAATTAACTTCTAGAAGTATAAATATCCTCATATATAATTTCCTTTTATTACATGAGAAAGATTTATTTGTTAAAACATTAATAATAAATGTGTAGTTTATCATCGCGGTTTTTCCGTCCATCACATAAAAATTTAAATTTATTTAATATTATGTCTATATATTATTTGGAGGACATTAAATAAGATAAATTATAATTATTAAAAATATTATTTAACCATAATTATAGTTTCATGATCATCCATGAAGGTCGTAATGTAAAATGAATAATCATTATCCATAGAGATGACTATCATCCGTCATTTAGGCAATGGGTATGTTTCATTGAATTAGAGAATATGATAAATGGAATGGATATACGATATTACATTAGGAATATAAAATAAAATTATATAAATTATAATAGATTTATTATTATTGAAAGGTTGACTAAGGTGAGTATAATGAAGAAGGAGAAGGGAAATAAAGAGAGGTGGTTTGAGAAAGTTACCTATTGAGTATCACCTCTTTGAATGATTCCTTAATGAACATGGAATTGGTATTTGGGTGAGAATAGAAGAAATTGTACATGATTATAATGGGTATTATATATATTTTTAGATATTTTAATATCTTTATGGATTGTGATGGGACATGGGGCGGTGAGGAGTGGTATTTATACTTGAGGAGGCACTACTACACTAATGGCCATTAGCGACCACCAAAAGCGGTCGCTAAAGGCCTATTGAGACCGCCTAGTGACCGCTTTTGGCGGTCGCTGTTGCTTCGTCGGTAAAGAGAAATAGCGACCGCCAATGGCGGTCGCTAAAGCCTCTATCGAAATACAGCATTTTTTTGCACTGTATGGAACCAGTGGACACGGCAGTGGCGATGAGGGATGGTGAAGCTTCACCTGCCGGTCATGGAAGATCTACAGCGGCCAGAGGTATGTGAGGTATGTTGATGGAGCATGTGGACGGTGGTCCATTGATGTGGTGGATGACGGGGGTCACCTACGACGGGGAAGGGGGAAGAGGGGGCCGACAAAGGTATTGGAAGGGGTGACCGACTATGGCGGCGTGCAGCGGTGAGGTGGCCTGAAATTACAGCGGCGGGAATGGAAGTGGGGAATGACAGGGCGGGAAAAATCCCGCGTTTTTTAGACGGGATTAGCGACCGCCATTGGAGGTCGCTAATGGTCTTAATAGAGACCGCCAATGGCAGTCGCCCGTGTGCGGGGGCGCAGATACTCAAAATTCTAGTAGTGAGGGGAGGTTTAAAGTAATTAAATAATGACTGTTTTATATTTAAGGACAATCACATTTGTGTGGAATTAATTCCCAAAATTTATATTGATAAATTACTTTTTAAAGGATGATTAAAGTTGGTAAACAAATAAACCATCAATTTAAAGTGGTAGTTTTTAATGATTTTAATATTTTACCTTTTAACTTTAACACATTTAATTATTTTATCAATACTGGGGTAAATATTTTTTTCACGATGATACATTTCTTATCACATAACATGTAAATTACATTATTAACGAATTTTTAATTTTTTAATATAGATATTTAATATATTTTACCAAATTAATTAATTTTTTCAAAACTAAATTTAAAACAAAACCTACAGACATGACAAAAAAGTGGTTTTTCCAGAAGTGTATTTTTCAAGAAAAAGAAGAATTAATATCAAAACTTTGAAAAATAATAATCGCTGTATAAAAATAAATGAATATTTAATTATATTAAATATATAATGTTCATTAAAATCATTCCACTTTAGGGATTATTTTAATTTATTATTAAGGATAAACATTATATACTTTATAACATTTTTTGGGAAAATCCCATTTTAAAACCCCAAAATAAACTTATTCTAAAATACAATGTAATTTTTTTTAAAGAATTTATTTTGGTGAAATATTTTTAAATAATATGTATGTTAATTGGAACTATAATAAAAAATTATGGGGCTTTTAAAAGATCCTTATTTATTGAAAATAAATGAAATTTTTACACAAATCAGTATTTTTTACAATTCATTGAAAAATTAAATTGTTCAAAATATTATAAAACTTTAACAATAAAATAATTTGGATACGATTATTTTAAAAATTAATATTATTTTATCAAATAAATTTTATAAAATTTCCATACATTTATTATATTATTTTTTCATAAAAAACAAATCAATTTTTTTAGAAAATAAGTTTTTGATGAATAAAATGTATTTAGTAACGATCTAATAGAATAAATTTTAAAAAATAAAGTTCATATTCAATAGTAATTAATTAAAACATTAGATATGATTGTGTCTATTGTATATTTCGTAATTTTGTTAATACTATTCATTCATGCTAATTTAATGGATAGGTTATAACGATCACATTTGAATAATAAGGTCATTTTGTTTGTTTTAAGCATGGTGGTACATATCTTTTACAAAAAGAAGAAAGTATATTATTTTAAAAATATTGGGATTTTATATTAAATAAATTTTTTAAAAAAAAATTGAAATTAAAATTTTAAGGATTTTTAGATTAATATTTTAACATTGATGTAAAATAAATCTTTACATGTCACTTTTCAAGATTCTTTTTGAAAAGGTTTTGTGAATGATTACAAAAAAAATTGTTTAAAATGAATATCCAATAATCAAACCATGAAAATAAAAAAAATTATTCAAGGGTAAATTACTAGGGGATGAAGGAACATGTGAAAGTTAAAGTAAAATACCATTTTTTCTGACTCCCAAAGACTCTACAATATTTTCCTTTGAGAATAAATTTAATTTTTATCAATTAATTAATTTATATAAAACACCAAGTTAATATTATGTTATATGAAAAAAAAATTTAAAATTATATACGCCAAACATTGAGTTTAGCTTGCATTATTTTCAACACTGACTTCCCTTGTTGTCTTGTGTAACACGCAAGACAGAGGTTTAAAAAAAATGTATTATTAAAAATATTATTATTTAATATAATAAGATATAATATAACCATTAAATTAAATATTATAGGATTAAATAACTTATTAAAATATATATTTGAATTCATTGGATAATTATTAATTGGAAATGAATATAAAAACCAAATAAATATAATGGGAATGATTTTATAAAAGACAATTCTTTGTGTTAAAGCTGATATATCATAATAAGTCCAATTAATTTATATTCGTAAATGATATTAATTATTTTTATATATTAAATAAATTAATTTTTATACTCATTGATTTTTTATAGGCATAAGATGAGATAATACCAAATATGACACATGAAAACCTATATTTTTTTGTAAAAGAAGGTTTACCGCCTTTTAAAGGAGGACCCATTTTAAATCCACATTTTGAAAATTTTATAGATTTTATATGTCAAAATATACTTGATTTTTTAAATATAAACATAATAATTAGTTTAGGGTGAATGTTTTTTGTTTATCTGTGAATTTTAATTTTTTAATGAATAGTGAAAAATAATGAATTTTAATTCAAAACTTTATTTTCTTCTAATTTATTTAAAAGGATAAATTTTATTAATAAATTGTTTTAAAGTTTAATTAGATTAATATTTTATAAATTAATCCAATTTAGGTAATTTTAATCAATTTCACTTAGAAATTGAATATGCATACATAGCAATCTTTTGAACGTTTTAATTTTAAAAACCTACATTGTTGTCTCATTTATAGGATTAAATTTAAATTTATTTATAAGAGTTACGTTATTGTAATTTAGAAAATGGATTACATATTTGGAATAATTATAGTTTATAATTTTTAATAAGATAAAATTAGTTTTGACAAAACATATTAGTGAAAATAACTAAAATTAATTATAACGATTAAGGTAAAATTAAGCTGAATAATGGTCTAAACCGTAATATTAACATAAAAAATTACCTATACACTTGTAAAAAACAATTTATTGTCATATTTATTCCAATACACCTAGAAGGTTCTATAGTGGTCAATATTTACACATGGGTATTAAGTAATACTTGGGGAACATATAATTCTTTTCAAACAAACAAAGTGTGTCCTTTCCCTCCTCTATAAAAGTGAACTCACCTATCCTACTCTATCACAACTATCAATACAATTTGGATCGACCAATATCTACTAAAATAGATCTTAAAAATCCTTACAATAAAAATATAATCCTCAAATAGGGCATAAATATATCCAAGGAAGCCCTTTGGTGAAAAATAAAAGAATTTACCCAAAGAAGAGGTAATATCCATCCTCAAGATCTGTAGTTTTGTTTTTATTCTACAACCATAAACTATTATTATTAAATTTATATAATAAAAAATTATCCGAAATATAATTATAATTATTTAATATAAGGGTTCAAACATTACTTACAGACACTTTCATCTAATGTACAACCGACTTACAATTTATGTGTACAGTGAACTACCGCCTCACAAAATGATGTCATTCATTTTTCCTTTAACACATATCATGTTTGAGAATTATGATGGAAATAAAGTTAATATATTATATATATTATATTTATTAATTATTTATGCTTATTTAATTATTTTATAACACATACCTTTATACTTTCTATTTTTTATAAATATTATAACATCCTTTGTAGAAGTGTGGACTACCGCCTCCTTAAAGTGATTTTATTATTCAAACTATTCATGAAATGTATAAAGACTAGTTTTATTTAAACATATGTAACATAAATTATATATATTATATATTAATGAAATACTTACTATTTCTGGAACATTATATATCAATTTCCTTAACACTCTTTTTGTACACTAAAAAGTGACAATGTCAGTCGTGGTCGTGTGGACTACCACCTCCCCGACGTGGTGTGAATCATTTTACGTAACAATAATTATATTTATAAGTATATATGATTAAATGACCTCATATTTTTTATATAATCATAATTCAAGAAATATATAGTGTTACTTAACTTCTTTCTAAAATAAACATAGAAAAATGGGATCATTGTTTAAGCATATGTATGACCTACCGTCTCCATTATTGTAACGTTGGTTCATTTTTCATAACAATATTTAATAATTGGTATTAAAATTATAAATTATGTATAAATATTTTAATTATTTTATTATTATAATATGTTTATGTCTTTTTAATGAACCCTTTTACCCTAGTCATCCTACCAAAGATGTATTTGAAACATGAACTGTATTTTGTAAAAAAAACCGACGTAAAATGAATTTTTTAAGTAATTGAATTAAAAATTAAAAAAAGTGACGTAAAAGTAATATTAAACTTGAAAAAGGCCCTGAATCATGTAAATAATTAACAAATGCTTATTATTTAGAAATATAAATACACATGACAAGTCAGAATCAATGTAAGGGATTCTAGAATCACTTTTCTTTCTACAAGGCATACACCAGTTTCAACACTTAAATATTTTATGTGGTATACCTACAATACATTTTTTTACTGTATGTCATGAAATATTTTATCCTCATGGTATTTAAAGGTTTCAATTTTTTCATGTACAAATGTTCACTTTCCACTTATTTTCTCATATTCTGAAAAATAGTTTGTGTTTTTCCAAATGGCCTTCAGACATCCCTTTCTCTATTTATAAGAGGATGTTTTATAAAAACTTTTTTTGATGTGGGATTCCCAAAAATGGTTTTAAAATGATAAAACCTTGTTTATCGATCAAAATCTCCAATTGAGAGGGTATAAATTTTTTAAGAGGGATACAATATAACACATAGAGATTTTGTGAATTATTTTTTAAAAATAAATTTAATTTTTTTGATATTTTTTTATTACAAACTATATTGAGTTTTTCTTGTGTTACATGAAATACTGAGTTTAAATAAATCAATAAATATTATAAAATATTTATATTTAATATTAAAGATATGATCTAGCCATTTTATGTGTGGCTATAAATAATATTATCTTAATTATGAAACTATATTCTTTATACATGTTTATAAAATAAATTATTTGGTTATAAATATATTAGAAATGAAAATAATAAGAACTTGACAGAATGGCCTGAAGGACTTTTTTTATTGATTTTATAATAACCCTCCTTTCAAGGGATGAGGGGGAACCCTTACAAGGCCCGCAGGTATAGGAATTACATTTCCCGTAGGCTTAGAGACATTATATGACACATAGGTATTAAGGAAATCATATAGACTATGACTACTTGAAACTGCTCCACCCCAGCATCTGCATTGTGATCAGCTCTCCACCTTTATATGACTATTCGTCTAGCATGTCCATGTGTAGAGGTGCACATGTGCTGTACTGATGGAAAATTCCATACACTCTCGTTCTTCCAAAGTCTGTTTAGCCCTACTCTGGTGAATGAGACCTTCTCTTTCCTCCTATGGAGTGGATCCTTATAGAATCTGTTTTTGTGACTGCAAATCAGATGGCCTTGAAGGCCTTGAGGTGGCACGAAGGCCATGAGATGGCTCAACATCCTTGCTGACCGGAAGGCCTGGGGGGCTCAAAGGCCTTAAAAGCTCCAAGCCCAAACCAGTGGCCCAAGTTGAATAGGCTCGGCTACTACAGTATAGAATAGTACCTAATACAGTACTACTACAGTGCCAACTACATTAACTGCTATAGTACTACTGTAGAAACTACTACAGAAACTGCTATAGTACCTACTACAGTACTAAAATTATGCCTCTACCTGGTTCTGAACCTGGGTCTCATAAATGCACTTAGAGAGACCTCACCAACTGGGCTGAGGCTCATGTGCATCATAAGAACATGAAAACAAAGGAAATATTTTACTGGAAATCAATTTTTATGTGCAGAAGTGTGATTTACATCAACAAGTTAAAAAAATCAATATTTTATAATTATTTTAATGAAATTTATATATTATATATTCAATAAAAAACTCAAAATCATCTTATGTTTTATATATAAACAAGATAATAATTAATCTAATTTTTTTTCCTAAACCTCTACTTTTACCGAACTAAAATATAATATAAATATTATTATCAAAATACTATTATTATTATAACCTATATTTTAGAATGAATTATATGAATTATGTTGAATAAATTATGAACTATTTTTTAAAAATTCATTTAAAATGAATCCATTGGTTATAAATTAGTAGAAATGAATGAAAGAACTAATTTAAAATAATGAAATTACTTTTTCAAAGAATTTATTTTATACCCAAAATTTTTTTTATCACAATAAATAAATAAAAACCAATTTTGTTTAATTACTTCAATGAAATTTATATATTATGTATTCAATAAAAAATTTAACTTATAAAATATATTCTATAGGTATAAGATGATAATAAATAATTTTTTTTAAACAAAAAGATTTTTTTTTCTAAAAGGAAATTTTATCACCTTTTCTTAGTGAATTTATTTTGAATATAAATTTCAATTTTTTTTAATAATTATATCAAAAAATAAATATAAGGTTTTTAAGAGTGATATCAAAATTTACCTTGGGATAATTTCTTTTTTTATTGGAAGTTTTATTGTTTGATGAATATTGAAAAATAATGAATTTTAATTCAAAACTAACTTTTCTTATAATTTATTTTTATAGATAAATTATATTAAAATTTAGTTATAATGAATAATTATAAAAATTATACATCAATTAATCTAATTTATGTCAATGAAATCAATTCAAAATTGTAATTTTATATAAAAACATTTCCAAATTTTGAACATTTTTTTACTTTAAAAACCTGCTTTGTCATCTTTTCCACATGATTAAATTTGACTAATTTCTACTACACATTTTTCATGAATTTGAAAAAAATGGATTCCATAATTTGAATATGAATCATTTATAATGTATAATAATTTAATCTTATTTTATTACCTAAAATATTAGTGAATGTGATTAAAATTAATCACAATGATTAAGAGAAATATTAATTTATCAATTGAAGAAACATTAAACTTATGGCCTACAATAACCTATAAAATATTGAATAATACATTTAATGTTCATATTTATACCCTATCATCCCTTGGATATTATTTTTACCATTATTTTATCCACATAGAATGGAAGAATGTTGGGACTAATTCCCTTTTAAAAAAATTATAAGAATGTCACTCCTACTCCATTATAAAAAGCACTCACCCCTAAAACTTATTCACACCTATCAAGTTCATATATCTCATAAAAAACCTTGAAAAATCACTTCCAAACATAAATTATTCAATCTTGGAATCCTTCATTTTTATAAATCCATCCAAGGAATCCCTTTGGTGAAAAACAAAAGTAGTAACACAAAGAAGAGGTAACACCCTTCATCATGATATTATGTTTTATCTTCATTCCCCAACCCCTAAAATATTATTATTTCATGATTATATAATAAAATAAGTATCATAATTATACTTTTATGTTTTAATCAAAGGGTTCCACCTAAACTTACAAACTCCTCCATATAATGGGTAACCAACTTAACAATCTTATTTATGAAAAATTACCACCTCACGAAATGATATTGTTTGATTTTCCATTACCACAACTAATGGTTGTTAATTATGACAAAAAAATTATTTTTATGTTAAATATATGTTATTTATTATGTTTATAATCTTCTTAATTTTTTATATAACACATACCTTCATGATTTCTATTTCTGTTAATAAAGTAACTTCGTTTGTGGATGTGTGGACTACCACCTTCTCAAAGTGATATGATTCTTTCACACTTTACATGGAATGTATTATGGATGGGTTAAGTAAAATTATATAATTTATATGAAATAATACTTATAATTTAATGATAATATATATATATATATATATATATATCATTTATTTTATTTAATTCAATACAAAAAGAAAATAGAAACAACATTTATGCGTACATACAACCTACTATCTCCCTAAATATTGTATTCCATCTCACAAATATATATTTTATAGATTATTATAAATTTTATTATACTGAATATATATGATATATAAATAATTTCTTACATTATGGAAATACGTAAATAATGATATATGTAATAGGATCGAGAATAACAGGTCAAAACACATATGACAAACAAAGCTGTTATTACCCGAAATGTAACATTAACTTGGAATTGTTAATAAATGGGTAGTATAAAGACTTAATAAAAAAATATATTTTATTATATATAATAATATTATTATATGGTATATTTAAATTAAAATTATATTTATTATATAGGAGTCTTAAATGTGTATGAATAATGTCAAGACTCAAGGTAAGGGTTTTCTCATCTCAGTTTTTATATCCCTGAGATAGATGAATTAATCCCCACTCATTTCTTTTTTTTGGTTTATATAATACCCATTAATATATTATATGATTACTATAATTATTTTTTTTCAGTTTTTACATGTCCATTTTATGATATTTCAGTCACATTTTTTTTGGTTCAAAAGTTACTAAAATGGTAATGTAATTTTTCTCTCAAGTTTCATTCTTAGAGATACATTCCATGTTATGCACGTATATTTTACTATGGCGTGTATATACTAACCTTTGAAATTTTATATCATGAATATAATTATATCATGAAATTTTATGCTTCATTTAATTTTTTATCTCATGCATAGTATGAGTGAATGTTACCAAGGTGGTAATAGTTTTTGATACAATATCATTATTTATTGGGATTGTTTTCTGATTATGATTCCAATGATGAAATATTATGATCCATGTCTCATGAAAACTCATGAATTTTATTATCCCATATTGATTCATGATATCTTCATGTATTGGTACCTCCTCCAAATCAAATTTTTATTCAAAACAGGAAAACAAAAACAACATCGGGTTACCTAGGGATAGGGAGGTCTGAAATAGTGCAAACCAAGGGAATCCCCTCTAAATAAGTTAATGCACTCTGGTTTCAAACTATTGATAGGGAGACCGGAAGTGGAAATGGAGCTCTGAACCACGAAGGAATCCAAATGATCTGCTACCTTATTACCCTCGCGCCAAGTGTGAGACACCTCGATATTGGGACTAAGAATAGAAACACATTTTCTAACAATGTAAGCAATAGTCCATGGAGGAAACCCGATTCCAAGCATGACATCATGGAGAATCCTGGAATTTGTCTCCACCCTGGTTAGATCCAACTTCTCCTGCCTACAGGGGGAAAGCCCCATGAGCATGGCCATAGCCTCAGAAACTTTTGTTCTTTAAAAACCATGATTTCAAAAATAGGTTTCCAAAAAATGTTTTATGTTTAAACATTATTATAAATATTTTGAATAAAACATTATATGTTTTTAAAGAAACATGTTTTCCAAAATTTTCAATATTATTTTATACATTCTAAAGAAATTTTTTTTGAAAATATTTTCATGATTCATGTATATGTTTTCAAATATTTTTTAAAACATGTTTCCTTAAAAGAAGACATATTCACAAACTCAATAACTATAGTAATGATATTGTATAAATGTTATGCACGAACCTTATTTAATGTTAAAAAAGATATAAATTAAACTGATTACATGTTCACATTTTCATGAAAGAACCTAATTACATGTTCATAATGTTATACATGGACCTAGTTTCATGCCCATAAGTTCATGTGTGAACTTGATTACATGTTCAAAATGTGATAAATGAACCTTATTACTTGTTTAAAATGTTATGAATGAACATGATTACATGTTAAAAAGGTAATGCATGGACTTGGTCTAATTTCTATATGTTTATGTTTCATCCAGATTACATGTTCACAGTGTAATGCATGAACTTGATTACCTATTCACAATGTTATGCTTGGACCTGGTTGTTTGTCTATAAGTTTATGCATGAACCTGATTACATGTTCAAAATGTTATGTGTGAACATAATAAAATATCCACAATTCTATGTAGTTACCTGGTTATAAATCCATAATTTTATGTAAGGTGCTTATTCAACGCCCTTATAATAATGATTAAAAATGTTTCTACTTATACATGTTCACAATGTTAAAAAACTAATGTGTATTTTACGATTCCATGTACTGTGCCTATGTTATTATTTCAAGTATTATTATACTTACTAAATCAAAATTCATGCATTATGAACTACAAATATTTATTCCACAACTTCAGATTATAGTCTTTGATATGAAGGGTGTGATCATATAATGATTCGATCATGTTATCATACCCTTATTCTCATGATTATGCTCACATATCTCTGTGTTTTCCCATACTAAGAATATAATCTCACCCATTTCTTATGATTACTTTCCCTAGGTGATGAAGACCTATTTTTAAGTAGTAGTACTAAATTGGAAGTTAATTATTGCTATTTGGATTATCTTTCACCAAATTAGAATAATGTGTTCCACGTTTTCAAATACACTAAACTATAACGATCCTTAGGCTTGTATTTTTTGTAATGAACTAAATGTTAATATAAAATTATTCAATATAAATGTATTTTAATCCTTTGTATCTATAATTATTACTATATAATAATAATACCATATCTAACTTCTTACCTCCATAACCATTGGAAAACAATAACATCACATGGGTGTGTAGATAACTACCACCTAGTGAACCAATGTGATGTGTTTTAATTTCTATTTGAATTGGATGGTAATAAGGATATATTAAATAAATTTATATGATATTGGTAAAATAAGTATACATATATATTTGTGAAATCACATATTCATCTATAATTTCATTACTTGGGAATACGATAATGTCTCTCATGTGTATAGTGAACTACTGCCTTATGAAGTGATGTGATTCATTAATCACTAAATCATTAAATGAAATGTTAAAAAGATAGTTTAAAATGTACTTATTTTATATTAATTGTACAAAAATTATTCTATAATAATGATATATTATTCTCCATTCATTCATTTAATCCATCAAGAAAATGGAAACAATGTTCATGCATACATACAACCTACCATCTCCATGATCAGTATATTTCATTATATATATACATTAATCAGTTACTATATATACATATATAAAGAATATGTAGATATTATATCATGTAAATTATTCTTGAGATTATGGAACCAAGAATAGAGTAAGTAGAATAAAAATTAAAAATCAAAATATACATGAAAGACAAAGCTGTGAATATTTGAAATGACATTTTATCACAGAATTATTGTTAAATGGGTAATAAATTGTCATAAGTAAATAATATATAGAATAATAAATATTATTATAGTTATTTAAAATATTTATAATAGTAATATATATATATATATATAGATATATATATATTATACACACAGTTTGAACATGTACGATGGAATTCGAGACTTAATGTAAGGGCTTTCCTGCTCACTTTTTTTTCTATGAGACAGATGCCATATTCACCATGTTTTTATTTTATATGATGTATACAATTCCTGTGAATATATTTTATGATTATTATCCTTATAATTATTGAGATTTACATATAAATTTTGAGGATATATCTTTCATGGGGTTTATGTTTCAAAATATACCAAAGCGGTAATGTATTTTTATCTCAGAATGCATTCTTTGGGACCTAAGTGACATTAGTCAAATATATTATTCTATAAGGTGTATATAATACCTAATATATATGTTAAAGAATTAATATCATTATTTTCAGGATATTATATTTTTCATTTAATATTTCTATTTCATGTGGATTATAATTTAATGTTACCAAAGTTGTAAGAGTTTTATCTTACAATTCAATCGTTTTTTCAGGATTCATTATAATATTATTCCAATGATGAAATGGTATGATATATATAAATAGAAATTCATGAATTTTATCATCCTATGATTATGTCATGAGAATACATGATTTCCCTTCATATTTCTCTCTTTATGTATTCATGAGTTCTAATTAATGTTTTTAAGAATGATTGTCTTTATTTATCTCTAGTTGAAAAAACATTTTTTTCAAATGTAATTTTTTAAAAAAGTATTTTAATTTTTTTTAGAATTATTTAATTTTTTTACTAAATAAATTTTTACCATGTTTTAAATAATAAAAATTATTTTAAATGAATCTTTAGTTCATTCTCCCAAAAATAAGTATTTTTATTTTTCCAAAAATTTAAAGGAAAAATTTGTTTTTATGTGTATTCTATAAAACAATATTTCCTAATTGAATGAACTTTATTTTCTTTAAATATTAATTTACAATATTTATAAGTTATTTTAAAAGAAAATTATTTTGAAAGTTTTGTATGTTTTAAAAAAATTCAATAAAGAAAGGATATTTTCCTCATGAAATGTTGTAAATTATTTTTAAAGAATTTGTTATATGTTTTCAAGGTTCTTTTTAATGAAAAGAATTTAAAAATTAATTTAATGAAATCATAATTCAAAATTTAATTTTCATAAAAAAGTTATTTCCTTCAATAAATGTTAAAATTAATCTTTCAAAATAATTTTCCCTCTATGATGACATCCTTTAATGATACTTTTACTCGATTGGGGATATAATCCAAGGATACCATTTTTATTCTTTCTCTAGATGATGTATGCTTATGATGATAATATTTTTATGGAAATTTTTTCTCTTCCCGAGGTTATACCATGATAAAATTATTATGAAATTTTATTAATTTATAATGGTTTATGATTTATTGAAATGATGAAATTATTATGAAACATGATTCATTTATTCTGGTTATGTTATGATGAAGTTTTTATGAAACCCATTTCTTTTCATGGATTTTGATATGATAAATGTTTTTTGATCTTATTAAAATCATATGTATGATTTCTCAGTAGGTTATTAGGGTAACATTATAACCAAATATGGGTGGGACCCATATAAACCTCTAATACATTGGTAATTAATGTTATCACATGAGATTTATAGGGATGTAATTTGGAGTAAACCTAGTTTGGTAAGGGAATATTTCCACTATAATAGTCATGGGAGTGATCCTTGACTACTATGATGGTTTATTGAGTGAAATGATGCAACTATAATAGTTTTAAAAATGATCCTTAACTACTAATGAGATCATTTTTATTCTTATGTGTATTCCAAAATTCTATACCTTATGTCAACGTTATACTCTCATGGCTTCTATTTATTTATTTACATATGATTTTTACCTTATAAACAATGAATCATTATTTCATGACTCATGATTTTGATATTTGATCTTTAGGGTATGGTGTTCATATGTTACACAGACATTATCATACACTTCAGTTTACATTATTTTTATATATTTCCCTTTTTACACTTACTATGAATATGAGACCAGCATTTCTTATATTTGTTTTCCCCATATGATGATCATCGATATTACCTATGATATGACTGAGAAGGGTTATATTTATGGAGATATAAATGAGATAATATGTAGAACTCTTATAAACTATATGTTTATGGTTCCATATTTCTTAAGTCACTAAAATATTTTGATATTTAAGAATTTATTTTTTCATTGTAATGAATATTCACCAAGAAAGATGTAATATTGATGTATGAAAATATTGGATTTCTATACCACTACATGAAAAAGAGACATACTTTCAAGGGTTAGAAATTGGTCCTCTCATGGCTAGGATCATGATGACATAAAAATTTATTCTAATATTGCAGAATCCATATGTGAAGCTATGTAGGATTATAACACCTTTGAAATGATTACCCAAAAAAACTACATATTGAGATGATACTAGAGAAAGAGATGATTTACAATGATTGTTCTAGAGGACCATGGATCATAGATGGGAAGAAATTATTCTTATATTAATGTATTTTTTAAGTATAAATAGTAGCGTTGAATGCTAAACACATACCTAAATGATAGATATTTTAGTAGTTACCCCGAGTGAGTGGGAGGTATTGTCAACACTCATTTAAAATACTTATATACTGACACTATCCTATGCATGTATAATAGTTTCCCAATAATCCATGACGACCTCTTAAATTATATACCACTTTTGGTTGCTTCATAGGTCAATTACATAAAAAAATATTTGGATGAGAAGTAATTTTTGAATTCCATCAAATCCTTCAGTCAACAAAGATCTTCCAGGCCTGATGGAATCCCAAGGATATATTATGCAGCATGTTGGGACATCATAAAGGTTTATCTTGATAAAGATATTCAGGACTTATCCCATGGTGGATATCATCCATGGGTTTCATATGCCACAACTATTAATCTAATTCCAAAAATTAAGGACCCCTCATCTATAAGGATATTGAGACTCATCAATATGTGTAATTATCCTTATAAATTTTTATATTCTCTTATCAATCGAAGGTTGTATCAACACCTCAACAACTAGATCTCATGAGAAATTCATGATTTCCTCAAGGAAATATCCATCCAACAGGATATAAGTATTCCTCATGAAATAATAGTTTATATTATCATGAATATAATGGTCTCCAATATAGCCGTCAAGGTTGAGATTGACAAGTCCTATTATAAAATTGAGTGGAATTTTATTCATATGGTGATGGAGCACATGGGTTTCTCAGTGAAAGTGATTGATTTTTCCATCCAATATTTTATCTAACCTTGGTTTCATAGTATCTTCACATAGAGATGATTTAGATTCACCAAGTTAGTTAAGGGGTCAAGGAATATAGATCCTCTATCTCTCAACCTCTTTATTATAGTTTAGGACATTATCAAGAAGAACCATTCTTTATGTATGTATATTTTAAGTACCTTCCCTTATTATTAAAATAATCACATCAGTTATAGATCCCGCCTTCTCTTCACAGATAAAATGGAAATATTTATGAACAACTGTAAAAATTAAATTAATGGTTTTATTTAAATCATAGAGGAAGACTACTTGGAGAAATGAAATAATACCAACTATGATAAGAGTATTCAATTCATTTATCCCCCCTTCATTGAATGATATGAGAAACAATTTAATCAATGTGATGAATTCATAGAATAATATTCTCTATTGAATACCTAGGTTTACAAATTTCTTTAGGTTTGATTCACTTCCTACAATTTTAGGGGGTGGTTGATAGGGTCTCCATCCACACTACCCAATTGGAAAAATTAGTTACTATCATTTGGAGGTAGGATAAACCTTGTCAAATGAAGTCTACATTCTATCCCCACGCACATCCTATATATTCTAAATGTTCCTACAATAATCTTGAAGGATATCATGAATCTCCTGAATTCATTTATTTGGGAGGAACATTAAAATGGGATATGCTATTAGATTTATTAGGAAAGGTTTTCAATGCCATATGTAAATAGTTGTATTAATGTTAGGAATGTTCCATAAATGATGTAAAACATACAAGGTAAGATATATTTGAACGAAATTTAAGGGTTTTTGATTCGGAGAAGTTTCATCATTGGTAACATAGGTAAGAAACTGAATTTTTCAATAGGTAATTTTTTATGGAGAACCCTCCATGTTCACATACCTTATCTATAGAACCACAATAGTTGGATTTTTAGATGTTGATACATCAACATATATGATCATAATAGGGATCTTATTTTGATCATCTATACAGGATACCAAAATAAATATTTTACCTTCAGATAGGAATGTATTGATCAATATTTCATTTGGGATGTCTTTAGTCACAACTAATAAACATATCATAATGGTATCAGAATGACAGACACCCTCGATGCATGTGTCTTTATAATATCCATTCCATGTTCTTTCTCTAAAAATGATTACATATGAAAACTGCATACATCACATGATTTTCATACATGGGTTTTCCACCTATTCTGTATAGAGAATCCAACAATGTCAAATTTCATACTATGGAATATCCATAACCATATAATCCCTACTATTGTGGGATATAATCAAAACGGGATTACCTTAGCTTCAAAGTTCCCATTCATACAGAATCATAAATTGGAATAATATATCCATCTATTTTTCTAGTTAAATTAGATATCACAATTTGGAATATGTTCGGTGAGTTCACTAGTTATATTAAACCAGTGAATACCTTCATGAAATTCCTTCAAATATGGTCTAATAGTGCAGGTAACAAAAAATATGAGGGAAACACCAAACCCTTATATTAATTATTGGATGATGATGTATATTGGAGGTATTATACATGACTATTATTGAAATATCCACCTCTTTGTGAAGTTTATTTATTTATAGGTTCTGATTTTTAGGTGCACACCTCTCCCTTATTCTGAAAAACTGGTAGGATACACTCTCTTTTAGGATAATAATGGTGGAAAGTTACCCTCAACAATTACCATTCACTACCCTATCAGGAACAATATCCTATTCATTACTTATATCAATGGCCACAATCATAATGTGTATGGCTCATGTAGCCATGGTTTTATATTAGCGAGAGTTTTAATTTGAGATTAAAATGGATCTTCCATTCTTGTGTTCAATATGTTATATGGGAAAGGAAACTCTATACATATTGAAGCCAATTCTATTCATAGAGGCTAGGGTTTTTTTCAATTAAAATACATTTCTTTAGATGTTGGGTAGACTAATTATATTGTCACAAGTGACCCTCTCAAAGGAATATTCTCCTCTAATTAACATAAAACATACCTGATTCATATATGAAATCCTTTTATCACTAATGGGAATAATATTCTCCATTCCTAGAATGAAGGGAATAGAGTTTCCGACTTTATTTCTTCAAGGGATACCCAAAAGTTTCTCCTCATTTATATTTATAATATTGTATCCCACCCATGGTTATGGGGATCTTGTTATTGGGGATACACTTGGGCTCCAATTATATATTCCCCATAATCCCATATGATCCTTGTCACGAACCGTCCTACTGAGGCCCATACCACGACTCCCCAAGCCCGCTTCTAATAGACCAGGGGATGGTGACTAGCACCGAGTAGGTATATCACTAACATGAGAAGTATTTACTAAGTATCGATACACAATCATACATCTCCATGACACAAATGTGGAAATAAATAAACTGAAAATATAAATAATGCATGCATACAACTAAACCCAACAAATAGAGTACAATGTAAAGTTATGTGTGGAAAAGTAACGGGGCCAGAATACAAGACCGCCAAAAGAAATAGTCTGCTACTACAAAGTACAACTATAAAAAAGAAAAGTATTAGGATTACTGCTCAATGCCGAAGGAAAACCTAGACCTATATGGAAGCTCATAGATCTCGGTCTATTCTTGGTCTACCCTGGACTCCGTCAAAAGGCCGCTCACCTGTACAAGACACAACATATGTAGGAAAAGCCTGTGAAGGGGTGAGTATAACAATACCAAGTAGGACACACCGAAAACCAAAAATCAATAAAAAAACTAAAGGTAAAAGCATATTGACACAGTAAATATCTACAAAAAAATAAAAAAATAAAAATCCATATATACTCAAAAAAACCATACCTGTAGTCTAGTGGTAAAATCCCAATGGACCGCATACCCACATTAGTGATTATGTTTGAAGATTCAGGAAGCACTCATCTGAGAGAACTCACTCCTAAGTCTGATAACACTGATGAAGTTTGTCCAAGAAGTATTGGTCATTGATAATTCTAATTATAGAGAAAGAATGAGATAGACTCATTCCATGAGAACTCACTCATGAGTCTGGAAGATCATGATGTACTCATTCTGGGATAAGTCACTCCTGAGTGGGGAAGATTATGATAAATGGATGAGGATAACTGCCAAGGACTTGGATTATACCATGACTCATAGATATTCAATTGCTAAGTAGAGGATCAAAATCCGATAGGATTGGTTACACCGATACCTGAATCAATATTGGATCAATAATGGATAGAGGATCTTGATCCAGGCCTCTTAGAGGGGATTCCTAAATCTTCCAGAAATTTTTGCTAAAGGGGTCATACTTATTTGAATAGAAAATTTGACCTAACCTTCTGGTGAACATTGAAGGGGCACAAAACCAAACATGAACTATTCAAGATATGGTGGAAAAGGATATCAAGCAATGTACAAGAAAGAACATGGTGTGTAGAAGTGTAAAACGTCATGTCCTATGACCCCTGGTACTACCCATGTACAACGATTCATGTTTAAAAGAGCATGTTGTGTAGAAAAATATATACATGGAATGTATAGGAGTAACACACCTTTCCCTACTATCTAGGGGATGCTCCATATACACAATCCATTTGCTTGTACATGACTTCAACCTGTGTCTTCCAACGCATGTACCGGTACACGGGGTGACCCATTTAACATGCCTGATCTGGGCGTGTTGTGGAGTACATGTTGTGTACCCCATGCCATTTCTGTGTGTCATCCGAGATACATGAAAAGTTCCACATAAGGACCCACATGCCATGTGATAGGTTTTACATGCTGTTTCATTCTTTTATATAGCTCAGAAGCCAAACCTCTATTGATATGGCCGCACATGCCGTGTTCTTCGGGATGCAAGCAGTGTTCCTTGAGAAAATCCAAAAACACGGTTCATTTCCAGTGTGCCTCATTTTCTCCTCCAATACTTAGTCCAACTATTTAATGACCTCCAATCTCAATAAACTAGGTCATCACATCACAATAACACCGATTCTGCAATTTTTGGGTGTCCAATCAGCCCTGAAAACTCATTTTGATCATTCGCATGAAAAACTGTCGAAGAGATATTTCTTCTGAACTATGTATATTCATCTACCACCATCGTCATCGCTCCTCCATTGGGTTGTAACAAAGTCAGATCCATAATTTTGGATCATTACACTATGAAATTAATTCTGAATGATCCATCATTCATATTTCATTGAAGAACAAAGAAAATAGAGAGATAAATGGAGCATAAAGATGAAAAAAACTCGGGGAAAGAACCTCAATATTTTTTTGTTACAGCCTCAATCCATTCCCTTTAGTGGTATTGAGAAAAAAATCAGAAACCCAAATAAAATTCCGCAAAAACTAAACTTGAAATAGAATCTATCCTGCAAGAACAAACAACCTACGGGTCAACCTGTTAATGGGTTGATCAGTGTTCATTGTTTAATTCAAGAATGGGGAAGACAAAAATAAAAAAAAACACACCCTACCTCGAGTGAGGATCGATCTCTGACAAAGGTTATGCCTTCATCAACAAGATCCTATAACTCTGTTAGCACCGTGATTCATGAATGGTCGATTCATCATCGTTCGTTGCTGAGAGGAATCTCCATGGGGTATCCTATCCATATCTCTATAGAATTCCAGGGTTATGAAGCTAACCCTAGAAATTATGCTTAAAATTTTATTTAAAATCTCTCATCACTGTGTTGAAACAGAGTTAATAAAATAAAAAATTTAATATATTTTATTTCATGAAACATCCAAAAACTATCTTTAACAGACAACCCACACTGAATGATGTTAGAACTCACCTAGGATAAATCCACTACTCTGAATGCCACAGTTCCCTCATATTTATAATCTGGACACCCATCTAGAATTTAATACATTTTTAGTAATACCACATACACAAGCCATTTAATATATTTTATAGATTTAAAACATTTATTCTAGGAATATCAAGCGTCATAATCACATTCCGTTATAGTTCATGGTCTGGAAATAGTTCCATATAATATTTAAAAATAATATATAGAAAGTATGGGACATTACATTCTCCCCACCTTAGGTATTTACATCCTCAAAATAAAAAAAAGGAAATTCAAGAAGATGTGGGTACTACAGATAAATTTGAGCCTCTCACTCCCACACGCTACCGTAATGAATCCCATGATACCTTTGTACATGAATTAAGGGAATCACTCACCCAAAAAGGATCATGTCATACAGATCCTCAACCTCCACTGGGTACTCATAAAAAGTAACTACACCCCTGATGTCCTTCTCTCCCATGTTGATAACATGTGATGGGTTAGGCACGTACCTCCTTATCTACGACATGTGGAAGAAATAATGTACTTAAAGAAACTATGGTGTACATCTAGACATTATTCCACCTCTCCAACTCTATATAGATTTTGAAAAAGAGCCGATGAACCACAAATAAAACTTTCCGCCCCAGCAAAATCTCCCCAAACCATGTCGAGGCGAGACCCGAAGTAACACAAATTCTCTTTCCTCGAACTTCAATGAAATTTGTTTCTGGGTGGAATGCTATGCTCCAACATAACTGAGTCCCATACATCTTCTGTAATCCCCTTCCACAACTAGGATGTAAAAAAGAACATCACGATCTGAAATAATTGTTGATGTAACATTGAGAACCCAAACCATATCTTGCATGTAGAGGCATCCCAAGAACTCTACTGAATTTGGTTTCTAGATATCTAGAAATTGGGATGAGTTAGTGAGTTGATGAACAATCAACCAGATAGTTTCATTTATCCAGGATGTTTGTGGTAAAAATATCATGGAGTCTACTAACATTCAACCCCACTTCCACTCTGCCACTACAAGGGGTTGAGTCAAACCCATTGGAACTTGGTGCTCATCCTTAACCTACTGGAAATCATGGAATCGAAAAAATAACTCTAATATTGGCTTCTTCGTCCCTAGAAACCAAAACTAGCGTCGCAAGTCTTGGTACATTTTCTCCACACGTGGATGTACCGTCAAAAGCGGATATAAGAAAATTTTACCAAACCTCATCCCAAAACACCACTAGTAAAACTATATGTATTTTGAAAATAATAATGTTCTCCCCAAATTTCAAATATCTATAAGTAGTATTTTTTGTGGATAATTGATCATGTAGGGGTATCAAAGTTGGTATCCCCAAGATGTGCCTTCCAGAATCGTTGTATGAGTAGAGGTGTGACACCCATCAACAAGAGGTAAGCTGCCACATCTCTATCCATGAAGGATAATTGTAATGAGTCCAACTACACCGTCTCCCAGCTCTGTTGCTGCAAACATGATCTCTTTCCAAGAGCATCTACCACCACATTCCTCCTTCCAGGATTATAAATGATTTTCAAAGATACAATCCTTGAGGAACTTTAACCATATCCTGTGTCTCAAGTCTGAATTCATCTAAGAGATTTTATACCTAAGAATCTCTCAATAACAGTTGAAGATAAAACTATTTCCCATTAGGTAGTGTCACCACATCTTCAATGTGAAGACTACCGCTGCCAACTCAAGATCTTGGGTTGCGTAGTTCTGCTCATGTGGTTTCAACTGACACAAACCACAGACAACCACCGCCTTCCTCTATTTCAAGACATAACCCAACATGGTTCCTGATGTGTCAAAAAAATCACATACTCAACACCTTCCTTTAGCAACCTCGAGATTGGAGTTCTCGTCAAACTCTACCTCATCTGAAAAAATGCTTGTTCGGACTTATCCATCCATAAGAAAGGCTTCCCCTTTTGGGTAAAAGTTTTCATGGGTGTTGACATCATGGAGAAAACAGTGATGGAGCTATAGTAAAAGTATACTCTCCCAAGGAAGCTCCATAACTTTGACATGCTCCTTGGTGGCTTCAATGCTAACATTTCCTCCACCATGGCTGGGTCCACTACAACTCCATCTACTAAGACGACATATCCTAGAAAGTGGAATTCCTAATTTCAGAAATGACACTTAGAGAATTTCTTATATGGTTGGTGCTCTCCAAGCATGTCCTTTATCATTCTTATGTTTCACGTGTTCTCCTCCTTAGATGCTGAGTGCACACAGATATCGTCGATGAAGACTATTTTGAACCGGTCTATGCTGGATGGTATGGTTCACAAGTCTCATGAACACTTCTGGGGTGTTCTTCAACCCAAAGGATATCACCAAGTACACATAATGACCATAACGACATCTAAAATTTGTCTTTAGTATATCATTGTCCTGTAATTGCAGTTGGTGATAGCATGAATGAAGGTCAACCTTTTAGGACTATCATTCCCATCTTAACTAATCAAAGTGGTCATCAATCATTGGCTATGGATACGCTCTCTTTATGGTCACCTGGTTAAAGCACTAAAAATCTACATAAAACCTCAATATCCAATTGATATTCTTGGAAAACACAAAATAGGGACACCTAGGGTGAAACACTGGGTCTTACAAATCCCTTCCATAATAAGACATCAAACTATACCCTCAACATGAGAAGATCTGTGGGAGCCATCTGATATGCTGGTGAGGACATCTGTTCCGTCCTGGGGTACAATTTAATACAAAATTCTATCTCTTGGTGAGGAGGTAATCCTAGGACATCTTCAGGGAAGATGTCCCCACTCTCCACCACTACCACTGGAAATCAGGAACTCATAACATCCATTTCACCAAAGGTCTGACTATCCAATTGGTGAGACATCAACTATCCCATTCCTATGCATGAGTTTTTTCTATGATGCCTAGATTTTCTTTTCACCAACAAAGGTAAACCCCATTTCCATCAATATAGAGACACCACACACTTCACCTAAAATATTCAATTTAGGAATGGAAAAAATATAAGAAATCAATACCAAGAATGATATTGTAAGGACTAAACATCACAACTAAGAGATCCCAATCGAAACTCTCACCTCCAAGAGTTGGGACGCACTGTCGGCAATAGTACATGATCATTGGGTCTCCTCTAGTAGGAGTCTCCAAATGTAAGCATCAAGTCAATGGTTTAACTAGAATTTCTGAGTCTTAAACTAGTTTTGTGGAAATATTGGAATGACTAAAAACTATGTCTATCAAAGGAAACTTAAATTGAAAATGACATAGATCGTACCTCAAATCATCTTTGTAACTCTTGGGTCACAAGGCCTTATCGTGTGAAGCTATCCTCATCCCTGTACTTCAGCTCCCTGAGCCTGGCATGGACCACCAGGGTGTGGTGGTGGTAATGCGTCAAAACGTTGAACACTTCCTACTATACTTCTTCTACTAGATCTTCCACCCTATAGATCTGTAGGATCCTATCACCATATCTTCCATAGTGTTATAGCCATTGCATTCCTATCAGCAACATGATAGGTTGGAAAATCTCAAACGAGATGTCCCCACCCATCACATGCAAAGCACCGCCTCTCTCCAGAAATACTGGACCCACCCTGCGAGCCCTGAACTGTAGGTCCTATATTTTGGGTCTTCCTCTTGTGATGCATTCTATGTCTATGTTTTTGAGGATGATGGAGGCTCCCTAATTCTAAGGTATCTAGTCTTTATTTCCTATTGTTGACAGTCATTGGCTATATCCTCTTATCGAAGTAACTATCTACCACAAAAGCTTGCTCAAGAACTATAGAATAAGTAGGAATGACCATATGGGTAACACATGCTCGGAAGTCTCTATACAGACCTCAATAAAAGGTCTGAGAACTAAATCCCTGATTACTTACCATATCCATTGACTATATAGAGTGATTTGTGAACCATGATGAATATTCATATACCTAAATGTCACCCTGTTGAAGCTATAAAAGCTCATATATATGTATATCCCTTAGAAAATAAGGTGAGAAATATTCTTTGAAAATGTTATCAAACTCTTCCCATGATATGGTTACTTAATCATAGGATTATGTAACTAAACCCCACCACCATCCTATTGAACTATGAATAAAGCTAGCTACCAAGACCCCATCTGATCTATTGGTGTCTTGAAGAGATGAAAACTTGGGTCACCACCTCAATCCAGTCCTCATGTGCTTGTTTTTCAAGGTCACCTCAAAATATGAGTAGTTTCATTTACTGAAACATGTGATACACACACAAACTATACATCTCATTCTCTTGTATTTAAAGTACCATGTGCTTCTCTACCGAGTGGGGGCATGATTACTGCACCACCTAAGGATGTCATTTTGAGAACTGACCCGTATATTGGAGACCCACCAATGAGGGTATCACCCTCATGATTGATCTACTAAATCCTATATGGTATGCATTGTGCGGGCATCCTGTACGAAAATAAGATGTGTTATGATCATTGAGTATATTTGGATAGATGACTCAAGAAGGACACGAAAACACAACCCATTCATATGTGATGCATGTACCATTTTTCCAACAACTAGCATTCTCATGTACTAAGTCGAAAATATGTTTATCAGAGTCCTGATATACGGATACGTCGGCTACTGCACCAACATTAGAGTCCATGTCCTGAAATCCAAATTCAAAACACTTAACACTACTTCCCCAAACCTACCTCACACACTCCTAGTCCTAATGTGGAACCGAACACCTATGATACAACTGTGTCCTAACCCATCCTGGTGGGTCCAATTCCATAACTCCGCATGCCCGCCTCCAATAGGATAGGGGCTGGTGACTTGCACCGAGTATACATATCACGAACATGGGAGGCATTGCCTAAATACCTGCACACACACACACACATATCCGAGACCACAAATTCTAAAATGAAAAAACTAATAAGGGATAAAAACGTGGTCATACAACTAAACACAACCAATAGAGAACAATGGAAAGTAAAGTGCATAAAAGTAACTAGGCCAGATTACTATCCCACCAAGAGAAAGAGTTTGTAATGACATATTCCATCCTGTAAATAAGAAAAGTAGTGGGAGTACTGATCAACACTGAAAAAACACCTCAGCCTATAGGGAAGCTCAAAAATCTTGGTCTGGTCTTGGTCCACTTTGGACTCCATAAAAGGCTGCTTTTCTGCCCAAGATAAGACACATGCGGGAAAATCCCGTGTAAGAGTGTGTGTAACAATACTCAATAGAACCTCCCAAAAACCACAAATCAATACACAAAGTAATGGTATAGTCATCTCCACATAGTATATGTCTACAGAAAATATTACAAATGAAATATCTAGATATACTCGAAACCCATACCCGTTTTATATAGTTAGAATCACAACAACCCACATACCAACGCTAGGGATCTAGTTCAAAGATTCACGAAGCACTCATCTAAGAGAACTCTCTCCTGAGTCTGATAAACCTGATGAAATCTATCTAAGAAGTACTGTTTTTTAGGATTTGTCATGATAGAGAGTGAAATAGATATAATCATTCTCAGAGAACTCAATCCTTAGTCTGGAAGATCACGATACACTCATTCTGGGAAAACTCACTCTTGAGTGGGGAAGATTATAATACACGTATGGGGATCACTACTAGGGCCTTTATATATACCACCACTCATCTGAATTCCCATAATAAGAATATGATCAATAACTGGTTGGATTTTTTGTGTTGATACCTAAATCTACCAAGGTCCATGAATGGATAGAGGATCCTACTCTAGGCCTCTTGGAGGGGATTCCTGACTCTATCTAGAAAGTCCTGCTGAAGGGATCATACTCCATCGGATAAAAAATGATGCCTTACCAAAAATAGAATGAGAAAGGGGAACTAACCCAAGTAAAAATTATCCAATATATGGTGGACAAAGAGATTAATCCATGTACAAGAAAGTACATGGTGTGTATAATTATAACACACCATATCCTATGACCTCGGGTATTGCCTGTGTACAATGGCTTGTGTAGAATAGAGCATGTCATGTAGAAAAAGTTATACACAACCTGAAAAAGAGTAACATTCCATGACCTACTATTTGGGGTCCACCCCAAGTATGTTGTCAATGTGCCCGTACATGTCTTCAAATCATGTTTTTTCACCTGTGTACTGGTACATGGGGTGACTCGTGTAACCATCATTATTTGGTTGTGTGGTGGAGTGAATGCCATGTACTCCACCCCGTGTCCGTGTATCATCTGAGATATACACATAGTCCCGAATAAGGACCCACATGATTTTTGATAGGTGTCACACACTGTGTCATCCTGCTGTATTTCCTGGAACCCTAGCCACTGCTGAGCCGGATCCACATACTATGTTATTCTGGATACATGCTGTGTTCTTTGGGAAAATACAAAAACAATATTCTTCACCAAAATAACTTGTTTTATCCTTTTATTCTCAATATATATATTTAATCACCTTGAAACTCAAGATCTTGGCTAGTTCAATCATATAAACACCGATTTGGTATGCTTTGGGTGTCAGATCGGCCCTAAATACTTGATTCGATCATCTGTACAAAAAAAATCGAAGAATGATTTCTTCCAAAATATGTCAACACATCTTCCTCTAATCGTCACACCTCCATTGGGTCATCATGATGTTAGATCTTTAATTTTGTATCATTGCGCAAATTAACAAATTCAAAACAATCCTTCGTTCATATTTCTGTAAAGAATGAAGAACAAACAATGATAAAGGTGGATGAAACTTGGAAAAAAACTAGAGGGAAGAATATTTGAAGTTGTTTGTTATGGACTCGATGCATTCCCATTAGAATAAGTAAGAACTAAATTGGAAACAAAAATCAAATTGTCCAAAATATAACCTACAATATAATCCCTTCAGGAAGAATGAGTGACCGACAGGTCAACCTATTCGTGGGTTAATCTGTGTTCATCATTTTATTTAAGATTAGGGTAAGATGGATATAAAAAACACATACCCTACCTCAAGATAGGATCAGTCACTAGTGAAGAGGGATTTCATTGATATCGTTAATGAGATCCCCTAAATCTATTGGCACCGTGATTCAAAAACAGTCGATTCATTATCATTCGTTGTCAAGAGGTTTCTCCAAGGGGTATCCTCTCCATGACTCCAAATAACTCTAGGGTTATGCAGATGACCCAAGAAATCATTCTTAATAGTTTATTTATAATCACTCATCACTGTGTTGATGAAAAGTTTATAAAATAAATATTTTAATTTATTTTATTTCCTTGAAAGTCCAAAAACTATCTTTCAAAACCGACCCATACCGACCAATGTGAAACCTCCGATAACATAAAGTCACTGCTCTTAATGCAGTGGTTCTCTTAGATTAATGATCCTGGAACCTATTTTGAAGTAACTAAACTTCTTCCAAAATACCATGTGTGTGTGCCATTTAATATATTTAATATATTTCAAACATTTTTTCCAGCCACAAAAGGCGTCAGAATCTCATCCTATCACAATACCTGGTGTAACACCCCAGGTAAATAAATAATATGACATGTTTATATTTATCCTTATTTGTGAATAAAATTTTAATATTAATTTAAAGGGAACACTATGCTCGATGGCATACCCAATACGCAACAACGAGTTTCTTGGAAATCTTACGTTGCACTCTAATAATAACACAATATTATTTTAAATGGTAGTTAACACCTAGCTATTATAATGGCGGGAATGAACAGAACTAACTAAAAAATGATTATATATGTTTTTCAAATATTTTTACTTTTATCCAATAAATGTTAGAGGCTTAAAATGCGAATGAATCCAATTTCATGCGCAAATATTCTAATATTCATTAAAAGGTAGATTAATCGCCTTTTGATGGTGTACCCATTTTAAATCCACATTTTGATAATTTTATATGTTATATTGGACCAAATAAAATCATTTTTTAGAATCATGATATCAAAATTTACTTTGTGTAGGTTTTTGTTATTTTTTTTGTTAAAGTCCATTTTTTAATGAATAAGTGAAAAATATTGTATTTTAATTCAAAAACTCTTTTTAATCTAATTTATTTATATTATTATATCATCCTTTTAATTGGTTTTAATGTGAAATTAGAATATATTTTTATCATTTAATCCAATGGTGGTCATTGGAATTAATTTCAATTTAAAATTTTACAGAAACTAGTGTCAATATTTTGATAGATATTGTTTCTTAAAAACACACTATTTGTTTTGATAGCGGGAATTAATTATTAAATTAATTAATACAACTTATATGTTTTCAGTTTTTTAAAATAGACATCATTTTTGAATTCGGAATATCAAATATAGATTAGGGTGAATTTTTTGTATTTTTCTGAAAAATTTCAATTTTTGATGAATAGTGAAACCACTAAGTGGTAGTTAAAAAACTAATTTTCTCGTTTAAATGAAACTTTACCACTTCTGTGATTTGAAAGTCAAAAATACTACATAATGGTTGTCATTGGGACGTAAAATGTGGTTCAATGGGATTAAAATAATATTTTGGTGAATAGTAACTTTTATGTTTTATTAATCACGATTTAAGGTAATGAGTGTAATTTTAGGTAAAGATAATGTTATAATAATATGAAATGACCTTGAAAAATGTCCTACCTTATTGGATGAGTCATGTATGACCAATAAAATCCATGGGTCAGCTTGGGGACCCAATGGAGCCACATGATAGGAAAATGACATTAATAACTTTTTATTTAAATTTAAAATACAAATGTCACAAACATGTATTGTTTTACTAAAACAATTTTTACATGGGGTTATACAAGTCATATTTTTGACTATAAATACTCATTAGAAAGATAAAAATATTTACTAAATCAGGATATTTTTCTATAATTTTTTGACAATAAATAAATAAATTTATTTATGACACCATGATGGTGCAATGATTACCTCATTAATGAATGATTTAAATAAAATGAGAATATAAGGTAAAATATAAGACTTAAACTTGTAAAAAACCTATCGGATGGGTGGATTTAGAACCATTATCACCTTATCCTAGAAATATATAATTTTGGGACCTTTAATATCAGAAAATCCTTTTATAATAATGTAACTTTTCAAGACTTTCCAAGAGTGCCCCTCCCCCCTCTTATAAAAGGCCCCCACCTATACCCTCTTACCCACACCTCTCAAGCCTTTGGTTCAACCAAACTCTGCTAATTTTATCTCTCCACATCCATATCTTCATCCTAGAAGCCTTAAAGTAGGTAGAAAGCTCTTCAAGAAACCCTTTTGGTTCAAACCAAATGGAGTTACCCGATTTAAAGGTAATGTCCTTTCTTATGTTCTTTTGTTTTATTTTGCTTCTCCAACCCCCTAAACTCTTTTTATTATTTTCTATTATAAAAAATCCATTATATTCAATATAATAGTATTTTTTTATGATAAGTATTTGAGATACACTTACACACACCTCCATCTAATGGTTAAAGAACATACTGTTTCCGTGGATGGAGAATTATTGCCTTACGAAACGATGATTGTTTTATCTTCTCCTACCACCTATCATGGTGTCCATTATGATGGAACTATATTTATTTATGAAATATATTATATTTTTTTCCTCTCTATGCTTCTTTATTTTACATTTAAAACATACCTTTATTCTTTGTATGTTGTGCAAATGCGATAATTTCATTTGAGGAAGTGTGGACTACTGCCCCCTCAAGTGATGTGACTCGTTCATGCAATTCATGAAATGTATAAAGAATGAAATTAATGAACATAAATGACCTATATAACATATATATTCCAATGTAATTATAATATATATATATCTATCATTTATTTTTAATTACATTAAATACGAAATGGAAATGAAAGTAGCGTTCATGCGTACGTACGACTTACCGTCTCCATGAACGGTGCATTTCATTTCTTACCTATAAATGTTATGTAATATTATAAATACAAGTATATACTGGATATATATGATATATATGATATCTACATTATGAATATAATTCTGTATATAATGGATATTTTACCACATGAACAACTTGTAATTATAAGAAGTTTATTTTTGAATCAAGTACCAATGATCGACAAAACGACCATTGTTAACTTAAATAATTACATAATGTTCATAACATGGTAATAAGTGATATAAAAGGAATAATTAACTTGAAAAAGGTTCTTAAGAAATTATAAATTAACTCTTGTTTATTATTTAGGAATATAATGAAATGAACAAGACAAGTCGGACTTTAGGTAAGGGATCCAACCACTCTCTTTCTTTTTAAGTATTCTTTTCTATGTCACATTTTTTAAGTTCCTCTTTCTTATGATGGGGGATGTTATTCTATATTCCCCTTACTTTATTTTTTATTTTAATATTATGATAGACCCTATTTTATCTCATAAATCCATTTTTGGAAGTTTTAAGTGGCGTCGTTAGGCTACTGAGGTTTCGTAAGGGATTTTTCATCTCATTTTTATTCCCATGATATTTATGATATATTTTACACCATTTCCTTTGAGTGGTGTATGTACTAACCATTATTGTACTCTTTTCGTAATATACTTTCTGTTATAGGTATTTACATCAATGTTTTATATTCCTTCTTTCATGGGGTGTACATTTTTAAAGTTACCCAAGTCGGTAAGGGAACCTTTCACCCTCCTATTTTTAAAAGACTTATTTTTGTTTTGTCTTTTAAATTAAATATTCTTATGTTGGGATATGTTCTTATATAAACTTATTGATGTAAATTTTATGTCCATGTTATGAGATACCCTTTATCTCTCTCATCAACTCTTTTTCTAAAATTTGATGTGACGCCGTTAGGCTATCAAATGTTTGCAAGGGAACTACTAACCCAATTCCAATTATTTGGGTTAAACCTCTAATTCTTGATTTTGTCTTGATATGAATATGTGTGGATGAAATATGATTGTTTTAAACTAATTATCCACTTATATTTGGTGTATTT
Source organism: Viscum album (assembly GCA_963277665.1). Lineage (NCBI taxonomy): Eukaryota > Viridiplantae > Streptophyta > Magnoliopsida > Santalales > Viscaceae > Viscum > Viscum album. Next base: position 1,706,153,299 of record OY728145.1, read on the forward strand.
ATATTTTTTACACATAATTATGTCATTTCTTTATCCTTGCTCTAATGACATGATCCTTGATTGGTATTACATCTCAATTTCTTCTCATTGAGACATTTCTTAATAATATTCACTTTTATTCTTTTATAAAGTGTATATACATACCCTCTGACTTTCCATATCCATATTATATCTATACTAAAGTCATTTAAATGTTTTGAAAATGGTCTACTTTCAAGTGGCTTATAATTTAAATCTTCAAAATGGAAAATGACTCTTTTATTAAAACATTGTTTTAAATGGTTCTAAAGAATTAATATTTTAAACATTTATCATCCATGTACGTGTTTAAAAAAGATTTTAAGGATTTATTTATATGGAAATTAATGTTTTAAAACCCTTTAAATGGTTTCAAAGTGGTATGGAACACATTGATTCTAAAATCTCTTTTAAATGTCGTTATTTAATATTTTCAAAATATAAAGGGATTTTTCTCTCATAGAGTTCTAATGATTTTATTAGATGTTTTTATTTATGATAATATCATGTTGTGATCTCTTGTGATTGAAATGTGGAAAATTTATGTTTCTTTTATACATGTTTTAAGTGTTATGATTATGTTATGGTTCTTGGGAAATGTTTATGGAATCGGGTGGTTCTGTGATAAACTAAGGGTGGGTGAGCCCGAGATAGATCTCCAATGCATTGGGTAACGTGAAGGGGTTAAACGCTAAGGTTTCTATGAAGAGATTTAGGGAATATATGGTGACGAGTATTCCAAACGTAACCATGAGGGTTACTCCCTACGTTAGAATGTTATGAATGCCTCAAGTTACCTTTATGTCTTATTATTTCTATTGAGTTATGAATAAATCATATGATTTCATGAGGTAAGTTAAATTACTTATGTTTAATGAGAAAATTATGATTTCATTGATTCTTATGTATACATGGACTAATGTTTTCTCTCCGTTTTATTATAACCCTTACTAAGATTTTTATGCTCATCCCAAGTTTTTTGAAATGTTTTTCATATGACATAAAGTGGAATAGGGTCAAGGATGGGATCAAGGGAATATTATGCTATCTAAAACAAGGAAGTTGACATGACTCTTTTGTTCAAGAGTTTTTATTTTGTGAAAAAATGGAAACTTAGTAGATGTGTCTACTGTGTATTCTTTAATATGTAATAGTTATGTTCTTATTCTTTAAAACTCTAAACCTGAAAAGATACTAAATGGGAATTATTCATTTAATTCAAGAATATGTATTGTATATAGGGCTGGGTCCTTATAGTTGGTATCAAAGGTCAGTTTCGATAACTTTCGAGGTTAGAGTGTTGTTTAAGCATAAGTGAAGTTGTGTATAACCACAATGGTTATTATATTAGATAGAGTCATTGTTATTTATGAATTTTGTAATGAGTTTGAGATAACTTGGATAATTATATCTTAGTGTTTATCTTCATCTTTAGTACATGATGATTTTTTTTATATACTCACACTGACATTTTTGGGTTTAGTAAATGGATGGATCTAGTAGGCACCAAAGTGACAATGAGTTTGAAGGAAACTATGGTGGTTCTCTGATTAAGAGAATGTATGAAATGGGGGATTCAATGAGAAATATCATGGTTATTCTAAACCAACTATCAGGAGTAATGATAAACCAATTGAACCTTGGTGAGTTCTCTAATGCATCATGTACGAGAGAACCAACTCGATGTGGAAGTTCAGGTAATAATTATAAAGTAACCAATAGGGTTTATATGATCATTACTTTTGATGTAATTATGGGTTACTATATGTTATGATGGAATATGAATGACATGAGATAAACTTGAGGTTAAATTATGTTATGGTTATTTTGGATGATTATATCACTTTTTGGGTAATGTTATAAGAATTATATAGTTTTGGAAAAAGGAAAACACATAGACCATGTGACAACCTGTCGCGTCGGAAGAAGCTATGGGAATCGAACCCACAACCAATGTGCGACTGGTATTTATCACCTACCACTGGACTACGTTAAGTACCTGGTTATTTTGTCTAATTATTTTTAGTTAGATGATCTTATGAATCTAGAAGAAGTTTATTTTGGGTTATCTATGGAAATTATTAACCTCTCATGGAGGATATGTGATTAGGTTAATTACTTTTCAGTATGGGACTTTAAGAGTAACTGATGTTATTTGGAGATAAATGTTAAGATTTACCTTGGAAGACTATGTGATTAAATCCATCAGAGATTTGGGTTTCAATAATAGATTGGTTTAAATTTGAATAATTTTATGGACGGTTATTTATTGATTGGTTTTTTTGAACTTTGGATAATGTTTGACAAATTTTGGAGATTAAGAGTAGTATTTATTTTTATAAAGGATTATCCTTTTTGGGTATTATCTAATCTTGTACTAACCTTTTTGGTTTTGGTTTTGGTTAAGGTCTAAAGACATGAGAAATATATATTTCTCTTCTTTGGATTAGGTGATTCTCAAGAAGTTGATTATGGTACTCTTAATGTGAACAAGTCTTCCTAAATACTCGTATTTTAGAAAAAATATGAGTTTATGTAAGAAAATATAGTAAAATTTGAAAGTCAACATGACAAGTATGTTTCCTTTTGATTTAGTTAAGCTCATAAATAAATTACTCAATGAAAAGTGACTTAAAACTAAAATGTTGTCTGTTAACTTTACCTACTGGGGAATCAAATACCTTTTAACCCATCACAAGTTTCTGATTTTCTGGTCGTTAACTTGATCCTAAACATGTTTTCTATCACTCTCCATCAGAACATGACCCTTTGTTTTTTCTTCCATATCCATGTTTTCATGGAATCCTAGTATGGGTTAACTCTTGTGACCTTTTTACTTCACTTCCTTTATTTCAAAGTGATAGTTTTACCGACTCTTGTTCCAATGTGGGACTTTCAATGAAGTTTCCGAGCCCAATTTTAAAATTGCGAGGACGCAATTCCCAAATGGGGGGAAGGATGTAACACCCCAGGTAAATAAAGAATATGAAATTTTTATATTTATCCATAATTGTGAAAAAAATGTTAATATTAATTTAAAGGGAACTCTATTCTCAATGGCGTACCTAATACACAATAATGAGTTTCTTGGAAATCTTATGTTGCACTCTAATAATTAAATAATATTATTTTAAATGGTAGTTAACACCTAGCCATTGCAATGGTGGGAATTAACAGAACTAACTACAAAATGATTATATATGTTTTTCAAATATTTTTACTTTTATCCAATAAATGTTAGAGGCTTAAAATGCGAATGAATCCAATATTAAGCGTAAATATTCTAATATTCTTTAAAAGGTTGATAAACTGCCTTTTGATGGCGTACCCTTTTTAAATCCACTTGTTGAAAATTTTATATGTTATATTGGACCAAAGAAAATCCTTATTTAGAATTGGGATATAAAAATTTACTTTGTGTAGGTTTTTGTTATTTTTTTTGATAAAGTCCATTTTTTAATGAATAAGTTAAAATGTTGTATTTTAATTCAAAACCTCTTTTTAATCTAATTTATTTATATGATTAGATCATCCTTTTAATTGGTTTTAATGTAAAATTAGAATATATATTTACCATTCAATCCAATGGTGGTCATTTGAATTAATTTCATTTTGAAATTGGACATAAACTAGTGTCATTCTTTTAATATATATTGTTTCTTAAAAACACGCTTTTGCTTTGACAGCAGGAATTAATTATTAAATTAATTAATGCAAATTATATGTTTTTAATTTTGTAAAATAGATATCATTTTTGAATTCGGAATATCAAATATAGCTTAGGGTAAATTTTTGGTATTTTTCTGAAAAATTTCAATTTTTGATGAGTAGTGAAACCACTAAGTGGTAGTTAAAAAACTGATTTTTTTCCTTTAAATGAAACTTTACCACTTTTGTGATTTGAATTTCAAAAATACAAAATACATGGTTTTCATTAGGATGTAAACTATGGTTCAATGGGATTAAAATAATTTTTTGGTGAATAGTAAATTTTAGGTTTCATTAATCGCGATTAAAGATAATTAGTGTAATTTAAGGTAAAGATAATGTTATAATAATATGAAATGACATTGAAACATGTCCTACCCTTATTGGATGAGTCATGGCCGAACAGGAAAATACATGGGTCAACTTGGTGACCCCATGGAGCCACTTTGGTAGGATAATGATATTAATAACTTTTTATTTAAAGTTAAAATAAAAATGTCGCAAACATGTATTTTTTCACTAAAACAATTTTTACATGCGGTTAAATAAGTCATATTTTTTAATATAAATATTAATTATAAAGATAAAACAATTTCATATATCATGATATTTTTTTATAATTTGTAGACATTAAATAAATAAATTTGTTTATGACACCATGATGATGCATTGATTACCTCATTAATGAACGATTTAAATAAAATGAGAAGATAAGGTAAAATATCAGACATACACTTGTCAAAAACCTATTTGATGGGTGGATTTTGAACCCTAATCACCTTATCATAGAAATATATAACTGTGGGACCTTTAGTATCTGAAATGATTTTTATAATAAAGAAACTTTTCAAGACTTTCCAAGAGTGCCCCTCTGACCTCTTATAAAAGGCCCCCACCTCTACCCCCTTACCCACACCTCTAAATACTTTTTCTCAACCAAAAATTTCTCATTTTATCTCTCCACATCCCTTTGTTCATCCTATAATCCTTAATGTAGGCAGAAAGCTCTTCAAGAAACCCTTTTGGTTCAAACCAAAGAGAGTTACCCGATTTAAAGCTAATGTCCTATCTTATGTTCTTCTGTTTTATTTTTCTTCTCCAACCCCCTAAAATCTTTTTATTCCATTATATTTTAACAAAAAAAATATCTAAAATATACTAGGATGTTTTTATGATAATTATTCTAGCTAAACTTACACACACCTCTATCTAATGGTTAAAGAACATATTGTTTCAGTAGATGGCGAATTACTACCTCACGAAACAATTATTGTTCTATCTTATCCTACCATCTCTCATGGTGGTAATTATGATTGAACTATATTTATTTATGACATTTATTATATTTTTTTCCTCTCTATGCCTCTGTATTTTACATTTAAAACATACCTTTATGCTTTGCATGTTGTGCAAATGCGATAATTTCACTTGACAAAGTGTGGACTGCCGCCCCTCAAGTGATGTGACTCGTTCATGCAATACATGGAATGTATAAAGAATGAAATTAATGAACTTACATGTACTATATAAAATATATATTATAATAAAACTATAATATATATATCTCTCATTTAGTTTTAATTCCATTAAATACGGAATAGAAAAGAATGCAGCGTTCATGCGTACGTACGACTTACCGTCTCCATGAACGGTGCATTTCATTTCTTACCTATAAATGTTATGTAATATTATAAATACAAGTATATTCTGTATATATATGATATATATGATATCTAAATCATGAATATAATTCTGGATATAATGGATATTTTACCACATGAACAACTTGTAATTATAAGAAGTTTATTTTTGACTCAAGTACCAATGATCGAAAAAACAACCGTTATTAACTTAAATAATCAAATAATGTTCATAACATGGTAATAAGTGATATAAAAGGAATAATGAACTTGAAAAAGGTTCTTAAGCAATTATAAATTAACTCTAGTTTATTATTCAGGAATATAAAGAAACGAACAAGACAAGTCAGACTTGAGGTAAGGGATCCAACAACTCTTTCTTTTTAAGTACTCTCTTTTATGTCACATTTTTTATGTTCCTGTTTCCTATGTTGGGGGATATTCTTATATATTCCTCATACTTTATTTTTTATGATCATATTATGAGAGACCCTATTTTATCTCATAAATCAGTTTTTGGAAGTTTTAAGTGGCACCGTTAGAATGCCGAGTTTTCGTAAGGGATTTTTCATCTCACTTTTATTCCTATGAGATTTATGCTACATTTGCCACTATTTCCTTTGAGTGGTGTATGTTGTCCCAATTATTCTATTATTTGTGTAATATAATTTATTTTATGGGTATTTACATCAATGTTTTATAGTCTTTCTTGCATGGGGTGTACATTTCGATAGATACCCAAGTCGGTAAGAGAATGTTTCACCCTCCTATTTTTAAAATACTTCTTTTTTATTTTATAATAAATATTCTTATATTTGGATGTGTTCTTATATATCCTTATTGATGTAAATTTTATGTCCAAGTTATGAGATACCCTTTATCTCTCTCATCAAATCTTTTTCTAAAATTTGATGTGACGCCGTTAGGCTATCAAATTTTTGCAAGGGAACTTCTTAACCCAATTCCAATTCTTTGGGTTAAACCTCTACTTCTTGATTATGTCATGCAATGAATATGTGTGGATGAAATATGATTGTTTTAAACTGAGTATCCAATTATATTTAGTTTATTTATATTTGTCACACATAATTATGTCATTTCCTTATACTTTCTCTAATGGCATGATCCTTGATTGGGATTATATCTCAATTTCTTCTCATTGAGACATTTCTAAATGATATGAACTTTTATTCTTTTATAAAGTGTATATACAACCCCTTTGACCTTCCATATCCATATTATATCTATACTAAAGTCATTTAAATGTTTTTAAAATTGTCTACTTTTATGTGGCTTATAATTTAAATGTTCAAAATTGAAAAGGACTCTTTTATTAAAACATTGTATTAAATAGTTTTAAAGATTTATTCTTTTAAACATTTATAATCCATGTCCTTGTTTTAAAAATGGTTTTAAGTATTTATTTACATGGAAATGAATGTTTTAAAACCCTTTAAAAGGATTAGAAGTTGTATTGGACACTTTATTCTAAAATCTCTTTTAAATGTCTTCGTTTAATATTTTCATAGTATAAATGGATTTTTACCTCATTGAGTTTAAATGATTATATTAGATATTTTTATTTATGATAATTTCATGATGTGATCTCTTGTGATTGAAATATGGAAATTTTATCTTTCTTTTATGCATGTTTTAAGTGTTATGATTATGTTATGGTTCTTAGAAAATGTTTATGAAATTGGGTGGTTCCGTGATAAACTAAGGGTGGGTGAGCCTGAGATAGCTCTCCAATTCATTGGGTAACACGAAGGGGTTAAACGCTAAGGTTTCTCCGAAGAGATTTAGGGAATATACTGTGATGGGTATTCCAAACGTAACCATGAGGGTTAATCCCTAGATAATAATGTTATGAATGCCTCAAGTTACCTTTATGTATTTTTATTTCTATTGAGTTATGCATAAATCTTATGATTTCATGAGGTATGTTAAATTTCTTATGTTTTATGAGTAAATTATGATTTCATTGATTCTAATGTATACATGGACTAATGTTTTATCTCCGTATTGTTATAACCCTTGCTGAGTTTTTTATGCTCATCCCAAGTTTTTTGAAATGTTTTTCAGAGGACATAAAGTGGAATAGGGTCAAGGATGGGATCAAGGGAATGTTATTCTATCTAAAACAAGGAACTAGACATGAATCTTTTGTTCAAGAGTTTTTATTTTGTGAAAAACGGAAACTGATTAGATGTGTCTTCTGTGTATTCTTTGAGATGTAATAGTTATGTTATAATTCTCTAAAACTATAAACCTGTAAATATCCTCAATATGAATTATTCATTTAATTCAAGAATATGTATTGTATATAAGCCCGAGTCCTTATACCGGGTCTCAAAATAATTCCTTATAAAATTTAAAAATAATATATGGAAATTCGGTGTCATTAAAATCCTTTTGTTTTCCCCCTCAACCATTTCAATAAAATTATGATATTTTGTGTGTAGAATATGGAGTATGGCCTAGTGAGCCCATGAGTTTAGTCATTGACGATAGGTCTGAGTGTTAGTTATGTTAAATTATAAACAGGGGAGGACACAGAAAAAGTCAATGGTGGAGGTCAAGGGTTATTGGAGTTATTGTTGTGAAAGGATTAATAAGGTATTAGTGATACATGGATTTAGGTGTGAAGGGGTGGATATCCAAAGTAGAGATAAAAAATGTGGTGGTTGCTGGATGAGGGAAATAGTTATCTAGTAGGGTTATGGAGAGGGGTGTATCTTTGGTTTATGATGCGGTGGGGGGGGGGGGTGTAATGGATTTGGGTTAGAAGGGGTGGGATAGTAGGGAATATGAAATTTTTATTATGAAACTCTAGGACATACACATGATGATCTCTTAATTATACCTCCTTTTAAAACAAATTTAAAGTAGACAATCATTTTTAATTACAAAAGTCAATACTGATAATCATTAATATTAGTCACTAACCTCCCATAACTTTATTTAACACTTTATCTAGAATTGATTTATATTTATTTTTTAGGTAAAAAATAGATCATTATTTATTATTTTAGGTTATTGGTTATATTTTAATTAATTCATTTTCAAGGAATATATCTTATATAATCTAATTTACGTACACATATGATATTTCATTGAAATACTCATTAGAAATATTTGAAAAATAAATTATTGTTTCATGCTTATTTATACATGTTAAAATAAATAATGTCAGAAATATTTATCCCAATATACATGAATTATATTTATTTTAAATGAAGGGTAAATATGTATTGGAGATTATAAAATGAAATTTGGAGTTGTTGGTGAAGATTCATAGAGAAATGAATATTATCCATATAAATTGTGACTATTATTGAACAATTAATCATTCCAAAGACATGTGATAATATTTTATAGAGTATAAAAAATCATTATATCATGTTAATAGTTAATTATGGATTAGCTTTTGTTGTTTCTAAATGATGAAAATCAATTGATGATGTTTGAGATCACAAAATAATATTTTAATTTTAAAATATGACTTTTGGAATTTATAGAAATAAATTCCATGATTAAAAAGGGGGAGAAGTTGAGTATACTTTGGATTAAAATTTTATGGGAATTTTGAAAAAGTTTTTAAGGGGATCTACATAAAAATTTCTCTAGAAAAAAAATATTGGGGACCCATGTGAAACTACTAATGAGGTGGGTACTATGATCAACCACAATAGATGAAGTGGAAGAAGGAGGTTATGGGGGGAGCATAGCTCCCACATGAGTGTGTTGGGAAGGTGGTTTTGTGGGAAAAATATAAATGAATAGCCTATGAGTCACATTCTTATGATGTGTTATTCTATGAAAAGACACTGATTTATAGTAATCAAGCCATTAAAGAGAGTACTTTACTTAATAAGTGCTACTCATCCAAACATATAAATAATTTGAGACTCACCCAATGTAGATACAACAACTCCATATTAAAAGATATGTATATAAGTTAACCTATTAAATATATTACATACAGGTCATTAGAATGCTATCTTGACTATATTACACCATTTTTCTTTGAATAATGGATTCTGAATACACCATTATTCATAACCAAAGCCCCATTAATAAAACAAAGATCACAATTATAATGTAGACACTCAAATGAGTTTGTGATTTATAATTAGATTACTATATGGTTTGTAATATGTTTTATTCTATTGAATATAAACATAAAACAGATTATATATTGTTAAAAAATATTTTTTTTGCAAAGACAATTATTTCTAATGTCTCAATTGATGAGTAGGTGTGTGAATGTAGAAGTGAGGTGTTACAAAAAAACAATATATAGGGGCACTAACTCTATTCATCTGATCTATAAATATCTTAGAGCACAATCATTTAAAGTTATGATCAAAATTAATATATTATAAGGAATTTAATGAAGTTAAAATTGATAAAAATGATTGAATATTAACTTTATCATCACCCCCAATTCCATTATTTCATATTATTCAACCTTACCCCTTCCCCAAATCCATTATTTCATATTATTTAATCCACATGAAACATGAATAGAAACATTAGCATTGATATTATTATAAAAATGATACTCCTTTCACTTTTAAATGATAACATCACCACCCCACCTCTCCTAATGCCCCATGCCTCTTTGATTTGACAAAAAATACCCAAATAACACCCAAACACACATATAGATGTCAAATATAATTTTTACATCCCAACATACCTCCTCTAAAATTATTTTTTATCTTTCAAAAAGATCTCTTCCAAGGAGTAAGGTAAAATTCTAAATTAATTCACTTCCATATCTTTTCCTTTAATTATTCATATACCTCCTTATAATTGAACCTAACTCATTGAAATAATTACATTTGTATAATAATTATTCTGAAATGTAATTTTTTTATGGGATAACCACTTTCATAATTTCTCTCAACAATTTGGAAAATGAAAATGTTACTTTGTTTATGTGTGGACTACCTCCTATTTAAGTGACAAGATCATTTCACATATGATAATTTTAGGAATGGTTGAAAAGATATATCTAATGTATTAATATGATATTTATAATTATTTTTGTGAATATTAAATTTAATATATTCTATATTTCCCTATCATTTTATATAATCAAATGTGTCACTGATGCATACAAAGATACTATAGTCTCCCAGAAAGTGATATATTGTGTTTTTCATCATGTATTTTCTTCACTATAAAACACTGAAACAATATAATAAAAATAAAATATTATAATAATATCATTATAATTTTTTTAATATTAACATTTGGTAAAAACAATTTCTTATTAGTACCCACCAATATATTATAGCTTATTTTTATTTTCGTTGGTCTAACCACCTATATGAACAATAATATAAATTTAAATCATGATGTAATAAGAAAAAATAAATAATTTTTTTATTATAAAGCAACGATATTTTTTTGAAATATAATTTTAAAATGTTATATTAATATTTTACTTATTATTATTGTCTCACAATACTTTTTGTTTATAAATTGTACAGAAATGTTCATAAACAACATATTTATAAAAAATCATAAAATAAATACTTATCAAAGGAAATTAGAATATTTTAAATCCTTAAAGATATATTATAGTCTTAATTATTATGTTGAAATGATGAAATTTTAACCTATAAACAGAAATGGACACTACCATTAGGAATCTAATAATAAACAATTAATCGAACCTAATAACATTTGACAATGAAAATAAAATATAACTAACTAAAATATTTCTAATATATTAATATATATATATATAAATATATATATATATATTTATGAATACATTTTTTAAATATGTGATTATGATTTTTATTCTTTTTGTACATGAGGATACTGAATATTTAGAGATATGAGATTAAACACAATAGTTTCTGTTTAAATAATTTTCATTCATTAATTTTTGATTTTTATTATTTAAAAATATTATTATATGTTTGGTATATTCTACCATTGGATTTTATTGTGATTAATTTCCTATATAGGTTCTGGATATTTAACTTAGGGTCACATAAACCGCTTTTGAAATTTTACTATCTTCACTGATTTTTATTTTTAAGTGATTCTATAATAAATTTTCATTCTATAAGACATATGTTATATTAACCACTAGTTTAATATTTTGGATGTATATAATAATCAGATATTTATTTTTAATATTTTCTCAATGAAATTAAATAGATTTATAAATCTATCTTATGTGATACCATTCATGGGTGCATGATATAACTGATGATGATTCTATATTTATTTTTTACTCAAACACTTTTTATTTTAGTTTAAACGATTAATATTGATATTTATACATTAATTCATTGATAATTCCACAAAAATGTTATATAATGAATGTCATATTTATCTCTGGGGAAAATAAAACTTTTTCCTCAATTCATCAGTCTCAATGAAATTCGTTCACATTTAAACATGATATTGTTATTTATAATTCTCATCCCCTTTAATGATGGATTTTATTCAATATCCATATTTTACATTCTCTAAAATATACTCCACTACATTTAGACACCAATTTTTTTTATCTCATGTGACCTTTAATTTTCATTTTTCTTCTTTTAAATTGATGTTTTATTTTATATTTTACACTGTGGGTTTAATAAAATAATTTGAAATATAAAAATGGTCTTTTTTTCATAATAATATTCTTTAGATTCAACTATATATTTCCATAAGATAATAATTAATTATTTTTAAAAAATTCACTATTTATGATTCATTATAAATGTAAAATATTCCAAAATAAAATCACATGATAGTTTTGAAAATTACATTTTAAGGTGCCCATATCACAATATTTTTTATTATAATTTCTAAAAAGTTTTTCAAAAACCATTTTATCATTTCACATATATTTTAATCTCATTCTTAAAAATATATGTATCTTTTGGATTAATGTTTCCTGAATTAACCCCTAAATGTTCTTTTTTAATACTCATTTTTAGTAGATAAATTATATGCATTAATTGATCAATGTATTAATTTCATTTTATGTGATTACATTATGAAATTAATGAAATTATATATTTTTTCATGGATTCATTATTATATGATTGATTTATTATGGAACTTATGTTTTTGGATGACTATTGAGTGAGGGTTGGAACTATAGTTATATATCCCTCCATTACATTGAGTAATGTTTTTATATATTAGTAACCCCTCTATGGTGAACATGAAATAATCCAAGAATAATATGTTATGTTTTCTTGGAAGTTATCTATGTATTACCCTTATGATGTAATTTTTTAGTTGTTTCACCATATTTATGATTACATGAACTAATGTTATAATTACCTTATTACTTGATTTGTTTCTTATGGTCATTCCTATATTGATATCTTATTATGCCTCTTAACATATATGTGTTATCTCACCATCATTATTTTCTCATGTTTATTATCTCAAAATCATAAGTCATGGTAACTATTTATTTATTTTAGATTTCATTTCTTACTATAGTGACATATTAATATATGTTATTATCTCATATTTTCTTATATAAGATATTTCTCCCATGATAATATTGTATCATAAGCTCATGATCTAACCCTTTATTACCTTCTAATATGATATCCCTTTTATAGAATTTGAGCTCACCCCTATATTATGTTATGATTACCTTGGACTTGAAGATGAGGGTAACCTATAGGGAGTCTTAAAGGGGATCTACTGTGGTTCAATTATAGATATATGTTAATATGTATTATAAAATATATTTATTATATAACTAATTATCAGAGAAACAAATACATTAATTTTTTGTATTGTGAGATTATTGTAACATAAAATGTTTATGTTATGGGAATATTGTTAAAATTATGTATGTTTATCTTTTTTCCATTCACTTTATATGAAATATTGTTATTAGATAATTTTTTTATAGAACCATACCTAGGGGTATGGGTTTTGGGTTCATTAGTTGGTATCAAAGTTAGGTTTAGATATTTTTATCAATAGTTTAGTTAATTTTTTGGAATAGTCTAGTTAATTTTTATGAATTTTAGTTATATTTTATAGATCCGTTTTATTATTTTTGTGTATTCAGATAATATAACTTTTGGGAAAACCATAGAGATAAGTCTACTTATTGTATAACATCCATGTGTTTTAGTAAAATATAGATTTTTTGGTTTCCTATTAATTATATCTATAACTAGATATTTCTAAGTGGATATGGAAATGGAATAGATGCTCCTAAGTGAAATCAACTTGAAAAAACAGTGTGGCTTATCATTTGGATCTTCTCTCTATGCACTATCACTTGTTCTCAGACTAAAAACATATATGAAAACTCATGGTGTATATTATTTCATTAATCAAAATCTGTTTACTGGAATTATGATAGATTTATTATGTTATGTTATTAGGTTATGAATTATTTCAGAACCAAAATTAATGAAAAAATAATTATTTAATGAGTTATTAATGATTAACTAAATTATAATGTGATGGTTTCAAAGATTAAAACATTGTGAGGTTGTTTTTTAATAAAATCATTAAAGATAATTTTAATATTATAGTTTTTATTCATCAATAATATTAACCAATTTTGGGTTTTCTAATGGATAAACCATGTAGTAACCATGTTAATAATAGATTACAAGGAAAATATTGAGGTTTTACTAGCGAGAAACATATTGGGATAAGACCTTGAGTGAAAAATATTTTGGTATCCCTAATCAACTATAAATTTTTTTATTAACACCATGAACAAAGTTGAATATTCAAACACCAAAAATAAGTGAATAATGGAGTCTCATGAATGTTCAGACAGTGATGATGATAATAGAAAGAAGATTCATGTTCCATTATGATAAAAATGTATAAAGAAAAACATAGTGTATTGTATCAGAGTAACTGGAAGTTATTTTATCAATGGTAAAAGTGGGAATCGAGAAAAAAACTATTGATGAAAACAGAAGAGTTCAATTATCTACATTGAGATAAATAATGTTCATCCAAATGTATAATTAATACATAATTTTTCAGAATTTGTAAAAATAGATCATTATCCAAGTAAATTCCCTAATCCATGGGATTAAAATGATTATAGAAAAAAATATTTAAATTTACCAAGGGAGAAAGTGAAATATTACGTATGAAAATTTTAAAAAATGGGTTCGAAAAATGAATTGGAATTTAAAAAGTAATAATCAACTCAAGAATTGTGAGTTTTTTATTTATATCTTGTTTATACCACTCCATTGTGTTGATATTGTTTAATAAGATAAATCAAATCTTCCATAATATAAATATATGTAGAATTATTAATAAAAAATTCTTTTATAATGATTATGTTATTCTATATTTATGTATATAGTAATTTATTTTGATAAAATAATGTTATTCATCATTTAGATAAACTAGAGATGACATTGTAAATGTATTGGTTCTCTAAAAATTTTGGAATTTTTTTTTTGGAATAAGAAAATATCATTTCATATTGACCAATTCCAGGATATCAAAGAAAGGATGATTTCTAATACCCTTAAGAAGAAAATTATATGATGTAATTCTTAATAATAAATAACAATATACTAAAGGCTTGAATGGTTAGATAATAAAATTAATATTGTGGAGAATCCTATTATGAGGAAACAGATATAATTCCATGTTAATGATCATTATTCTTATGGATATATAAATTTATACTAATACCATAGTGTTTATGGACATATCATGAGGTAATGATACCTTGAATACTTATAGAACATTCTATATTTCCAAATAAATATTTTTGGAGTAAAGGTTTTCGTTTTAAAATACAATGTTGAATTTAGAAAACCCATATTTTTTAATTTGAACACTAATGGAAATGGGGCTTTTCCCAACGGTTCTGAACTATTGGGAAAGGATGCAGAACCGTTGGTATAACATATACCAATGGTTCTGTAAACCATGGGTATGTAAGCTATTGGGAAAACATATCCCAACGGTATAAAAAGAACCATTGATATATGTTAGTAAAATTAACCTATACCAACGGTTTGATTAAACCATTGGAATAAGTTTTACCAATGATTTACATCAATCTGTTGCTAAAGATAATGAAAATTCAGTCTTCCCCAATAGTTCTAAACCATTGGGAAAGGTTTTTACCAACGGTTCTCTTTGAAACGTTGGTAAAAAAAATCCTTAGAAACCGTTCCCAACGGTTTGTAAATCGTTGGGAAAGGGTTATTATAATCCTATGCCAACGGTTTGAAACCGTTGGCATAGGCTATGTTGTGAAAATTGAACAGTTGCCTATAATTATTCACAACAGCGTCCATTCCATTCTGGTACCTTCAATAACAAACTAATACATACTTATAGAGAACAAATTCATACACATTTAACATATAATGCATTCTTAAACTATACACATCCAGAATTAAATCAAAATTCATAACGTAATTATAAACATACATAATTGATTTAGAATTCAATTTAAAATTTAGATGACAATTTTATGTGGAATCCAGAATTAAATTCATAATTAAATACATACATAATTTAATTATCAATTTTCAATAAAATACACAAAAAACTGAATAAATATCAACAGAATCCGAATATGTTTGTTCGTATTTTCATATACTAGTTGTGTTTACTAAAAATGATGTCCATTTTAAACAAAATACATACACATGGAGTGATACTGGCCACATCGTGGCTTGATTTGAGGCGGGGTTGACTCATACTCGTTACATAGGACCCATGTATCGTTGTCCTAAAGTATCAACATATTCTGAAAGCATTTGGTCAGTTTTCCGTATGCCAGTTATTGTTTTCACTTAAAATGTTGTTCATTTAAAAAAATGAGACACGTTGAGTGGTTCCACCCACACCAGGCCTCAGATTGAGGTGGGGTTGACTTGTATATGTCACACATGACCCAAGAATCGTTGTCCTAATGTTTCAATGGAATTAGAATGCATTTGGTCGGTTTTCCATATGTCATTTATTGTCTTCACTTAAAATGAAGTCTATTTTAAATGAAAGGGAGACAATTTGAGTGGTTTCCGCCACACCGTGCCTCGGATTGAGGCGAATTTGAATCGTACACATCAAAAAAGACCCATGGATCGTTGTGCTAAAGGTTCAATAGAATCCAAATGTGTTTGGTCGGTTTTCCGTACGTCAGTTGTTGCTTTCACTTAAAATAAAGCCCATTTTAAACTAAAGAGAGACACTTTGAGTGGTGTCGGCCACACCGCTCCTCGGATTGAGGTAGGTTTGACTCATGAACATCATATATTACCCATGGATCATTTTGATAATGTATTAACACAACCAGAACCCGTTTGGTCGGATTTCCATATGTACATAAAATTTTTTCCATTTTAAACAAAAGAGAGACACTTAGAGTGATCCCGGACACACTGCAACTTGGATTGGGGTGCGGTTGACTCGTACACGTCACATATTACCCATGGATATTTTTCCAAAAGTTTTAACAGAATCCGAATGCATTTGGTTGGTTTACCGTATGTCAGTTGTTGTTTTCAATTTAAATGAAGTCCATTTTAAACTATAGAGAGACACTTTAAGTGGTGCTGGCCACTCTGAACCTCGGATTGAGGCTTGGTTGACACATACATGTCACATATTACCCATGAATAGTTTTCCTAAAGTTTCAACTGAATATGAATGCGTTTAGTCAGTTTTCTGTATGTCAGTTGTTTTATTCATTTAATATGTTGTCTATTTCAAATACACCTAAGACATATTAAGTGGTGCTGGACACACATAGCCTCGAATTGAGGCGAGGGTGAATTGTAAATGTTACAAATGACTCATGGAACATTTTCCTAATGTTTCAACTGAATCTGAATGCGTTTGGTTGGATTTCTATTTGTCAGTTGTTGTTTTCAATTAAAAAGAAGTCCATTTTAAACTATAGGGAGACACTTCGAGTGGTGCCAGCCACTCCGCAGCTTGGATTGAGTTAGGGTTGAATTTTACACATCATTAATGACCCAAATATCATTTTCCTAAAGTATCAACAAAATCCGAATGCGTTTGGTCAGTTTTACATATGTAAGTTTTACTTTTCACATAAAATGTTATTCATTTCAATCAAAAGTGAGACACTTAGAATGGTGCCGGACACACTGTGCATCAGATTGAGGTGGTGTTGACTCATACCCGTCAAAAATGACCCATGGATCATTGTCAAAAAGGTTCAATAGAATCTGAATGTGTTTGGTCAGTTTTCTGTATGTTAGTTGTTGTTTTCACTTAAAATGAAGTCCATTTCAAAGTAAAGAGAGACACTTTGAGTGGATATGGCTACACCAAGCCACGGATTGAGGACGGGGTGACTCGTGAATGCCATATATTACCCATGGATCGTTTTTCTAATGTATCAACACAATCAGAATCCGTTTGGTTAGTTTTCCATATGTACTTAAAATTTTTTCCATTTTAAACAAAAGAGAGACACTTAGAGTTATCTCAGCCACACTACGACTCAGATTGAGGTGCGGTTGACACGTACACATCACAAATGACCCATGGATCATTGTCTTAAAGTTTCAACAGAATCCGGAATTCAATTCATAATTTGATCGGTTTTTCGTAAACTATATGTTTTTACTAGAAATGATGTCTATTTTAAACAAAATACATACACCTGGAGTGATAACAGCCACACTGTGCCTCAGATTGAGGCGAGGTTAACTTGTACAAGTCACAAATGACCTATGGATCATTGTCCTAAAGTATCAACATATTCCGAAAGCATTTGGTCAGTTTTCTGTATGTCAGTTGTTGTTTTCACTTAAAATGAAGTGCTTTTTAAATAAAAGAGAGACACTTTTAGTGGTGTCGGCAACACCGCACCTCGGATTGAGGCGGGGTTGACTCATTCAAATCACAAATGAGCCATGTATCGTTGTGATAAACTATAAACACAATCAGAATCCTTTTGGTCGGTTTTCCATATATAATTAAAATGTTGTCCATTTTAAACAAAAGAGAGACACTTTGGGTCGTCCCGGCCACACAGTGACTTGGATTGAGTTGCAGTTTACTTGTACACGTAACATATGACCCATGGATCATTGTCCTAAAATTTCAACAGATTCCGAATGCGTTTGGTCAGTTTTTCGTATCTCGATTGTTCTTTTCACTAATAATCTTGTCCATTTTAAACAAAAGAGACACAGTTAGAGTGGTACCGGCCACATCGCGTCTTGGATTTAGACGAGTTTGACTCGTACATGTCTCAAATGACCCATGGATCATTGTCCTAAAGTATCAACACAATCGGAATGTGTTTGGTCGGTTTTCTGTTTCCCAGTTGATGTTTTCAGTTAAAATGATGTCCTTTTGAAACAAAAGATAGACAAATTGAGTTGTGTCAGCCACACCACATCTCAGATTGAGGCGGGGTTGATTCATACATGTCACATATGGCCCATGGATCATTGTGTTAAAGTATGAACACAATCAGAACTAGTTTGTCAGTTTTTCATATGTACTTAAAATGTAGTCCATCTTAAACAAAAGAGAGACACTTAGAGTGATCCCAGCCACACCGTTACTCTAATTGAGACCAAGTTGTCTTGTACACGTCGCATATGACTCATGGATTGTTTTGACAAATTATCAATAGATTCTGAATGCGTTTGGTTGGTTTTTCGTATGCTAGTTGTTCTTTTCACTTATAATCCTGTCCATTTTTAAAAAAAGAGACATAATTAGAGTGGTACCGGCCACACCGTGTCTCAGATTTATATGGGGTTGACTTGTACACATCTCAAATGACCCATGGACCATTGTCCTAAAGTATCAACACAATTTGAATGCGTTCGGTCAGTTTTCTGTATTCCAGTTAATGTTTTCACTTAAAATGATGTCCTTTTGAAAAAAAAGATAGACACTTTGATTGGTTCTGTCCATATCACATCTTAGATTGAGGCGGGGTTAATTCGTACACGTTACATACGACCCATGGATGATTGTGCTAACGTATCAACACAATCAGAATCCGTTTGTTCAGTTTTCCATATGTACTTAAAATGTTGTCCATTTTAATCAAAAGAGAGGCACTTAGATTGATCTCGGCCACACCGTGACTTGTATTGAGGTGGCGTTGACTTGTACACATCACATATGACCCATGGATCGTTCTTCTAAATCATCAAAACATTTAGAATTCGTTTGGTTAGTTAATGGTATGTCAGTTGTTGTTTTCACTTAAAATGATGTCCATTTTAAACAAAAGAGAGACACTATGAAAGGTGTCAGCCACTCCGCACCTCGGATTAAGGCGGGGCTAACTCGTACACGTCACATATGACCCATGGTACATTGTGTTAAAGTATCGACATTCTCAAAATCTGTTTGGTCAGGTTTTCATATGCTAGTTGTTTTTTTCACTTAAAATGAAGTCCATTTTAAACAAAGGAGAGACACTTTGAGTGGTGTCGGCCACACCGCACCGCAGATCGAGGCGAGGTTGACTTGTACACATTACATATGACCCATGGATCATTCTCCTAAAGTTTCAACAGAAATAGAATGCGTTTGGTAGGTTTTCTGTAAGTACTTAAAATGATGTCCATTTTAAACAAAAGAGAGACACCTAGAGTGATATCGGCCACACTGTGGCTCAGATTGAGCCTTGGTTGGCTCATACATGTCACATATGAGCCATGGATCGTTGTGATAAGTTATAAACAGAATCTGAATGCATTTGGTCCATTTTCCTTATGCCAGTTGTTCTTTTCACTTATAATCCTGTCCATTTTAAAAAAAGAGAAACAGTTAGATTGGTACCGTCCACACCGCTTCTCGGATATAGATGGGGTTGACTCGTACACATCTCAAATGACCCATGGATCATTTTCCTAAAGTATCAACACAATACGAATGCATTTAGTCAGTTTTCCATATGCTAGTTGATGTTTTCACTTAAAATGATGTCCTGTTGAAACAAAAGGCAGACACTTTGAGTGGTGACGGCCACACCGCATCTCAGATTGAGGCAGTGTAACACCCCGACCCCAGTTACCCATATTCGGTTCATTATTAAATAACATTGGCATGATCACAAGAAAGATCAAATCTCGAAAGACCGATTGGTTTAGTAGCCTTGGAAACACTATATATATTCATAAAGTTTTACATTACATCATAAAGTGAAAAACTACTACAAAAACAGAATATCTCTATAGTCCACACCATTATCTCCTCATAATATCCCTGCAGTTCATTCATAACTTACTTCTTCACATCCTGGGAAAAATAAAACATAGAAAAGGGGTGAGCTCAAATGCCCAGTAAGGATAACAATATAGCGGAAACTTTCCAAAATAAGCATAAACATTTAAGGTAATGTATAACTAAAACAAAAGACTTTTAAACTTAAACTTAAACATAGTATGGAAAACGTAAAATGAAATAATGCAATTTACTTATTCACATGGATATTATACTAATCGAATAATCACATGAAGTATCAATAGACACTTTCATAATGATGGAATGCATAATGCCAGACTATCATAACCACATAGCCAAGGCCTCGTGCCAAGACTACAAATAAGATTTTTCCAAGGCCTTGTGCCAAGACACTAGTTTGTATCATGAGACCTACCAATGAATCGAGGAGCTATAGCGGGCTCCACCTGTCACATATTAAGTCCAATGCATTCCCATATGAAAAGGTTTAAACATAACATAAACATTCGTATTAAAACTAGCATACGAAATGTCAATACTTTCACCATAAACTATGAATGGTATAAAAATAGCACATCCACAGTCAAACATATCACACAACCTTCAATACAATATAGAAGTTTTGTATCATAATAAATCAACTTCAAATAAGTGTAAAATTCATCAAAGGATGTTGACATAGATGAAATCAAAACAATTTGAGAGAAATATCTCTTTTTTTAAAATCATTTAAAAGTCACACATTTATAAAGGAAGTAATTAAAAAGAGATTTTTGAATCAAAGTGTCCCATACCACTTTGAATCTTTTGAAAGGAATTAAAATTTTAAAAACATTCATGTCCATATAAATAAATCCTTAAAAACCATTTTGAAGACATGGACATTAATTAAAAATATATAGAAAGATAAATCTTTAAAACATTTAAAATTCTGATTTTGATAAAGAGTACCCTTCCGAAATTATTAAAATATTCATTTTGAAATCATTTAAGAGTCACATAATTATAAAATAAAACATTTACTTTGAAAATATCCTTGTAAGCTTGTAAGGGAAGCTTTGAAAATTTTATAACGGCGGTAAATATCCGCACCCGCTGTATAAGTTAAAAAAAACATTCTTACCTTAATTTTGTCAAAAAGGTTAAAAAGAACCTTGTTTTGAAAATGACAGAAAGATTCCTTTATAAACCTCTTATAAAAATTCAAACAAGGGTTTAAATGACTTTAACCCATATTCTAGTAAATGGTAAAAATTTTTTGATGTTCATTTTTAAGAAACATGGATGTGGATGATAAAGCGATCCCAGTAGATTATTACGTATAAACAACCTCGGATAATGAAGAGATTGCAAAATAAAACCTTACCTTGTACTTTTACTTGGTTGGGGTAGGTTAACCTCCTCTATAATGGTGAAATAATTTTTATTAAATTTTACAAGAATCATATACATTAATATGATATCATATATGATCTTTTAAACATTGATTTGTTAATAATATCTTAGTATTATCGTTGTTTCGGGTGTTAACTTACTCGTTTTCTTTTGTATGTTTTGTTACATAAGCCAAGTTTTTAATGGATAAGTGGTATATTATTCATATACAGAATGATATCAAGTCCTTAAACATTATTTTTAAATCATCAAATGATAATTATACTTTAATTCATACGATGGAGAATGAATCACATCGTGTTCGTGGAGACGCTAGTCCGTATGTACGCACGAGCGACGATATCATTCTTTTGATATTAAAATAATATATAAATGGATGGTATATCATATATACAGAATCATAACATGTTATATTTATTATTTACATGATTTAAACATCATTATTATACCCATCCAAATAATAATATATTGAATAACAATTACACAACGACGTGGAGACGGTAAGCCGTACGTACGCACGTATGGTGACATGTTATTCAAAGGGTGGATAGAATTCTGAATATGGCTGTACAATATTTATAATAACATCATAGTATATATATGATACTAGAGTTATTATTTTAGAATGGTAACAACAAAGGAAGAAGAAGTGGAAGAAGAAAGGAACTTGGAAAAGGGTGGTGAAATCATTACCTCTTATTCGAGTTCTTCCTTTTTATTTGATCAAAAGGGATCCATAGGTTGGCTTTATGATCAAACTATGGCCTCTAGGTTGTAGTGAGGGAAGTTGGAAAAGTATTTGGGTAGAGTTTGGCCGAACCAAAAGGCTTTGAAGGTGTGAGGAAATGAGAAGGAGGAGTGCCTTTTTATAAGAGGGGTGAGGGGCACCTTTGGAAAAGCTAGAAATATTAATTTATAATAAATTCATATTCATTTTATAATGGCTCCAAAGTTGATAATTCAAATTTTAAGGTGCGGATAGGTCGAAAAACACTCAACCAATATAATTTAGACAGGTTTGGGTACTTATATTAACCTTATCGTTAAGTATTAACTCTAAGTTAAATAGTTTCACTTTTACAATATCTCTTTGTATTTTTATATTATATGGTTAATAAACTTACCATATACATCCAAGCGACCCCCAAGTGGTCCATTAATGATAAACCTATCACTATATATGTCTCTTTTCCAAAACTTAGATTTTTAGGAATTTAATATCAATTAATAATATAATATTTTTTTTAAAAACTCTTTTATGTCAATTTTGACACTATTCAATAGTTGATTTTTTTGAAACTCATAACAGAATGATTACTTCGAAAAAAATTAATTAAATAAATCATAATATGTCATATTATACTAAAAAAGTATTTTAATTCATTAAAAGTCTCAAATTATATTTATTTGTGTATTTATAATATCAATTATTTTAAATTTTCACTATTATGGTAATTACTGCATCATCATTGTGTAAACAATTAATTAAATTATTTAATCTATAAAAATTATAAATAAAATATCATTATGTAGGAAATCGTTTTGTATTTCTAATTAATATTTACAATCGAAAATCCAACATATATAACACTATGTAAAAATTGTTTTTCTAAAAGATATATGCTTGTGTCATTTTTGTATTCATTTTAACTTAATTAAAATAAACTGTCCCTATCACCTACAAGGGGCTCCATGGGGTCCCAAAATCGACCCAAAGATGCCCATGGTCGGACATGTATCAAATAATATGGTTATGACACGTTTTAGGGTAATTTTTTATTATTATAATATTATTTGTTTAACCCTTATTTACCAGATTTACCCTTAACCATGGTAAATAAAATATTTACCGAAGTAATTATTCAAAATGTATAAAAATAAAAGTTATCTATTTACACAATTTGAACATCCTGATTCCAAATATGGAATCAATTTTTCAAAATTCAAAACACAAAAGTGGCAGAAATTAATTTAAAATTAATTCCCGTTGTTAAAGCAAAAGGCATGTTTTTAAGAGATAATAACTATCAAAAGATTGGCACCTGTTTATGTCCGGTTTAATTGTAAAATTATGTCCAATGACCAACATTATATTAAATGGAAAAAGTATATTATAAATATACTTTAAAACCACTCAAATTCATAATTTATCACTATTAATTATTTTGATTAAAAAAGTTGTTTTTAATTAAAATTTAGTAATTTTCACTATTCATCAAAATATTAAAGTTATCCGAAAAGTACCAAAATTTCACCTTAGGCTAAATTCGATATTCCAAATCCAAAAATGAAGTCCATTTTGAAATAGAAAATATATATAATTTCAAAAATTAGGTATTACTATTCATAACGGCTAGTTTGATTGGTTATGGTGTGTTAGAACTCGGTGTTGCGTACAACACACGCTATCACATGATTCAAAGAGAAGTGTACTGTAGAAGCTTGGGGTGTTACATTCTCTCCTACTTCAATAAATTGCATCCTCACAATTTGAAATTGTTCTTCGAAAATAAAAGGTTGAAAATAGAAAATATATTTGTGGGAAGACCCACATCGGAAATTGGGTTACTAAAATTTAGTCTTAATATGAGGAAAAGAGAAATGAAAGGGTCACGACCAAATTATGATCTCAATTAGGAGAAAATTGGTGGAAATTAGAGACATATAATTGGAGGAAAAACATAAATATTTATAGGTAGTGATTGAGGTCATCAATCCCAAACAAGTATAAAATTGAGGTCCTTAAATTCATCAATCTATGATGATTTGAAATACCATCGGTTCAACAAAACATAGGGTATTGGGATAACAAATTTTTGACATTTCAAAATATCTTAGTTGAAATCCCACATCGAGAAATGAATTAATGCGGCCTCTATTTAAAATAAATAGTGGAAAGTATAAAGATTACTAAAAATAACACAAACAAGGGTTCCATGTAGGAAAATATGGATATGGAAGAGAAATCTAACCATCAATTATCTGATGGAGAGTGGTAGAGAACATGGCTAGGAAAAGGCCAACAATCCCAAAGCCATAAATTAGTGATGATTTAAGGTACCATCTAGGACAACATTTTTGTTCTAAGTTCTTTTTCTTAACGTTGAGGAATTCATTTATGAGATTGGCTAAGATCATAAGGAGATATACTTACTTTATAATTAGAGTTTTATCCATTAATAAATTTCTACCACAAACTCATCTTTCACTCTAAAAGATAATAGAACGTAAAAAAAATTCTATTTATACTATTCATATAGGGTTCCAAAATAAAAAAATTTATAATTCATCTACCAGATCTTTTAATAAAAACTACATTATTTAATCCAAGACATCTCGTGGGCCAGTGGTAGGTGATACACCCTTGTCGCCCTTCGGTTGTGGGTTTAAGTCTCGCGGCCTTGCCGGTCGTGACAAGTTGTCGCCCGACCTCCAGGTTGTCCTTTTATGGCAATCCAAAATTAATCTCAAACTTGAATTTATCCAAAATACATCTTTCCAAACTGACAATCCAACATTTAATAGGAAGGTAAACATAATGTAGATCCTTTTTACCCCGTAATAGCATATTAATACCTTCATCATGTATTCTTTTAAAACACTGAAACATCCTGAATTACCATAATCCTTATTGATTACATTCATACTCCCTTATTCCATATAGAATGCTGGATATACTTCATCAATCCAAAAATGTTTTAAACCCCAACAATGATTGAATATAAAAATCATTAATCAGCTTCAAGGTAGTCAAGAATATCCAATATAATTTATCCAAATCAATCATGTATTATTCTAAAATCACTACCTCGGTATCAGAACCATATTATGGTATATCTTTCTCTCAACCATATATTTTCCAAAACGTTAACCTGCCATTGAGTCACTTTTCTTTGTTCCACACAATCTCAAGTCCTTAATGAAATAGTACTGCAGTGCAATCCTTATATACTCCATAATTATTATAACAAGTACATTGTTGATAAAACACTCAAATGACATAATCAACATAAGAACTCTAATCATTCCTCTTCATCTGTGGTAGTATCATAACATGATTATTATCCAATAGAATTATTTTCAGCATAGTCTGATGACTAGGACATAGGTTCGCGTAGTGTCCAAACTCCTTGAAAACGAATCATTGTACATTTGAATCCATTTTCTTACCCTTGCAGTCACGTACTTTGTGTCCTTTTCCTCCACAGTTATAACAAACTCCCATTCTTTTTAGGCAAGTTCCAATGTGTTTCTTTCCACAGTTATCACATATGGGAAAATTCTTCTTTTCCCTCTTCCCTTTATCCATATTTCTCTCTTCCATCCTTTTATTCTCTTGCTTCCCTTCAAAGCCATAGGACTCAGTAAACTTTTTACTTATCTTATCAACACATGATATTATTTCTTCATATGATGATAATACATGCGAGACTATTTCTCTTATAAATTCTGGATTAAGACCATGAAATATATGATCCTTCTTTCTCTTTGTATCATGTGCATTACTAGAGTTCTCATTCCTTCTATTGGGTGCCATTTCTAAACAATGGCATACATTAGATTATTTTATGAATAACAATACCTAATCCCAAACTTGTAAAACACATAACATAAATTAAATAGTTTATGGATATAATCCATAATCATAAAAATGTATCCTTTGAGGAAGTATATAATCATAAACCCTTCATAATGGTTTGTAAAGAAAATGAGAATTATCCTAAGCATATCCCCCGGGAGTGTCTTAACCAAGAGTGTAGCAAGGTCTGTTGTCGTGCCCCAGTTCCCGTTCGAGTCTAGCTCAAAGCAGTGTTTTTGGTTTTTACCCCTAGGTACAACTATGCCAGAGCCACCTCTACCTACTCGTATCCAGATAGGGATGTATTGCTCGGAAAACTCACAAAATCTCTACAATACCAAAATTATAGGAAGTTATTCTATACTAATCCTCAAAGTCCATCTTAGGTCTACGTTCTCTAATCAGAGTTTATCTAAATCTAGCTTCCAAGGTTTGTACTAAACTTCCTCTATTACCAAATGTAACGCCCCGACCACAGTTACCCAGAGTCAGTGCATTATTACATAACATTGGAATGATCACAAGAAAGATCAAATCTCGAAAGACCATTTGGTTTAGTAGCCTTGGAAACAGTAGATATATTCATAAAGTTTTACATTACATCATAAAGTGAAAAACTACTACAACAACATAAAGTCTCCATAGTCCATACTATTATCTCCTCATAATATCCCTGCAGGTCATTCATAAGTTACTTCTTCACATACTAGGAAAAATAAAACATAAAAAAAGGGGTGAGCTCAAATGCCCAGTAAGGATAACAATATAGCGGAAACTTTCCAAAATAATAATAAACATTTAAGGAAATGTATAACTAAAACAAAAGCCTTTTAAACTTGAACTTAAACATAGTATGGCATAAGTAAAATGAAATAATGCCATTTACTTATTCACATGGATATTCTACTAATCGAATAATCACATGAAATATCAATAACCACTTTCATAATGATGGAATGCATAATGCCAGACTATCATAACCACATAGCCAAGGCCTCGTGCCAAGACTACAAATAAGATTTTGCCAAGGCCTTGTGCCAAGACACTAGTTTTTCTCATGAGACCTATCGATGCATCGAGGAGCTATAGCGGGCTCGACCCGTCACATATTAAGTCCAATGCATTCCCATATGAAAAGGTTTAAACATAACATAAACATTCAAATTAAAACTAGCATAGGAAATGCCAATACTTTCACCATAAACTATGAATGGTATAAAAATAGCACATCCAGAGTCAATCATATCACAAAAACTTCAATACAATATAGATGTTTTGTATCATTATAAATAAACTTCAAATAAGCGTAAAATCCATCAAAGGATGTTGACATAGATGAAATCAAAACTATTTGAGAGAAATATCTCTTTTTTTGAAATCATTTAAAAGTCACACATTTATAAAGGATGTAATTAAAAATATATTTTTGAATCAAAGTGTCCCATACCACTTTGAAACTATTGAAAGGAATTAACATTTTAAAAACATTCATGTCCATATAAATAAATCCTAAAAAAACCATTTTGAAGACATGGAAATTAATTAAAAAGATTTATAAAGATAAATCTTTAAAACATTTAAAATTCTGATTTTGATAAAGAGTACCCTTCCAAAATTCTTAAAATATTCATTTTGAAATCATTTAAGAGTCACATAATTATAAAATACAACATTTACTTTGAAAATATCCTTGTAATCTTGTAAGGGAAGCTTTGAAAATTTTATAACGGCGGTAAATAGCCGCACCCGCCGTATAAGTTAAAAAAAACATTCTTACCTTAATTTTGTCGAAAAGGTTAAAAAGAACCTTGTTTGGAAAATGACCGAAAGATTCATTTATAAACCTCTTATAAAAATTCACACAAGGGTATAAATGACTTTAACCCATATTATAGTAAATAGTAAAAATGTTTTGAAGTTCATTTTTAGGAAACATGGATGTGGATGATAAAGAGATCCCAGTAGATTATTACGTATAAACAACCTCGGATAATGAAGAGATTGCGAAATAAACCCTTACCTTGTACTTTTACTTGGTTGGGGTAGGTTAACCTCTTGAATAATGGTGAAATAATTGTTATTAAATTATACAATAATCATATACATCAATATGATATCATATATGATCTTTTAACATTGATTTGTTAATAATATCTTAGTATTATCGTTGTTTCAGGTGTTAACTTACTCATTTTCTTTTGTATGTTTTGTTAAGTAAGCCATGTTTGTAATGGATAGGTTGTATATTATTCATATACAGAATGATATCAAGTCCTTAGACATTATTTTTAAATCATCAAATGATAATTATACTTGAATGGATACGATGGAGAATGAATCACATCGCATTCGTGGAGACGGTAGTCCGTACGTACGCACGAGCGACAATATCATTCTTTTGATATTAAAATAATATATAAATGGATTGTATATAATATATAAAGAATCATTAACATGTTATATTTATTATTTACATGATTTACACATCATTATTATACCCATATAAATAATAATATATTGAATAACAATTACACCACGACGTGGAGACGGTAAGCCGTACGGACGCACGTATGGTGACATGTTATTCAAAGGGTGGATAGAATACTGAATATGGTTGTACCATATTTATAATAACATCATAGTATATATATGATACTGTAGTTATTATTTTATAATGGTAACAACAAAGGAAGAAGAAGTGGAAGAAGAAAGGAACTTGGAAAAGGGTGGTGAAATCATTACCTCTTCTTCGAGTTCTTCCTTTTGATTTGATCAAAAGGGCTCCTTAGGTTGACTTTATGATCAAACTAAGGCATTTAGGTTGTAGTGAGGGAATTTGGGAGAGTATTTTGGCAGAGTTTGGCTGAACCAAAAGGCTTTGAAGGTGTGAGGAAATGAGAAGGAGGAGTGCCTTTTTATAAGAGGGGTGAGGGGCACCTTTGGAAAAGCTAGAAATATTAATTTATAATAAATTCATATTCGGTTTGTAATGGCTCCAAAGTTTATAATTCAAAGGTTAAGGTGGGGATTGGTCGAAAACCACTAACCCAATATAATTTAGACCGGTTTGGGTACTTATATTAACCTTATCTTTAAGTATTAACTCTAAGTTAATTAGTTTCACTTTTACAATATCTCTTTGTATTTTTATATTATATTGTTAATAGACATACCATATACATCCAATAGACCACCAAGTGGTCCATTAATGATACACATATCATGATATAAGTCTCTTGTCTGAACCTTAGATTTGTAGGAATTTAATATCAATTAATAATATAATATTTATTTTAAAAAATCTTATATATCAATTTTGACACTATTCAATAGTTGATTTTTGTGAAACTCATAACAGAATGATTACTTAGAAAAAAATTAATTAAATAAATCCTAATATGTCATATTATCTTATAAAATTATTTTAATTCATTAAAAGTCTCAAATTATATTTATTTGGGTATTTATAATATCAATTATTTTAAATTTTCACTATTATGGTAATTACTGCATCATCGTTGTGTCATAAATTAATTAAATTATTGAATCTCTAAAAATTATAAATAAACTATAATTATGTAGTAAATGGTTTTATCTTTCAAATGAATATTTACAATATAAAATCAAAAATATATAACCCTATGTAAAAATTGTTTTTCTAAAAGATATATGCTTGTGTCATTTTTGTATTCATTTTAACTTTATTAAAATAAAGTGTCCCTATCACCTACAAGTGGCTCCATGGGGTCCCAAAATCGACCCAAATATGCCCATGGTCGGAAATGTGTCAACCAATAAGGTTAGGACACGTTTTAGGGTAATTTTGTATTATTATAATGTTATTTTTTAACCCTTATTTACCGGATTTACCCTTAACCATGGTAAATAAAATATTTACCGAAGTAATTATTCAAAATGTCTAAAAATAAAAGTTACCTATTTACAAAATTTTAACATCCTGATTCCAAATACGGAATCCATTTT
Source organism: Viscum album (assembly GCA_963277665.1). NCBI lineage: Eukaryota > Viridiplantae > Streptophyta > Magnoliopsida > Santalales > Viscaceae > Viscum > Viscum album. Next base: position 1,706,183,815 of record OY728145.1, read on the forward strand.
TCAAAATTCAAAACACAGAAGTGGTAGAAATTAATTTAAAATTAATTCCCATTGTTAAAACAAAAAGCATGTTTTTAAGAGATAATAACTATCAAAAGATTGGCATTTGTTTTTGTCCCGTTTAATTGTAAAATTTTGTCCAATGACCAAAATTATATTAAATGGTAAAAGTATATTCTAAATATACTTTAAAACCACTCAAATTCATAATTTATCAATATTAATTATTTTGATTAAAAAAGTTGTTTTTAATTAAAATTTAGTAATTTTCACTATTTATCAAAATATTAAAGTTATCCGAAAAGTACCAAATTTTCACCTTAGGATAAATTCGATATTATAAATCCAAAAATGAAGTCCATTTTTATATATAAAATATATATAATTTCAAAAAGTAGGTATTACTATTCATAACGGCTAGTTTGATTTGTTATGGTGTGTTAGAACTCGGTGTTGCGTACAACACACGCTGTCACATTATTCAAAGAGAAGCGTACCGTAGAAGCTTGAGGTGTTACAGGAAGGGTTGACTTATACATGTCACATATGACCCATGGATCGTTGTGCTAAAGTATCATCACAATCAGAATCCGTTTGGTTAGTTTTCCATATGTACTTAAAATGTTATCCATTTTAAACAAAAGAGAGTCACTTAAGGTGATCCCAGACACACCATGCCTCGTATTGAGGCAGGGTTGACTTATACACGTCACATATTACCAATTGATTGTTCTCCTAAAGCATCAACAGATTTTGAATGCGTTTGGCCAATTTTTTGTATGTCAGTTGTTGTTTTCACCTAAAATGAAATCCAATTTAAACAAAAGAGAGACACTATGAATGGTGTCGGCCACACCGCACCACGAATTGAGGTGGGGTTGACTCATACATGTCACATATAACCCATGGATCACTGTGATATAGCATCGACACAATCAGAATCTGTTTGGTCAGTTTCCTGTATGCTTGTTGTTGTTTTCACTTAAAATGAAGTCCATTTTAAACAAAATAGAGACACTTTGAGTGGTGTCGGCCACACCATGCCACAGATTGAGGTGAGGTTAGATCGTACATGTCACATATGACCCATGGATCGTTATCCTAAAGTTTCAATGGAAACGGAATGTGTTTGGTCAGTTTTTCTTATGTACTTAAAATGTTGTCCATTTTAAACAACAGAGAGACACTTAGAGTGATCTCAGCCACACCGCGACTCATATTGATCTCAGGTTGGCTCATAAACGTCACATATGACCCATGGATCATTGTGAGAAATTACAAATAGAATATGAATGTGTTTGGTCAGTTTTCAGTATTCCAGTTGTTCTTTTCACTTATAATCCAGTCCATTTTAAACAAAAGAGACACAGTTAGAGTGGTACCGGCCACACCGCTTCTCATATTTAGACGGGGTTGACTCGTACATGTCTCAAATGACCCATGGATCATTTTACTAAAGTATTAACACAATACATATGCATTTGGTTGGTTTTCCGTATGCTAGTTGATGTTTTCACTTAAAATGATGTCCTTTTGAAACAAAATACATATAGTTTGAGTGGTTCCGTCCACACCGCATCTCAAATTGAGGGTAGGTTGATTCGTACACGTCTTATATGACCCATGGATCGTTGTTCTAAAGTATCAACACATTCATAATTCGTTTGGTCAGTTTTCTGTATGTACTTAAAATGTCTTCAATTTTAAACATAAGAGAGGCACTTAGAGTGATCCGGGCCACACCGTGCCTCGAACTGAGGTGAGGTTGACTCGTACGCCTCACATATGACCCATTAATCGTTCTTTTAAAGAATCAACACATTTCTAATGCATTTGGTCAGTTGTTCATTTGTCAGATGTTGTTTTAACTTAAAATGATGTCCATTTTAAACTAAAGAGAGATGCTATGAATGTTGTCGGCCACACCACACCTCGGATTGAGGCGGGGTTGACATGTACACATCACATATGACCCATGGATAATTGTGCTATAGTATCGACACAATCAGAATCCATTTGGTTGGATTTCCGCATGCTAGTTGTTGTTTTCACTTAAAATGGAGTCCATTTTAAACAAAAGAGAGACACTTTGAGTGGTGTGAGCCACACCGCACCACAGATTGAAGCTAGGTTGACTTGTACACATCGGATATGACCCATGGATCGTTATCCTAATGTTTCAATGGAAAACGAATGCGTTTGGTCAGTTTTCTGTATGTACTTAAAATGTTGTCCATTTTAAACAAAAGAGAGACACTTAGAGTGATCCTGGCCACACTGTGACTCAGATTGAGCCTGGTTGGCTCATACACGTAATATATGAAACATGGATCATTGTGATAAATTATCAGCATAATTAGAATATGTTTGGTTAGTTTTCCGTTTGCCAGTTGTTCTTTTCACTTAGAATACTGTCCATTTTAAACAAAAGAGACACAATTAGAGTGGTACCGGGGAAACCGCTTCTCGGATTTAGATGGGGTTGACTCATACACGTCTCAAATGACCCATGGACCATTGTCCTAAAGTATCAACACAATAAGAAAGAATTTGGTTGGTTTTTCGTATGCCAATTAAGGTTTTCACTTAAAATGATGTCTTTTGGAAACAAAAGACATACACTTTGAGTGTTGCCGGCCACATTGCGTCTTAGATTGAGGCAGGGTTGATTCGTACACATCACATATGACCCATGGATCATTTTTCTAAAGTATCAACACAATCATAACCCGTTTGGTCAGTTTTCTGTATGTACTTAAAATGTTATCCATTTTTAAGAAAAGATAGGCACTTAGAGTGGTCCCGACCACACCGTGCCCCAGATTGAGGCATGGATGACTCGTACACCTCACATATGACACATTGATCATTCTCCTAAATCATCAACACATTTAAAATGTGTTTGGTATGTCTTTCGTATGTCAGTTTTTGTTTTCACTTAAAATGATGTCCATTTTAAACAAAAGAGAGACACTATGAATGGTGTCGGCCACACCATGCCTCAGATTGAGGCAGGGTTGACTTGTACACGTCACATATGACTCATGAATCATTTTACTAAAGTATCTCCACAATCAGAATCCGTTTGGTCGGTTTTCGTATGCTAGTTTCTGTTTTCACATAAAATGATGTCCATTTTAAACAAAAGAGAGACACTATGAGTGGTGTCGGCCACACCGCGCCTCAGATTGAGCCCGGGTTGGATCTATAGGTCACATATGAACCATGGATCATTGTGATAAATTATTTTAGTTGTTTATTCACATTATTCAAATACACTATTTGAAACATTTCAGAGCTAACAATGCCATGCCCAATGAATACATCCCTTTTATAACAAACCAAGAATCAATGATATTGATTAGATATGTAACTTTGATTTACATTGATTATCATGATGAAAATAAATAAAATATATATTATATATTTTCTAGTAATAAATGAAATCAAGGAGGGTGGGGGGCTATCCGGGGGGGCTGTTCGGGGGGCTGTCCGATGGGTGTCCGGGCGGCTGTCCGGGGACCAAGGAGGAGGGGGGGGGGGGGCTGTATGGGGGGCTGTCCGGGGGGTGTTTGGAGGGTTGTCCAGGGTCCAAAGAGGAGGGGGGGGGGGGGCTGTCTAGTTGGCTGTCCGAGGGGCTGTCCAGGGTTCAGGGAGGAGGGTGGGGGGGCTATCCGGGGGGCTGTCTGGGGGGTGTCCGGGGGGATGTCCAGGGACCAAGGAGGATGGTGGGGGGGGGGGGGGGGGCTATCCGAGGGGCTGTCCGGGGTCCAAGGAGGATGGTCGGGGGTTTTCCAGGGTCCAAGAAGGAGGGGTGCTATCCAGGGAGTTCCCAAACACATAACCACTAAAAGACAACAACATCCATAAAAACAGACAATATATAAAAATAACTCAACACCAATACTATACTACGTGTCTAGATAAAACCAAAAACTAGAATAGATTAAACAAAAAATCTCAGTAATATTAGTCAAAAATGTAATGGATCAATTTTTCCCACATCACCATCACCATCATCACTATCTTCATCACCCTATTCCTCGTCCCCATCATCATCCTTGCCCTCCTCAGTGCCTTCCTCCTCGCCCTCACCCTCCTCCTCACCCACGCCATCCGCCTCGCCTGCCTCCTCTCCTTCCTCTTCAACATCAGTCTCCTCACCGTCATCATTGTCAAGCTGGACATCATCTTGACCACCCCTAGAACTACCACATGGTGCCCCATATATAGAAAGTATTGACGACATATATTCATCAAAATCTGGGCTGGCCTCTTCTGGAAGTGTTGGATGTAGAACTTCAATAAATTTAATAAATGAACTGTTTTCCCTAGCAGAATATTCTTCCATCTCTGTGGCCCTTTTCTGATCATTTTCGGCCTGTGCCATAACTTTCTTTAGATTGGTGGCACTAAAACCCATACCTGAGGAGGGCCAATACCTCATCAGGACTATCCTAGGTCGGCATCGTACTCTGTCTGGATGCCCCTCTCCCGACACCTGATGTAAGTGATCAGTTGACCCAAAATTGTCTAGTTCTTGGGAATCGAGGGCCTCTAAAGTATCCTATTACAAATATAAATGTATTATTAAGTTACAAAATAGATATTAAAATATAAAATAAACATATTAAAACTAATAATCTGCTGCTCAGTGACTTCATTGATGACACTTCCATCCTTTTTCCATCTACTCGAGAAAAACATTCTTGCTCGAGGCACACATCCTTCAATATTCTTTATTTCCTCTTCAATGACATTGAATACTATATTTATATGAAAAAATTAGTAATCAATTATATAATTGAGAAAAATAAAGAAAATTTAAGTTGTAACAAAAAGTTATAAACAATTGTCATACCTGCTTCCTCTCATGATCCGACATTGAAGTACATCCTAGTGTGTGGAGGTATTTTTTTTTGCATCAATGTTTATTTTTTATTTTTTCCAGATGATTCCTAAATAAAACTAGATAATTAAAAGGATAATATTATTGAAAAACATGAATGTTTTTATCTAAATACCTCAAATTTAATTCATACCTTAAACCAGGTACTCGTCCAATGAGTAATCACCTGACGATACAGCTCTATAAGACAATCATCTGCGACTGGTACAAACCCTAACTGAGTGCCAACTCTATCATGCCAGACAATATACAACTTCTGCTTGTAGGCTCTCCAAAGCATGCCTAAATCCTTTAGACATTCCGGTCGTGCACCCTCACCATCAGGAAAATTCAATCAAATCTGACATCAAAATATTAATACGTATAAATACAAAAATAATTCATGGCATTAAATACAATAGATTTTTATACCCATATCTCTTCCCATGCTCTATCCTTGACCTCATGTGAAAAATGTCTCCACAATAGCGGGCTGATGGGCATGATGTCAGAGTATTTGGCAAGCGTCTCCAAAAAACTCTGACATTGCTGCCCTGTTTTCTCAACCATTTGGTTGTCTTCATTGTAATCCACTATAACCTGTGTGCGGCGGTTCTACACCGAATGAATGCGTGTATTCCCCCGACCCCACCTCCTTTCAGTATATGTATCTTTCATGAAGGAAAAACAAATATTTTATCAAAACATGTTATAATGAAAATAAATATTACTATAATTTTTTTAAGGTTCTATAAATATACCTGCGCTAGTCTGATCGCTGAGCACCACTGGATCCTCAGAAACTGACGGAACACCCTGTGGTGGAACAGGAGTCGAAGATGATGGAATATAGAAGCTCGGAGAGACAGAAGTATAAGGAAAAGAAGATGAGATAACTGTATCACCAGATTCTAACTGGGGAGTGGGAATCATCATGGGATGTGAAAATGATGGGATAGAAGATGCAAAAGGAGGAGAAAACATGGGAGGCCTAAATATCCCGTGTGTCCCTAACGGCACACTGATATCAGAATGTAGGAAGGAGGACATGTTAGTGGGAGGGGCAGGGTCTAGTCGGGTACGCGCATCTGCTCATCCACCTCTGGTACGAATCCTCCTCGTACCACCGGCCTGAGTACTAAGACCAGCACTAGGCTCCTTGTTTAATAACTTTCTACATACTGGTGGATCCTACAAAAATTTTTACAACAAAATTAATCACATGACATTACATACTCTTTAAATATATATATTTGAAATAATGTACTCACTATAGGCACTAATGGTGGAATTCCCAACTCCACCATTCGATGATTGTTCTCCATCATTTTTTCCTTTATCTCTATTCTATTAGCTACATTTCCTGCTTTTGAAATCAAATATTTAATTAATTATAAAAAGGAAACTAATGTGTATCCCAAAAAACTAAATATATAAGGGAATAAGGGGATTCATTGGTAATTTAGATATCAATTGTTTTAGAAGAGCATGAATGGATTTAATAAATCATACAAGTTGTAATGTTCACCATGTTAGAAATATTGTTTGACTAGGTTTGAATACAGTTTAATTCCAAATTAGAAAATGCAATTCAAATAAAACTGAAACCAATAAACATTGAAAATTTACATAACAGTCATGTCAGCTAAAACATATTTGTGATCAATACAAAATCAATTTGAATATTACCAACCTTAACAACCCAACTTGAGGTAAACCAAAAGAATTGAGAACATGGATGAATGATTCTATATATTTTCAACCACAACTTCAGGTTCATAAACAACTCTGAAAATTAAGCTATTGGACTCATCAGAAGAAATAAATGGATTGGTTCCAATGGCACTAGAGACAGTGTCAATTCCATCATAACCATCATCAAAAATATGTCTTGGAATTACTTCAACTATGACACCAAATTAAGGTCGAAGTTGGTCTTTCACATAAAAAAATTATTTAGCCATTGATTCCAACACATATGGTTCTTCAGTAGCAAGAGTTTGAGTCATATTAATTACTCAAAATCCACAATCATAAAGAAATGTTCCATGTCTCATCATCGAATCAAACCAATGGCATTTCATCATTGTGACTCGTCCATGAGAGTAATAATACAATATTATTATTTTCTAAATGACTCCATAATAACCCACATTTTCAAATCGCGGTCTACTAGCTGATGCATGGGCATAACAATCTGTTGTGGCAGTAACCATAACACTATCATGTTGTGTTCTCATGTTATTTTCTCATTCAGTGATAATAAATTTGTACCCATTGATAACAATTGATTTAGAATCACAAACCACGGTATTAGGACCAAAATCCGAAGCTCTTATTTCCTCAAAGATAGAGTCAGCAAACAAACTCAATACCTGCAATATAAATGACTGTTAAACATAATTAAATATTGATATAATTATTTTAAACAGTAATATTTTTACCTTCAATTTTAACCTAGTAGAAAACTCTTTGCTATGAAAAGTCTCTCTCCTTCTCAAAGATAAAGAACGATGCTTCATATTTATCATTTTTTATGTTCCCTATAGATAAAAAATATGAATAGTTTAACAGATATATATGTAAGATATACATATTCAATTTAGTTACCTAATATAGTCATCGAACAAATCATAGTTGAACAAAACTGTGCGATGTGACATCTCTCGCTCTTCATGACTTAATGTATTCAATGTATATGATCCAGGAATTCCTCCTGTTTGAGGAAGTGATGGAAAAATACGTTCAGTTTGATCATACTATTATTCTTCATTTCTCATTGGTCTGTTCATTCTTGTTGTAAGATCAGACAAATACATAGATAAAAAATCCATGCATTCTTGAGCCAAGTAACCGTTCATGATAGAACATTCAGGATGATTCCGGTTTCAAACCTAAGACTTTAATGTTTACATATTTCATTCAGTTGGATACATCCAACGAAAAGAAAAAGGTCCTCCAAGAAGTATTTCATTGGGAATATGGACAGTCAGATGTAGCATGTATGTGAAAAATGATGGAGGAAATATTTTCTCCAACTCACAAAAAATTAATGGGGACCCTGTCAACATTTTTTTCAAGAAAGACTTGGAAAAATTCTTAGTAGAAAGATCTCTAAACAAATGGTACAACCGAATAAAATTCACCCTTACATTATTGGACAAAAGACGACGGATTGCTATTAGAATGAACTCATGTAGTAGAACGTGATAATCATGAGTCTTCAATGATTTTAGCTTCAACTCTCTTTAGTTGATCCATTTAGATATGTTTCTTGAATAACCATCAGGAACTATAATAGTCTCTAATACTTCAAGAAATTGTTTTTTTCCATAGGTGTCATCACATAAGAAGCACATGGAAGTTGCCATTTATTTTAAATAATATGCACAAGATGCAATTCTGGTCCGATGCCCCTATCCACCAAGTCAAGCCAAGATCATAAATCATCTTTTATCTTCCCCATGACATTTAGAAGAACCGAAAGCAAAATTTCACATATATTCTTTTCAATATGAAATACGTCTAAGAAATGACGTAAAAAATTGGTTGACCAATAAGGAAAATCAAAAAAGATACTCCTCTTCCTCCAATTGTAATAGGTTTCAGTGGAAACATTCTTTCTCTTTCCAGATTTCATTTGACCCTTCCTGAATGAAAAACTGAAATCTTTCAATTCATTAAGCACATCAGTTCCAGGCGTACGCTGAGGTGGAGCATCGGTCTCTATGGTATTATCAAATATTCAAAGATTCATTCTATATGGATGATCATTTGGAAAGAATCATCGATGCCCCATAAAACTGAAACTATAATGATGTTTCAGTCTTCTGGAACGTGTATTCTTCATACAAATTAGGCATGAATGTTTTCCCTTCGTGCTCCATCCAGACATCATTGCATAATCCATAAAATCATTGATCATCCACATAAGTGCAACACACATCTGAAATATGTCTTTTGAACATGCATCGTATGTGCGCACACCCACATCCCAAAGAAGTTTCAACTATTTTATTAAAGGTTTCATGTATACATCAATATCAATTCTGGGATTAGAAGGACCATATATGAGTATACTCATGAAAGGGAATGGTTTTTTCATACACAACCATGGGGGAAGATTATAAATGTGTATAAAAACTGGCCATGTGATGTGCGAAGTAAGTATCTGCCCAAACAGATTAAAACCGGCGCATGAAAAACCCAGCCCCACATTTTGCACGTCAGCTACAAAATCAGGATGTCGATCATCAAATATCTGCCATGAAAATCCATCTGCAGGATGAACCAACTCATCATTAGTCTTTATTATCTCGGTATCAGGCCATCACATTTTTATTGATAAGTCATCAGACATAAAAATATATTGGAGTTTGGGGACCAGTGGAAAGTTCCACATTACCTTCTGTGGAACGCGAGATGGTCTTCCATTAGATTTTTACATCCAGCGGGATGTTCCACATTTTATACACTCATTTCTTTCAGTGGTTTCCTCGCAGATTAAACTACAATCTTTTTTCCAAGCATGAAATTTGTTTCTTGAAAATCCAATTTCCACGAATATCTTCCATGCCATATAGTGGTTTGATGGAATATCTATATCATCAGGATGTAAATCCTTCAAGTGGGTAAGAATTTAATCGATTGTTGTATTACAAATCACATACATAGTTTTCCCATGAAACAATCGGATTAAAAATTCCATCCTTTTAATTTTATCACATTGTCGATATACTAGAGTCATGGAAGCATCATTCAATATTTTCACCCTATCAATATCATAATTTTCACTAGAATCATTAACTGTCCTCATATCAAAGTCTTCTTGAGTCGAAATCCTTTCTTTTTCATGATGATGAATAAATAGAAACTGATCATCTAACAAATTCTCCATTCCAGTCCTTTCATTTTGATCATCACCAATTTGAGATTTTATTTTCTCCCCATTGTGATACCAAAAAAAGTTGTTTTCTTGAAAAACATTTTTGGTTATGTGGTAGCTGACTTCTTCACTACTCAACCAAGGTCTACCAACACAATAGGAACATGGGCAGTGTATGAGACCACTATCTGAAGCATTGTGAAATGCAAAATCTATAAAGCTCTCCAAATTGGTTTGAAAATCACTTGAGATCCTATCGGTTTCATACATCCAACTTCTATCCATTATGTAAAGAGAATTTATATAAATCATTTTGTCATAAACAAATCAATAGGATTTAACTTTAAAAGAAAATATATTTAAGTAAATGATAAAGGAAGATGTTTCTATTTGATGTAGTGTACTATTAAAATAATGTAAAGAATAAGTACTCATAAATTAAATTAAAATTTATTTTTATTCATTTTCATTAGGTTTATAAAAGGAAAATGCATCAGGTCCCATCATGTGTTATAGGCATCCCAAATCATTCACTCATGTTCAATAACTCATTATTGGCACCTCTATGGTCATACATTTCATTACCCAATTACTTCCCCAAGTCAAGCGCACCCCATGGGTGAATAAATTTTAGGCTTCTACACTAATAGGTTGTTCATGGCTTGTAAAAAGATTTAATTTCATTAAGTATAGACAAAAAAATTTATTTTTAAATTTGAAATTAATAATAAATTATGTCAATGATAATAACATAACTGAATTAAACTTGTGACTTATCTAACGTTTTTATGGATGTCTACACATGCCAGCATGGGTAGTGAAAAGCACCCCAACCTCATAAAAGTGAGTATTGTCCATGAAAGACACATAATATATAACGTACAATGAGAACCATATTTAATTGACCCTAATGTTATATTAGTACATCCATCTTGGGGGAAATGGAATATATGATCCTAGTAAACTGATGAATTCAAAAGCTCGTATTCCATATGTTGGACACTATATAAGGTAATAAATCATGTGAGGATGGGATTACATCATTCAATTTATTACATGCTAGTGAGAATGAAGGCTTAAATTAATGGATTGAGTTCACTGATACAATGTCAACCGTTATACACACCATGTGAACCCTTATACACACCATATGAACCCTTATACCATATCGTCATTATTACAACCATTAATAACAACTAATTAAACAACATCACTTGTTGAAGATAATCAAATTGAACATAAATCAATAATAATATCGGATATATCAATTAAAATGAAATCATACTATCTTACATCCTAAATGACCACACACAACCATGATTAATGACCAGAAAGATCCCCTTTCGGCCAAATCAAAAGTGAAAACAAAAACACATAGTTGCAGAAAACAACTTCATTTGTGTGAAGAATAATAATCTCATGGTCCTCAAGATATTTGAACCACACAGTCATGATTTTCGACATGAACTTGTATCCATGAAACCATATGAGAAACACAATTCAATACATGCATTTTTCTGATTTTCCCATGCATTTTGAGGCAGCCCAAATCAGTGAAAATGGTCATTGTGTTATAAAAAGGTGATTGAATAACACATGTATGATGTCGAAGGAAGAATGATTAATGGTTATATTAGAAAATCTAAAATTCAATAATATTGAAAATTTGACATTCTGTGAATTAGTTTCATGAAGAAGGTATAAGTACTAATTTAGGACCAATACTATTTTGCAAAGTTCAAGAAGATACTCCATATGATCTATTCTGCAACAGATAAGTGAGTAATGTGCCATTTTATATATATATATATTCTGATAGAAACATGATACATAGTTGTTATGTAATACACATAGTGTACAAAAATTAAGATGAACAAGATCTTCATGTTTGATATGATCTTAATGAAAGGAGTGATTTTCATGAAATAATATCATTAAATATTACAAACAATTTTGTATGAGTTCATATACATGAAGCTGTAATATTTGAAGCATTGAGATTAACAAAAACTATGAATATATAAAATTAGAACACAATAAAGAGACACCATGCCCTTATAAATTTAAATGTGTAATGAAAACATTAATTAGACATACACCGAGGTAGTGATTTGAGTACACAATTCATGGAGTAGTGAATCATAAAATTTTACAAAAACCCTAAAAATTGGGAATAATGAAATCATTGAGAATAGAATGATATGCTTGATAAGAGGTGGAACTATATCCTTGATAAAAGGTGGAAGGAGTCTAACCTGGCAGCAGCTGATCTGATGGAAGAGGTGGGGCTTCTCAAGTGCTTTTGCGAAGGAATCGCATCTAGAGAGCAGCAGAATGGTTTTGGAATCGTGGGGCAGTGGCTGCCTGGTTTTGGAGAATTTGGGGCATATTTTTCTCAACAGTTTCTAAAAACTATTGGGAAAACTAATCTTTCCCAATGGTTTAATGAATCTGTTGGGAAAACTCATTTTTCGCCATATTTTCCAATGGTTTCATCATACCGTTGGGAAATGTGATTTTTTACCCATCTTTCCCAACGGTTTCATCAAACCATTAGGAAAAGTCACTTGTTAGAGATCTTTACCAATGGTTTATGCAAACCGTTGGTAAATATAACCTATACTAAGGGTTCAAAGAACTGTTGGTATGCAGTGTTGGGAAAATTCTGATTTCTAGTAGTGGAAGCTTATGCAATCATTTATTTTAATAAAAAACATTTTTCAATATTTTCTTTTAGTATTTTTTCATAGGGTTAAGTTATATTTGGAATGAATTTTAAGACATATAAATGTTATTTGATTAAAATTAAACAAATTAAATTAATTTTCAAAAATAGAAATAATATATTTATTATATACATAATTGTTAAGATTGATAAGACAGTTTTAAAAAATAGTCTTTAGGAATTATGTGTTCTTATATAGAAATTAATATTTATCCCTTATGAAAATTTAATATTTAAAATTGGATTTATATTTTTAATTAGTTGGTTCACATTATGTAATGTTTTCAAATTGTTTAAGCATTAAAAGTAAATAAATTAGGTAAAAATTAGTTACCATGGTTGAAACGAAGAAAGAAAAATGTTAAATTATAAGAGTAAAAACTTAAAAAATGTGTGAAATTATATTTATTTTCCCTTATATACTAGAAAATAATCCCAACTCCATCATTATCCTTTATTGGATCCTCTTATCCCTTTAATATTTAAATTATCATTTACATTATTACAAAAATAATGCACCTCGCCAGTGAATATAGAGTTACCACCACCCATATTCTCCATAAGATACCCAAATAAATCATAAAAAAATAATTTAATTGTGTTAGAAGATATACTATTCTCATAATAACACCTCCAAAACCCTTAATAAATATTTTAATTAAACTACTCCATTGAGTAAGGTGAAATTATGAATTACTCCTCTTTCACTTCACTTCATTTATTTCATTTTATACATCCTCTGCATATATTCTAACCATGATGAAATAATTAAAAATTTATTTCATTGATGATTATATATTACTATTTTTATGGGAAAAACAATTTATACAGTCCTCCAAACCATTTAGAAAATGAAATCAGCCTTTTTGTTATGTGTGGACTATAACCTCCAGAGGTGATTTGATCTATTTTTCATAACATCAGTACATAGATGGCTACAAGGTGTATTTAATGGATTAATATGATATGTATATCAAATTTAATAATATTAAAATATAATCCATTTCTAATATTTCTATGGTTCTATGTAAATGAATGTGCCCCTTATGTGTTTTTGCGAACAACCACCTCTAAAAATGAGACATATTTTATTTTTCATATAGTGTTTAACTATCAGAAATTATATTATAATATGAATCACCACCTTACAAAAATCGAATTTTTTTAATTATTCTTTTCTTATAATGATGTTATCCCAAAATAAATCATTTGCGTAACCATTCTAACCCAAAGATTGTAGTTTCTATTTATTTGGGAAAATTTAACCAGCTATATGAAAAATACTATAAATTTAAGCAAGGGATGGATATAAAAACATAACTAAGTGTGATATGAGTTATTTATGGGTAAAAAGTTTTTTAATGGGTTTTAAATAGTCATAATAATATTTAAATTATTTTTTTGTACCCCACTTTTTATTCATGATAAATTAACTAAATTAGATCATCACTAACTTTGTTATTATGAATAACAAATGAAATATATATGAAATGAAATTAAGAAACTATAAAAAATAATAAAATATCTATTATAGTATGTTTAATTATCTAATAATGATTAAATTTGATTCTATAATCATGAATTTACACATCCATTAAGAAAATAAGGAAAAATAATTATTCAAAGATAATAATTACTAATTATGAAAATAATATATAACTAATATATTTTTAATAAATAATTATAAATGAAATTTATAAAATTTTATAGGTATGTATATGGTTATGAAATAGGTTGTAATCATATTTTTATGTTGGATGATTGAGAGCTTTCCGCTATGTGGGATTATAGGTAAGGGTTTTGTTAACTAAATTTTTATTTATTTAATTATGATTGTTCTTATATAAAATTATTCTTAAAATATGGGAATGATCACCATTATTATTTTATAAGGATAAAAATTCTATTCATATTCTATGTATTTACATTTATTTCACATAATTCCCTTTAAAAATGATTCTTGATTAATAATTACTATATTCAAAATGGATTCTCATATCAAATTTAATTCATCGAGACCTATCCTGCATTCAATACTTGTTTTATTATTTTTGTTCTATATATTTTCTATATTTTTTTATCATTTTCTTTGTTATTTTTAATTTATATGCAAATCCATATTATTTTATACCTTTCTATGTTTTAATATTCTAAATATAACAATATTTTGGGAATATTTTAAACTCAAACACTCATTCTATGATTAATAATGTTTCATCATAAAATACTTACTTATATTCATAGTTTCTAAAACACAAGGATTTTATAATGAATATTTTATTTATATCTATAAAAAAAATAAAACTTTGGATTCAAACAATCCACCCAATGAATTTATTTATAATTAAATTATTACATTTTCAAGTCCAATTCACATTATCTTTAAAACAATTTGTCTTCCATGTCATTATTTTCAATTATCTCTAATGCTCAAATTTATGTATGGAATTTTTTTCTACCCCATGTGACGATGATTTTAACTTTTAAACATTTTTGTAGGAACCTGAACCTTCTTTTTAGGTATGTTTTTTTATTCAATGGTCGTTTTTTATAAAAAGAAGTTTTTTTGGAAATTTTCGAAGTACACGCTGTGTAATTTATGGGTACACGCCATGCACTCGGTTACCCTAGGTAGCCGTGTGCTGGCCATGTAGTGGCTATGCACATGACTATGTGGGGGTGGCCTGGAGGCTGCCTAAAGAAGAGTACAGAAATGGCGAGTGCACGCCGTTTACTTCAAAAGTACACACCAATTACTTTCTTTTTTTATTAAACACACTGAGGTCACATCTAATCACTAGAATGCTCTCCTTCTAGGTCTCGTTCGACCGAGAGCTCCATAAGGATGAAAATCTTCGAAGAACCCCACGAGAGAGCGTCTATTCTCCGAATCAAACACCATGGGTTGCATTGGAATCGCATCAGTGTGTTCTCTCATCTCATAGAGAATAATCTTTGGATTTCTCCTATTTTGTGAGTTATCATGGGTTGAAGGTTTTATATATTTTCATAGATATATGGTGTTCTAAGGTGATTCAAGCCTCGAGGTTAATATATATTGATCTCCCAATGCCAAGGTAGGTGTTTTGTGCCTTTTTCTTGAATGTATTTGAGTTTTATGTGCAAATTTTCCAATACCTATGAATAGGTTATTGTGCGTTTACTATTTTAGCCCTATTGTTTTTTGTCTATGCTAGTATTCTTGTGTAGATTTTTTTTGATTATGAATAGGGTGAATTTCTATGCTTTGGATGTGTTTCCCATGCATGTTATTCTTGTTTTGACCTTTAGGTTTAGTTTTTCGGTTAGGCAACTATTTACTTTCTCATTCCTAGTATTGTATGGTAGTGTGACTTTTGTTATGTCATGATGTTATGCTATATAATGCTATCCATGTAGTTCTAGAGGTTTACCTTGGCTGATATGCACTGCTACACTTGATTGACTTACAATGGGCCTTGTGAACCTGATGTATAGACCATAGGGAGAATGGAACTAAGGGATTCTTCAGAGTGTCTTTTATTATTTTGATGTGAGACCATAGGAGGAATTGATGTTGAGTACTTCCCCAGAGTGTCTGTAGATCCTCGACACAGACCATAAAGGGAATGTGACGTAAGTGCATCCCTAGAGCGCCTATATTTATGATACAAGACTATAGGGGGAATTGAGGGAAAGTGCTTCCTCAGAGAGTCTATGCTTAAGTTGTACCAGAGGGGTTAGAATGAGGGTACTGCCCAGAGTGCTACTTGTACTTGTTAGGTAGGACTAGAGGGGATAAGCAGTGGGTAATTCCCATAGGGTTACCTATTTGTGTTAATCTGCTTGTTTATTTGTTGCTTGATATTGAAATTGTGGATTTTTTACTATTGAGTACTTTCTTGTTTACTATTTCTTGTAATTTTACCTGCCATATTTTCACTGAATATTATGCAAAGATCTCACGGTGGTTGCCTATTGAGATTTAGTCTCACACCCTGTTTGGTCCATGCTTTTGGGCCCAAAAAGTTTATATTGTTTCATGTATAGACAAGTGAAAGTGTCCTTCTACATTAGTTATTTGACATGTTGTGGAGATGGAGGGCATGTGACCAAGCTTAGGATTGTGATGTTGTGGAGTTGATTACTATTTATCTTTTGTACTTGGTTTAGTACTATATTTCAGCATTGTTCTTTGTTTCGCTGCTTTCCAAGACATATGTATCATGCATCATTTTATATATGTGCTCCAGTTTATTTTATGAGTCTTCCGCTGTTTATTTTTGTATGATATTATTACTAATTCATCTCTTGTATGTATTTGTTTACTTATGATGTGTACTCTGTCGATGAGGGCATAGTTTCCCCACAATCACACCCAAGGACCTCGCTGCTAGTCGGTAGGCTCTGGCGTTTGGGGAAATGCACTTGAGGCCATGTAATGAACTGGGTATGGGGCTCCTTTGGGTGGCTTTCGGAACAGGGACATTACAATGTGGTATCAAACGAATTATTTTATTGTTGACTTATTTTTTGCAACTTATAGCTAGGGATTAGATGGAATAGGTACTTGGTAATAAGCTGTTCCTGGGAGTAGCTAACCAATGTACAAGGAAAATCCAATCTACCTCATTTATTGCAATTTTTATGGATTTTCAATTTTACAGTTGATTGATTTCTCCATTGGGGGATTCACATATTTTGTGCTATTACTATTGATATTATTAAGGTTTTATTTCTATCACAACCCATTGAGATGAGGGTATTCCATCTCATGCATCATAAAGACACTTGCTAGAAATCACATATCATGCATTCATGCCATGAAACTTAGGGTGAATTAGAAATTGCATGTTGTTGTGATAAATATTGTGTAGAATATGCATGCTGTTATAATTGATGCCTTAATAATTCACTTTCGGTTTGATTGGGTATTGTTTCTTTAATGTTTTGTTTAACTGAACACCAAACTTTGGATCATGAGGTGTTATGGGCCCTCATGGACCAAAATTTGGTAGATAATTGCCTTGTTTTCCTTGTTATAACATGTTTAAGTTGCCAAGATTTGATTCGCGGGGAATATGGGCCCTCACCGATTAAAATTTGGCACTTTTAATGTACATTTTAGTGTTTTTCAAGGTTCCAGAGTAGTTTCTGAGGCTTACTATTTGAAAAAACCCAGAATACATGGATTGTAATGTTAAGTACAATCCATGGGTTCTTCTGTTTGGGAATAAACTGTTTTTATGAATTACATGCCATGTACCATGTATACACGTCGTGTAGTCTCTAACCGTGTTTTAGGTCTTGTGGGAAGAGACACGGGATATGGAAATTCTTGTAGGAACAGACCGTGTACCTGTAGTGCACGTTGTGTGGTGTGGACCCTGTGTCTGCCCATGTGACGAACAACATGGGTCGGTGTTATCCTTTCTCGTACACACTGTGTCCTTCTGGAACATGCCATGTAGTGTGAGCTGTGTGTTTGGCCGTTTCACTAACAACACGGGCCACATGAAGCTTGTCTAGTACACGCTGTTTTTTCCTTGAACACGCTGTGTAGTCTTGTATTAGGATAGTCGTGTGGCTTAACTGTATAAAAGGACTCTGGCTGGGGAAGAGGATTCAAGTACACGTCGTGTTTTAAGACGACACCCCATGTGGTTTGGGAGTTACATGACCAGTTTTGGCAGAAGTACACACCCATGTGAATGGATTAAGGGAACACGCCGTGTAGGGGTTATACATGCCTTGTTGTCATGTTTTATAAAACTTGAATGCTTTATTTCTCTTGTTCCCTACTTATAACTCTATGTTTCTGTGCCAGTTAATCTTGATCTAATGTGTGTCGTTGACCTTGAAGAGTCATGCCACTGAGACGTCCTCCAGTTGTCTTCTAGTTATGAGGTAGTAATCAGATACCAGATATGGCTTATTAGGGACTTCCCGAAGATCCTGCTATTGTTCTAGTCTTTCCACCAGTAGTTATACATTATAACGGTGCTGATGCACAGTTTAGGGAAGGCTCCATGAGGATGATGAAGACTTTTCAGGGTGCACCGACTCCTGCCCCGTCGATATAATATTTGAAACGGGTTTTCCAGTAGTAGCATCCTACCACATTCTTAGGGGAAGGAGGACCTTAGGATGAGGAGTCCTGGCTAGAAGCCATGCTGACGATCTTTGATCATCTGGATGCACCTCCAGGGAGGAGGATCATAATCGCTACTTATATGATTCAGGATTCTGCCAAAAGGTGGGGGGATATGATCTCACAGGAGGGACACCAGAAGAACATGGATTGAGATGAGTTTCAGCACATCTTCTTTAACTAATTCTATCTAGAGACCCTGAGGGCCGATCGAGCCCAAGAGTTTATGAGTATGGAGCAGGGACCTCATTATGTAATGGAGTATTCTTCCCACTTTATTGATCTGTAGTGCATCACGCCTATTACCGGAGGTGATCAATTATTCCTAGAATGGATTTTCAAGGATGGTATGAGGCACAACATTCGTTCATAGGTGAGAAACTTCAGGTTGACTTCCATCACATATATCGTCAGCCAGGCACTGATCACGGAGCACAATCTAAGGGATTTTGAAGTTATGAGTCGGGGCGGCTCAACATCTCGAGTTAGCGTTCCTCCGACTGACAGTAGGAAGCACCGTAGAGAGTCTTCGCGCGGTGATCCAAGGAGGAGAGACACATCTTCTGGTATCCATGTGGTGTGCTACCAGTATGGAAAGAGCATACAGACAAGGCCACATTGCCTGAAAGACCCAGTTGAGTGCCGATCATGCGGAAATATGGGTGACCTTTAGCAATTTTTTCAGATCATTTCACCAGCAGCTGGTGACAAGGGCTCTTCTATGGCTCCATATTCAGGAGTAGCACAACCAATTTACCACCAGTTCAGGAACTAGAGTTCTTCTGGCCGTTCAGGCTAAGGTGTAGGTCGTGTTCGTGGTAGTCAGTCACCAGTCTTTTAGAGATAGAAGGATGGATCATCAAAGAGTGGTCATGCAGGGTCACAGGGTCATGGAGTAGGATAGACTTTTGCAGTGGAGCTGACCCAACAAGAGCAGGATCCCAGACCCTCAACAGTTCAAGGTACGATCCTAGTTTCCTCAATTTTATCTTCATCACTTTTCGATATAGGGGCTTCTCATATCTTTATATCTGTTACTATTGTGGAGATCCTTGGGATTTTCATCTTTTCTTCTGCCGATATTTTTACACTAGACACTCAGTTGGGGACTAGAACATCTAGTGTACATCAGTGCAAGGAGTGCCCTCTAGAGGTTGGTGGGTGTCACTTCTTATGGGATATCTATGTCCCAGATATGACATGCTATGATTTAATTCTCATAATGGACTGGATAGTTCACTTTCTAGGTATTCGTCCACTGTAATTGATGTATGATGAGTTTCATATCACCAGAGGGTGGATCCTTTCTTCATAAGGGAGAGTGGGATGTCTAGGTGAGAAGAGCGTGTCTAGAACATCATGGGTTTGGTGGAGTTACAACCCAGATTGGTAGTCTATATCTGGATGACCAGGGGACTTCACAAATAGACTTTCCTCCAGTGGTGGACCATTTTAGAGATGTCTTTCTAGAGCACTTTTCAGGTTTTTATCTAGAGCGTGAGGTAGAATTTTTTATTGAGCACATTCTAGGAGTGGAAGAAGTGTCCATTCCTCCTTATAGGATGGCTACAACAGAGTTTCAGGAGCTCAAGAATCAGTTGGAGGAGTTGTAGACAAAGGGTTTCATCCAACCCAGTACTTCTCCTTGGGGTTCCTCAATCCTATTTGTGAAGAAGGTGGATGGTACCCTCAGGATTTGTGTGGATTATTGGGAGTTCAACCAATTGACGTTCAAGAACCGATATCCTTTACCAAGGATTTATGATCTCTTTGATCATATTTGATGAGCCCAATTGTTCTTGAATATTGACTTGAGGTTTGTTTATCATCAGTTGCACTTTAGGCCATCTGATATACCTCTCACACCCTTCCAGAGCAGGTATGGTCTATAAGATTATATGGTTATGCCATTCGGTCCCATGAACGTGCCTACAGAATTCATGGCACTGATGAACTGAGTGTTCCATCCATACTTGGATTCCTTTGTGGTGGTTTTCGTGGAATATATCTTGGTGTACTCTCACACTCGACACGACCATGATACTCAGCTTGAGATCTTTTTGAGTACACCGAGATAGCATCAGTTATATGATATGCTCTCAAAATGCCACTTTTGGATAGATCATATTCACTTCATGGGTCATGTTATCTTAGAGACATGAGTGTCAGTAGACCTAGAGAAAGCGAGAGCAGTATTTTCCTGGGAGCAGCCGAAGAACGTCTTTGAGGTACATAGTTCTCTAGGGTTTGTTGGATAAAATAGACGTTTCATTCAGGAATTTTCATGCTTAGCAGCACCACTGACAGGTCTGACTAAAAAGGGTACGAAGCTCTAATGGTCATATTCTTGTGAGTAAACCTTTCAGAAGATGAAAGAAAGGTTTACATCCGCACTGATAATAGTATTACCCGAGATGGGTAATAGCTATACTATTTATTATGATGCTTCATGTATCGGTCTAGTAGATATGCTTATGTATGGAGATAGAGTCATTGTGTATGAGTCTCAGCAGTTGAGGCCACATGAGAGGAACTACCTGATGCATGATCTCGAGTTAGCAGAATTTTTTCATGCCTTATGCTGTTGGAGACATTATATTATGGGAGAGAATTTTGTGGTTTTCACCAACCACAAAAGTCTCAAGTACATTTTCATTCAGCATGATCTGAATGTGAGACAACAAAGGTGGGTTGAGTACCTTTAGTACTTTGACTTTGAGCTTTCCTATACGCCTGGGAAGGTAAACACAGTGGCTAATGCATTGAGATGGGGGACTCAGATACAGGCAGTTTAGGAGCCAATTAGTGAGTGGTAGCTTATGGATCTGTTTTTGAGATGCATTTGGATGTGCATGACACACAGGGGAAGACTTTCCTTTCTTCTGTATCTATTACATCTACCCTTATTGATCGAGTACGAGTGAGGAATCTATCGTATTTTTAACGCCTAGTCTTATGGGAAAGTGTTTCAGGAGAGGAACCTATTCCTGGATAGACCATAGGTAAGGATGAGATCTTACCTTTCCATGGGCACATATGGGTTCCCACTAACATACGTGAGGATCTGATACATAACTCTGATTCCTCATTTTGCTCAGTTGATCCTTGTGTTACCAAGATGCTTCGTGATCTACAACTTCAATATTAGTGGCTAGGTATGAAGAGAGACGTTTCAAGTTTTCTCAGGACATGTTCCACCTGTCAGCAGGTGAAAGCAGAGAATGAGCAACCAGTAGGGCTTTTGTAGCAGTTACCTATTTCCGAGTGGAAGTGGAATGTTGTCATGATGGATTTCATAACAGGGTTGCCTTGGTCGCCTCGAGGGAATGATGTAGTATGGGTTTTCATTGAAATATTTACGAAGGTCACTCACTTATTGCTGATTAAGGAGACCTTCAGTGTTGATGAGATGGGACAATTTTACATCCGTGAGATTGTACTTATGCATGGAGTTCCAAACTCTATCATTTCAGATAGGGATGCATGTTTTACTTCTCAGGTCTTGCAGGGGACATAAAAATCATTGGGTACATAGTTGATTTTGAGTACAACCTAACACCCTCAGACAGACGACCAGTCCGAGCGTACGATTCGGGTGCTTGAGGACATTCTCTAAGCATGCATTCTGGATTTTGGAGGCTCTTGGTAGAAGCACATACCTCTTGTGAAGATTTAAAACAACAATAGTTTTCAATAAACTATTCAGATGGCACCTTATGAGGATTTTCATGGTAGGCCATGCCGATCAACCTTATGTTGGATGGAGGCAGGAGAGGAAGCTTTACTGGGACCTCGTCTTGTTCAGGAGACCACCGAGAATATATTGTTGATTTGGAAGAGGATGGATACTGCACAGTGTCATCATAATTATTATGTTGATCAGCGGAGATGACCTCTGGAGTTCGATGTTGGAAATCAGGTTTTTCTACGTGTCACACCGAGGTTAGGACACAAGAGAACCAGGAGACAAGGTAAGCTTTCACCGAGGTACGTCAGGCCATT
This sequence comes from Viscum album, assembly GCA_963277665.1. Lineage (NCBI taxonomy): Eukaryota > Viridiplantae > Streptophyta > Magnoliopsida > Santalales > Viscaceae > Viscum > Viscum album. The sequence goes on from OY728145.1 coordinate 1,706,206,445, forward strand.
TGAGTCGATGGAGATATTTCAGGATGATTTCTTATCAGTTGCAGTTACCTCAGAGGTACCGAGATATTCATGACTTTTTCCATGTTCCTCACCTTCGACATTACTTTTCATATCCGTCTCATGATTTCCAAACCGAGTAAGTTGAGTTGGAAGTGGACATATCTTTCAAGGATCACTCTATCTGGATTGTCGATCACAGTACAATGGTTCTCAATGGCCAGTCTGTTCCTATGGTATGAGTGCTATGGTAGAACGAGTGAGTAAAGGATGAGACTTGGGAGTGGAAGGCTGATGTATGAGCTTAGTGGCTGGAGGTGTTAGGGGTTTCTTCTTCTACGCTGCGCTAGGGAAATTTTGGGAAACTTTTCTTCAAGGGGGGATGTTTGTAATAAACCAAACCTTCTTTTCAGGTATGTTTTTCATTTTATGGTCAATTTTGAGAAAAAGAGGTATTTCGGGAAACTTTTGAACTACACACCGTGTACTTAATGATTACATGCCATGTACTTTATGTGTATATGCCCTGTACTCTCTTACCACAGGTAGCCATGTGTTGTCCATGTAGCGGCCATGCACACTGCCATGTGGGGGTGACCAGGAGGCCACCTAATGTGGAGTATGGAAACGGAAAGTATACAACGTGTACTTTAAAATTACATACCGTGCACTTTATTTTTTTATTAAAAGCACTGGGGTTGCGTCTAATCGCCAACATGCTCTCATTCTAGGTCTCGTTCGACTGAGAGCTCCGTACGGCCGTAGAACTTCGACGAACCCTCGAGCGAGCGTCCGTCCTCCTAATCGAACACTGTCGGTTGCATTGGAATCACATCAGTGAGTTATCTCTTCTCATAGAGCAAAATCTTCTAATTTATCCTCTTTTTTGAGTTATCATGGGTTGAACATTTTATATGTTTTCATAGATCTACGATGTTCTAAGGTGATTCAAGGCTTCAGGTTCAAGTAAATTGATCTCCCAACTCTGAGGTAGGTGTTTTGTGCCTTTCTGTTGAAATTATTTGAGTTTTATTTGAAAATTTTCAAATACCCATGAACGGGGTATTGTACGTTTACCGTTTTAGCCCTATTGTTTCTCTTCGATGCTTTTATGATTGAGTAGATGATTTTTGAATGTGAATAGGGTGAATTTATATGGTTTGGATGTGTTTCCCATGCATGTTTCACTTGTTTTGACCTTTGGGTCTAGTTTTCCTTTCAGGGTACTATTTACTTTCCCATGCCTAGTATTATAGGATGGTGTGACTATTGTTCTGTTATGCTGTTAAGCTTTAGAATGCTAGCCATGTAGTTCTGAAGGTTTACATTGGCCGATACGTGCTGCTATAGTTTCTTGACTTACATAGGGCCGTGTGAACACGATGTATAGACCATAGGAATAATGGACATAAGGGCTTCTTCAGAGTGTATTTTATTATTTAGATGCGAGACTACATGGGGAGTTGACGTTGAGTGCTTCCTCAAAGAGTTTGTAGTTCCTCGACACAGGCCACCGAGAGAATGTGATGTAAGTGCTTCCCTAGAGCACCTTTAGTTATGATACGAGACTATAGGAGGAATTGATGGCGAGTGCTTCCTCATGTAGTCTATGCTTAAGCTGAACTAGAGGGTTTAGACTGAGGGTACTGCCCAGAGGGCCACTTGTACTTGTTAGGTAGGACCAGAGGGGATAGGCTGTGGGTAATTCCAATAGGGTTATCTGTTTGTGTTTATCTGCTTGTTTAGTTGTTGCTTGATATTGAAACAGTGGATTTTTTACTATTGAGTACTTTCCTGTTTACTATTTTCTGTAATTTTACCTGCCATATATTCACTGACTATTAGGCACAGATCTCGTGGTGGTTGCCTACGGGGATTTAGTCTCACACCCTGTTTGGGACATGCTTTAGGGCCCAAATAGATTATATTGTTGTAGGTATAGTAATGGGAAAGCACCCTTCTACTTTTGGTACATGACATGCTTTGGAGCTGGAGAGCATGGGACCAAGCTTAGGCTTGCGATGCTATGGATTTGATTACTATTTTTTTGTACTTGGTTTAGTACTATATTCCATCATTGTTCTTTGTTTTGATGCTTCCCTAGACATAAATATCATGAATTATTTTATATATGTGCTCCAGTTTATTCTTCCAATCATCTGCTATTTATTTTTTTATGATATTATTATTGCTTCTGCTCTTGTATGTATTTGTTTACTTCCACTTTGTACTCTGCCAATGAGGGAACTGTTTTTCCACTATCGCACCCAAGTCCCTCACTTCTAATCGGTAGCCTCTGGTGTTCGGGAAAATGCGCTTGAGGTCATGTGACCAACCAGGTATGGGGTGCCTCTGGGTGGCTTCCGGAACCAGGATGTTACACTTTTAAATATACATTTTAATATGCCTTTAACTATGTGGATTTCAAAAAATAGTTTTTTAAAATACAGAATGGGTTTTTTATTCTAAATAATATGTTTTATTTTTCACACTGAATTTATTTCAGAGAGTCATTATTCATTTTTAAAAGACATATTATTTAAGATATTTCTTAAAATTTAATATCTTTATAATTATATCAATTAAACTATTTTAAAATTACTTTTTAAGGTTACTCATAACATCATATTTTTATGATAATGTTAAATTTTTTTTTTTGAAATACTATTTTATGGTTTAACATCATTTTTTTAATTTATAAAAAAATATTGAACTTCTTTGGAGTATTTTTTCATGAATCCCTATATAAATTAAATTTTGATGTAATCCTTTTAGTGAAGGAATTTTTAGTATCACTCAATATTGGTCATAATGTCATATTATGTGATACGATTTGAATTTTTTTGAAACAAATTTTATTTCCATGGGTTCTTTATAGTTTTTTTATTTCTTATAGAACATTTATGTTTGGATGATTTTTAAGGGATGGATGGAGTACAAAATATATACCAGTGAAATAAATTTTTTAATGTTTTCATCTCATGAGATACCTTGTATAGTGGATGGGTATGCATCATATTACACACTGTGACATTATCTATAAAGTGGCCACTGTCTTAAGCTTACAATATCGAGATTTGTTTTGTCACCACATATTTATGTTTACATGGAATTATGATATAATTATATTTTTCCATCATACTATACATTTGATCATTATCATTTTGATATCATTCTATGCCTCTTAATATATATATTTTTGTGTATTCTCACTATCTTGTGGGGAACTAGTAAGTTATCAAAAAATCTTATGTTATGTTACCTATTTATTCATTTATATCATGAGTTATGGACATCGATTATTGTCCAAAGATCTAATTAGTAACATATTTAATCCCTAACCATGTTTATATATATATATATTTATTATCTAATACTCAATGTGTTTTTGAAACTTTCCCTTTAATAAACAATTAGGCTTACCACTTTCTTTTGTTTAAATTTATTAGGCCATGAAGATTAGTATATCCACTAAGGAGCCTATATGGTGGTTTTGTGTGGATTCATTTATGATAAATGTTCTGAATTTTTGTAAAATTAGTTACTTATATAGGTATTCCTCAAATACACTAATACATTACTTTTTGGGAATATGAGAGTATTGAGATATCTAATGTTTATGTTATGAAAATGATATATAAAATATATATGTTTTTATTCATTCATATCAATTTTTATCAGTCATACTATTTTAATAATATGTTTTTATAATCATACCTAGGAGTATGGGTCCTGGTACCTCATATAGTTACTTTAAATTATAACTTTATAGAATAATATTGTTTCAATTTGTCTTCATCTTCAACAATAGGATAAGGAAATGGAAATATTCCTTCTTTATTGATCCTTCCAACATGAAAATAAATGTGACTGATGGAACATTTTAGATTCACTTATATCTTATATTTATCTTCTACCATGTTTTTCTTTGTCAAACTAACACTCATATTTTTCAAAACATACATTAGTTGTTTATTTGATTCCCCTAGGTCTCTAACCATTTAATTGAGGTTTGGGATTAATTTTCATTACTCTTTTCTTTGAGTCATAATCGTTGTGTTCCATAGAAATATGCGTCAATGAAATTATTCCAAATAGTTTAATCAATTGTCTAATATTCTCTCCAAGATATCCTTTAGTTATTCTAGAACCAAATATCCATTATTATGTTTCTAATAACAACTATAGTACAATGTGATTTTTTAATAGCTCAAAATATCCATCTATTAGTAAAAAACATTTTTTCCCAAAAATATTTTATAATGTATTATAATATAATCATATAAAAAGGATATTTTTTCACATTATGTGATAATTTCTAAAAATATAGGTAAAAATAGTTTAGGGATATAAAAACATTAGAACCATGAAATCATTAAGGGGAACTCTATATGATTGAATTTATCATGAAGATCATTATAGACACAATTATTGAAAAAAGGAAGATAAAAATTATGAAAATGGTATACATCATAAAAGACTATATAAAAACATTTTTATGTGAACTAGTGATTGTTAAATTTAGAATGATGGGGAATTTATAGTGTAATACGGTGGGTTGAAATTATTACCATTGGATAATATTACTATTGAACATTGTTAAAATTCTCTAATATAGCCACTGAGAATTAAGGATAATGGTCAATAAAGAAGTTGAGAATTATTATCTCTGGTTACATAGATGTAATAAAGTGACTGTTAAGATTGTTTTATAAAATATAAGGGTGAAACCAATATTATATTTGTTTTGAAACTATAAATATATTTAAATTCCCTTAAAAATATGTTTTATGATATATTTATATGATTTAAGAAAAATTTATTTACCTAAAATAATCTTAAAAAATAGTTTTTAAATACTAATAGAATTTAATGAAATACTGAGTAATTTATATAATGATCAAAATTTTTATTATTCCATTAAAATTGTCAATTTTTTTATTAAAAAATATAAATTATTTTATAAATGTTAAAATTATATAATATAGATAATTATTTTTGAAAATTTTTTTTGGACAAAATACATAAATTTTTTATAACAGTGGAATTTTGATTATTTTCGGACAAGGATGAGTTTTTTGTAAAAAAGGGAGAATTATCATTTTATATATACCTTAGTTATTAAGATATCAATACGGTGTGGCTATGTTTCATGATTTTATGGAACAATATATTCAATAAAATTTTTTTTAGAGGTAACAAATTTCGTAAACTGTATTATTTTTATTTTAGTAATTTATGATTTATATTTTGGAACAAAAAATTGGTTGTTTGATATAATAAAATTATTTATTAAACATATGTATGAAATTGGTTTGCTAAATGGTTTATTATTTGTTAGAGTGGTTTTAAATGTCATATAAAAGTTTTTTCATTAATAATCCATCAAATATTTTGAAATTGATTTCACCCACAAGTGGTTGCATAATATAATAAAATAAATAATAATTTAAACATTAGCCCCCAAAATTATAAATATCCAACCTTTCCCAATTATATCTCCAATAAATAGATATATAGAAATATATTAATCTACCTATACCTCAGTAAATCCCGCCCACGTTGTTATTAGATTTCTAAGGTTCCAATCCTATGATTTTAGAAGGGAATTCTCTTGGTAAAGGTCATCTTCCTCCACTTTTTAATTCATGCACTTCTTTTTAAAAGCCTTTTGATTGTCAAATTATTATGTTGTAATGTTTTTATAACCACCTACATTACAATACATATAATTTAATGTTAATGATAGACTTAATTGATATCTCATTAAACCCATTCTATTATCTCTTTTTTATGACAGTTAGGTTTCTGAACTCATCTGTTGGTTTTTCATGAAATATTTACCTATAAGTAATAAGAAACCTTATTTTCATTGAAGGGTATCAATTTTGATATAACAATCAACTAGATGATGAACCATTCATGCACAAACTACCACTTATCTTTTGTGGATCCTTTGACCCATTGAATGTAGATGAATGGACTAATATTATTGAAAATATTTTTTTATACTAAATTGTTTGTAGAATGATATGTTCACTATGGATATATACCAAATGGAGTGGGTAGACAATAAATGGTGGATATTTATCAATAAAACCAAGTCCATAGGTTAAATTTAATCTATTTTGTAGAAATAATTCAAAAAAGAAATGTTCAATAAGTATTTTCATCCATACCATTTAAAAAAAATGGAAGGATAATTCAATGAGATAAATGAAAAATAATTTATTTTTTATAGGTATTTATCTGAATATAACAATGCCTTTACATTATTCTTAAAGAAAATAATTCATTTTAATGTATAGATATATTTATTTTTTGGGGGAATGAGACACCATTTATAAAAATAATTGTGACTCATAAAAATTATGAATTACACAAAGATACTATAATGAGATCTAAAAGATCAAACTATGCACAGAGATATCACGTTGTCATATGAATAGAATGAATTTTTTTTAATGTGGATACACCATTGACAAGAATACTAACCCCAATCATGAAATGTTGAAAGTAAAACATACCTTGTAAAAAACTATAGGAAATTTCACTTAGTGAGTTTTCGTCCTAGAAGCAGGACATGTTTAATGTGTGGAAATACTGTACACATTTCACTAAACTATAATTCAAATTCTAATCCTCGACCACTTAATACTGCTGATAATTGAAATATAGTGAAATCACATTCTATTGTGAAATTATTCTTATTTGGAGAGTTTGGAAACATTTATAAACACTTATAAAATCCATATGTGATTGAGGAAAACTAGGATAGAGTTACATTAGACTATTTGATATTATAGAACATTCTAGAGATGTTTTGCATTGTTTACCTCTACCTCCAAACCTTTTTATTTTCTGTCATGTCTCACACATATCTCTATTAATGTTATATATTATGGTTCCAATTATTAAGCTTAACATAAATCATGTGTAATATAAATATATCTTTTAATATTAAGAATAACCAATATAGATTTTAAAATAAACGGGTTCATGTGTTAGAGAAACAACCTATCTTTTGAAAAACATATTACATTGTCTCAACATTGAATTATAAACATGGGATCATTAAGATTTGATAAAGGAATGATACCCCCTTTTATTTTGATGTTATATGGATATTTTGATATGTAATTTTTTCGTGGGGGAGGGAGGGACGACAATGTAACAATCCAGAAGAATCCATTTTTTAATAAATAACACTATTTCTCAAAAAATATTTTATTATGTTTTACAGTTAAAGAACATGTAAAGTATACTAAATATCATTATACATCATGTAATAATATTTATAACTACAAATATGAATAATACAAGGATATAAACACTTAATATTAGAGAAAACACTAAGGGTGAATCCATAGGATTGAATTCTCTGATGAAGATAATTTCCACCACAATGACTATAAGAATAAATGGAAAAGTTTTTAAAATGATGGAAATTATCAATGGATGGGTAGGAACCTTATATAATGAAGTAATAAAGGATGATGTGAGAATAATGGGATAATTATAAGAAAATAATGTCACACATAATTATAAACCATGCTACATTTTTCCATTGGAAATTATGAATGCTATAAAATATTGATTTTTATTATAACCATTGGTAATTAATGAAATTGGAAATTATCATTATTTATTATAATAAAAAATAATGTGACTATTGGTATTATTTTTTTATATTGATAATTTAAACAAAAGTTTAATTTTTGGGTAACTATAAACATTTTTGATTTAAATTAAAATATAATTTATAATAATTTTAGAAGAATTAAAAAATTAATTTCTAATATATAACAATATAAAAATATTTTTAAATGATAAAATAATTAAATATTATCCTCTGTAATTTTTATTATAATTATAATGTTTATTATGTTATAAAAACTATAAATTTTCAATAAATAAAGGGTTTTTAGAAGATAAAAATCTAATAAATGGAAAAATATTTGGATAAAAAATATATTTTTTCAATTCATAATATCAAATATATCATAAAGTTATTTTTTTTAATTTTTGTAATATTATATTTTTTGTGAAAAAATAAGATTACTATTTCTCGATTAAATTGGATTTTATGAAGAAAATATTCTTTGATCATGATTGAAACTTTAAACAAATTCAATTCAATCCAGTTATCTTTTATGATATATAATAAATAATACAAAAATATTATCTTAAAAATTTAAATTTATAAATTATATTTTTAAACTATAATTCTATTATTGATTTAAACCAATTATTTTTAGATTTTATACATTAAATGGGTTGGTTTGAAGGTTAATTTTGACTTTGGATTTTTGTGGACATAAAATAAACCTCTTATCTCTTAAATAATCTAGAAAATTTGTTTATAATACTATCACCCACAACTGGTTGTCTTATATAAAAAATTATCCATTATTTAAACCCCTAAAATAGCCAATCCAAAAGTATAAACAATCATCCTTTCTCCATTATCTATCCACCAAAAACCCATTTATCATGAACTTGGTCTACCAATTCCTTTATAAATCACTAAAAACATGTTAAAAGTAATCTATGGTTCCCCTATTATTCTTTATGAATCATCTCCAAAAGCTAAAGTTTAATTTCATCCACTTTTTCAATTCAACTACTTATTTGGTATACAAATTTTAACTCTCAAACAATTATGTTTTAAAGTGATTAGAGAAACACCCATTATTGTAAATATTATAACCAAATAATGATAGACATTGTTTCTCTCTTAATAAACCCATTCAATGATCCTGTTTATATGACTTTTATACCACTGAGGTCGTCCCTTTATTTTACATGAATACCCAAACCTATATCAATTCAATGGTGTTCACCTATATGTATCATTATAATATTTATTTAATTGTTGTTTATAAAAAATATTTACTTGAGATCTTTGATAGGTGTCTTATACATAATGTAAGACTTATCAACGGTGTTACCTGATAGTCCTCCAATGTAAAAACTGTGTTATTAATCTTTAAAGATGAAATTTTCAAGACACCTTCGTACCATTTTATTGATATGTTTTATGATAATTTGGTTGTAATACTAGGTAAAATGTTTTTTGACACATTACTTATGATCTTTAGTGATATGATTATAAATGTATCATGGTTATTTTTTATCCACATTTTCATGTAATTCCTTATGTTCATATATTTATATAATTATGTCATTCCTCATATTCAAATGTTCTTGTTATTATAAAATTCCTCTTGTCACACCCATGATGTTCATAATTTTTCAATTTTTTTTCCTCCCTTTCTCGGATTTATGTTCTCCCCATTAATTTGATATATTTACCTAGTTAATCCTTCCCAATGAGGTGATATAAGATGGGATAATAAATAAGTCACTCAAGAGAGTTGAAAATTATATTATATTTTCTTTTTTATACCATCTATGAATATTACGATATTAATATTTTCTGAGGCACTAAACCTAAAATGGTCTATCTATGTTATTTAGATAATATATTTTAAATGAATTATACAAAAACCAATATATGAAAAATTTGGGTTATCATATTTTTCTTTTTTTGGTGTGATCCACTACAATTTTTATTATAAATATTATTCTTTTTTAAATTGAATGTCATTATTCGTATGAAAATATTATTACCAAAAATTAATTATAGAATCTCAGTTTATTATATCATAAAAAAGATTCATTATGATTCACAAAAAAGAAAATCCTTCCATTAATTGCACTATAAATATCATGTTGATATAATTTAAATTATCCTTGATTTTATTAAATTAAAATATTATATAGAAAACCCTTTTAATTATTCAAAAAAATATAAATTAAAATCATATCCTCTTAAATAGATTTATTTCCAATTAAAACAAGTAGATGCACATGAGTCAAAAATTTCTCAATTTTCCTTGAATTTCAACATATAAAATACGATTTCTTAATTTTTGAATAAATGAATTTCAAATTGATTCCTTATGAAATATTTAATTAGTAATAAAAAATGATAATTTTTGTTATATTAACCATGAAAATATGAAAATAAAAAATAAATTACATTGATGACAAAAACAATTATATAATTATCTTCAAAGAATCGTTTAGTGTTTTATCCAAAGTCACTAGATATCATATGATTTCCATAGGATAGACTAAAAAACAAATGGGAGAACAAAAACCCTAGTAAATGAATTAATGAAATAAATGGAATGTAAGTACAAGGACTCAACCTTTAAATGTTACTTAATCTTAAATTTTACACAAGGACATACATTATTACACATTGAGGATCTTTTGGGTTTATAGTTTTAAAGAATTATGATATAAAACATACATGACATACCACATTCATTCAAGAGGATAAAACTAAAATTGAATCCATTTTTTTTCAAAATATAAATAATTAAAATTTTGAAACATGATTTCTTTAAACAAAAAATCCATATTAAACAACATGACTCTAGTATTTCTTTTACTGATCCTTATATCTTATGAAAAACATTTTAAAAACTTTGGATTACTATACAACTCAGTAATGGATATAAATAAGGAAAGCGTTAGTCAAGTGATAACATAAAAACTAATAAAACCCAAAATCATAAAAACTAATATGCATAGAAAAGTCATGCAGTTGACTTGGGAAGTATTTACCATATCAATATTACATTCACCCTTACATGTGAAATACAATTTTTGTCAACTTCCATCTCCAGAGTACCTAATGCATTGGAGAGCTATAATTGGGCTCACCAGTCATATCTTGATCTATAATGGCCTCAACCCAACATATCTTGAGAAATAGAGGGCTCAAACTAAGTTATATTGAGCTATAATAGGGTCAAAACCACATAAATAATGTCCAAAAAACATATCATGGAAATAATGTTTCTTGAAATTTGGAGAAACCACTCATGTAATACACATAAAAAAGTAATCCTTTTGAGATTTGTTAAAGAGAGTTTTAAAAGGATTTTTAAAGGGAAGTCACTTAAAATATATATGGAGTGAGAACTTATAGAATGGAATGGATATGTGTATACACTATAAATACACATACTGAAACATAATATACACAATAATTCATCCCACCAATAATATTATTACCACATAAAGAAAAGAGAAGAAGGTTATCCGAACGAATGAAAATTGGATTATGAATTCCATTACCTTTGGTTCTTCTTACATAAAAAGGGTTTAAACCACTTTTATAATGTTTAAAATAGTGTTATTAATATTATAATGAAACATTTTAATGTTTATAACACCTTACATGATCATTACACTACATCATTCAACACATTTATTAGTAATATTTTGTTATTTACTTTCGGTCAGGTGCGTTCTTTACATGGTTTCCGTCACCTGTTGATGATGGATATTCATTTCTATTGGAAGTGAAACTCTAGAATTGAAATATAATTCAATTTACATAATTCTAGAACCATAAATTATACCATTTAATATTTTTAATTTTGAAATGAGGATGATTCATAAGTTAACACATTATTGATTTTTGTTTAGGTCATTTTGGCGATTCTTCAATCGAAATAAACTGATTTATTTTATAAATTAATAACTTGTGTATAAAATGATTACAAAACCATTTATAAGATATAAAAAAATCATAATTTGCTTCAATCATAGAAATGGTTTCATGACTAGTCTTGAAAAATGTAAATGAAATTGAAATCACATCATCAACGTTATCGATAAATCGACATATCACGAATAGTGTTACAATTTCTTGAATTAGTGGGAGAGGAGAAGAATATTGGTGAAAAATTTTCCATGAAAATGTTAACATAAAGAATAAAGAATATTATGTAGCTTTAATTTCTATTGTATAAAAGTAGGGGAAGATAGTATAAGAAATGAAAAAGAAATTAAATGAAAACACATGTAAATGGAAGGAGATTCTTACCCCTTGATGTCTTACCCTTGAGATCCTCTTTAAGGCCTTTGTTTTTGGCCTTTTGATGAAAACAAAATCACTAGGATGTGGGGAAGATTGTTTGAAGGACTATTGGGAAAAAATTAGGTAAGGATCAAGGCTTTAGAGGTTATGGAGGAGGAGGAAAATGAGGATGGTATTTATAGTGGAGAAGAGGAGATATTTTTCATTAGTTTGAACATTATTATAGTATTATTATTCAAGACTATGAATTTTGATAATTAATGTGAAAAAAATAGTAATAATGGAATTTTAGTTCTAACCATTTGGTATTAAATTACTTATGATGTCATAAATAATGTATTTTACTAATAATTCAAATATAAGGTATTTTACGGTATTTCACTATTTATCGAAAATTCTAGAATTTCCGAAAAATCCCAAAAATTCACCCTAAACATTTTTCATAATTTAGAATTCAAAAATGAAATCTATTTTTCGGAAATAATTTTCTAAATTTTATTAATTAATTTTTTAAATAAAATCATACTTAATTCAAAAATTAACAGTTTTAATTATATAACTGCTTTTATATCACATTGAAAAATCAACCAAGATGTCATTATCTTAATTCCTTAATAAAATCAAATAATAATAAAATTTAAAATTCATTAGGGTCATATTACAATTTATATTACTATTAATAAGGGTATGTTAGTATTCAACAAAAAATAAGTTGGTCCTATCAGATTCGAAATAACATACCAAACACAATTTTAGATGACCTTTTTTCAAAATTCAAAACATATAAGAATAAAAATTATGATTAAAGGATAGTTATAAATATCAACTCAAAACATAGTTTCATGCATTTCATTTATTTTCTAAAACCATGTGATGTTACATTATCCCCAACTTTTAGAAATTTCATCCTCACAATTTCATTTATTAATTAAACAAGTGAGCATACATTTCCTCATAGAATTTTCAGATTCCCTTGTTGCTTCTTCAACCATGTGGTTTATCCAAAAAATCATTACATGGTGGATTAACTCATTCTGAAACACCTATTCCCTTCGATCAAGAATCTAAATTGGTTTCTCTTCAAATGAAATGTTCTCTTCTAGCTGAATTGATTTTGGGATTAAGACATGAGGTGAATCTGGCACATACTTCCTCAACATCGAAACCTGAAGAAAAAATTATGTACCTGAGATAAACTCGGTTTAAAAGGATACTTGGTATGAAACTATTCTAACATTCTATAGGATTTCAAAAGGACCGATGAATTGTGGACTTAGCATTCCTTTCTTAACAAAACACATCACACATTTCCAATGATATTTTTAACGAAAACATGGTCATCTACCTCGAAAGAGAACTCTATCCTTCTGTAATCTACAAAACATTTCTTCCTGATATGAGGTGTCCTCATGGGTTGTTGGGTCATCTTCACATTCTCATGCACTTCCTCTACTAATTTTGGTCCCATCATCTTCCATTCCCCAATTTCTTCCTAAAAAGATAGAGTTTGACATCAGTTCCCATAACATACCTGAAAAGGTTCCATATGTATACTGAAATAAAAAACTTTACTATAATAAAACTCAAATAAAGATATTTTTTGATCTAAAATTCCCTAGTAGTTCATTGAAAATTCATAAGGAATATCCTCCAAATTCAGAATCATTCACTTTGATTTCCCATCTAATTAAGGATGAAAAGATGTTCTGAAATTTAATTCTGTTCCTAAGGAATTTTGAATCCCCTCACAAAAGTAAGAAGTGAACATGGGATACTGATAAAATACAATGTAAAGAGGAACTTCATGTAACCTAACAATATCTTTGAGGTTTAATAGATAAATCTGATCCAACAATATTTTATCTCGAATAGAATGGAAATGTGCATATATTTTTAACTGATCAATAATAACCCAAATCTCATTATTATCTCGAGAATTATTAGGTAGTACCACCATGATGTCCATGGATATATTCTCCCATTTCCACTCCGGAACTGGAAAAGCCTGAAGCATATCCTTTGTTAACTACCACTCTGCTTTAACCTATTGACATGTCAAACATTTCACAGTAAATTCTGAAATATCCCTTTTCATTAAATCCCACAAGTAATAATCCCGAAGGTCAATCTACATCTTAGTACTCACAAGATGAACTAAAAATGGTGAACTATGAGCTTCACAAAAAAAATATTTCTTTAACAAGGAATCATAATGCATATACAACCTTTTTCCAAATCATAAAACACAATCTTTATCGAAGTTAAATTTTGTAATTTTACCCATTTTAACCAATTCTTACTTTTTCTATTGCTCACGGTCTTCCTTCTATGATGACATAATTCTATTTGATAATAATGGCTGCATTGAAACCTGAAACAAAATAGTTGTATTCCCTGCATCGAAAAGTTCTAAGCTAAAATTCATCAAATCATTAATCAAGGGATCATGTTTCAATTGCATCATTGTTAATTATGCATAATGTTTTCGACATAAGTCATTCACTACTTTGTTTTCATTTCCTAGATGGTAATTGGTTATGAAATCGTAATACTTTATTAGTTCAATAAGTCTTCTCTACCTCATGATTAATTTCTTATAAGTGAATATATTCTTCATACTCTTATGGTCAGAATATATTTGACATTTGGCTCTGTATAAATGATACCTCCAAATTTTCAAAGCAAAAAACCACACCTGAGAATTCTAAATCATGTGTGGGATAATTTAACTTTTGATGTTTTAGTTCCCTTGAAGCGTAAGCAATTACCTGATCATTCTGCATTAGAACACAACAGAGTCCCTTCAACGAAGCATCACTGTAGATGAAAAACTCACAATTTCCAGAAGGTAATGCCTAAAATAGAGCATTCACCAATATATTCTTCAGTTATGGAAAATAAACATCACATTCTTCTGTGAAAACAAATTTAACCCCTTTTTTTAAATTAGTTAGCATGCTAGATAATGATGAAAAGTTTTTAACAAACCATTAGTAATAAACAGATAATCCTTGAAAATTACGCATATCTGTAACATTTGTAGGTATTGGACATTCATCAACCACTTTTGTTTTGACAGGATCAACTTTTATCGATCCTTATTTACAACATGTCCAAGAAAAGAAATCTTTTGCAACAAAAAATCACACTTTCTGAATTTTCCATACTGTTTCTTTTCATTTAAGGTTGGTAGAATAACCCTTATATGTTTTTCATTCTCCTCTTTACTTCTAGTACAGTCTAGAATGTAATTAATAATCACAACGAAAAACTTATCCAAGAACTCATGAAATATTCTATTCATAAGATCCATGAACACAATAGGTGAATTATTTAACCCAAAATGCATAAATACAAATTCCTAATGTCCATATCTAGTACAAAACATAGTCTTTTGGATGTCTTCATCCTTTACTTTCAACTGATGGTACCCCATCCTCAAGTCATCCTTCAAAAATATACAGCGCTCCCTAGTTCTGATCCAACAAATAATCGATATGAGGCAAATGATACTTGTTTTTAATAGTAATGTTATTCAATTATCTATAATCGATGAAAATTCTAATTTATTTTTTTTCTTAACAAACAAGACATGAGCGCCCCATGGAGAAGTGCTAGGTCGGATGAAGCAATTATTTAATAATTTATATAACTAACTTTTTAATTATAGAATTTCCATTAAGGCCATTCGATAAGGGGTTTTAGAAATTGACTTAGAATCAGGAACTAATTCAAAAGTAAACTCAACATATCGATTAGAAATAAAACCAGGAAAATCTTCGGAAAGAACATACAAGTATTTATTTACCACTGGTACATCATTAATTTAAGTAGTTCCCTTATCTTTAAAAATATGAGAAATATAACTATAATTTACATCATTTATTAGTTTATTAGAATCCAAATATGCTACTAATGGTATGGGTTCATTCTTGTACAAAAACCAAAATTATTTCTAAGGAAAAGTTCTTTTTCTCTACAATCTATCTTAGTATGATAAAAAGAAATCCAATCCATACGTATAATTACATCAAACTCTACTAGATGTAAAACAAAATGGTTTCCAGGTAAAAGCTTTCCACAGACAAGGATAGGTAGATTATTATAATTTATTTTTACCAAAATATTATCTCTAGGTGTTTTTTCCATGAGATCTAGTTTCATTTCATGAGGTTGAATTCCCAATTTTTCCAAAAAATTCTCAAAAATGAAGGAATGTGTAGACCCGTAATCAAACAACACATTTGCAGAATCTATTAAAATATGAAATGTACTTGATACCATATCATTTTATGGCCAAAAATCTATTGAAGTGGTTGAAAATGATTTTAGAAAAACCTTCTACTTCTAATCTTGTTGATTCCCTTCTTGAGTAACTTTCTTTAGATAAACAATAGAAAAATGACCCAATTCCTTACAGTTAAAGATTCTCACCATCAAATTATCATTAATTTTCAGATCACTTTACTTTTACTCATGATACACGTGTCCAACAATTTTACATCAGTATAATTTCCTATAATTTACAAGACATTCACCAGGATGCCTTTTACCGTACTTTTCAAAAGAAGGGAAATTCATTTTCTTACCTACAAACTTCTTTGACGAGTTCTTACCAATTAATTTCCAACATTAATGCTTCTTAATATTGTCATCATGAGTCACATATGTGTCAAAAAGAACCATCACAACTTTTTCATCACAATTAACAAGATTTTCATAGCATTTAAACTCTCAAAATTCCAAAACTCTTTACAAAAATAGTTTCAAACGAGAGTAAAATCTATTAATTTTACTTTGAAAATACCATGTAAAATCTAGTACATACCTAGGCAGTCATGTAAAATTGTATTCATATGATGCCACAAAATCATTTTCTTTCTACTTCAGTTCCAAGAATTGTTTCTCCATTCTAATTTAAAAAGTTTTGGGAAAAATATTTTTCCTGAAAAAGATTCTTAAAACCATCCCATTCAAGACTATTAAGATCATCCCTATCTATTGTATTCTTAAATAGAGACCACCATTGATCGGATTAAAATTCCAAAATATAAATGTATAGTATTACCTTTTAACATTATGAACATCCCATGACATCAAAAATATTTTCTAGACCATTGATCCATCCTTCGACTATCACTGGATCTACAGTTACACTGAATGCTAGAAGATGCTGCCTCAAAAATGCTCCACAAAATACATGTTTATTTTTGGTCTATCATGTTCCTATCTATCATGGATACCACAACCATTTATTTCTTGAATCAACTAATCTATTACTAATAAAAACTACTCAGTTACGATTCCCACCCTTTCGGGCTGTAGATTCGGACAGTCATTAGCCTCTCGGTGCCTTTCTACTTCAGTTTCCCTATTTCTTCTGTGAAAACAAATTCTGAAAAAACATAACATAGATGAATAAACATGGTAATATTTAAATTATACAACATTTCAACTTACTATAGAGTAAAAATCAGTTATGATATTCTCCCAATATCATCCCAACACCTAAAGTAATCTAAACCATCCTTTGATACAATCTTTAAGGACCCAACCTTAACACATTTATTAATCAAGAATTATACATAAGTCCATACATTATTACAAATTGAGGAAATTTTTAGGATTATATTTTTAATGAATTAGGATATCTTACATACATGATATACCACATTCATATAAGAGGATTATACTAAAACAGTTTCCATTTTTTCCAAAATATAAAACATTAAAAATTTGGAACATGATTTCTTTAAGAACACTCTATATCAAACTTCAAGAATCCCTTCTTCCTCTTACCCATCCTTATATCCTTTAAAAAAAATTAATAACTTTTTATGAGTATAGAACTAAATACGTGATATAGATAAAGAAAGCTTTAGTCAAGTGGGAACATAAAAACTAATTAAACCCATAATCATAAAAAATCACATGCATAGAAAAATAATGTTGTTTCCTTGGGAAATATTTAACTTACACCTCTTAGATTTACCCTTAGACATGAGATAACATTTTGGTAAACTTCCATCTCTGAAGTACCAAATGCATTGGATATCTATAATGGGGCTCACCCGTCATATCTTGAGCTATAATGGGCTCAACCCAACATATATTGAGATATAATGGGATAAACCCAATATATCATGAGCTATAATTTGATAAAACCAACATAGGTAATGTAAAAGGAACATATAAAGGTAATAAGGTATCTTGAAATAAGGATAAACCACTCATGCCATACAAGTAAAAAAACAATCCTTTTGAGATCTATTGAAGAGAGTTTTAAAAGAATTTTTAATGGAAAGTCCCTTAAAGTATAAATGGAGTGAGAATTAATATAATGGAATGGATATGTGTATATAATGTAAATAAACATAGTGAAACATAATATAAACAAAAATTCATCACACCAATAATATTATTACCCCATAAATAAAAAAGAATAAGGTTAACCCAAATAATGGATATTGGGTTAAGAATTCCCATAGATTTGGTTCTTCTTATAAAAAAAGTGTTTAAACCTTCTATATAATGGTCCAATGAGTGTTATTAATATCCTAATAAAACGTATTGATGTTTATAACAACATACATGATCATTTTACATCATCATTAAGCACATTTATTAGTAATATGTTATTATTTACATTTTGTCGGGTGCATTCTTTACATGGTTTCCATGATCAGTTCCTTATGGATATTCTTGTCGATTGGAAGTGAAACTATAGAATTGGAATGGAATTATATTTACATATTTCTAGAACCATAAATTATACCCTTTATTATTTTGAATTCTGAAATTAGGATGATTTATAAGTTAAAACATTACTGATATTTGTTTAAGTGCTTTTGGAGATTCTTTGATCACAATGAACTCATTTGTTTTATAAATTAATAACACGTGTATAGAATGATTAAAGAACATTATATTAGATATAATTCATAAATTATAATCTGTTTAAACCATATAAATGGTTTCATTACTAGTCTTGAAAAAATTAAATGAGATTGAAATCACATCATCCACGATGCTGATAAATTGACACATCACAAATGGTGTTTTAATTTCTTGAATGGGTGGGTGATGAGAAGAATATGGATGAGGAATTTTCAATGAACATGAAAAAATACAAAATATAAATGATTCTGGATCTTTCATGCCTCTTGAATAATAGGAGTGGAAGAGAGTATAAGAAAAGAAAAGGAAATGAAAGAAAAAGACATGAAAATGATAGGAGATTCTTACCCCTTGATCTCTTCTCCTTGAGATACTCTTTAAGGCCTTTGGTTTTGGCCTTTTGATGAGAAAAATAGCTCAATGAATTGGGGGATATACTTGGGAGGATTATTGGGGCGAAATTATGTAAATATTAAGTCTTGAGAGGTGTGGGAGGAAGAGGAGAATGAGGGTGATATGTATAGTGGTGGAGAGGAGGTAGTTATCATTATTTTAATCATTAGTATAATATTTTTTCTCAATATTATTAATATTCATAATTCATGTGACTGAAAATAGTGATAATGGAATGTTAGTTTGAACCAAGTTCCCTAACATCACTTATGATGTCATAAATACTATATTTTACTGATAATTTTAATATACTGTATTTTACAGTATTTAACTATTCATCGAAGATTCAATAATTTTAGAAAAATCCCAAAAGTTTACCCTTACCATTTTTGATGTGTAGAATTCAAAAATGAACCCCATTTTTTTAATGTAATTTTCTAATTATTATAAATTTAATTTTTAAATAAATTCATAGTTAATTCAAAAATTAACAAATTTAATTCTATAACTGCTTTTATATCACATTGAAAAATTAACCAAGATGTCATTATCTTAAAGCTTTAAGAAAATAAAATAATAATATAATTTACTATTACATAGGTTCATATTACTATTCATATTAATATTAATAAGGGTATGTTACTATTCACCAAAAAACATGTTAGTTCCATTAGACTCATAATAACTTACTAAACACAATTATGGATGACCGATTTTTGTAATTTAAAACATAGAAGCAAGAAATATTATGTTTAAAGGATAGTTATAAATATCTACTCCAAACAAAGTTTCATGAATTTAATTTATTTGTTAAAACCTTGGGATGTTACAGTAAGTGATCATCATGGATTAATATTTACAAACATAATAAGACAATAGTAATATGTAAATATGTAATAACATGTAAATATAGCTACAAATATAAAATGAGATATTATAATTCATATAACTATGGTTCAGATCTAAGGTTTCATAAATAATAATAATTTTTTTCACCAATGTATCTTGAAACTTAATGAAGGTTGTCACGACCCGTCCTCAGGGCCCGTGCCGTGACTACCCCAAGCCTGCCTTCCATAGGCCAGGGGCTGGCGACTAGCACCAAGGCGTAACTCCCGCTAAAAATGGAAGGCATTGCCTTTGTAAAGTAAACGAACAACACAGAGCAAGCAAGCAGCTAGAAGTAAACACTAAGTAACAACTGAGTACAACAGTAAGTGCGGAAAAGTAAGTGGGCCAGTATTCAAACCCAAACTGAAAGTAAAGTACAACTGGAAAGGGAAAACAACAACTGAAAAGTAAAGCCGCAACGCCGAGCAGTCCACTGGAAATCCCACATGAAGGGTGAGTACAGATAGCCTCCTCTGCTCCTCGGGTCCAGCCGACCGCTATGAGTACGTCCCGCCAAGTGGTCCACCTGCAGGTATCGTCATGCACCGCAAGCCTCAGCCTCGATCAGCACTGCCTGTCGTCTGCAACCAACACAACGTACTGCGGGCATAGACCGTGCAGGGGTGAGTATAAGATACTCAGTAGGGACCCCGAGACCACCGAAGGTCTCCCAAAATCCACAAAGGATAATCCACAAAGGAAAGATGCAATAATGAAGTAACATCCGACACTACTTAGGTATATGCCCATACATATACCTATGTCATCAATTCCAGCTCGCTCCAACTTCCGAGCCCAAGTACAGCCCAGTCCACAAAGGAAAGAAAAACGTAAATCCACATAGGATAACACAACACAATCCACAAAGGAAAGCAAAACAGGATTCATCTCACACAGGTATACTTCTTCGTATGACGACAGAGATGATCAGATATAACCACTGATTCATCTAAGCCATCGGACCCACAAAGTATTGATAGGTACTGACCCCAAAAATGACCCACATAGGATCTGACTCACAAAGGATCGATAAGTAACTAACCCCCGCAAAGACCCACACAGGATCTGTAGGCGCTGGCTCACACAGAACCGCTGATCATTGACCGACACAGGATCAGACCCACACAGGATCGGTAGCACTGATCCACGTAGGATCGCTGAGTGCTGTAGTCGTCACCGTCGAATCCACTGAGGATCTCTGTATAGTCGTCATCGTCGTCGTCGTCACAGTCACAAACGCAACCAGCACTAGGGTTCCCGCACACAACAAGCTCGTCCGGGAGGGTCCGCTCCCTGAGCCGAGAGGCTGATACATCAACTGACACATAGTCCAGAGTTGATGTATCCAAAAGTTCCGTATCATCAATAGGAACTCAATGTCACAGACAGCGCGTCAATTGGACGCCAGGTCTAAGAGTTATTGACCTTTTCATCCCAGGGACCTGGTTAGTTTTTTAGGCAAAACCAACCCGACCATACTCCACCTGCATCCAATCCTCGGTCGAAGTAATCCAAAAGATCCGTCTCGCTAAGAGGAATCCAACAAAGTAGATGGTACATCAATCGGACGCCCGGAGCTTATGATATGAGCGTTTCCGCTCCGAGGGCCCGGTTGGTTTCGTGTACGAACCAACCCGGCCAAACACAAAGTATTCTGAAACCTTGAGCGTGATATACTGAAACGACTGCCTCGATCCAAGGATCCCATCGCAACTGACGGTGCGTCGATCGGAGGCCCGTAGCACAAGATATGGGCAAAAGACCAAAAAGGGTCCGAAAACGGGGGTTTCGGGCCCGGACCGACCCGACCCGAGAACCCCGGGGTCGGCCCGGCTCGGCTTGCTGGCACGCAGCGCCAGCTGGTTTGGCCGAACAGCCGAGCCGTTCGGTTTGTGGGGGGCACTACCCCCCACATTTTGTAACTGTGGCCCCCCTTAACGGGGGCCGCTAGCTGGCCAGCTGGGGGTTGGAAACCCTAACTTTTCCTTGCCCGTCCGGCCCGTCCTGGCCGGCCGGTTTCTGCCACCACGGGACTGGCAACGGCCGGTCCCCTCCCTGATCCAACACTGGTGGACCGCTTCCGGCCGCCGGTTCCCATGCTCCGCCGTGGCCCGGTATCTGCCGTGGCCTTCATTCGTTTGGTGCGGCGCGACGACGCCGCACCCCTCCCCTGCGGCCCCGCTCCGGCCGAGGTGTTTTTACAGTTCTCCGACGTGGCGCGACGGCACCGCGACTTGGTTCAATTTCATGGCGCGGTGCGATGGCGCCTCACATTACTTGCCGCACGATCCCGCGCGGTGTGACGACACCGCGCCATTCCCATTCCAACCACATTAGAAACAATAACATGGATAAGGGAGGAGGGGCGGCCGTGTTTGTGCGGTTCAGCCCCCTCTCGTTAATTGATAACATTCGGTTGTATTTTCACAAAGAATGACAAGGTATTATTCACGAACAAATAAATAAATAAACCCCTACCTCTAGCATAGCTTGAACGGAGGTTCGTCGAATGAGGATTTTTCGTGGAAAAAGACATCGTGGAAGGTGATGCTGCGGAAGGAGACATCACGGAAGAAGACGTCGCAGAAAGAGATGTTGCAGAAGGAGACGTCGCAGAAGAAGACGTCGCAAAAGAACCGTCGTGGTATACGGCGTCGCGTATTCGGTCTCCGATGAATCGGCGTTCTTTGACGGAGTTCGATGCGTTCTTCGCGTTCTTTGTGTTCTTCGACGAAGAAGATAAAGAAATTCTAGCTTCCCTTAGCATTTATCCCCAAACCTCTCAAGCAACATGTCCCCAAATAAAATAAGCACCTCCCTTATTTTATTAACTCAACAAAGCTTTTGAAATTCAAACATCCACACTTAACTCACTTAATTAATAACATAAGTTGTCAAAAAATAATGGTGAGTTGAGAGAGGTTGAAGAATATGAAGGGGTGGGGTTTGTGTGGGCCCCACCACCCTCATAACCTCCCTTGGGAAGTTGGGTAGTTACCCAACTTCCACCCAAAGCCTTAAACCACATAAATCAAATAAAAATTGTAGTTAATTTTTTATTTTAACTTCCACAATATTTATCAACTTCTCTCATGCAAACGCAACTCTGGAAATGACGTTTATAAGCAATTACCGGCACATGAAAAATAATTATCTAAAAATAAAAATTATTAACAAATTTAAAAAACGTTAATGAATGGAGAGTAGAATATAATCCCTTTCCATATCTATATTTTTTCTAATCACATATGTGTGATTCACAGAGATGTTTTAGGCCTATATAATGGAATTAATGAGTATGTAAAAAGAGAAGGGGTCACTATAATGTTCTATGGGGTGAATGAAATCGGTTAGAGATATTGTTATTTAAATAAAAAACAAGATGAATTGTATATTATTTTTAAAATATATCCATTTAAATTAAAGGTTTTTGGAAAATAAATTTAGCATGGGAAAACCATGGTTTTTATATATGTTTATGAAATTATGGACATGGGTTTGGATACATTACAACTTCATAAAAGTATTTTTATTGAATATATTAATTTTAGTAATACAAGTATACTTCATTAATTAAATATACAATTTGAAATTCAAAATTTAATTTCATACATTAGAATTTTATTATATCATTTAAAAAAACATTTTAATTATTATAAAATAATTAAATAATGAAATATTTTTATTTAGTTTTTGAAAGATATAATATAAATTATTACATCATTATTATATAAATCAAAAGGTATTAAAATATAAAAAAACATAAAACTACTTGTTTACAACTCACTAAAAAAAGTATATATTTTAATGAAATTAAAAAATTTCTCTTATAAATTCCTATATTTTTTAACAATAATAATACCCTATTTGTAAATAATTTATGAGTGTTTTTAGGTGGAAATGTAAATTTTCATTAAAAAATTTCTCCCATTTATCTATAGATATTTGTTCCTTACCCAATGAATTAGAGAACTATTAAGGAACAACCTTCATATGTCTGAAAATTTTGATGGCACATGAATCATATAAAATAAGAACCTATATCATCATTTTAAACCATGGGTATAGAATTGTTGTTTCAAATATTAATTCACCAAATCAATGATGTATAGTTATATCTATAGGAAAACCCTTGAATGAATATATGGTTATAAAATCCATATAAAAAAGTCTGCTATGGAATGTTAAATAAATATTTTGGAAGCATAAATGGTATACATTTCAAATTATGGTATGAGATAAATAAGAGGGAAGGGATGTCTCTAATTAATAGGGAATCATTTGAAATTTAACGGTATGATTATGAACACATGAAACATAATAATATAAAATTAAAATTAATAATAAAATTCAACTACTTGAATGAAATGAGAGTGGAATAGAATCTCTTACCATAAGTATTTATTCCTAATAATAGAGGGTTGATTTAATGGGAGGTTAAATGAATCTATAGAGGAATTAATGAGAATTTATGAAAGATAGAAGGTTTGATATAATCTTTGTGTGCATCCAGAATACATGTTATACCTTAAGTGTGATATAATCTTTTTGTGCATTGGATGTTTTTATACATCACATGCAATGGTAAAAATAATTATATTATTAGTATTATTTTTGTTGAACAAATTCAAAGAGAAAATAAATGTGTATTTAAGTTCTCATAAATTATACGAGGCATTTCACCTTGTCTGCATATATATTGGTGATCAATGTAATAATAGAAAATCTTTTATTTGTGTTAAATAAATGAATTTCTATGATTAATAAAAAATTATTTAATATTATGTTTTTAATGGAAGTTGTATTTAAATTGTTTACATTGTGATTGATGTGAGATATTTAATAATAATATTAATATTATGAATATTTTGTCATTTTAATTATTATCAAATTAGGAAAAATAATATTTGTTTATGGAAAATTATATTATATATATATGGGATAAATATAAATTTATACGTATACATGTATGAGTGAATATAAAAATGTGTATATATATATATTGTCTATATATGGGATAAATAAATAAATATATATTTAAGTGAGATATATAGATATATATGTGTGTGTGTGTGTGGGTTTATATATATATATATGAGTTGAATATATAAAAACATGGTTGAACTTTTTAAATATAAATTGAATAAATTATTAATCATGTATTTTAACGATATTTTAAATGAAATATTCGATGGAATGTAATTGGTCCATGGGATGATACATGGAAAAAATCGGGGAGGATTTATTTCATCCTTATAATTAATGAGGTGAGTGGGAAGAGAGTTAAAAAAGATGAATTAAAAACAATTTATGTAAAGAAATAATTTTTTTATCAAAAATAATGAATGGGGGTGGTGCACTAACCTCTTCCGAACATCACAACAATTTTACTCTATCTAACTCTATACCTTCCTCTATATTCATTTATTTTATTTTATTATTATTATCATCAAACATATACCTTCAATATCTCACGCGGTATTGATTAGATGGATACATTGTTGGTTACTTTGGATTTTTCTAGATGTGTATAAATTTTTTCTTAATCATTATTTTGGAGTTGTTGAGGTATTTATTATGATTTAATATTATATTAATAACTATCAATGACAGTTATAATTCTAGATAATATTTAAATAGAGAATTTTCGAGGATTTGTTGGCGTGTGGTCGTTTTTCGATTGGGTGTGATCCTAATTTTAGAAACGAATGCCTTATTAAACCTCAACATAAACTTACCCAATCATGAGGTAGGAAGTTCCTTACCATCATGGTCACTTGTTTATTAATATTTAGATATTTGATATATGTGTTGTATTATTTTATATTGGTCTTGATTGTGATTACATGTGGGTGTGTGTAGATCATTAGACCCATTATGATTCCATGAGTGTTATTACTGTATAAATTTACATATTTTATTGCTATCACATGATGTTATGTTTTCTGACTTATCTCTCATGATGATATATTATGTAATTTCTACATGTGTAATTACCATGTTTGTATGTTACTTTTCCTTGATGATTTTTAGAGGTACTTGATACATGTTAACCATCATGAATTTTTTCCCTTAGATGGTGTGCGTGTGTATCTTTTGATGATGTTGATTATGGAACAAAGTATAAAGAGGTGATATGATGTAATTCTATGTTTAGGATTTACTTTATTCCTAGGTATCATAATTCTAGATACCTAGTCGACCAGTGAGTTACATTAAATATATTAGGCATTCAACACCTAGTTGATCTGTGAAAAGAATTACCTAATTGTTTCCTGATATATGTGGTTACAATAGATCAATATTTTGGATATCAACTTGATTCATTGGATCTATGTATCAATTTCTCGATGCGATGTTGTTTTTCATGGAGTGAACTTGATGCCTAGTATATTTCGACCGATGTGCTCGATGCCTACATTATTTGCAACCGGTGTACTCAATGACTAATTGATTTGAGAGAAGTATGACATACATGATGCCCAATAGATAACTAAGTCACATATACACTACATTACATGATGTTATCTATAAATAAGTGTACTGTCCTTTTGTCTACTTGTTGGTTTCTTTTGATATCCTCTTGTTATCATTCTAGAGTTGACTAGAAATAGGCACATCTTGGGTTTTCATAAGCTTGATTAGTGCACCACCACTCAATTTTAATTTTTAAGTTTATTTGTTTACATATTTATTATTATTTTATCATACACTTGTATACAGTTTAATAAATCCCAGAAATAGTCACATAGATCATTGAAAAAAATTATTGTCTCAAATATTAACTACAAAAATTATATTTCATAACATTTGAAAAATATTCATAATAATCATTCTTTTGTATATCATTATATATAAAAATCATATGATATAATCTACATCATAACCTTGTGAGTAGAAACATTAGAAAGGAGTGAGATGAAATGTCTAGTAAGGGGAAACATATAGTGTCATGAAGGATACCATGATGAAGATAGTAACTTCATAATAAAATTTTAAAAGGCCTTTGAATATAGTCATAAAACATGTTTGAGCATTATAAGATCATAAAACAATATTTAATGAAGCAAAAAATATATAAAATATCACCAAACAGATCTCAATAGTCATATACCATGTGATATAGACATAAAAGTGTGTAAAGAATATGAAACTTTGGATTAATATAAATACGATGTCATTTAATGGGATTGGAAAGAATCATTAAAATTTGAATGTAAATATTAATAAACCCAGAAACACAAAACAACCATTAGTATAGGAATAAATATTTGTGTATCCAAATTATTCCCATGCCTATGTTAACGAACTAAATATGTCCATTCCAAAAAATGTGAGAAACCATTCATGCCCACACCTATTTTGAAAAACTCATTGTGTCCGTGTCTGGTTATATCATGAGACATTAAAATAATCTAAAGCATTAGAGGATAAGACGTGACTCTACATGCCATCATCTAAACAAATGTGTGCCACATTATATCAATCATCCCCAAATTATAATGAACCTATGGAAAAAATAATTGGTTTCAATAAAATATAAATGTATAACATTCAATTTTCTTAAAGAACAAATGGCTATAAAATTAGTTTAATTAATAATCTAAATGGTATAAAATAACATCATGAATCAAATTGTTTAAAATTGAAAAAAATATCAAAAAAATAATCACATGGGTCAAAAAAAAATATTAATCCTTCAAGGGTAGGTTATTTGAATATAATGAAAATCAAATCATGAAAAGAGCTTTTTTAACGATAAAAATTTCATATTAATGATTCTCTATTAAAATTATATTCTTTTCTTTAAAAAATAAATAATTAAACATTAAATATAAATGGATTTGAATCATAACTATTTTTTTCTATAAATAAGTGGAGAACATAATTTCAAAACGCTTGAATATAGAAACCTACACTAAATTAAGAAATATTATATCACATTTGTGTTACCAAGTCCATTACCCTTACCCTTTATTTTGATAGAATTTCCTTAACATCTTGTATCATAATGATAAACATATTAGTTACCTATTTTATAGATTTATTCAAATAAATTTCAATTGATACTCTTCCTTAACATAAATTCCCTAAATTTATTGTATTGTTGTAATATATTTTTAACACCATTTGTTAATAATTATAACCATTTAAAATATATTCATAAAATATGGGTCAATCAATATTTTTCAACCCAATATCATCATTTCAAAATTCTTAAATATTATACAATTTTTTTTATAATTAATTATAATATTATAATACCTATACATGGTTGTTTTAGTCATGTTTTGTGAAAATAGAAACAGTGATGAACTAGTTTTTTTATATTTACTAATATCGATGGATTACCATATAATTGTTATTAATTTTTGTTTTATCCAAAAGAACTATATTATTTATTTGGATTACATATATATAATAATTATATGTTAAATATATTCTAAAACTATTCATTTTTTATGTGAAGTAAATCAATATATTTTTATTTGTGGAGGAATCAATTCATGCACTGCATGACTCACATATTTGTTTTTTTAATGGAAAAGTATTGGGTGGTTAATACATGCATTAGAATTATAATAAAATTACATTATAATAATTATTTTTATTTTATCATTTAATGATGATTAAAATAATTTTTAGGATGAAGAAAATAAAATAAATAAACATAAAAGTGAATGAGAGGGTAGGAACATATAACTCACTTCTACGGTTATCACAAGTGTGAAGGGGACTAAGCCATTCTGTGATATAATTTTTAGAATACCATAACCTCCTTAAGGTTATTATAAGTGTTTAAGATATTTTTCGAGTTTTTTTCTAAACATATGGAGTGAATTTATGAGGGGATGTGAGTTTAGAAGGTCTAATTTTATAAGTCAAAAATAGTGGCATTTTTTCAAATACCAAATAAAATTCAATAATTGGATGTAACTATACTATAAAGTGGATCCAAAATTGATAAATACTATATTGGAGGTGATATAAGGTCCTAAAATACCTCCAATAATAATTTTAAAAAAATTTAGTCCCTTTACATCTAACATTACTCATTTTTACCACTGTATCTATAACCACAGTAAAATTTTTTTAAGTCTGTAATTTATCCTTTATAAATAAAAATAAACTGGTTATTATTATATAATTTGAACATAATGATTCCAAATTTGATATTATTTTTTACTAAATTTGTAAATTTTACAAAAGATAAATTTGAAAAATACCCAATGCATAATGCAATAAAAATAATATTTATTAAAATATTTATCTGAAAATCTAAAGTTTCAATTATTTTCTTATAAATAAATTTTTTTATAATTATAAATTCAGTTATAAAATGTGTTTTTGGTCTCATAAAAAGGTTTAATAAATTTCTAATTGATACATACATATTAATAATACCATAGAAATCATGTTATTTGTAAAAACATAATTTTTCTCTATTTTTCTAATAATTAATATTTATTAAAAAAACATGAAAAACATAAATTAAAATATCATTACCATGATAAATAAAAATATATTTATAATTTTTTAAAATTAACTTTATAAAATCTATTAGTTTATCATTAGTATAAAATAATAAAATATCATGAAATATGGGTTTTTATATTAATTATTTTTATATCTTGATTATGATTCTAAAATTCACATCACTCATAATTTTATCAAACATAAAAAATAAAAATTTTATATAATTTTTTTTTAATATTGATAAAATATTTTACGATTTTATTATTTTTACGGATTGAGTTGCTTTTAAAATTAAAATTTAATGCATTTATTTCTTTTATTTAAATATTTTGAAATTAATTTACCTCTATTTATACCATCTAATTCTATGAAAACCTTACAAATGGCCTATATTTTTTAGTTATGTTGTTCTATGTATAGTAAGAAATATACAAAGTATTTATTTAGTTGGGAACATCATCCGTTACTATAATATACACCACTATTCTCAGAATTCATCCATTACTACATGATTTTTAAATTTTTTACACTTCCCTTGGTAATGTCTATCATATTCCGAACAAATTTCCTTTTTTTTATTTCAATGAATATAGTGATCTTCATTGGATAATTTTAGCATAGGGAGATTTCCTTTATGTAAGTACTATTCATTGGTTTTTATCTCAATGTTCTATTAATTACTATTGTGTCGAATATTATTTCAAGATTATTATTATTACTATTCTATAATATTTAAATATGAATATAATTTAAAACATAAAAAATATTTTTAAAACATATGAATTATTTTAATAATAATAAAAATAAATTCTATGTCATCACATTCTCCCCCACCCCCTAAAAAATAAATCCCTTGAATTTTTGGTATTATATAAAAATAAATTTGGATTTTTCTTCTTCTTTTCCACATATATATCCCATGTAGCTTCTTTAAACTATATATTTCAAAAGATGAATTTCATGAGTCAGTTTCTCTTATTTCTCAAAACATTTTCCCATGAATCAATAATCTATATTGGTTCTTCCTCGTATGATGGGTAAGGTTCCAATTACCCATTATTTTTATCTAGTATATTTTGTGGTTCTAACATATTTATTCTTAACAAGGAAATATAAATGAAATCCGAGTCATTTGATATATTTATAGGGAGTGATAACTGATATGAATATTATTATACATTGTCAAGAATCTCAAATTGTCTAATATATAACTGTTTATATTTCCCATGATTTTTAAATATCATAGATTCTTTCAATGGTGATACTTTTAGGGATACATGATCCCTAAAATAAAATTATTTTTCTTTCCTTTTATAATCAACATATGTATTTTTATTAACATTGATTAACAATGATCTATTTTTAGATCAATTTTATATTATCTATAGTTTATTTCTAAATATATTTGTTCAATTCTATTCTATCCCCAAAACCACAGAAAAAGGTTTTATTTCTATACTTTATTCTATAAATTGCTTTATATGGATCCATTTAAATGATTGAGAGGATGTTTTTTCACTACGAAAATTCAGAAACTGTGATATGATAGTCCAAAATACCTTGATAATATGATTATATATCCCATTACATGTATTTTTTAATTTTATTAGTGTTATCATATTACACAATTGATTGATTTTTACAAGTTGTTCTTAGGTTAACATTTGCATAAATGTACTTTTAAATGCTCCTCTAGAGCTAAGAATTATATATTGGGTCATGATCAGAAATGACTGATAGTGGTTCTCTATTATGTCTAAAAACTTCTTGAATATATTTATTGTCAGGGTTTTCATGGGAAAACATCAATCATATGGTAAAAAAATTGGAACAATTCATTAGTCTATCATTGATTACACATATGACATTATTTCCCATGGTTATGTTATAAAGGATAAAACAGAATTCCATTTTTTTTATTTCTACATATACATATGAATGGGAAGTGGTTTCAATACTCATCTTGGAAGAATATTCTATTTCTTAATTTTACAACATATGAAACATCATGCAGTTAAATAAAAAAACTCCCATTTTATACTATCCCACCAATATTGATCATGTATTTCTTAATACATTTTGGTAATTTCTGGATGCATAATAAATTAAATGTTATGATCTTCACATATTAGATCACTCATTAACTAAGGAATATATATTATACCTATCCCTATAGTAATCCACTATACACCCTTTCAATCTATGAAAAACTCATTAAAAATTTAATTTTCCAAATATTCAATCTTCTTTTGATATATAAGATCATATATTTATGATTTAATTATTTTATGATTTAATTATGGTCGAAAAAACATTTGGAATAGTATTTATGATGC
Source organism: Viscum album (assembly GCA_963277665.1). Classification (NCBI taxonomy): domain Eukaryota; kingdom Viridiplantae; phylum Streptophyta; class Magnoliopsida; order Santalales; family Viscaceae; genus Viscum; species Viscum album. The sequence continues at coordinate 1,706,238,338 of OY728145.1, forward strand.
AATTTAACTTATTATTTATATGCCCATAAATACCATGTTGTTGATAAATTGATTAATTTGAATAATCATTAATGAAATATATCTAATGTCTTTATTTCATGATAAATTAATAACTTTATTTTTTTTTCTAGGGTAATAATGAATATAAAAATAATACTTTATAAGAGACTTAAACTGTATCATTTGTCCCTTGATCAGTTAATTTTTTGTAAATATAATCATCCTACCTCGGTGGTGAGTGTATATATCAAACATTTTCCCATAATGATAATTTCTTTAAATATTTAATGAAAATATAACTACAGGTAACTACAAATCTTGGGTACCAATATCCTAATATTATTTAATCAACTGTTAAGATTAATTGGAAATCCCTTTATAATTATTTATGAGTACTCATCTATGTCCCTTCGTTGATTCATCACTATGAATATAAATTATTATTCGATAATGTTTTCAAAGGGTCACTAAGAAACCTCTTATTTTGTTCATAAGATCCTTCTTGTCAAAATATTTTCCATACGAACATAACTTCTTACTTTTGAAATTTGGTTGATGGAATATAAATCCATAAAAAAATTTACAATCCACATATATAATCATCATAGACCAAGGAAACATTGAATGTTAGTCACTATTATAGAAAGATCCCACTCCTTGAAGGACATTTTCCAAACAAGAACAATGGATATGCCATCAACTGTAAAAATACATCCAATGAATACAACATTTTGTAACCAGAACTCAAAGTTTATAAATTTCCCAAAAAATAACATTCCTCTATGTTCATGGTATGACCCTAAGATATTCGAGATGATACTCACAAAGTCAGGAATATATCATTTTTTGTCAATAATGACCACTACTCATTTATCAAGGTATCCCGTGAAAATTTTATTCATAAAATATAAAATATATTTGGAGCATGAGTAAATAAAAAGGGCATAACGAAATTCATTATAGCCAAATATTGTTCATTAAGTGGCAGTTTTTATACCCTATTTCTTTACCCTCTACTTATGACACCAAAATCAAAGTTCAATATTAGAGGATAATTGATCCCCTAGAATTTATTCCAAAAAAAATTAGTAATCCTTAGGAGAGGGTATTTATTCATTATTATGATCCCATTATGTTCTACATGTTCAATGAAAAACCTCTCTAACCTACCATTCCACTTCTAAAAGTGAACTAGTGATCCTCTTGGAGACATAAATTGTGAAATAATATTATTACATAAAATATTTTCTAGACATTTATTAAATTATTATAGCATTACAAATTATATTATAAATGGGGTATTTGATATAGGTTTGGATCTATGTATGAGTTCAATGGATAGTTATACCTCCATTCATGGGGTTTTACTACATAATTCCTAATAAAATAAATTAATGAAATTACAATAAATAGGTTTATTCACTATCATCATAATTGAAATTTCATCCACTTCTTCCCCCACAATTCCCCTTAATAGCGCTCTATTAAAAATTTCATGCTGAAACAGAAATTGGGTTATCTCTCCATGGAAAATGATTTTGGGTTCTCCCATCTAGAAAACTGAAATATCTTTAATTGAACAGTAGAATATGAAATTATCATTTGTGATCCCATCTATCCCTATTATAATTTTAAATTCCACAATTGGAAAGGCAATTAGGTATTTGAATAGATCGTATTCACCAAAGTTAATTAGAGAATCCCTATACCCTCTTGGTGTTTGAAATAAATCTTAATTACTTTTTACTAATAACTATAATTCTACCATTTTGGGGTTCAATTTTACATTCTTTTTAGAATTGAATGAAAAAAATGAATAGTCAGAAATGTAACCAAAATATTTAATTGTTATATTTTCTTAGAAAATGAGAAACATATAGATACTAATTTTAAATGGGTGTTTATTCATAAATTTTCTTGATATCATGATTATACTATTATATACTCTAATATTTTATTAAATATATTACCATTTGATATATAAACCTCATAATAGTTTTTATAGTGAAATTAAATCACTTGAAGCATATACCCATGGAATTTCAAACCAGGTGTGCATTTAGGTCTGTTTTTTATGCACTAAGTGAAGATTACATTATCACCCAACAAACAATTTTCATGGTTCATACCACTAAGTGCATATCTACTAGATTTTCCATAAATTTATTTATCCAAATGGTTATTACATTGATAAGAAATACCATTCTCTACAAAAAAAATCTACGATATTTTCATATATTTAGAAATATATCCATGGTTCTCACTAAGTTTTAGGTCATATAATTTTCAATAAATAACTAATACATTATTATATACAAAATATGATATATTAAATTTCTAAGACACAAGATTAAAAATTTTAATTTAAAAAAATATTTCATTAATAATGTCGCAACCCATCCTAATGGGGCTCATGTCCTAACTCCCCATGCTTTCCACCAATAGGCTAGGGGATAGTGGCTAGAACTGAGTAGGAATATCACTAACATGGTAGGGATTACCAATGTATGTGTATGCGAACACACACATCTCCAAGATGAAAAATACTGAAATGTACAAACCACTATGAAACAAATGGATGCATACCAATATATCCCAACCAACAGAGTATGATAAGAAGTAAAGTGCATTAGAGTAAACTAGGATAGAATATAGTCCCACCAAAAGAAAGAGTCTATAAACTACAAATTCCAAACTATAAACAAAATAGCTACTAGGACTACTGCTCAAAGCTGTAGGAACACCGTAGCCTACCTGAACTCACAATGCTTTTTCTGGTCCTAGTCCCCCTTTTAATCCATCAGAAGGTCTCTCATATAGACAAGACATGACACATACAAGCAAAGTCCGCACATGAGTGAGTATAAAAATACATAGTAAGACGCCTCTAAAACACAAAGCAATACACAATGTAAAGGTTCAATCATATCTACACAATTATTTGTTTACAACAGATATAAAACTATCCAGATGTACTCAATCGAAGACACAAAGTCTAGAGGTAAGTCCCACCCGATGTATACCAAAATATGGAATTCTGTACAAATATTCCACAAGCAGTAATCTGGGGGAACACACTCATAAGTATAATAGATCTGATGAAATTCGTCCAATAAGTAATGTTCACCTGGAACCATCATGAGAGAGAGATACACTGATAAATCTGAAGAGAGATACAATACAAATATGAGGATCACAACCAAGGCCATGGGTTGATTCAAAAAAATCCATCTGAATTAACCTGCTAAGTAGAGTATTGATGCCCAGTGAATTTGATCATGTTAATACAAAATACTACACCTATGACATGAATAATGAATAGAGGATCTTGATTTAGGCCTATCAAATGGGATTTATACAACTCTATCTAGAAAGTCCTTCTGAAGAGATCATAATTATATGAGTAGGAAACAATACCAACTAAACTTCAAGGGAAGGATATGGGAACAAAACCTTAATGAAACTTGTCCATGATATGATGGAAAAGTGGCTAAATCCATGTAGAAGAGAGTACATGGAATTTAGTAGGGTCACACATCGTGTCCCTTGACCCTGGGTACTTCCCATGTACAATGGCCTATATCAAAAGTACATTTCATATAAAAAGAGAGTATACAACATGTAAAAAGACATACACACCATGGCCTTCAGTCTGAGGTCCACTCGTGTACTCTAGTCATGTTCTAGTACATAGTATCAACCCATGTAGCTCTACCTATATAATAGTAAACAGTGTAGTACATGTACTTGGTCCAGGCCATGTCATGCAGTGGGGTACACACCAAGTAGGCAACCTGTGTACTCTACCCCATGTTCGTGCATCTTTCAGATACACACTGAGTGGGGGTCACATGCATTGTAACCCCGGGATACATTTCATGTTGATCACGATTTAAAAAAAATATTATCCTTCCTCATCATGCTTCGGCCTCTCATTAAGAGATCAATTGAAAGGTGAATTCATCTCAAAACCACATATCTAGGGGTTTCTTGCCATCATAACATCGAATCGATGAGTTTCAATCCATTAATCAACTCTAGACCGATCTTTTTCATCTTCTCATAAATTGTCTAAAGAATATGTATTCCAAAATCACTTTTATTTTCCTATCTTCATTGTCGTCGTACCTCCACTAGGCTGTATTAATGCCAAATCTTCAATTTTAGCTCATTCCACCATAAGAAATAAGTGAAATGATCAATTGTTCATAACCTATGTAGAAAGAAGAATGTGACAAATATAATGGGGGATAAGAGTCACCAAGAACAAAAAAAGAACCTATAATATTGTTCATTATGGCCTCAATACATTCCCATAAGAACAATCAAAAAATCCAACCAACATAATATCTACCTCAAAACCTAATAAATTCCCTGTAATCAAGACCATGTTGCAAGGACAATCGATCCACTGGTCAACCTATTCATTGGCTGACCTGAGTTCATCATTTATTTTAAAAACTTGGAATGTAATATTTAAACAAACATGAACTACCTTTGATTTGGATCTCCTTATGAACGATATCAGTTGAAATGTCATCACCACTTGTGAGATCCATCAATAAGAGTGTCTGTTGTCCTCTAATAAAAGTTCCATCCTCGTTTTCTACATAGGGAATTCTCTATGGTTATCTTCAGAGCCTCTAAGGAATTCCATGTTAATGAGTCCTCCCCTGACCACTGCATGTAGTTTTTTTAAAAAAAAATTCATTGTTTATTCTACAAAGGAGGAGGAAATTAAAAAAATTCATAATTTATTTTATTCATTAAAATAGATGAAAATTACTTTTCATAGATGACCCATACCGACCAATGTTAGGCCTATCCTAGGGTAATGTTGCTCCTCTAAATGCAATGGTTCCCTTGGATTTATGATCCAGAAACCTGTTTAGAATTTATTCCACTTTTATATGAAAATTATGCCCACATGCTATTTAATATATTAATATATTTGAAAAATTTATTTTGGGCACCCTGGGACTCGAAATCGCATGTCGTGTCTCAAATTAATTTCATATAATATTAAAAAATAATACATAGAGAAATATAAGGAATTATATTCTCCTCACCATGGAGCTTTACATCCTCGAAAATCGAAAACAAAGGCTATACATAGAGATGTGGGTACTATGCATGAATCTGAATCTCCCGCTCCCATGTGCTCTCCTGGAGATTCATGTGCTTCCATGGGACATGCAGAAAGGGAATAACTCACACATGTAGGATCCTCTTCCTTCGATCCATTATCTCCACTATGTACTAAACAGAAATCACTCCATCATCAATGTCCGGCTCACCCCAGTCGATGACATACGATGGATCATGCATGTACATCCTCAGTTATGACATGTGAAAGACATCATGTACCCAGTCCAACTGTAGGGGTTAATTCATGTTGTACGCTGCCTTTATAACTCTATGCAATATCTAAAAAGGTCTGATAGGCCTCAGATATAACTTTTCTCCATGGAAAAATCTATTTAATCCACATCGAGGTGAAACTTGAAGGAACACACAGTCCCATTCCTCAAACTCCAAAGGCCTACATTGTTTTTTAGCATAAGATTTCTAAAGACACTATTTAGTCTTCATGAACTCCAAGATTATTTTCACCTTATCGATAGTATAACACAACAACTCTGGGATAATGAGTGATGAATCTACTGGGTCAGTCCAACAATGTGGTGATCAGAAGGGTTGCTCATAAAAAGACTCAAATGGTGTCTTACCAATGGTGTAATTGTAGTTTGGTTTTTACATTAATTCCACTAGTGGTAGGTGATCCTCCCAACTATTTCTTAAGGTCAACATAGAAGTACACAACATTTCCTCTAGGACCTAAATGGTATACTCTGTCTGGCTGTCTATCTGGGGGTGAAATGTCGTGCTAAAGTGTATTAGAGTCCTAAATGCCTCCTACAATACATTCCAAAAATAGGATGTAAAATCAGAATCACAATAATAAACTATCAATGATTGGACACCATGGAGTCAAACTATCTCCAGAACATATAGGCATCCCAAGATCTCTACTGAACTCTACTCTCGGATAGGTTGGATGCGTGATGACTTGGTGAGTCAATCAATGATCACCTAGATAGCATCTTTTACCCTAGAAGTATGTGGTAAACCCATAATAAAGTCTATCTATTTCCCATCCCACTTCCATTCTGGAACCTCAAGGGTTTGAGATAAATGTGTTAGAACTTGGTGCTTAACCTTCACCAGCTGGCACGTATGGAATCGATAAACAAACTCTACCACTACCTTGTTCATCCCTATCCACCAAAATAGAAATCGTAGGTCCAGGTACATCTTATACACTCAATGATGTTCCTCTAAATATGACATATGAAACCAAGAGAAAACCTCCTCCCGTAATTCCATTAGTACACCTGTGTGTCCTATAAAAAACAATGTGCTCCCCACCTTGCGAATATCCATCTGGTGCATGTCCTATGGACATCTATGTACATAGGGTCTCATAGTTGGTTTCCCCAATCCTTTACTCCTCTAATCACTATAATAGTGGAGGGATGACAACCAATAATCGGAGGTATGATACTCCATATCCATTCACAAACGATAACATTATCAAGACCAATTGACCTGATTCTTTATTCAGCAATTGTGAACTAGATCTCTTGGTCAGAGCATCTGCCACCATGTTCCCCTTCTTAAGAGTATAGATAATACAATTCTCATAGTCCTGGAGGAACTTCAGCCCCCTCATCTATCTCATGTTCATATCCTTCGGAGAGAATATATTCTTGAGACTATTGTGATTATAGTTGATTATATACCACTTTCCCATCAAGTAGTGTCAACATATCCCCAATGAAAAGACTATTGATACCAACTCACCATCATTGGGGATGTAGTTCTGCTCACGTGGCCTCAAATAGCATGAAACATAGTCAAATCATATATTTCATCTACCTCAGGACACAAACAAGTCCGGTCCATAATGTATCATAGAACACTACATACTCGACACCCTCCTCCTATAATCTCATCATTAAAGAATTCAACAAACTATAACTCAACTGTTGTAAAGCCTGTTGAAACATTTCTTTCCACATGAATGGATACCCATTTTAGGTAAAAGCATCCATCAGTGATTTTTTTTGGAGAAATCAGGTATGAATATCTAGTAATTGCTTTCTAGCGCATGGAATCTCTGCACCACTCTCACAGTCCTAGGTGGATCCCATACTAACATTACATCCACCTTGGCTGAGTACATTTCCACTCCATTAGTTGAGATAAAGTATCCTATAAAGTGGACTTTCTGAATCCATACATTTCATTTAGAGAGTTTCCCATAAAGTTGGTGCTCTGGGAGTAGGTCCAAAACCATTATCAGGTGTCTCACATGTTCCTCCTTGGATGCTAAGTAAACAAGAATATCATCGATGAGGATTACCATGAACTAGTCTATGTAAGGTTGAAAGATCTATTTCATGAGCCACATGAACACTATGGGGGAATTATTCATGAAAAAGGGCATCACTAAGTACTCATAGTGATAGTAGTGTAATCTAAAACTCATATTTTGTATATCTTTATCCTATACTCACAACTCATGATAGCCTAATCGAAGACCACACTTTGAAAATCATCATTCCCCTATCAATTGATAGAATAGGTAATCGATAGTTAGTAGTGGATACTTGTTCTTCACAGTCTCCTGGTTTAAGCGTTGGTAGCCTATACACAAAATCAAGCTCCCATCTTCCTTTTTGGAAAACAAAACGAGGGCCGCTTAGGGTAGAACATTGGGTATCACAAAGCCCTTCCTATGCAAGTCCTACAACTTCACCCTTAGCAGGTGAAGCTCTTTGGGAGCCATCCCATATGATGTTACTAATATCAATGTCATCATGAGGTGTATGTTGACTAATATGTCTATCTACAAGCAGGAAGGTAAAATCAGAACATCTTCTGAATTGACATCCTCTAACTCTGCCACTAATACTGGGAAATGAATACTCATAACATCTACTACTCTAAGGTCTAGGCTATCCAACTCACGATTAATATTCTACACCCTAATTTTCAAGAGTCAATCCTATGATGCATGGGTTTCTCTTTCTCTAACATAGTAAAAACTCATTCCATCACTACAGAAACACTACTTCCTTTTCCTAAAACAATTAACATATGCATGAACTGAGGATAACCAATCCATAAAAAGATTTATGTTGTATGGAATCAATGCTTCCCCTAAGATGTTTTAACCAAAACCCTCACCTCCAACGGCTAGGTCACACTATCATCATAGATGTGTGATCATTACGTCTCCTCTGGTAGGTGTCTCCAAACGTAAGGGTCGAGAAAATGGTTCAAACAAAATATATCGGTCTCGAAAAAATATGTGGAGAGAATGGAATGACTAGAACCTATGTCTATCAGTGTTGAAACTAAAGTATAAAAGTCACAGATCATACCTCGAATCATTCCCAAAGCCATTGGGTCCTATGCCTCGGTCATATTCAGTTGTCCCTGTCCCTATCCTCCAGCTCCATGAGCCTGTTGTGGAACTCTTGGGGGTGGTGGTGGTAGCACGTTTAAACATTGACCACCTCATACTTCTCTCCCAGTTCCTCTACCACATCAATTATCCTGCAAATCTTCCTTCTCTTGTTGTTGTCTCTACCTTGGTGGTTCATTAACTCTTTCCATGTCAGTAGTATGGTAGGTTGGAAAACCTCAAGTGATATATACCCTTCCATCACATGAATATCACCACCTCTATGTAAGATGGATGGACCAAATATGTCATCCTTGAACAATATATCCTCTTATTTGGGATCTCCTCCTAAAATGTCTCCCACATTTGGATTCTTGATATTGACATCAACTACCAGGATGATGAGGTTTTGGCATTTTCTTGTCCTTACCTGACTATTATTGGATGTACCTACTCATACAAAATGTTTTCAATCACCAAAGATCCCTAAAGAACCATAGCATAGGTAAGAATACATAAAGTCACAACACTGGATCAGATGTCTCTACATTGACCTCACTCGAATGGATATTCCCTATAGTACTGAACTATGACCATATCCATTGAGTATCTGGAATGGTTGGTGGACCTTGAAAAATAATAAACCATGGCCATGATACCTTACTGGAGCTGAATAATATCCTATTTATGTATATATCTCAACATAACTGGCGAGAAATCCTCTTTAATGAGATTCTTGAACTCCATCCGTGAAAGTGTCACCTCATCATGAGTTTGAGTGGATAAAATCCGCCATTTTTCTGCCGAAACCTAAAGAAGTCTCACTATTAGGATCACAATCCAGTCTTCTGGTTTCCGGACTTGATGGAAAAATCTGATCAATACCTCAAGACAGTCCTCAACCACCTAAGGATCAAGCTGTCCTTGTAACCTTAAGGCACTCTATCTCTAAAACATGTGGAGCACACTCAGCCTGTGCTCCTCATCTACTAGTACTGTAGGTAACACATGCTTCTTTATTAGTGGTTGTCTATATCATACACCACCTGCAGGAAACATATGGCGAATTTTCTCTTATATTGAATCCTTGTCAAAGAGGTGGTCATTATCGAGATCAAGTTGTTGAATCCTAGATAGTTTGCATCATAGAGGCATCCTATAAGAAACCAATATATATCACAGTCAATGAGTATATCTCAATATATTATTAATGAACGAAATAGAAACCACATCCCATTCATATATGATGTACAATTATTATTTCCCTTCAACTAGTGTTCTCAAGTATTAAGTCATAAAGAAGGTTATCAGAGTCTTGTTGTATGGATACATTGGGTTCCTACACCAACACTAGATTCCCTGGCCTGAAAAATGAACTCAATATACATAACACTATTGAACCAAACCAACCTCATAAACTCCCTGTCATAATGAATAACCAAACTCCTTTGATACCACTCTGTCATGACCCATCCCAGTGGGGTCCATTTCATGACTCCCTAATCCCACCTCCAATATTTCAGGGGCTGGTGTCTAGCCCCGGGTAGGAATATCACTAACATGGGAGGCATTTCCTATATACCTGTACACATGGACACATCCAAATCCAAAAAATGATGAAATGTAAAAACCACTAATAAATAAATGCATGCATACCACTATATCCCAACTAAGAGATTTTGATAGGATGTAAAGTGAAGTAATGTAATATTTTCTAGAATGAAATCCCAACAAAAGAAAGATTTTGTAAACTAAAAAGTCCATCCTATAAGAAAATAGGAACTTGTACTGCTATTCAAAGATGTTGGAACACCACGGCCAGCCTAAACTCAATAAGATCTATCCTGTCTGGGTCCACCCTGGACTCCTTCAAAAGGTCTCTCTTCTACACAAGACACAACATAAGTGGGAAAATCCTATACAAGGATGCGTATAAAAATACTCAGTAGGACCCCCCAAATCCATAATGAAATATAGAAAGGAAATGTACAATAATATCTACACTAGTATTTGTCTATATCACATATATGAATATCTAGATTTACTAAAACCAAGACATGCCATCTAGAGGTAAGTCATGAACTCTATATACCAACACTAGGGATTCAGTTTGAAGATTCCACAAGAACTTGTTTGAGAGAACACACTCCGAGGTATGAAAGAATAGATGAATTCCATTTGAGAAGTGCTTTTTATGAAGAAACATCATGAGAGAGATATACACTGGTAAATCGGAAGGGAGATGCAATACACAGATGAGGATCACATCTAGGGCCATGAGATGACACCAACAACTCCATATAGATTAACCATATAAATAGAGGATCGACACTCAATGAAGTTGGTCACATAAATACCAAGGACTCTACATAGTGCATGAATAATAAATAAAGGATCCTCCTCCATACCTCTTAGATGGGATTCCAACAACTCTATCCAGAAAGTCTTTCTAAAGAGATCATACTTCTATGTAAATAAAAATGTTACCAACTATCCTTCTAGGGAATGATATGGGAACAAAACCTCAATGAAACCTACCCAAGATACATTTGAAAAGTGGGTAAAGCCATGTATAATTGATTATATGACATGTAATGGGGTCACACACAGTGTCTCTTGACCCAGGGTACAACCTTTTTACAATAGCCTGTGTCAAAAGTACATGCCGTGTAATTGGAGATTACACGACGTGTAGAAAGATTCACATGCCATGCCCTTCCTTCTGGGGTCCACCCATATAATCTAGTCATGTGCTAGTACATTGTGTCAACCCATTTATCAATGCCCATAAACCAGTACACAGGGTAATCCATGTACCTGGTCCAGAACATGTCATGTGGTGGGGTACACGACATTTAGAAAACCCGTGCACTCCACATCGTGTATGTGCATCTCATGAGATATACACTGAATCTCTAAGAAGGACATAAATTCTATGAGATATGGTCACATAATGTATAGAAATTAACTAAATCACGAAACCCTAATATCTACTGATTGGGGCCCAGACACCATGTAACCCTGGGTTATTTACCGCGTTGATCACACATTTACAGAAATTGTCTTCTTCCTATGCATTCTTGAATGACCCCCCGAGCTCTATACAAGAAGATTTTCATATAGAAACCACATATCTGGTATATTAATTCAATAAAAACACATAATTAGTGATATTTGGTCCTTTAATCGACTCAAAAATCTGATCCCTTTCATCTACTCATAAATAATTTGAGGAACAGGTTTTACCAAATCACTTCAATTGGTCCGTCTCTATCACTGTCGAACCTCTGTGGGGTCATTTTGATGCAGATATTCAATTTAGTATAATGTACGTTTAAAAAAAGGTTCAATGATAAATCATTTTTAACCCACAAAGGAAAAATAATGCGAAAAATATAATAGTGGAGAAAAATCACAAAGGAAAACCTAAGGAACAGACCTCAATCGTTGTTCGTTGTGTCTTCAATCTGTTCGTGTAAGAATGATCAAGAAATCCATACAAAAAAATATCAATATAAAAACCTGATAATATCCCCAAAATCATGCCCATCCCGCAAGAACAATTGATCCATTGGTCAACCCTTGAATTTGTTGATCTATGTTCATTGTTGATTCTAAAAATGGGGAAATAAATATTAAAACAACACACCCTACCTTTGATTTGGATCACTCAGTGAAAAAGATTGAGTTATGCATTATCACTCTTAGAGACAACCATCAAGAATAGCACCCTTCAATATCTGATCCATGTTCGATAATCATTTTCCACTGAGGGAATTATCTTGGTTCCCTTGTAGAGCCCCTAGGGAATTTCAGGGTTATGAGACTAACCCTAAACCCCATCATCTAGGTTTGTTTTAAAAAAATCTTTGTTTCATTGATGAAAAAGAAAAAAATAAAATAAATTCTTACCTTATTTTATTCATTAAAAAAATCAAAATATACTTTTTATAGATGAACCATGCCAACCAATGTTAGGCCTCACATAGTTTAAATCCACTTATCTTAATGAAAAAGATCCTTCAGATTTCTAATCCTGGTAACCATTTAAAAGTTATTACACTTTTTTAGAAAGACTATGTGTATGTGCTATTTAATATTTTAATATATTTTAAACATTTATTATGGCCACCCTTGGCCTCTGAATCTCACATCATCTCATCACCTGGTTTTATATTAATTACATATAATATTTAAAAATAATACACATAAAAATCTAGGACATTACAAGTAACTTCCAAGTATTTTTTTAGTTAGTTTCTTCATGGAAACTATGCATATAATGCATGAAGTGTATAGATAACCTTAAAACATATGATTTATGTAATACACTATGAAGAGTTGTTTATAAATCATACCAAGGTTACCGTATTATATATTATTTCTTGGGGACATACATCAAATTTAAATTCTGATTATAAAGTCTATTAATGAAAAAAATAATGAAATGGAAACTCAGTGATCAAAATCATTAAATATTGAGGCATAACATAAGACCCTAATAATAAGTAGAGGTGAAAAAAATTATAATTTATATTAAACATAATGAAATGATAAATTCATAAGTATTTAAAAAATCCATTTTAAAAGACATTGAAAAGGGTTTTCACTAAGGTTTCATGATACTCCACTGAAGAATGTTTTAAATGAATCATAAGGCTTATTAAAAAAGCGCCTAAAAAAGAGAGAAGAATAAAATCACTCAACTCAAGTATCACTTTCTAATGTCATAAGGGAAAATACTTGAGAGATTCAGAGAAATATGTGAAGGTTTTAAAGATAAGTTAAAAAAAGAGAGATGATAGATTTTCCTTGAGAGTTAATGGAATGAGTTTGAGAGGTGGGTATTTATAGTGAAATGGATAAAATTTATTATTATTTTTTTAATATTTCCTTTTGAATTTGAGGTTTTTAAAAATATATATTCCATGGGATAAACATGGTTTTAGATCTTGTTCTATGAAAATAAGTACATGGTTTTCTATATTTTAAAATTTTCATAACTAATATCATATTGTATATATTAATTTTTAAAAAAATATTCCTTTAACTGTTAAATGTTCTTTTTCAAAGTCAAAAGTTATTTTTTTTAAAACATAAATTCAATATTTCCATTTTAATTTTTTTAAAACTTATAAATTAATATAATTATTAACTAAACATATTAAGGACACAAAATACATAATATAAATTATTAAATCATTATTTCATAATTATGAAATAATAAAATATACTGATAACATGATACATTTGTTTTATTATTCCCTAAAAAATATTATCATTTGGAGAAATTTATAATCTACCACAAAAAATTATTTCTATATTATGATATTAATTTTTTTATTTTAACAAAATAATTATAATTATGATAAAAAAGGTGAAATATTAATTACAGTTTTGTAATGAAATCTTATTTTTTAAGGTGACACAAATTATTAAATCACATAAAAAAATTCTGAATGGTATAATAGAATACGTATTGATTCATAATGAGTATTTGGATATATAATAACATATTTAAATCAAAATAATATATATATATATATGTATATGTATATATAAATTTTTTTACGTTACTCTAAAAATATTATTTTTATTGTATTTTTTATTATTAATATTTCTATGGTCTTATAATGGTCACATTCCAACCATAATGTCTAGATCACAATGGTTAAATATTCATTTATCGCCAATATATACTGAACTATTCCAATAATTCATCATTAACTACTTCATTTATATGTGTTCTACACTTCTATTAATAATGATTATCATATTCCCAATAGTTCTCTTTATTTTTATAGTCTTTATAGTAAAAGTCATATTCAGGGGATAAATCAACCCAATAAAGTTTTCCTTATTGTTTTCACTGTTATTTGGTGTTTATCACCCTATAGTACCATTTTACATTATATCTAATTCTATTTCATGTTTGTATTATTCCAATGTAATATCATTTCTATATTGTAATACTATAAAACATAATAAAACAATCATTGTGAAATTTGAGTTCCTTTACTAATAAGAGATATATATTTTGGGCATTTACATTAAATCTCCATAACAATATACATTTATATACCCATGAAAAAACATCTTATTTCATTATTGAATTCAACATGAAAATAAAAATATATTTATTTTATTTATTTTTCTTAAAATTATCATATTTATATCTTAATTTTTTTTGTTAATCATAATCCAATGGATGTTCTTTTATCTTAATCATATATCAGATTTCATACATGGATTTTATATGAATAATTTAAATGCTAAATATTATATAGAACATGGAAAACCATCACTATGTTTTCCAAATTCATGTCTATATTATTACTCACATGCCAATTGCTTTTCATAATTTCATAAAATAGTCTTCATCTTCTAGATCATGTTGTATCCTCTTCTGAAATAAATTTATTTCTCATGCCACGTATATCACAAATAAACTATAGATTTATTGAATTATAATGTAGATGATTGATCTTCTTGACTATATTAGTCATTCTTGTCACATCCTTTAAAAATTAAAACTATATTTATCCACTTCTAGAACAACTATTTTCACAATACTCTACATTTGAACATCCAGGTTTTATTATTTTATAATCTACTATTATCTCATAAAGTAGCTTTTAAATACACTAGATTACTCTTCTATGATAACCTCTTATAAATTTAAAGTAATATAAACCACTAATAAAGTGTGATCTACTAATACAATAACATATATAATTCAATTTTAATCTAGAAGAACTTCCTAAAAATGGAAATCCTCTTTCATAGCTTCCAATCCTTTTTCATTTTAGCCTTATAAAAAAAATCAAAAATTTATTTTTACATAGCATCTTTAACTAAATTAATAACAGAAATCCTCTAAAAATTTCAGTCTAACCAAAAATTATTATAGAATTTCAATGATTCTATTATATAAAAATAAAAAATATTATTACTGTTGGTTAGTACATTTTTTACACCATCCCATTCCAAAAGACATTAGAGATTATCTAAATCCAATATTAAACTATAATATATATGAAAAACTCATTATTCACCATCAAACATTTATTTATGCCAGATTTCACATTACACATGTGTCATCTCATAGAACCTTTAATTATTTTTACCCTAATTCCATGTACATAAATGTTATGCATTTACAAACAACCAAGACCTTATGAAATCTTGTCATAGTCTTTTAAACATATTATTAAACTTCAATTTCATATATGATAAAATTTCATAGACAAATACAATTTAAGTTATCCATGTGATAATTACAATTTCTCTCTCATCCATGTTATTGCTCATCATCAATCCTCATTCAACATCATGTCCAACTGTAATTGATAACACATATTCCAAAAATCTTAATGGATATAAATTTATAACCCCATATATTTCATTATAAAAAATAAAATAAAATAAATTTAAATGTATATCACCAAGTCAATAAATATATTTTTAGTGAATTAATTACAAGAAATTGTATAATAATATAGATGGATTCATTTCAACAAGTTTTCATATTAGTTTTATCTAAATAAAATATAAAACATCAAAGGGGTATCTTCATCAGTTCCTCTAAAAAATTTTGTGAGGTTGTGAACCACATTGATTTCAAATTTATATCATTCTAAAACCTCATCTCTAACTTAATATTTTCATTTACATTGACTCATATGTAAATCATACATGGGATCCATTTACAACATGAATAACCTATATAGAATAAGTGAGCTCAAAATACACCATTTCCAAGAATTTTCATGATATTTGTTCCCCAAAAATTTCAGTTTATTATATCCACATATGTATAATATTATAATACCATAGATTATATGATAAACAAACATGATTTTTTATTTTATCACTTCAGCCCATTAATCAGTACATCTGTATTCCACTTGTGCATAACTTCATTCCACACCTCACTATATCTTAGTAATTATCAAACTCCATATTTAAGTCCTTTATATAAGTCCATGATTTATTATCCTATATATTCCGTAATGTTCTGTAGAACTATCTCTATACTAGTATATTATATATTATTTCTATGAATAATTATCTATTTACTCTGTCATGTATAATATCACTTCCACCTCTACCTATATTTATTTTTTCAATTATTTTTTTTGTTAGTGACAATAATAGTCAATAATGAGTTCCCTAAAAAACCATCTAACAGAACTGAATCACTACTAACTATTTGAAAAATGTGTTTTAGATGAGAACATAATATTTTTACTTTTTATCCACATAATTTTGTTAATATATACAACTCGAGTGATAAAATTTCAACACACATCAATGATCAATTTTATATTTTTCATTATAAAATTACACAATTATTTAAGAAAATAAACAACCATAATGATGTTATCAATGGAGAAACTTATAAAACATTCATAGAGGATATGTAATGAATAAAAACTAGGGCCTAAAATATCATCATAAATAATTCATATCATTAATTTAGGTAAAAATCTCTTTAAAAATTCTTTCTTCATGAATTCATTACAATGTTTCAGCAACACGCATCAACTACAGAGATATCATCATACAAAATACAATAATATCCTATAACTATAGATAATTTTTAAAAAACTATCAATTTATTATATAACAAAAACTATTTTTTATTTGTTATACTCATTTCATATTCAATTCATGTTTTTTCAAAGATCATTTTTTCATAATGTTATTGGTTTTAGCATAATGGTTCATGAACCATAAATTTAATACTACATCAGATTTATTACACTATGAACATTTGAATTGTTTCATGTCCTTATTTTAGACCTTTGGTTAATATGATGTGGTATCAAATATTTATTGACATATTTTATCTCACCATAGAATTGGTTAATCCATGTGAATTTATGGGATTGTACAATGTTTTTTAAAGAGTTCATAAGGGAATTGATTATGTCAGGTTTTTTATATCTTGAGTTGATCAAGATTCATAGAGGTGTGATGTTATATATTCTTCCTAATTTCATGTTTTGAGATTATATAAAATAGTATGACATGTGGATTCATATCAGGAGGTGGCTAACCTAGGGTTTCATTTTTCCTCATTGACCACTAAGCCACTGGTGGTGAATGTTTAAATTCATAATTATTAGAAGGAATCATTAAAATATTATAGAACATGAGGTGATCCCTTGGAATTTCCAGGATTCATATTTGAGTTATCTCAATGAATGGAGTCACAGGTTAGATCATTTTTCTATAGATACCCAAACCTTAAACACATATTATTTCAAAAATTGTATCACATTTTTCAAAAAGATGTAGTCTCAGTATATATAGATTTATTGTCTTTGGAATATTAGACACACAAATACATCAACATAAACATATAAAATTAATATCATTTAAATCTCTTTATAGTTATATTAACCGCATTGATATTATAAAACTGTATACGGTATATTGGGGAAAATAGACATGGAATGGTGAGAGAAAGAAAACAAAGTAAGTGAATAATAAAGGAAATAAATCACGACATCTAAGTCAATGGATATTACATGATATCATAAATAATATGATCATAATTTTAGGTATAGAGAATATATAAGTTATATCATAATATTGTAAACACGTATAAATAGTAAAAACCCGATATCATAAATATATATAAAGGGTCACTCCAAACACCATCATTAAAAAGTAGAAAAAGTCCCATGGTTTATTAGGTTTAAATCCAAATTTGTTAAATAAAATCTTATGAGGTATAAGTATTTTCCCAATGACTTTTATTGAAAAATAATTCCAATAAAAAATATTAATAAAATGAAAATAAAAAAATAGGTGCTTCATGTGGATATAAACCATTCATAAATCATAATCTCGATCAAACCCATGAGAAATATGTGAGTTTCAAAATTATTTTTCAAAGAGTAAACAGAGGCCAAATCTTAAGGATTCAAAAGAAAAGAAGTAATTTAATCATTTTGATGATAATATTTGACAATGAATCATATTTCACAATCATTGAGTTTTAATATATATATGTATATTTAATGAGAAGAATCTTGAAAATTAATGATTAAAAACATGCCACTTAGGTAAAGAATTATTAAAAATGTAAATAATATTTTTAAAGAAGAAAATTCAATTTTTCTTTTATAAAATAATAATTAGAAAAAGAACCTACTCAATAAAAATATATATTCTTTTAATATTATAATGGTTTAATGATATTTTATTGTATTATGCTCGACTTGAGACAATAAATTGGAATTTAACCTTAAACTGGAATTATGTAAAAGTGGGAATTTGGAAGGGAATTGAAAACTAGTCTAGACCTTGAAATAAAAAAACATTTCAAGTTGGTATATATAGAAAATACATATATACAAAAATATTGGAGGTTCATGACAATAATATTTCATAAATGGGAGAAAAAATAGAATGTGTAATTGGAATGTAACAAAGGAGGTATAGAAATCCCTTACCTTGTGTCCAAAAGATATATACACATGCATTTAAAATAGTATATAATCATATAATGTTTTCCAAAAACATTACAATAAGATTATATATATCTAAATTTCGTTTTTATACTATATTTATCCTCATGTTTCATCAATTTATTAAATTTTTACACTTATATTGTTCACTCCAAGTTCTTTAGTCAATTCCATGGAAAATATCATAGTATGTTTACCGTGGAAAAAATGACATAAAATATTTTCATAATTTATAGAGTTATATATTATGATGTATTTTATTATTCAATTAATTTTTTTTCTAGGTATATATATTTTAAATGAATGGAATAAAATTTGAAAATGATCTATTATATGTCATTTTTAGCAGTTAAATTCACTATAACTATTTATCGTAAATATAAATTATGGAATGTTTAATATTATAATTCTACAATATCAATTTTTTATTAAATAAAATTTTTATCAAATAAATTATTGATATATTCCATCCATGTTAGTTGGTATGTAAAATTAAATAGAAATTCCATCATATGGTGGTAATAGTTCTCACAAACACATGATGACATCATTATTGTTTTAAAGGTTTTTGAAGAATTTATTCAATTGATATTCCAATATTAAAATAAAATAACATAATATTAATAATATTTTTTCTATCATACTCTCACGGGGAGAAGTATCTAAAGGTAGTAGAGGTAGATAATAATTAAGATGGTGTCGTGGAAACAATTACCACTCTTTTTGGATGGTCCCTTATGGTCACCAACTTAAGAAACCATAGCTTCATCTTAAAATAATGAAAATATTCTAGGAAATTTGGAGAGGGATTAGGAGAGACTAAAGATAATTTTATGTCATCCCAAAGTGTTTTTAGAAGTTTTTATGGGCATAGGGTTAGATGTTCCTTTTATAATAGAAGGTAAATTAATTTTTGGAATGGACTGCACTTCAAATAATATAGAGCACATGTTTCACATTGAATGTGATGAAAAGTGGAAAACAAAGGAGTTTAGAATAGGGTATGGTCAATTAGGCATTAATGTTTTTTCCACACATGTTTTAAATATTATTTATGTCATTTACTATATTTTTAAAATTTTAATTATTGTTTTTTACCAAGGTAACTAATTTTTTACTGATTTCATTTATTTATAATGCCTAAATATAAAATCGGCCTCATTAAATATTTTGATGTTATTGATTTTGAATATGAAATATAATTTTAAAAAGAAAATTTATCTGTGTATGAATAATTAATTTTAGAATTTGGTCATGAAATGAGAAAAAATTATCTTTTATAACAAGTTTTTTTTATTGCTAAGTATAGCATTTACAAAAAAATTAAAAAAAATATAAATTCATTTGAAATTCAAATTATTATAATTAATAATGGATTTTATTAACCTTAAAAAGGTAAAAAACCTAATTCAACCATGTTATAATTTTATTAATAAGAATATACAAAAATCATTATTTGTTAATACATTCTAAAAATTTTAAAAAATGTTAAGCATGGGTTTTATATATCATCATAGTATTTTAATATAAATAATTTAAAATTTTAGAATATAATTATTTTAATAAAAATTTAATTCAATAATATACATCAAATTATTGTATAATAATTTCATAAATGAGATAACATTAGTAAAATAGGTAGTTTTAATATTCATGTAAAAATCAACTATTTCAAAAAAAACTCCAAAATTCAACTTAATATAACACTGATATACCACATCTAAAATCAATATAATTTTTGAAGTTATTTTTTTATATATTATAAATAATATAATTCAAAATGTAGTTACTTCTATAAATTAATTCTATTTTAATTGTTTTAATTTTAGTCTTGAATAATTATTATTTATTAAAGTTTCATGGTTTTCTACTTTAGTCTATTATTATATATAGAATAAGATTCTAATTGAAATTTTTAGGGGAAAGAATCACTAGTATCTAATGTTGTCAAATTATCATACCCATAAAACTTATCCCTTGATATTTCATTTTATATTCTTGGGTCAATAAGGGGGTACTTTTTTTCATGCTCACTTTAGGATCCAATGTTAACTCTTCGTATATATTTTTTCTACATAATACATTGCCAATATGAATTGTCTTACTTCATAAAAATTTTTATATATGGTATAAGATATACACTGTCTTTTCCTTATAAGGGAGATCATTATACAACTATAACACCATTTAATTTAGTGAATTTTTGGGACCAAGTATGTACTTTCAAAAGATGGATACATAGAACTGATCATGTACTTCGGACTAGTATGGTGGGATCCAGAGTAAATACTCTACTGGTTTTGTGATGTAAAACATCTCAATGGGGCCAGTATATCATATACGTTGCCTCCATATCTTACCAATAATCATGAATCTCTTCCATTAAAATATATGAAAGAAAAAATTATCAAAAGTATAAAAATATTGGTCATTTAGATGGGTATCAACATATCTCCTCTGTCAACTATGTGATGTATTTACGTGTTATTGAATGGTCCATACCTTTTCTATAAATTTTTTTCAATATATAATCCTAGAAACATTTGTTCACCTACTTTATTATAAAATGTTGGTGTTCTATTTCTCTTCCCATATAGTGATTCATATGGGGACATGTGATTTCATGAGTGGTAACAATTTTTCTATGAAAACATGGTCAATGGAATCTATTAGTCTAAATATTCATAAAATTAAATAGAGAGATATTTTAACGTATCATAATGTGTTTGAATAGTTCAATCATATTTCATATCAGTCTACGGATGATAAGCTGTATTAAAGATCAAATTTATATTAATATCATTCTAAAAATCATCCAATATTTTGAGGTGATCCTCATATCCTGATCAAATATAATCTATAATGTTGTCCCATGACTAATCACCACTTTTGTAAAGTATATATTTGAAATTTAATAAATTTATAAGTCCTCCCATGTGGAAAACAAGTGGGATTTATTTTTTACATAGTCCACCGCAACAAATATAGTATTTTTTCCCTTTTGATGTATTTGGAAGACCCATGAAGAAATACATTGTGATGGTTTTACCTTTACATGTAAGTATCAGAATGGTTTCATCATAAATCTGGATGTTTTCCTCTCATCACTCACCTAATAACACATAAAGAAACTTGATGTATAATATGAAATATAATACTTCATAATTTTCTACCATTAGTGTTCGCAAAGATCCCTAAGATTTTTTTTGTTTCATGGGTTGATGGAGAATGTTGATATATGGGAATCATTTTGTAGATCCTTATATATCATTAAATCTTACAAATAACAAATTCATTTCCAAAATCTCAAAATATTCTTCACAATTAACCTTTAGCAAGGAGGTTATTCTCTTCCACACATCATTTTGTATCTCTACATCATCTCAGTGAGATTTTTTTAAAATTATATGTAGTGATGACTGATAAAACATTAGATAAATTTAAGAAGATGTTTCATTCATGATGCTTCATATGCCCATCATTTTCAGGTAAAATAAGATCAAATCCATCTCAATACCACTTATAGATAAGGAAATAATCTCTTTTTACACATATAATATTCTAATTTATATTCCCTCTCTAGATGGTGGTGGATTGGGAAATCATAATTCTTGATTTATACTAATAATCATCATTGAGGATGTTGATATGTTCTTTTTGAATAAGAATTTAAGGATCTTATGGTCAATATATATATATATATATATATATATCACATTTTCCTCCATAGTGATCATTCTACTAAATCAATCAATAAAATATTACTCTAGCTAACTGAAGGTCATACATTAGATAATTAATTTCATTGAACATAAAAAATATTCAGGTATAGGTAATCAAATTATCATTATATATGACTATATATCCCAAGATATTTTTTATGCATGAAAAAAACATCTACACTTATGGTTATAAACAATATTTGTGTTCTAGTTGGAATTTTATTTAGATCCGTGAAAATATCTTAACAATCACATTTCCAAATATATTTCACTCCATTCAAATTCAGCTTGGTTACTAGGTTTAATAATCTCGAATAGTTTCTCACAAATAAGTGATAATACCTAAGTAAAATGATGACACCATAAATATCCTCCATAGATTATGTTCTAGGCAATTCCTCAATAAATGTAGTATTATAAGTTTCCTTACATATCTTATAACATATGATAAGTGTCCATATGAATGATACAACCCCCATCCAAAACACACATTTACTATACATTGCATATAACATCTCATTTATAAATTTCTGTAACCCAATATTCAAATGATCAACATATTCCTCCCCACCTTTCTAGTATATAACAATATAATCTATATATACTATCAAAATTAGTCATGGAAATCTCTAAAGGTTGTATTCATTATGTCCAAAATAATCATTATAGAATTCATGCGTCCATTTTTCCTTTAATGGTCCAAAGGACTTAATTTTTTTATTTATATTGATAATCCACCTTTCAAGGGATGAGGTGGAACCCTTGTAAGGCCTGTAGGCATAAGTATTTCATGGATTGTAGGACATAGAGGAATTCAATGCTCGTAGGCCTCAAACATTAGATACAACATAGACTAACTACATGGAACTGCTCCTCCCCATTATCTTCATCGTGAAATCACCTCTCTTCCTTCGCATGTCTATTCGGCTAGGCTTTCTTGTGCATGAAATAGGCTTGTCCCGATGACAGGATCTAGACCCTCTCATTCGTGCAATCCATTTAGATTCTTCTATGGTGAAAGCTCCTTGCTCCTCCTCATTCCAAATTTTGTTCCTTGAAGGTTTTATGGTTTGCATCCACACTTAAGGTGGACCGATGTCCTTGAGGTGGCCCGAAGGCCTAACTGACTTGAAGGCCTGGGTGGGACGAAGGCCTTAAAGGACATGGGGACCAAATCAGTGGCTTGAAGGCCCAAATAGGGGAATATTTCTGGCTTCTACAGTGCTAAACTGTGCCTGCTAGAGTTCCCGCTATAATACCTGCTACAGTTCTACACAGTTCCTGCTATAGTACCTGCTACAGTCTACTACAGTACTACTACGGTACCAAAAATTAGCATCAACCTAGTAGGTGAGGATTTTTTAAGTGCATCCAAGAGACCTGGGATTATACCATTTATGAATATAAATGGGATGAGTCCATCTTTCAGGAATATAAAATAAATATTATTGTACCATTTCTGAAATTTGGTCTTTATATTGTCCACCATATTCAACTTTAATTAATGTTTACCTGAATGGAGGTCCTTATTTGAGATGTATTGATAGTACAATAACTAATAAATCCATTGTTCAATTATTGGCAGTGGATACTTATTCATTATCATTATCATTTTTTAGATCATGATAATTATTATTAATAATAAAATACCCAACCATATTATTGAGAAATAGAATATATTTACCATATGGTGAAGCACTCAGGTATATGAAATCCATGTCTACATGTTCTTTTAATTTCTTCTACTATTCAACCAGTTCAATAGAACACATTCTATATGTAGTGTTGAATATATATATATATAGATATATAAATAATTTCAATTGAGAAATCAACCTCTTAGTCATGAATAGGGATAGAAAAATATTCATGGAATGCATCATTATAATCTATTATAATGGGAATTTACTGAAGTGTATTTATATCATTTGATTCAATCATTTGAGATAGGTATCCTTTCTCATTATGAAATAATACGCATTATTATTATGTAGATACCAAATCAGATTCATCCTCAAATAAACTTATATAAATCTATAGGGTAGTTTAGGATATAGGAGGTGATTTCCTTCTCCCAGCTATTGATGTGGACCTTATATAGAGATTAATCATCCATTCCCAGAAATGCATCAAATACCACTATAGGGATTATGAAATGGTTCAATTGGAGATTAATCCCACATATATATAATGGTGATGAGTTATGTACTTGAGATTAAATAATTATCATATTAGTAGTTTTCAATAGTAACACAACTTCTATATTTTTAGTAGTGTTCGAATACTTATTACAACCAACCATGATATGAAAGAGTGTGTAGAACAAGAATAAAATTGTATGTTCAATATTAAAAATGAATATCTAGAATTCCTATCACTTATTATTTTCCATGATTCAGCTTCTCAATAGTAACACCATAATCATGACCATGATCTCTTGGGATTGAGATATGTTTTGATTTGTGACATTTGAAAACCCTTGGCATAGTGCTTTGGTTTTCATAATTTTCATGAATCTTATAGTTGAGTCATTGGAAAAATGGTTGAGGATTTATATGTAAATTTATGTATTCAATCACATTAGTGGGAATCTTAATATCACATATACATGAATTGTCATCATATCCTTGCATTACACACTTGAATCTTTTCACGAACCACTTGAGACTATTTCCAGAATTCTTATTTCCAATCTTTTATCATGTGTATTGTTAGATTTTCTTATGACTATGAGTTTTATCTAGTGACCCCCTAGTTTTAAAATTTATTCCCTACTTATATCTATCCCCATGAGACCTATAAGAATGACCAATTTTTATTTCATTATTGATGTCAAATTAGACAATTTAATTATATTTGAAAAATTACAATGTTATAATGATCTCCATTTACTCTCCATTATCCCACCAAAAAGAGGTGGTTTTACATTGGATGTTAATAATACATCCAAAGGTGTGTCATGTTACCCTTTTGATATATTCCTCATAAGAGCTAATATATAAACCTTACTTTTTCTTGAGATAAAGGAACTCTTTATCTATTTTAGGATAGATAGTGTGAGGGAAATATTTATTTATAAATAACCTATTGAATTCATCCCACTCCATAGAACCTATAATCCACCAGTGATCAGCTACCGCAACATTGAATTCAATTTCTAGTATAAACATCTCTTTCTCAAAGAACTAATGGACATAGAATATATTCTAAATTGAGATAATTCATTTTTCATTGATTATTGGATTAGAATATCCATAAAATGTTGTAGGAATCTATTAGTTAAAGGACTCAAACACAAAATTCTCCAATTACAAGATTTCCACATGAATCATTTTATTATTGATAACTTCAGTCAGTTATACAAGTCTAAAAATGAGGGCTTCATATTTTATTATCATAATTATTGTATTTTCATCAGGGTTTCCATCATATTTTCCATTACACATTTATTTAAACTGATTCCTCATATGTCCAACTATTTTATAAAATAATTGATAGTTAGGGATGGGAATAGTCTAATTAATAAATTTATAAAAATTACACCATAAAAATTGAAGAAGTAACAAAAAAAATGATATTATGAACCTAAATTGTGAATACAAAAATATCAAACTATGATATCCATTGACATTTTACTCTATTAGGTCCCAAAACCTAATTCTGTTTTCTAAAAAATTATGACAAAATCAATCATATTTTTTTGAAAATATAATTTCAATTAACTAAACAATATCTCATTGGAGTATGTAATGAGATATCTAGTTAAGAATATTTTCCATGATCTAAGACAATATTGAGTTAATAACCAAAAAACCCACTATTGAAATATTACCAATAGGTACAATTATGAAAGATCGAAAATTCACTTTCCAGTATCCACACAATGATGAAATTTTATGGTAATCCTTGAAATATCAACTTCAACAAAATTTTAGGGTATTCTCCCATAGATAGGCTTGAACCTTAGACATATCCTTATGGTTTTAACTATGTTTTTAGTATCCTAATATCCAAAAAATATAAATTAATTTGAAACCAAATATAGTTTCCCATTTCTAAAAAAGATATTATTTCATAATTGTTAATAAAATTTCAGAAAAAATAGATGCAATGTATTTAGAGTTTTAATGTCTTTAAAAGATTATAAATACAAATACTTTATCCAAAAAGAATATTTTTTTAAACTAAAAATATTGATACTAACCAAAATTTATAATCTAAAACTATATAATATATCATAGGGAAGAAAGAAAAAACAAAAGGGTTATATAGAAATCCTAGTGAGGTAATAAACATTGCAGCAAAGCATAACATGAGATTTAAGATACAAATCATTGTATCATAAAGGGGATGATAATAACTATAGATAAATGGTAAAATGAAATTATATCATAATATCATAAACTATTATAAAAATAATAATAAAATTTTCATAAACATAAGTATTTTGTCACTCCCAAGACCATTATCATAATGTGGACAAAGTGGGATGCGTTCACTCTTTAATCCCATACATAATATATCATTATATATAATTTATTTGATAAAAATGGAGGGATATATTATTATATTCTAACTTTAATCAGAAATAAAAATCATATATACATGTTCTACATGTTAAAAATCAACCATATATAAATCAAAAAGGCGATCAAACTCATGAGAAGGATGTGGGTGTGATAATTATGATTCAAAGAATAACTAAAGGATTAGTTTAGTAATCCTAAATAGAGTAATTAACTAAATAATTAAGGTAATTTATTTAATAGTGAGATTTAGTTTTTGATCATTTATTTTCAATAAATATGTAACACCCTAATATTTTATTGTATGTCTCTCTTTAATTCTAATCTTTTTTTAAATCTTACATTTTACGCAACACCCAACTTAAATAAAAAATGAAATTTTATTATAATATAGACTTTAAATTATTGGGGATGAATAATATTATCCAAATAATGAAAATTATATATTATATTTTCAACATAATTTTAATCATTCATCTTTTTTTATAGACATAATATATAAATATATCCCCTTTTATACATAAAAGCTATATTTTTTTAAAGGTAGTTTTTATACATTTTAATGGTGTACTTGTTTTAAATATAGTTTTTCACATTATTATTAATTGTATTAATAAAAATAAACTTATTATTTTAATTAATAATTTCAAAATTTATATGGGTTTAATTCTTTTTATTTTCAGATAAGTTTTATGTTTTTATGAATAGTTACAAAAACTAGATTTTAATTGAAACTAGATTTTTCATCTAAATAATTTATAGTGATAAATTATATTTTATATGTGTATTAAAATATAATTTTACAAATTTTATGCCATTAAATTCAATTGAGGTCACTTTAATAAATTCCACATTGAAATTGGATATAAAAACATTTGAATCTTTTGATCATTTCACTTTAATAACTTGTTTTTTCACCACATCAATGAGATTAATTTTAAATTAATTTTAGCTAGTTACGTGTTTTGAAATTATAGATTTCGTATCCATATTTTAAATCATATGTTCAAATTTTATTAAATAGGAACCTATTATTTTTATACAATAGGAATAGTAAATTTAGTAGTTTTTAAATTACCATGTTTAAGTGTAAATATTGTAATTACGAGTAAATATAATATTATAATAATTTAAACAATTACCCTAAAAGTTGTCTTAATTTTACTGGATGAGTTAGTGTTGACAAAAATCATTCATGGGAAAATTTTATGGCCTATTAGAGCCACTTGGATGACTTTAATCCTTTTTTATAATTTTATTCTAAATAAATTACAATATGGCACACTCATGATTTTAATTCGTATTATAGTTTTTATATGTATTTATTCAAAATATATATTAAACTATAAATATTAATTTGAAACATAAGTTTTTTATATCAGTCATGTAAATTTATTTTTAAATTTTTTGGAAATAAATAATTATTTTAAAGGATTAAATAACGATGATTCAATAATTGTTTAATTAATAGAAATATCAAATAAATGATATTGAAAATATTAACATGAATATAAATTTATATAATTAATGTCATAAAAGAATTTTAAAAATGAAAATATACATATTAAAGGTGTATTAAATGTTTTTTTTTTCAAATTTAACAGGTGTATTTGTATTTTTTTAAAAGGAACATAAAGAATAGTTTACAAATTGACAACAATGTTATTTTAAACTAAATAATATATCATTAAATTATATAAAATTAATAAAAATATAAAAAAATGAAAAATTATCTGGATAAGGATTTAAATTTCATACATGACTAATTTATGGTACTTTTAGAATTTTAGAGTAAAGATGTTCACCCTTAAATAGTAAAAATCAATGTTATCACAATAAGAGTTAAAATGTTTAACTAATTGTTAAAGAAAAATGATAAAGGTACAAATGTGGACTACACGTGTGTAAAAATTACTTATTGAGATTATATTGACCCATAATAAACTTATATTTAATATAACTCACTTTAGAGAAATTTGTAATTGAAAATTAATTTTAATTAACTTAATATTTTGAGAGTTTCCAAACATTCCCCTCACCTCAATTATAAAAGGTCA
Organism: Viscum album; assembly: GCA_963277665.1. Classification (NCBI taxonomy): domain Eukaryota; kingdom Viridiplantae; phylum Streptophyta; class Magnoliopsida; order Santalales; family Viscaceae; genus Viscum; species Viscum album. The sequence continues at coordinate 1,706,267,597 of OY728145.1, forward strand.
CCACCTCCCTCACTTGATCACACAAAATTGAGCCTTCTATATCAGTAAAAACCTACTTATTTAACCTTAACTATTATCTTCCTTAATTATATAAGCCTTAATTTTGCAATAAATCCAAACAAATATTTCCTTTTGTGCAAATCAAAAAGATATACCCAAAGAAGAAGTTACCTTCATCAATGAACAATTTTGTTTTATTTATTCCATAGACACATTAAATTATTTTTATTTAATATTTATATAATTACCCATTTTCCATAAATATATTTATATTTTTATATATCACGTGTTAGAGATACATGAACACTAATTCTCTCAAATGGGACACACAACCATCATTCTTGTGTACGACAGACTACCAACTTATTAACTAATATCATTAATCATTCTATTTCTACCTTTCATTGTTGGGAATAATGAGGTAAATTATATTTTTATAATATATATATTATATTGATTATGTATTTATTCTATTAAAATTTTTATATAACACATACCTTTATTCATTCCATTTTTTTGTAAATATGATAACTTTATTTATGGATGTGTGGACAACAACCTCCTCAAAACGATGTAATTCGTTCACACATTACATGGAGTGTATTATAGATGGTTTTAGTGAAAATATATGATATATATGATATAATATTTCAAAGGGAATTATATTATTTACATTCCTTCTCTCAATACGACTTGAAAATGGAATGAGTGTTCATTTGTATATACATCTCACAGTATCCATGAACGATTTATATCATTTTATATTTATATATTTTTTAGATTATTATAAATACATATAAACTAAATATATATGATATTTATTTCATTGTTATCATTCTATTTATTATTAAATCTTAATATAAATAAAAAGATAAAAAATATAACAAATAAAAACACATTTGAAAAACAAATGGGTTATTACATGAAATGTAAATTTAACATGGTATTGTTAATAAACAGGTGACATAAAGTCATAAGTAAATAATATATGGTATTATAGAAATTAATATAGTAATATTATATATTTATAATAAACCTATATTTATTATACATGAGTTTTTATAGCGTATAATGAGAGTTAATACATAAAGTAAGTAATTTAAGCATCAATTTTATTTCTGTGGGACATATGACTTATACAATACTTATTTCTTCTATGGGGAGTATATAATACTCATGAATATATTTTATGACTATTATTATGAATAATATGTGATATTAAAATCCATTTAATTTTATTTCTTAAATGTTTTATATGATTCTACAGATTATAATGTGGTAAGGGTTATATTATAGTCTCATTATTATTCGAGATTGTTTAAGTTTAATTCTCCAATGGGGAATATTTTTCTTCATCTTCCATATTTTCTACAAATGGTTTACAAAAAAGGTTTTACTGTTATCAAAAATGTGTTTAATGTCTTTTTACCCATGTTTTTCTTTTTATAAATTCTCTTGAAAGGAATATTTTTATCAATTTCAAATGAGGTACTTTCAACAAAAATATTGCAGGAATGTTTTTTAATTAATGAATCATGATAATATTTTTCTCTATCATTACACCTTAATAACATAAAGAATACCTTATTATTTTTAAATTTTATTTTAAATGAATATATTTTTTATTTTAATATTTAATGGAAATTTAAATTAATTATTCAAACATAAAAACGTATATTTCTATTAATAAATTTCAATGGTTTTATTAGAGTTCCTTCATTTTGTCAACGTCCATTATTGAATTTTTTTATTCACTATGGTTGGTCTATTATGATATATTTTACCATATTTTATAAAATGGTTTATGATCAATTTTTCTTTTATTGAGCTATTTTGATACCATTCACCATATTATAGAAAACGGTTTGCGATTATGCTTACAAATTAGGGAAAGTTATTTAAATTATATATATATAAATGTTGTTTATCTTTTACTCCATTCATATGAGGAATGAATTAGATATTTTATATGATGGTATGAGCCCTCTATATCCCCTCGATGCATCGTTAGGTCTCATGGGACAAACTAGATATGGATTTGGCCAAGGCCTTATCCATTTATTTGTAAATTTTTTGGTCGAGGCTTCGATGATATGTTTCAGATGTCCATCATTATGAATTCCATAATTATGAGGTTAGTAATTCAAATAACATGTGATTAATAAACTATTAGAATAACCATGTTTATTTTTCCTAGATCATGTTACTATTTAAATGGTCTGTGTTTTAGTTATTTACCTTTATATATTGTTTATTCAATATTAATTCATTCCTTCTAAAATATGCTTAAGATTACTGAGAATTTTATCCCAACTCATATATTTTAATTTTTTCATAGGATTACAAAAAGTATATTATTATTGATATGATGGGTTATATAAATTAGTATTAATTGAATAATTAATGGAACTCTTTCTTATTTTATGTTTTAAAATGTAATATGAATTTCAAGTATGTATCTAGTTTACCAAGACTTCTAAACTATTCAGTTATTTGGGATGTGATTCATTGTATCTTATTCCAATTTAATATTGTGTGACACTAGCTCCAGGATTATAGGGTTTGGTACGTTATATTTTTTATCAGAGGAATTTTATTAGAAAAATTGGGAACATTATTTAAGAGATCATAGATTCGAAAACATAACCCTGTGACTAAATTTGAGGATAATTATAAGAATATGATATCATAAAATAGATTTGGTAATACTATAGATAACCAAGGTTAAACCTAAGGATTTACCGACTAAGAATGTGTCGTCATTTATATATCCTATAAATGATTCTTCATAACTTTATAACAAGGATTAGTCTTTCTCAATTGTTCTTTGTGTTTTGGTCAATGGTTATAGTCAACAAGGTTATACATGAAATAGTCATATTGCTGATGATGAAGAGACTAAAAAAATAAAAATTTATGGAAGGAGGTGGTAAGAAATAGAATGTTGAAGCATATTTTGTGGGTTTTGAATAAATTTTTATGATTAATGTTCTTATGTATTTGGATTCATCAATTATTTCATTAATGGTTCTATTTTTATAAGAATCATGAGATATATAAGGATTTTACTAGATTATTTATTCTTTTTGTATTTGGAAGAACGAACAAATTCATTGGGGATTTTAAGGTGCTCAAATATTTAGAATTTGAAAATAGAGTTACATTATGATTTTTGGGGAAAATATTATGGTAAGTTAATTTCTGGAATTTGGTGACCTTCTTTAAAAATGTTTGTTATTTTAATTTGGATAGACATATTATAGAATATTCCTAAGATTAAATACTAATGGAATGTAATAATTTAAACAGAGCACATTTTTTAAGGATAAAGTTTGAAATGTTCTAACTATTTTTGTTTCAGTAAACTTTTAAAAGATGAAGGGATGACTTGTGGATCATATGATTTATAAGAGATCCTCAGTCATAAAAATTATTCTTGAAGACTCATTTATAGGTTTAATGGATGATGTGAATATAAATCAAATAATAAACAATATATGAGATTATTCTTAAGACATGGAAATAAAACAAGTATGTTTATTCTCTCAAGTTTCCATATGGATCGAAAAATAACCCATCAACTCCGAGAAATGAATTTCAAAACAAATATTTAATTTGATTAATTTTCTTCATGAGAAATGAATTTCCTCTTTAACCCAACCAATATTTACCATTTTGTTAAGGTACAATTTTTGAAGACAATGTTCTTTATCACTCTCTACCAAAACCTGATTGATTGATTTGTCATCCATGTCCTAGTTTTTACATCCCACTAATGTTATCAGATTTTAATTTCCAATTTATTGGTGACCTTCACATTTCCCTTTCCCTATAATTATGGAGATATTTTATTAACTATATTTTTTCTTAGGGTTTCCCACTAAGGAATTTCAATGTATCATTCTTTTATTTAGAATGTTAAATTTCCAATTTTGACAAATAAATTTATTAATGGATGGTAGAATGTTTTTCCATAAGATTTTATGGAATTTCCCTCTTTAAGGTTAATATTTTTGAAAGCATGCATTTAATGCCACACCTAACTTAAATAAATAATGAAATATTATTTTAATCTAGAAACTAAATTTACAGGAATTAATAACATTAACAACAATATGAAATTTATATCTTATATGTCCAATATTATTTTCAACATTCATATTTTGTATTTTCTAAAAATGATATAAAAATAAATCCACTTTTATGTATTAAAATATATATTTTCCTAAAATAAGTTTTTCATCCTTTTAATGGAAAACCTTCTTTAAATATAGTTTTGACACTTTTGTAAATTATATTTAATAAAATATATGATTTTTTTTAATGTAGTATATAAAAAATTTATTTTTTTTGTTTTTTTGATAGTTTTCATGTTTTTATGAATACTAAATAATAAAGAATTTTAATTAATTTTTTTTTTCATTTAAATAATTTATATTGAAAAATTATATTTTTTGATTAGGTTTAATGTATAATTAAATCAATTTTATTTTAGTTAATCCAATTAATTTTATTGTAATAGATTTCATATTAAATTTTGATATAAAAACATTTAAATATTTTGAATATTTTCACTCTAATAACCTACTTTCTCACACCATAAAATGGATTAAATTGAAATTAATTTTCACGAATTTTTTGTTTTGAATTTTCAGGAATGGATTTATAATTTGGACCCAAAAGGTTAAAATTTATAAATAGGTTCATTTCTTTTAGACAATATGAATTGTAACTTTAGTTATTTTTTATTCACCATAATTAATCATAAATCGGGTAAATAGGGGAAAAATAATATTATAAGTATTATAAAATTACCGTAACACAAGTAATATTTTTAGTGGATGAGTGACTGTCAAAAAAAATCATCCTTGGGACTATTTTATGGGCCCTTTGAGCCACATGGATGACATTAATCCTTATTTAATATTTTATTCTAAAGAAAGTTTAATACTTAATACACATGTGTTTAATAAGTATTACATATTTATTTGTGGTTATTCAGAACATATTTTCTATTATAAAAATTAATTTTAAATATAAAATTTTTAACTTCACCATAGATAATTTTTTTTTAATTTTTAGAAAATAATTAATTACTTAAAACAAATTCACAATGATGATGCGATAATTGTTTAATTAGTTAAAAAAATAAAATAAGTGATATTAAAACATTAAAATAAATATATTCTAAGAAACATAATGTAATCAAAAGTGTTTATTGATTAAAAATAAGTATTAGATATTTATTTAAGGTTTTGTTTTATTTTATAATGTGTATTGGTAGTTTTTTAAAAGTCAAGTGAATAATAGTATCAAAATTGACAGTGATGTTATTTTAGACTAAATAATTTTTTATTAAATGATAATAAAGACATAAAAATATACTATTAAGACATAATATTGATATAAGGATTTAAACATCATCCATGACTCATTTATGTTTCATTAATCATTTTATAGTAACTATATTTAACATCAAATAGAAAAAAAACCAAGTTGTCATGATAAGAGTTAAAGGCTTTAACTAAGCGTTAAAGAAATATGATATTTATTAGAATTTGACCTATACTTGTCAAAAACTTATTGTATTATATTATTTCTACCCATATTAATATTATATAGGGGAATTTTTAATTAATTATATTTATTTATTATTTTGAGAGTTTACAAAAGTATTACTTACTTCAATTATAAAATAGAACATCCTCTCTAACTTTTCACCCCACTTTGTGCCTTCTAACTTGATAAAAAAGATAAAAGTTTTCCTCCAAACTTTTATCCCTTCATCCTAGAAGCCTTAATTGTTACATAAATCCAACCAAATAAGTCATTTTATGTAAAATCAAAAGGATATACCCAAATAATATGTAATGTTAATCAACAATTGTTTTTATTTTATTTCTTACACAAACACATTAATTTTTTTTATTTCATGTATATATAATATAATATGTTTTCTAAATATAATTATATGTATTTATATTAAGTGTTTTTCCTATACGCACACACATCCATCAAAAGAGAAACACAATGATCATTCATATGTACAACAAACTACTGCCTTGCGAACCGTTGTCGTCAGTTCCTCCATTTCATCATTAAATGTTTGGGAATAATTATGTGCCTTATATTTTTAAATTATATATATTATTTTAATGATATATTTATGCATCATTAGTTATTATATAATACATATCTTTGGGAAATTATTATTTTTGTATATATGATAACTTCTTGGGGATTACCGCCTCCTCAATCCAATGTGATTCGTTCACACATTAAATAAAATGTATTGAGGGTGGTTTTAGTTATTTTTTTATGATATATATGAAATAATATTTCTATATGTTTTATATTATTTACCTTAATTTAATCAATATGTGAAGAAAATGGAAATAATGTTTATGTGTATGTACGACCTACCATCTTCATGAATGGTGCATTTCATTTTCTAGTTATACCTTTTAGAGATTATTATAAATACATATATACTGACTATATATTGCATTTATTTAATTGTTATAATTATAGGGATGATTAAATTATGATATTATTAAGAGGATAAAAAATAAGAAATCAAAACGCATGTGAAAATGAATAAGTTGTTACCCAAAAGAAAACATTAACCTCGAATTGTAAATAAATGGGCTATATAAAGTCATATGTAAATAATATAGGATATTATATAAATTAATATGGTTCTATGATAGATGTATAATAAAACTATCTTTATTATACATTATTATTGAGTGAATGCAATGAGATTCAAAACATAATGTGGGAGATTTTTCTCACATTTTAATTTCCATGGGGTTAATGCCTTATGTACTACTTATATAGTTTGTGTGGTGTATATAATTCCACTTAATATATTTTATGAATATTATTATGAATATTAATTTATTTTATATCCATTTAATTTTCATTGTTTCATGGGGACTTATATTCTACTGATTATAATGTGATAAGGATTATTTAATAATATCATTATTATTCAGGATTGTTTATGTTTATGTTTCCACTAGAGAACATTTTTCTTCCTTGTACAATTTATATATTTTTTTGAGAAAGGAATTATCTATTACCCTAAAATTGATTAAGGTATTTTTACACATGTTATTCTTTTTAAAAATGTTTTTTGAAAGGAATATTTTTGTTGTTTTCCAAATGAGGTACTTTGGACTTTTCAACAATTACATAAAAGTGATGTTTTTTAAACTATGTGGCATTTGGGTGATTTTTGGCCTTTAGGATACCTTAATTCCTTCAAGATAACACTGAAATTTTATAATTTTATTTTTAGAGAATATGTTTTTTTTAAATTGTGTGGCCTTTTAAATAAATGATCTCAAAGTAAAAAATAAAATATTTTACTCAATTTTTTTTAATTTTTTTATTATAATATATTCATCAATGTTAAATCCTTTGTTAAATTTTATGATTAATTGAGGTTGATATATTATTATTTCATTTAATATATCTTCTTAAATTTTTTATTATCGGTTTGACTGTGAGTGTTCAATTTTTTTACTATACTCCATATTACTCAGAATAGTTTTTGATAATGTTTACTAATCATTGGAATTTATTTACATTTCATATGTACATTTATTTTATTTTTCACCCCATTCATATGAGGAATGTTTTGGACATAGTGAGTGATGGTAGAAGTCCTCTATATCCCCTCGATGAATCAGTAGGTCTCATGAGAAAAAATAGATATGGATTTGGATGGGGCCATATCCATTTATTTTCATATGTCTTGGTCAATGTTTCGATATTATATTACATATTTATATAATTATGAATTACATTATTATAATATTACTTTTTGATATTTAATATAATTATTTGTCTAATGTAATATCCATGGTCAACTTTCCTATCTCTTATGACTATTTAAATTTTATGTGTTTCAGTTATTTACCATGCCATATTTTTTATTCTATATTTTCTAATTGATTCTATTATAGAATTACCCTTACTAAGCATTTGAAATCCCCCGTTTCATTGGTTTAAATTCTCTCCCAATATTCCATGTAGTATATTATGACTAATATGAAGTGTTACTAAATAGGTAATAATGGAAGACTCAATGAAACTCTTTTTATATTAAATGTTTTAAAATGTAATGTGGATTTCATGTATAAATATACATTACTAAGACTTTTAATCTATTAGGTCCTTTATGATGTGATTACTTATATCTTATGAAAATGTACTAAGTTAATGAACCAGCTCCAAGATACTGGGGTCATAGCCATCACAATATATATTTCATAACAATGATATATGAGAAGTATGAATAAAAACATACGACTAGAGTTATGTTTTTTCAAATAAGTAAAGGATATTTTTAGAGAAAGAAAAACTGTATAGTTTTCCATAAAATTATATTTGAGCCAAGAATATCTTATATTAAATAATTAGTTGTCTATATGATATTAATAGTTCAAAAAATTTCTTTGGGGTCATGATCATCATGAGAAAAGAAGTAGGAATGTTATATTAATCTATGGTAAATCAAAAGTAGGAATTTTATAGGTGATAAAAAAATTGTTCAACGGAAAAAGGGAAATTTATATATAAATAGTTATATATTTAATGGAAATATGAAAACATATTAGAGGTATATTATAATAATAAGAAAAAATAATAAAAAAATATCACATTTAAAATAAAATTCATGAAGTAGGTACGGAATATCCATTACAATATCAATAAATGTACTCTAAACATGAACATAACATTATATATAATCAAATAATGTTTATTAAAAAAATTATTGACAAAATTATACATCAATTGTTATTTTTAAATGGTCTATTTATCATCATGTTTCACAAATTTATGAAATATTTTTTGATTACGTCGGCTTCATGAAGTTGTTCAATCATGTTGTTAGAAAATATCATGGTGTTTTTATCAAGGTAAATGTGAGGTAAAAGTTATAGGTTTAAAATGTGAATGAATCCAATTTTTAGCACAAATAGTCTAATATTTTTTAAATCTCGATTTACCGCATTTTAATGGAGAACCCTTTTTAAATATAGGTTTTTCCACTATTATATGTTCTATTTGAAATAATTATTTTTTATTTATAATCAGGACATCCAAATTCAATTTGGATTAAATTTTTGTGTCTTTCTGATAAAGTTCATTCTTAATGAATAATGCAACATACAGTATTTTAAATTAAAACTGGATTTTAATAGAATTTATTCATATGGATAGATTATATTTTAATTTGGATTTAAATTTTAATTAGATTATTTTTTTACCATTTAATTCAATGTTTGTCATTACATGTAATTTCACTTTTAAATTTGACATAAACAAGCGTCAATATTTTGATAGTTATTATTTCTTAAAAACATGCTTTTTTTGTTCGGACAACAAGAATTATTTTTAAATTATTTTCTTCTAACTATGTGTTTTGAATTTAGAAAAATGGATTATATATTTTGAATTAGGATGTCCAAATTGTGTAAATAGATAACTTGTATTTTTAGAAATTATGAATTTTTACATCAGTAAATATTTTATTTCACATGGTTAAAGGGTAAATCTAGAAACAAATGGTAAAAATTAATATTATAAGTATATGAAATTATCCTTGAACTTATCCTAACCATATTGGATGAGATATTTCCAACCAAGGTCATCCATGGGTCGATTTTGGGACCCCATGGAGACACATTGGAGTGATAATGACACTTTATATTAATTAATATAAAGTAAAGACGAAAGTAACACAAACATATATCTTTTAGAAAATAAAAATTTAAACGGGGTTATATAAGTGATATATTCAACTATAAATATTAATTTGAAAGATAAAAATATTTCCTACATCGTGGTAGTTTATTTATTATTTTAAGACATTATATAAGTAAATTTAATTATGACACAATGATGATGTGGTAATTACTTCATTAATAAAGGATTCAAAAAAATAATTTTATAAATATTAAAAAAAATTATTTTTAAACTTTTTATGCCATCCAAAAATTTTATAGATGAATATGACTTGTTATCTATGAACTAATGAAGGTTTTTTGAATGAATCAGTTTGGTTTGTATTTTTTAAAAATTCATTATATGAATATTATAAAATGAGACATAAATAAATTTTAAAACAATTAATAATTTATTAAATGATAAAATAATCCTAAAAATATAATATTCTTCCAAATGACATAAATAATGTTAAAAATGACATAAATGATCCATTTGGTGTCTCTTGGTATTTTATATTAAATATATTAAACATATAGTATTAATATATAAGAGGATATGGTAAAAGTTAAATAAGTTAACAAACCGTTAAATAAAAGAGATAAGGATTAAAAAATATACAAAACATGTCCAATTATTATTAGATGATTTTATTTCTACTTATATACACCCAATATTTGAATTAACTATATTATAGACATTTTTATACTGAAAATAATTTAATAATAAAATAATACTTTCAAACTTTCTTAAAGAGACCCTCCTCCACCTTATAAAAGCCATCAACTCTAACCCTTACTCAAACCTCTAAAATCACTCATCTCATCAGAAATATACTCCATGAAGCTCCCAAAATACCTATATTCATACTATAAGTATTCCCCTAGGAAGAAGGAAATTCAAGAAAGCCTTTTGGTTCAAACCAAATGGAGTTACCCGATTTAAAGGTAACGTCTTCTCCCCAGTTATTTTCTTTTATTTTCCTTCTCCAACCCCCCTAAACTCTCTTTATTCCATTATTTTATGACAAAATAATTATATTAAGTATAAAATAATGTTTTTATGAGAATTATTCTAACTACACATCCACACACCACTATCTAATTGATAGAAACATACTGTTTTTGTGGACCACGAACTACTGCCTCATGAAACAATGATTGTTCAATTATCACATATAGTCTCTCATGGTGGTTATTATGATGGAAATGTATTTATATGTGATATATATTATATTTATATTGTCTCTATTCTTCTGTATTTTCCATTTATAGCATACCTTTATGGTTTCCATAATGTGTAAATACGATAATTTCATTTGAAGATGTACGGACTACCACCCTCTCAAAGTGATATGACTCGTTCATGCAATACATGGAATGTATAAAGGATGTATTAAATGAAATTATATATGATATTATATGGGAATTATAATATTACTTTTTATAATTAAGTTTCCATTTAATTAAATATGAAATAAGAATGAAAGTAGTGTTAATGTGTACATACGACTTACTGTCTTCGTGAACAGTGCATTTCATTTCTTATCTCCAAATGTTATATAATCATATAAATACACATATATATATATATAGTAGATATATATTATATACATGATATATAAATCATGAATATCAGTCTGGAGATAATGGACTTTTGACCACACTGACAACATGTAATTATATGAAGTTTATTTTTGACTCAAGTACAAAATATTGAAAAAAAGACCTTTATTAACATAAATGATTATATAATTTTTATAACGTGGTAATAAGTTATATAAAAGTTATAATAAACCTGAATATGTTGCGAAGAAATTAGAAATTATCTTTAGTTTATTATTTATGATATTAATGAAGGAACGGGTCAATTCAGACACAAGGTAAGGAACTTCGTCTTGATCTCATTTCATTGAGGTATATTTTGATTTATACAAGACTTTCTTTTATACGATGTATAAAACCCTTGGAATTTTAATTTCATTCAAAGGTAATATTTTTCTACAAATAATTTTAATAAAACTACAATAATTATAGTTTTATTTTAATGTACGTGGTGACACTGACCTTTCCTCCACCATGAGTATTATTTGATATTTGGCTTCCTTAACAAGAAGTAGTGTTTTTATAAGGAAAATAAATACCGTATACCCTTTTTATGTATATTGGTTTTGAAAATGGTTGTGACAATGAATTAATTATTTCAATATTTTTAAATGATATATTTTGTCTGAAATGTGGATGTGCTATCTTTTCATTATGTTTTTTTTGTGTTATGAATATGTTATGGTTATTGGGAATTGTTGGCGCATACATGTGGTTATATAATAATCCTAGGGCGGGTGAGCCCTATATAACTATCCAATTCATTGGGTAACATGACAGAGTTAAACATTAATGTTTCTTTTAAGATATTTAGAGAATATACTACGATGGTTTTTCTAAACATAACACCCTAAGTAGCTGTGAAAGCTACAACATAAGTATGTTATGGATGCCACAAGTTAAATATATGATTTATGATTTTTTTTGTTATTAATAAATCTTATGATTTCATGAGGTATGTTAAAGAGCTTATGATTGGTATATATTGATAAACTAATGATTTCTTTCTTTATTTTATAATCCTTACTGAGATTTTTACGCTCATCCTATGTTTTTTTGAAATGCTTTTCATAGGACTTAAGGATTAATAGGGTCAAGGATGGGATCATGGAAAATTCACGTTGTCTAAAACATAGAACTATTCATGACTCTTTATTTTCGTGAGCTGTTATTTTACGAAAAAATGGATACTAAGTAGAAGTGACTACTTTGTAATATTAGAGATATAATGTAATAGTTATGGCCTAATTCCCTTAAACTATAAACTTGAAAATATATTCAATGCGAATTCTTGACTTAACTCAGGATTATGTAATGTTTAAGGCTGGGTCCTTATTGTTAGTATCATAGATTGGTTTAGACAAAATTAGAAGTTAGGGAATTGTTAAATTAATATCCATAAATTAATTTATGGTATGATTGAAGTGATATAGAATTTACATATTACAATGTTGCTTTACCTAAGAAATTTTTGTGATTAGAATGGTTTTCTAAAGAGGAATTAGGGCATCTATGCTAGGAAGGGAAAAAGGGAAATGACCTTCAAAATCACCATCCTATGATGGTTAAAATTGAAATTGAACAGTTTTTTGTAGTGATGGATAATTTGTCTCAAGTGATAAATGGACGTTTTGTTTATTGATGATATTTTTGTTTATTCTAAAAGTAAATAGCTGCATGAAACTCCTTTGAGTATTTTCTTGGGAACCTTAAAGGAAAAGAAAAAATATGGTAAATTCAGAATGAGTGAGTTTTTATTACAACAAATTTCATTCCTTGGTCACATTATTTCAAAAAATGGAATAAATGTTGATCTTGCTAAAACAAAAGTTTTGAATAATGGAAAAGATCCACAAATATAACTGGGATCCATAGTTTTCTTGGTTTGGTAGGTTATTACCAGAGGTTTGCTGAAAATGTTTCATGGTTATTTAGAACACTGACTAAATAAACTTGAAAAAGTGAAAGTTTCTCTGGAAAAAAATGTGATGATTATTTTAAAGAATTGAAAACAAGATTGGTGAATGCTCCAGTTTTGGCACTACCTTTCGGAAATGGTGAGTTGATTATCTACAATGATGCTTCTTTGAAAGGACTTGGTTGTGTCTTAATTCAGAATGATCAGGTAATTTCTTATGCTTCACCTCACTTGAAACCTCATGAGTTAAATTACCCTATACATGATTTGGAAATAGCTGCTGTTGTTTTTTTCTTTATAAATTTGGATGCATAAATTTTATCGAGTAAAGTGTGAAATATATACTGATCATAAATGTTTGAAGTATATATTAACTGAAAAGGAACAGAACAAGAGAAAAAAGGGATGTCTAAAATTATTCAAGTATTATGATTGCATGATCCATTACAATATAAGAAAGGAAAATAATGTGGTTGATGCTTTGAGTCGGAAAAAGTAATTATACATTAACCATGTTATGTTAGGGTAACAGATTCCTCTATTTTTTTAGGTATTAGTGAAATCATCTCTATCATATAGAATTAAGCAAGGGAAGAAGGAAGGCAGTGAGTAACAGAAAAATGTAGAGTTGGTTTAGAAGGGTATGTTTTATATTTTAACATTTATAATGATTGTATTTTGAGATTTGGGAATAGATTATGTGTGCCTTGTGTTTCACATTTGAAGAAATAGTTGTTATGTGAGACTCATAGTTCTCCATTTTCAGTTCATCTTAGAAGTACTGAGATGTATATAGATATTCAGATGTATTACTACTGAGGTCGAATGAAAAGAGATATTTATAACTTTACTAAGAATTGATTGAATTGTCAAAAGGTTAAGGTAGAGCGACCGTTACCGAATGAGATACTTCATCATTTTTTGGTGCCAGAGTGGAAATGGAGAAATGTGTCCATCGATTTCACTATGGAATTACCAAAGAGTTGTCGAGGTAATAATTCAATCTGAGTTATTATTTATTGATTGACTAAATCTTCTCATTTCCTTCCTATTCGAGATACTTTGTCTCTAGTCCAAATTTCTCGGTTGTCTGTAAATGAGATAGTCAAGTTTCATGGAGTTCCCCTCTCTATTATATCTGCTCGGGATCCCAATTTTACTTATAACATTTGGAAAGACCTTAAGAAGTCATTGGGTACTGAATTAAAGTTTAGTATAACTTTTCTCATTAATTAGATAGGAATTTAGAAGGAATAATGTAGACTTTAGAAGATATGCTACGTACATTCTTAACGGATTACATGGGAATATGGGACCAAAATTATTCTTTGGTTGAATTTTATTATAATAACTTTTTTCATTCCTGTATATAGATGGATCCACTTGAGGAATTATATGGAAATTAGCGTTAGACTCAAGATTTTTGGGATTATTTAGGGGAAAGGAAGTAGATGGGACCATAATTGATAGAAGAGATTATAGAAAAATTTCAATTGATTCTAAAGCAGATGAGAATAGCTCAGAGAAGGAAAAAGAGTTACGTGGACAATCAGAGGAAGTATATTGCTTTCAAGGTTGGTGATCACGTATTTATCAAAGTTTCTCTATGGAAATGTGTGATGCATTTTGGTAATAAGAGAATGTTTTGTATGAGGTTCATCAGACCATATAAAATCTTGGAAAAAGTTGGATCAGTTGTGTACATAGTGGATTTACCTCAATGTTTATCCTAGGTACACAATGGTTTTCATGTTTCAATGTTGGTAAAGTATATGCAAGATCCATATCATGTTTTGAGCTAGAGGTAGTTTAGTTGGAAGAGAATCTTTCATATGAGGAAAAACCAGTCTAGATTTTTGACTGAAGAGAGCATCTGTTTTATGAATAAGGAAATCCATCAGGTAAATTTTTTTTGAATAAACCATATGTTTGAAGGAGAAATTTGGAAATGTGAAAATTCTATGAGGGAAAAATCCCCCCACTTATTTTATAATTGAAAAGAATTGTGGGGAAATAATTGCCAAAAGGGGGGAAAGATGTAACATCCTAGGTAAATAAAGAATATGATGTTTTTATATTTACTAATATTTGTGAATTAAAAATTAATTTTACTTTAAATGGGATTCTATGTTTGATGGTGTACCCAATATGCAACAACATGTTTCTTTGAAATCGTAGATTCCCACAACATTGAGTTATACTAAAAAATAAGAATATAATATTATTATTTTAAATGGTAGTTAATGCACAAACATTGTATTGGAGAGAATAAAAAAATTAACAAATGTATGACTAAACATGTTCTATAAATGTTTTTACATTTATCCAATAAATGTCATAGGCTGAAAATGTGAACGAATCCAATTTTATGCACAAATTGTCTAATATACATGAAATGGTCTATTTACTACCTTTTGATGGTGACACCATTTATAAATCTTGTTTCTATCACCTTTATATCTTCTATTTGACAAACTAAAATTCTTATTTAGAATCTGGATTTCAAAATTTACATTGGATGAAATTTTTCTATTTTTCCGATAAAGTTTATTTTTTGATTAAAAGTGCTAAATACTGCATTTTAAATCAAATCATTCTTTTAGTATAATTTATTTATATGGTTATATTATATTTTTAATTATATTTAAAGTGTAATTAGATTATTTTTTTACCATTTAATCCAATTTTGGTCATTGGATGAAATTTCAATTTGCAATTTGTCCTAAACAAGTGTCAATATTTTGATAATTAATATTTCTTAAAAACACGTTTTTTGTTTTCCCAATGGGAATTAATTTTAAATTAATTTCTACCACTTATTTGTTTTGAATTTGGGAAAATGGACCCCATATTTTGAATCAGGGGTTACAAATTGTGTAAATTTTTAACTTTTATTTTTATGCAATAGGAATATTTATTTGAGTTAATATTTTATTTACCATGGATAAAGGGTAAATCTAGTAAATATGGGTAAAAAATAATATTATAAAAATATTAAATTAACCTTAAACATTTTATAACACTTTTGGATGAAATAGTTATGACCAAGGTCATACTTGGGTCAATTTTGGGACCCCATAGAGCCACATGGGAGTGATAATGACACATTATATTAATTAATTTAAATTAAAGACAAAAGTAACATAAACATATATCTTTTAGTAAATTTTTTTATGGGGTTATATAAGTGATATCTTAGACTATACATACTCATTTAAAATCTAAAATTATTTTCTACATCATGGTATTTTATTTATAATTTTTAGTCTTAAATAAATAAATTTAATTCTGACACAACGGTGATACCGTAATTGCTTCCTTAATAAAGGATTCAAATAAATGATTTTATAAATATTAAAATAAATTTATTTTGAAAACTTTTATTCCGTACATGAATTTTATAGATGAGGATGAGTTTTTATATTTTAATTAATGAACTTATTTTGAATTAATCAAGTAGGTTTGGATTTTTTAAAAAGTCATTATATGAATAGTATAAAAATTGACATAAATGAGTTTTTGAAACAATTAATAATTTATTAAATGATAAAATAATTATAAAAATATACGATTCATCCAAATAACATAAATAATGTAAAAAATTTAATAAATGATCCATTTTAGGTATCTTGGAATGTTATATTAAATATACTAAACATATAGTATGAATATATAAGAGGACATGGTAAAAGTTAAATTAGTTAACAAAGGGTTTAAAAAGTGATAAGGATTAAAAATATCCAAAACCTATCAAATTACTATCATACTATTTTATTTCAAGTTATATTCACCTTAATATTCAAAATAAAAATGTTCTAGACGTTTCAAAACTGAAAAAAAAATTTATAATAAAATAATACTTTAAAACATTCTGAAAGACCTCCTCCCCCCCCTTATAAAAATCCATCACCTCTAACCCTTAATAAAACCTCTATAGCCTCTTGGATCGCCCAAAAAATTCTCCAACAAGCTTGAAATATCCCTCTATTCCTCTTATAATCCATCCTATAGTAATAAGTAAATTCAAGAAAGCCTTTTGGTTTAAACCAAGAAGAGTTACCAGATTTAAATGCAACCTCTTCTCTCAAGTTTCTTTCTTTTATTTTCCTTCTCCAACCACATAAAATCTATTTCTTCCATTATTCAATAACAACACCAGAATATTCAATATAGTAGGATTTTATTATTATATGTATTCTAACTACACATTCACACGCCTCCATCTAATGGATAAAAACTTACTATTTCTATGGACAATGAACTACTACCTCACAAAACGTTGAATGCTCAATTATCTCGTACCACCTCTAATGGTGGCCATTATGAAGGAAATATATTTATATGTAATATATATTATATTTATATTGTCTCTATGATTTTTTATTTTTCATTTATAGCATACCATTATAGTTTCCATAATGGGTCAATACGATAATTTCATTTGGGGAAGTGCAGACTACCACCCCCTCAAAGTGATATGACTAGTTCATTCCATAAGTGGAATGTATAAATGATGGAGTTAATGAAATTATATATTATATTATACTGGAATATTAATATACCTATGTATAATTATGTATTCATTCAATGAAATATGAAATATAAATGAAATTAGCGTCCATGCGTACGTACGACTTATCATCACCTTGAACAATGCATTTCATTTCTTATCGCCAAATGATATGTAAACTTATACATAAATATATATATTGGATATATATGATATCTAAATCCTGAATACCATTATGGATATAATGAAATTTTGACCACATGGACAAATTTTAATTTTTAGAAGTTTATTTTTGACTTAAGTACCAAATATCGATAAAATGACCGTTATTAACTTAAATTATTATATAGTGATTATAATGTGCTAATAAGTGATATAAAAGGAATAATTAACCTAAAAGTGGTTATGAATAAAGTTGAAATTAGCTTTATTTTAATATTTAGGATATTAAATAATGAACGGGTCAATTTAGATAGAAGGTAAGGAACTTCATCTCAATATCTTTTTTTTGAGGCATATTTTCATTTATACACTACTTTTTTATGGTTTATAAACCACTTTGACTTTTATTTTCATTAAAAGGGAATATTTTTCTACAAATTGTCTTACTAAATGATAAAAAGGAATGTTTCTTTTTAACATACATGGTGACAATAGCCTTTCCTCCGCAACAAGTATTATTTGATCTTTGTCTTCCTTTACAAGACATAATCTTTTTTAAAAAGGAAAATAAATAACATTGACAATTTTTACGTATTTTGGTATCGAAAATATATTTTAGAAACCATTGATTATTTCAATATCTTTAAATGATATATGGTGATTGAAATGTAGAAGTGTTATATTTCCATCATTTTTGTTTTATGCGTTTTGAATATGTTACGGTTCTTTGGAATTGTTTACATATACTGGTTGTTCTGTGACAAACCTATGGTAGGTGAGCCCATTATATCTCTCTAATTCATTAGTTTACGTGAAGGAGTTAAACATTAATGTTTCTCCTAAGAGAATTATGGAATATACTATTATGGGAATTCCAAACATAACTCCCTAAGTAGTTGTGAAAGATACAACATAAGTATATTATGAATGACACAAGTTTCATTTATAATTTATGATTTCTATGTGTTATTCATAAATCTTATGATTTCATGAGGTATTTTAAAAAGATTATGCTTTGTATTTATTGATGGACTAATGTTTTATTTTGTTTATTTTATTATGTTTATTGATCTTTTTATGCTCATCCCAAGTATTTTTGAAACTTTTTTCATAGGACTTAAGGATGAATAGGGTTTAGGATTGGATCATGGAAAATTCATGATGTCTAAAACATGGAACAAGCGATGAATTTTTTTTCAAGAGTTTTTAATTTATGAAAAAATGGATACTGAGTAGAAGTGTCTACTTTGTAATATTTGAGATGTAATGTAATAGTTATGGCCTAATTCTCTAAAACTCTAAACCTAGAAAGATACTCAATGTGAATTCTTATATTAACCTAATATTATGTTATTTTTTAGGCTGTGTCCTTATAGTTTTTATCAGAGGTCTGTTTAGACAACATTAGGAGTTATGTTGTTGTTAAATTAATATCCATAAATTAATTTATTGTAATATTGATGTGATATAGAATTTACATATTACCATGTTTCTTCGCATAATATATTTCTGTGATCAGAATAGATTTCCGATGATGAAATAGGGAAACTATGATAGGAAGTCATACAGAGGTAAATGACCTTCCAAATTAGCATCTTGAGATGGTCAGAATTAGAATTGAATACTTTGTTGTAGTGATGTATAATTTAACTCCATTGATAAATGGTGGTTGCATTTATTGATGATATTTTGGTTTATTATAAAAGTAAAGAGGAGAATGAAAGTCATTTAAGGGTTTCTTTACAAACCTGAAATGAAAAGAAATTGTATTGTAAATTTAGAAAGTGTGAGTTTTGATTAAAAAAAATTTCATTCATTGGTCACATTGTTTCAAAAAATGGAATAACTATTGATCTTTATAAAACAAAAGTTGTTGAAGAATGGCCAAGATCAACAAATTTAACTAAGATCCATAGTTTTCTTGCTTTGGAAGGTTATTACCAGTGGTTTGTTGAAAATCTTACACATTTATCTAGCCCAATAACTAAATTAGATTGAAAAGGTGTTATGTTTATATGGACAAAAGAATGTGAATATTTTTTTTCAGGAATTGAAAATATGATTGGTGAATGGTCTAGTTTTGGAACTACCATCCAGAAATGGTGATTTTGTTTACTATAGTGATGTTTCGTTTAATGAACTTCGTTGTGTCCTAAAAAAATTATTAGGATATTTTTTATGCTTCACATCACTTGAAACCACATAGGTTAAATTACCCTGAATATGATTTGGAATTAGCTATTTTTGTTTTGGATTAAAAAATTTAGAGGGATCATTTGTAGGGACTAAAGTGTAAAATATATACTTATCATAAAAAATTGAAGTATATATTCATGTAGAAAGAAATGAACATGAGACAAAGGTGATGACTAGGATTAATCAAGGATTATGATTACATGATCCATTCTAATCCATGAAAGGAAAATAAAGTGGCTGATTCTTTGAGTCATAAAAGTAAGTCTACATTAACAATGTTATGTTTGAAACAAGATACATTGATTAAAGATTTGTTAAACTTTTGAATAAAAATTGTTAGCATAAATTACTCCTCTATTTTGTTTCTGGTGTTAGTGAAATCACCTATATCAGGAAGAATTAACCAAGAAAAGAAGGAAGAAAATGAGTTGCATAAAAAGTTATAGTTGGTTCAAAAGGGTATGTTTCCCAATTTTAACATTTATAATGATTTTATTTTGAGATTTGGGAAGAGATTATGTGTTCCTTTTGTTTAATTATTTAGAAAAGAGTTGTTATGTGAAGCTCATAGTTCTTTATTTTTTAGTTCATCCTAGTAGTACAGAGATGTACAGATATCTTTAGATGTATTACAAGTGGTGTGGAATGAAAAGAGATATTTCTACCTTTACTGTGAAGTGTTTGACTTGTCAACTGGTTAAAGCAGAGTGGAAGTTACCCAAATGGATGATTCAGCCTTTACCAGTGACAAAGTGGAAATGGGAAAATGTGTCCATGTATTTAATTATTGGATCACCAAATACTTCTCGAGGTAATAATTCAATCTAGGTTATTGTTGATCAATTGATGAAATCTGGTCATTTTCTTCCTATTCGAGATACTTTGTCTCTAGATCAACTTTCTCGATTGTTTGTAAAGGGGATAATCAGGTTTCACGGAGTTCTCCTCTCCATTTTATCTGATTGTTATCCCAGTTTTACATATAAATTTTGGAAAGGCCTTCAAAATATGTTGGGTATTGAATTAAATTTTTGTAAAACTTTTCATCCTCAATTAGATGGGCAGTAGAACAAAAAATTCATACTTTGGATGATATGCTATGTGATTTCTCAATGGATTACCAGGGATGTTTGGACTAACATATTTCTATGGATAGATTTTATTATAATAAAAATTTTCATTCCAGTATACAGATGGATCCATTTGAGGCAATATATGGAAAGCGGTGTTAGAGTCAAAAATTTTGGGATGAAGTAGGTGGAACGAAGTTGATGGGACCAGAATTGGTAGAAGATATGGAAGAAAAAGATTAATTGATTTAGAAGCAAATGAGAACAGCTTAGAGTAGGTACCAAAGATATGTGGATAACCGGATGAAGAATATTTCTTTCGAGGATGGTGATCATGCCTTTCTCAAAGTTTCTCCATGGAAAAGTGTGATGTGTTTTGGTAAGAAGGTAAAGTTGAGTCTGAGGATCATTGTACCATATGAAATCTTGGAGAAAGTTGGATCAGTTGTGTAAAAAGTAGATTTACCCCCAATTTTATCATAGGTACACAATTGTTTTCATGTTTCAATGTTTAGAATGTATATTCTTGATCCATCTCTTGTTTTGAGTCTAGAGGTAGTTCAGTTGGAGGAGGATCTTTTATATGAGGAACAACCAGTCCAGATTCTTGACCGAAGAGAGAAAGTGTTTTGTGAATAAGGTGACCCATCAGGTAAATGTTTTAGGGAAAAACCATACGGTTGAAGAGGAAATGCGGATATCTGAAAATTATATGAGGGATAAATACCAACACTTATTTGATATGTTAATAGAATTGCAGGGACAAAATTCTCAAAAGGGGGGAAGGATGTAACATTCCAGGTAAATACTGATTTTTTATTTCCATGTTTATTATTATTTGTGAATTAAATATTAATTTTACTTTAAAGGTAATTATATTTTCTATGGTGTACCCCATACACAACAACGAGTTTCTTTTAAATCCTATATTGCACACAACGTTGAGTTATACAGGAAAATAATAAAATATTATTATTATTTTAAATGGCAGTTAATGCATAGTCGTTGTATTATTGGGAATAAACAGAACTAACTAAAATATTATTACACCTTTTTATTAATTTTTTTTTACATTTATCCAATAAAATTTAGTGGCTTAATATGTGAATGAATCCAATTTTAGGCACAAGTAGTCTAATATTCATTAAAAGGTCGATTTACCACCTCTCGATGAAGAACCCTTTTTAAATATAGTTTTTTCAATTTTATATATTCTATTTGGAAGAATAACATTATTCTTTACAATCGGGATATAAAAAATTTACTTGGAAAGAATTTTTTTGTATTTTTTGGACAAAGTTCATTTTTTAATGAATAGTGAAAAATATCGCACTTTGAATCAATATTGGATTTTAATCTAATTTATTTATATGGTTATATTATCATTCTAATTGGATTTAAAGTTTAAATAGATTATTATTTTACCATTTAATCTAATTTTGGTCATTTCATGTAATTTCACTTTGAAATTAGACATAGACAAATGTTAGTCTTTTGATAGTTATTATTTCTTAAAAACACTCTTTTTGTTTTGAAAAAAGAATTAATTTTAAATTAATTTCTGCCACTTCTGGGTTATTAATTTGGAAAAATGGATTCTATATTTTGAATCAGTAGATCCAAATTTTTTAAATAGTTAACTTTTATTTTAATCATTTTGAATATTTACTTTGGTAAATATTTTATTTACCATGGTTAAAGGGTAAATCTAGTAAATAAGGGTAACAAATAATATTATAATAATTTATAATTTCCCTTAAACATGTATTAACCCTATTTTATGAGATATTTCCAAACAAGGGCATCCTTGGGTCGGTTTTGGGTCCCCATGGATGCACTTGGGAGTGATAATGACACTTTATATTAATTAATTTAATGTAATTAAAAAAGTAACATAAACATATATCTTCAAGTAAAACAATTTTTATATAGTGTTATATAAGTGATATATTGGACAATAAATATTAACTTTAAATTTTTAACAACTTCCTATATCGTGGTATTTGTTTTATAATTTTTAGACATTAAAAAAATAAATTTAATTATGACACAATGGTGATGCTGTAATTGATACATTAATAAAGTATTGAAATAAATGATGTTATAAATATTAAAATAAATTTATTTTTAAATTTTTTATGCCATCCCAGAATTTTAAAGATGAGGATGACTTGTTATCTTTGAATTAATGATTTTTTTTCAAATTAATCAAGTTGTTTTGGATTTTTTAAAAAGTCATGATATGAATACTATATAAATTGACATAAATTAGTTCTTCAAACAATTAAAAATTTATTAAATGATCAAAGAGTAATAAAAATATAAGATTCGGAAAAATGACTTAAATAATATAAAAAATTCCATAAATGATCCATTTTTCATCTCTTGGCATTTTATGGTAAATATATTAGACATATAGAATGAATATATAAGAGGACATGGTAAAAGATAAACAAGTAATCAAAGGGTTAAATAAAAAATATAAGGATTAAAAATATCCAAAACATGTCAAATCCTTGTTGGATGATTTTATATCTACTTATATTTACATTATTATAATATGAAATATATTTTTTATGTTTTTATTCTGAAAATAATTTTCTAATAAAATAATACATTCAATCTTTCATAAAGAGCCCCTCCTCCCTTTTTTAAAAATACAACACCTCTACACCTTACTCACACCTCTCAAGCCTCCTTGATCATCCAAAATATGCTCAAAGAAACTCCCGAAATCACTATCTTCCTCCTAGAAGCCATAATCTAGGCAGAAGACAATTCGAGAAATCCTTTTGATTCAAACCAAAGGGAGTTACTCGATTTAAAGATAACGTCTTCTCTCAAGTTATTTTTTTTATTTTCCTTCTCTAACCCCCTCAATATCTTTATTTTATTATTTTATAATATCACCAGTATATTTGATATATGGGGATGTTTTTATTAGAAGGATTAGAACTACACATCCGCACACCTCCCTCTATTGGATACGAACATATTGTTTATGTGGTTGACGAACTACGTCCTCAGGAAATGATGACTGTTCAATTATCTTCTACCACCTCTCATGGGAGCCATTTAGATGGAACAATATTTATATGTTATATATATTATATTTATATTGTATATATCATTCTTTATTATTCATTTATATAATACTTCTAGTGTTTCTATAATGGATAAATACGATAATTTTATTTGAGGAAGTGCGGACTACCGCCCCCTCAAAGTGTTATGACTTATTCATACCATACGTGGAATGTATAAAAGATGTAATTAATGAAATAATATATAATATTATACTATAATTATAATATACCTATTTATAATTATGTTTTCATTCCATTTAATATGAAATAAAAATGAATGTAGTGTTCATGCGTTCGTACGTCTTATCGTCTCCTTGAACAGTGCATTTCATTTATTATCTCCAAATGTAATGTACTCTTATAAATACATATTTATACTGGATAAATATGATTTATAAATCATGAATATAATTATAGTGATAATGGACATTTGACCACGTGGAAAACATTTAGTTATAAGAAGTTCATTTTTGACTCAAGTACAAAATATCGATTGAATGACCGTTGTTAACTTAAATGATTATATAATGTTTATAACATGGTAATAATTGATATAAAATGAATAAAAAAACTGAAAAAGGTTATGAATCAATTAGAAATTTACTTTAGTTTATTATTCTGGAGATTAATGAATGAACAGGTCATGTCTGACATGAGGTAAGGAACATCGTCACAATCTCCTTTCCCGGAGGCATATTTTGATATATACGCGACTTTATTTAACATGGTGTTCAAAGCCCATTGAATTTTGATTTAATTAAAAGGGAATATTTTTATACAAAGTGTTTTACTAAAATAAAAAAATTACTGTTTCTTTTTAACGTACATAGTGACAATTTCCTTTCTGCCACTGCAAGAATTATTTGATATTTGAATTCCTTAATAAGCCGTAGTGTTTTTTTAAAGGAAAATAAATACCATATACCCGTTTTATGTATTTTGGTATTGAAAATGGTTTTTGAAAGAAATTATTTTTTCAATATCTTTAAATGATATATTGTGTTTTAAATAGGGATGTTTTATCTTTCCTTTACGTTTGTTTCATGTGTTATGAATATGTTATGGTTCTTAGGGATTGATTACGTTTATGGGTGCTTCTCTGATAAACTTAGGGAGGGTGAGACCGAGATATCTCACGAATGCATTGGGTAATGTGATAGTGTTAAACATTAATGTTTATACTAAGATATTTATGGAATATACTATGATGTGTATTCCAAATGTAACTCCCTACGTAGCTGTGAAAAATACAATGTAAGTATGTTATGGATTCCACGAGTTACATTTATGATTTATGATTTCTATGTTTTATTTATATATATTATGATTTCACGAGGTTTGTTAAATATCTTATGATTGGTATATATTGATGGTCTAATGTTTTATTTCTTTATTTTATAATCCATATTATACTTTTTATGCTCATCCTGTGTTTTTTTAAAATGTTTTTCAAAGGAATTAAGGATGAATAGGGTCAAGGATGGGATCATGGAAAAGTCTCTCTGTCTAAAACATTGAACTAGAAATGACTATTTTTCAAGGTTTTTTATTTTATTAAAAAATTGATACTTATTAGAAGTGGATCCTTTATAATATTTGAGATATAATGTAATTATTATGGCATAATTCTAAAAAACACTAAACCAATACATATCTTCAATGTGAATTCTTGACTTAACTCAAGATTATGTAATGATTATGGCTGGGTCATTATATTGAAATTAAATAAATTTTTTATCAATTAAATACACATTTCATTCCAAAAGTTTTATTCTTTATGGAAAACAAAAGAGAAACATCATTACGTGGACGCAATAGTCTGCACATACACATGATAATGTCTTAATTATTATAATGGTTTTCGAGGAATAAATGAATTGGATTTTAAATTAGTATAGGAAAATAATTTAAATTTAATAATACATATGTTATAATAATATCATGGGTTTAATAGTGTTTGGGTGGTAGAAGTATGCAAAAATTAAAAAGGTGTGGTGGAAAATATTACCTCTTGCTTTGGAAGTTATCAACTTATCACAAAATTAATGCATAATATCATGGTATTTTTTAAAGTAAAAAAATACTATAAGGTTTTGGGAGAGGGTTTTGTAGATATTATATTAGAGTTTAGGTGTACCTTTAGGGTATTTGTAATTGTTTAGAGGTAGAGGGTGGGGGATTCCTTTTATTATTGAAGAGAAGGGATTTTTTCGCATGTATGAATCTATATTTAAAATAAATGAAATGTTTCACATGACATGTGAAGAGGGTGTAAAATAATATATTTTTTGAAGATTTAAGTTATAAAAAGACTAAAATAATACTTTTATGCACATTTTTAATCATTTTATGTCATTTATATTTATATTTTTTTATTCACAATAATTTCCTTGTACAAAGGTCACTGGATATCTACCTATGTAATATATTTTTAATGTATAACAATAAAATGATCCTTATTAGATAACTTGATCTTGAATATGTTAAATATTTAATCTATTTATCATTTAAATTTTCTATATGAAAAACAAATAATTTAAACATTAATTTATGTAACATGTAAAAACTGATTTTTAAAGAATTTTTTTTTGATTCAATGATTAATTTTTAGAATAAATTTCCATTTTAATTGATTCAATTTAAATTAAAATGATTAATATCATTTAAATATGTATTATTTAAAAAAATTAAATACCTAATTATACCATGTGATTTTTTTAAGAGAAATATAAGAATAATCATATTTTCTTAAAACATTACCAAAATGTTCTAAATTGTTAAGAATGGGTTTTATATATCAGTATATTTTTTAAATATAAATAATTTAAATATATAAAATAAATTTTTTATAAGAGAATATTTTAAAAAATAATTATTTTAAATCTTGTATAATAATTTCATAAATGTAACAGTAGTCGTAAAATCGTTATTGATACTATTAACATTAAAATCTATTATTCTAGAAAAATATCAAAATATCATGTTAAGATAATTTTGATATTACAAATCAAAATATGAGGTTAACTTGTAAAAATAATGATTATAAATCTATAATAAATATATGAATTTATAAAAAATTACTACAATATATTCATGCTAGTTTAACTGGTATGACAATATTCTTGAATAATTTAATTTTATTATTTTTAATTGTTTTTTAGTATATTTTGTTATTTTATGTAATATAAATGACCCAAAAAATATTAAATATGGTCAAATATTCACTAGTATCATGAGCTTTTACACTTACTATCTCATTATCAGATTTCATAATATTTTATTATAAATATATCTGTTTCTCTTCATCTTTTACTCTTAATATATGGGCAGTGAAGAACTATTTATCACTAATAGAAATCAAATTTTGGATTGAACCATTATTTTTTTATTATTGAAATGATATATCCTATATAAATAATCATAATTAATGATTTTTAATTTTCATGATTTGATTTAGAATAAAAAATCAAACATTCTTGATATGGGTTGGAATATTAGTGAATAAATTTAATGGAAGAATATAGAGATGATGGTGCATGATAGAACTGATAAGAGTACTGTGTTTTTATTTTTGGGTGTTTTGATTTTTGGTAACTAGAATTTTCATAACATGATATAACAGTATTTTTTATCTTCCATGTCCCATGATAAGAAGGGTAACAAAGAAAAAATATTTTTTTCTCCGAGACTAACCCCATACTTGTAGTACATTAGATTATTTAGAGTTAATCTTCTAAAAATAATCTTTATCAATAGTTAATCTAATATGATTTATTCCAAGAAAAAAATTATTTACGGCCTGGAGATTTTTTTGAACCAATAGATTTCAATATAAATAAGATGAGAACAACCCCCTATTATGATGTATGATGTATGTTTTCTAATGTGAAACAAGTGTGTCAATTGATACAGTGTGAAAATATAACTCATTTCCAATCTATATCAATCCCTAGATATAATAACCTTACATGATCCCTTTATGGACATTTTAAATTTCTTTAATCCAAGTGTTAGATTCGGGAAAGGTAGTATCCAATTATAATCTATTATTCTATAAAAAGTGTTCAAGTGCACTTATTTAGACTACTCGAGGTTATTTTCATCATGTTTCATACACGATTTGGTTTTATATTTATATGTACAATGATATGGTATGTGTGTGATGATGTGAGTAGATGAAGGATTTGTTACTCCCTAAAATTAATGACAGTGATGTGGTTCATGTACCTATATTCTACCAATAATTTATCACTCCCCCACTTACATAGTATCTGGTTCCTTAAAATTAGTTATTGGGTTAGTACTCCCATGAAACCAACTAAGTGTGGGTCCAATATAGACACAACTGATAATTTTTTTACAAACATATCTATTAATGGAAGGGGTCCCCAATCTATATAGATTGATACTACCTCATCCAATGCATATTACTCAGTAAGAAATGAGTCCTCTATCATGGTTAGGGACTCCCATGAATATCATATTTACCTAGATAAATCACATGTCCCCTATTATGTAAATAGATATGTGAAGTAGGTTTTATTTTTATAAGATGCTTGGATTAAAGGGTTTTCCATGTTGATGAATTTTTTGTATAATGTCAGTCTATTGATGGTTAGGAATTAGTGTCCCCCACACAATATCATGAAATAAAATATGGGTTCATTTGTGTATCTTAATGTTCTTATTCCCTGAGTTGGTTATCTATTTTAATTACAATTTTATGATAATTTTATCTTTATTATTTTTTCATTTATTTCAATTAGGATACAAACTATGTATGGGTATAATCATCCCTTCATCGATGTTTCACCAACATGTGTTGTGTTGTATGCAAACGATAGGTAGTTTGGTAGAGATGTTTTTAGACATGATGATGGTGGTGAGGGATCATATTGATTCATAGAGGTGATAGTTGTGAATGATGATCAAATTTATAGATTTTTTGTACATATTTCTTATCTAAAATTGTTTTTGGATTTATTCCTTTAGGTCAATTAGGAATGTTTGACCCCCATAATAAATTTATGATTATACTCTTGTTCTCTTTTGTTATATCTAAATTTTTAAATGAATTTTTATATATTTCAATTGGTTAGATATTTGGTATTGTATTTATTATCCTATATTGAAATTGGTGGATTTATATTGGTATAGTATGCTAAGGGCTCCCATCATGTGTGACATTCCTACTTGATGCTAGTAACCATCCCCAGTTTAA
This sequence comes from Viscum album, assembly GCA_963277665.1. Lineage (NCBI taxonomy): Eukaryota > Viridiplantae > Streptophyta > Magnoliopsida > Santalales > Viscaceae > Viscum > Viscum album. The sequence goes on from OY728145.1 coordinate 1,706,297,102, forward strand.
TATATGGTGGGATTGGGATGTTATAGTTAAGATATAGTGATTCATAGTGGGACCATACTGATTTATTTTATTTTAGAGTGGTATGAGATAATTTTTTGTATTAATGTTATAGTCAATAGTTTAGTGTCTTTTATGGTTATTTTGGAAACCTATGTTACTTGGTTTAGAGTTTTCATTTTATGAAAGGGAGACCAGTATGGATGTGGTGAATGTCCAATCCATTCAATAAGCATTTGATAAAATTCAAGTGGACTCAGAGACCAAAATAAGCTGTTATATGGAACAAATGTGTGTTATGTGTATAATAAATGAATAATTTTTTTGATTTATATGTGAATCATGAGTTAGATTTATAGATAATTTTTAATTAATATGGTTTTTATTATCAAAATTTTAGATTCCACCATAAAAATATCTATCTAGGATCTCATGGTAATGTCATTATTTTCATCTTATCAGGATTGATCCTCTTGTCCCAAACCAATTTAGTGATGATAATTTTATCTTGGTACATTAGTGAGAGATATCCTCAATGAGTAAGTAGGAAACTGTTATGTAATGATAACATATTTTACTATGTATTTTAATTAAGTAGATATTAAAATCCTCTACATAAAAAAATGAACTAAAATGACTCGTTACATATTAGGTGAAAATATTTAAAATTTTATTGTGATGAATAAGTATTCAGGTAAAAAAAAATTAATCAATTGAAATTTCATATATAAGGTGGATAAATAATTAATATATTTTAATTTAAAACAGGATCGTTCCTCCTAAATTATCTATTTATAATGTTAAATGGACCAATAAAAAATTATTACTTTGATAATATAATATATTATAATAGATGAATAATTATAAATTTTTATGGAATAATGTAGAGAACACTTATTGTTCAAAAATGATATATTTATATAAAATAAAATTTCATTATATTTTTTAATTATCGTTTAAAAAGTAAATTTTTAAATTTCATAAATTTTAATGGAACAAAATACTATATTTTTTTAAATTATAATATAAATATTCTATATGTTTGATTTTTATTTTTATTTTTATGAAATAGTTGATTATTGTTTGAATTGTGAAAATTTAGTTTTTACCAAAATAATATATTTTATGGATTTAGAATTATATAATAACGATAAAAAATCTTATAAAATTACTAAATTGCTCAAATATATTTATAATAATTAAAAATATAAAATTTCAAATACATTTAATAATTTTAAAATCATATATTGATCCTTTTATGAATATAAGTATTATTTTCCAATAAATGAAACCCCATTTATTTTTTCTATTATTTGTTTTTTTAAATATTTAATGATGTATTGATTTTTAAACCACATAGAATTTATTGGATGTATAAAAATAAATTACATATCATGAAAATTAAATAAATTGATAATTTTATTCGACACAAAAATTTTAGACCTAAAAATACACTTTTTATAAAAATGTGTTTTTACGTGTTAAATGAACTATTATTACAGTTTAAATTTTTAAAAATATAAATTATATCTGAAATAATTAATTTCATACATGGAATATTTAATTACAAAATATGTTATAGGAAATTTTTTTAATCATACAATTTATATTAATTTTGAAAAATATGGTTTACATAGTAAAAAAATTGGGAATATTAAGTCATCAATGAGTAAATTTATTGAAAATGAAAAAATTTACAAAACGTTTTTTGAGGTATTATCTACCATAAAAAATATTGAAGCCCATTATTATTTTTTATTTTTTAGAATTATTTTTTGGTGAAACATTTGATTACTTAATTTTATGTTGAAATATATATAGAAATGAAATTACCAACACTTATTAATTGGATATCCCGCTACCTTATCAAGAAAACATTGAAAATTCAGTTTCTTTTTAATATTATATCTTATTTAATTCCCCTATAATACTATTCCTTTTTGAATTTCCTCTTCTCAAAATTTACAGTCCTAATACCTCTATTTCAAAGGATTATCCTAGGGAAAGCCCAAGTCCACAAAGTGAGTAATATTTTTCAAAAATTCATTAATTTTCATCCATAAATTTCAAATAAAATTATATAATTCATATATAATGGAAAAAATAATTTTCCTAAATTTTTTTTATAATTATATGGTATCAACTGTTAAACTCATTTCCCATTTTTAGTTAAAAATTGAAAACTACTATTTTTTTATTGTGTATACTATTGCCTCCACAAAACAACATTATTTGTTTTTCACCACCAGCTCACTTTAATAGTAATATTAATGAAATTTATTAATAAATGAGACATATATATGGTCATTATTAATATTAAAATTTCAATCCATTTCTTTCCATATCATGTTTTAGAAACACAAATGATTATCTTGTGTCTTACATACAATCACATCAACAATGTATTTTTTTATCATTTTTCATCTAGTTTATTCATTATTTATGAATATTTATTAATATCCATTTAAAAAAATTAAATTTTATAAAAAATTAAATTTTATTTTTTAAAATAATGATATTAATTTAATATAAACAACTTTTATAATCATAATCATCCATTTATTATGGTCTGTTCCTATTTAGGTTGGTCTAACCACCCCATGGGACCATTATAAAACATAATATAATGGATGAATATGATAATATAATTAATGAAAACATATGATTTGAATTATTAATTTTTTGTATTTTGGATTAGTAACAGTAATAATAAGGTCATTAATTAATATACTATTGTTTGTTTATTAAAAATGGATGATACTTGTTCATAATTGATTTTATTTTTATGGTTTTTAATAATAAAATAAAAAATGGTAAAATATTAATATTAAAAATAATTATAAAACATCAATTACATATAATTTTTTAATATGGTAATGATGAAAGTTTGGACAATAATGAAGAAAAACACTACTAATATAAAAATAGTTCAAAATAACCATGACTACCCACAAATGAAATTGAAAATAGATAGTAAGAGAGTATTATATATAGAGAGAGAATATATAAATTTACCTTTAAAAATGCTATATATATGTTAAAGTTTTATAAATATGTTATTATAATATTTATTTTTTTTCAAAGAGGATCATAGAGTGTATTAGACTAAGAGGGAAAATAGGGAAAGGGTTTATAGTATGCAATTTTCACTCATTGAGACATATTTCATATTATAGAACATGTTTTCATTAAAATAGTGTATCAATTAACCCTTTAATATTTTTTATCACAATACTCTCATTATCAATGGTTTTTTAGGTTTTATATGAAATCATATAATTTAATGGGGTTATATTTGATATATTCTAGGGTTGTAAGGGTTTCCTTGTATAAAATTTAAATTCATGAGACATGTTTGATAATACGTTAAATTATTTATTTTATATGGTGTTTTAACTAAATTATTGTTTTATAGTATTAAATATGTTCCATTTAATAATATTTTAACTCTATTTTTATAATATTTCACCCAGGTTTCATTTTTTATTATCATACAGATACCATGAGGGTTTCCTCACCAATATCATTTTCAAGAAGATATTTATTTTATAAGATAATTTATCATGGGACATTTTATAATTTTATATTTAAAACCACTATAATTTTGTTCTCTCAAGGGTATTTATGGGATTTTACTTTGCTCCCAAGTTACATTTTCCCCTGGTTCATTACTTAAATATTGTATGGATGTTGATAGTATATTTTATTTGGGGTCAAAAACCTCACTTTTTTAATGTCTCTATTAACAGGATGATTTTAGTAACATCCTTATCTATGAATAAATAAATTATTACATCCATTTTATTCTACATGAACTTCTTAAAATTATTAAAAAATTTAGGATTTTGGTGTTTGTAGTTTTCTTCAATGTGTGGAAGAATCATTTTTATGCTTTTCATGTAAACACATATTTTGATCATCATTTAAACTTTAAATGAGACTTTCTATATAAATATTAATGTTTTAAAAAATAAATTATATTTGTACATGTTTTTTAAAATATTTTCAAAATTTTAAGTATATTACTTATATGAAAAGTGATTTTCTATGACATTAGAAATTTATTTTTCAAATATTCTATTATCATTTGATATATCATATTCTTGTCCAGGAATATTATTCCAATGATATAATCCACCTTCCATCAATGAATTGATTGTGAAATGAACTTTTCTATCATTTAAATGATGCATCACTGCCTCCTTACCCAACAATTGAAGGTTTCTGGACCTAAATTTTATTCTATTTCTTTTCCTTTGTAAATACATCGTGTTATATTTCTTTGATAAAACAATGTTCATCTAGAATACATACACATATTGAATGGTAAAATTTTTAAATTAACTATATACCCTTTATTTGTATGATTTAAATACCATATTCCCTATTATATTATTGGAAGAATATTTATAAATACTGTTACTAATATTTTATTTGAATTTTTATTTATATTCGATGGGTATTTAGAGTTACAATTAATTATGTAATTCTGAATTTTCTTCTTTATATGTTCTATTTTAAGAGAATATGAAAACTATTTTCATTCTACTAGTTCTTTAGGGTGAATTATTGATTTAATAGGGCACACATGTGTAAAAATAATTATGGATGAAATCCTATAATTCCCAAATATTATTTGGTTTATGTTCCTATCTCATGAGATATTCCGAATTTGTAATTATAAGTTATTACACACTAGTTCTGGAATATAATTTTTTTTTTCATATTTTCATGCATTAAAATTTTATGTATTTTCACATTGGTTTGAGAATATTGAGTTTTCACACAAGGTATTTTATAGGAAATGATTGTTCAATATTTTTCTATAAAGTTACTTATTATTCATTTCTATGTTATTTTATAATTTTAAGATTATTATTAAGACTATGATACTCTCACTTGTCTTATGATTATTGAAAGATGTTTTTAAACTATTTTAATTTATGTATTATTGTATTCCCCACATTATTCCCCAAATCATGAGTTTTGATCTATTCGTTATTTGGAATAACATTCTCTTTTATCACGATTATACACATATCATCATCTCTCCCTCACTCAACATATTTTATTATTCTTTGTTATATTTACCATTTTTGTTAATCTAAGAAAACCATTACTTCTATTTAAATTTTTATTGGTCTGGAAGGAAATTAATAATTATGATGTTTAAAGAATCTTATCTTGTGTCGTTAAATTTTCATAGATGTTGGTAAAATTATAAGGATTAAAAAGTTTCGAATATAGTGGGTTGAATGTAAATTAGTTGATAATAGATGAGTTTTTAACGTTTTTTCATAATTCTATACAAATTTAATACATTAGGTTTACAGATGTGTTTTGGTTTTTAAGATGATGTTGAATAATCCCTTTTTTGAATGGGTAAGATTAAGAAATAGTTTTTGAAATAACATTTCAAGTGTTAGAGAACCCTAAATGGTTTTATTGGGCATGGTTTGAATCCCGATTGGTATATGGAGGTCTTGTTCAAGAACTAATAAGGTTTTATTTTAGAATAGGGATGTCATATATATATAGTCTATTACCAAGGCATATAAGATATCTTGGACAGTGGTACCAACATTTTTCACGTCAGAACTAGTTAGATGGTAGCTTGTACACAGGAAACTACATTATGCAGGTGACCAGTAGAATTATAGTCTGAAAAATGGATAAAATTTCCCTTCTCTTGTCTAATAAATAGTGTTGCCAGCCATAATTTGATCCTCTTTATTCCTTGTATAGACCAAGGAATAATCCCCTGATTTATCCCACTTTGACATTGATCAAGGTGTAATTTTTTTTCTTTAAAAACTGTTTTGATTTATGTCTCTTCATATGGGGGTCTCTATATTTCCTCTCATCCACTCAATATAATTTTCATTTCTCTCGTTCTATGGTTTTTGGAAAATTCCACCATAGAAATATGGAATAATTCTGGGATGAGTTAGATTATGTGTTTTTTAGGATGTGGGCATTCTGAGATGATGATGTGTGCGTAGTTTCTTAGGGATTCATTGAAGATTCATCCAACAAAAAATTCATTTAATGTTTTCCATAAATATATTTCAAATAACTATTGAATCAACTCCATTAAAAACTGATTTATCTAAGGATTGTTTCAGGAGAATGGAATGGACCCCATGTGTGCGTTTAGTGCAGTTTCACTAAAAAAATCCATTGGTTTTATGATTCATATATTATAATGTGTTTTCTAATTTTTAATTAATTTTTAAATTAATTGATAAATTATGTTTTTGTTTGTTTTTTGATTAATTTTAGTTGTTTTATATTTCATGTGATTCTTGTATGATGGATCATTGTTAGAAAAATATTACATATGGATTTTCAAGCCTTATAAAAGTTATCAGTTTTTTAATTAAATAAAATTTTGTTCAGTAAAATTTATGTTGTCATATTTCTATTCCCATGGTATTTATTTTTGATATATGGATGTGGAGTTAGTGGACTCAAAAGTAAGGGAGTGGACCGCCTAAATTATATTATATACATTAAATTAAATTAAAATTTTTATAGTGCTTAAAATCTATTAAAATAAAATTAACCACCTTTGATAACCTAAAAATATCAATGGGTCACATTTTACCCTTGCACGTATACTATGTTATATTAGTTTTTAATGACTAATGATTGTTGAGTAGGTTATTATTTGTGGGGAAATAATGAATTCAAGGGCTATGTCTGAATTGAAAAAAACAATTTCCCTAGAGAATTTTCCTAGATTGATCGTTAGTTATAGAATACTAGTTTTCTGGTTGATTTTCATGATTTTCCTTGATCCTAAAATGATCCATTAGTCTATCGAGCTAATGGGAATAATTAGGGTTTGTCTACCCAATAGAGACTTGATGACAATATTGAGTTTCCCTTGATGAAAGGAAGGGATGCGTTCATTATTCGATCAAACCTAGATGTTTATAAAAGGTGTTGGTCTTGAAGACATCACCCATTTGATGGGGGTTGGTCTGAGATAATAGATTGTATTTATTGATCCTTATGAGGTATTCAGGATATAATAATACTTATGGGACTAGGGGGTACCCTAGTGATATTTTAACATTAGTAAGATGGTGTTCGTTGTTATTTTAGTTTTTTGTAGAAGATATTTACTATTGGAATTTGATCCAATACTAACAATTTCAAAAAAACCATTGGTGTAGGTCCCTTATACCAACGGTTTACCATAAACAATATTATATGAGGATATATAAAAGTCTATTCCAATGGTTAAATGTAACCATTGGTAAACTAGTGGATATTCAACAATTATTCCAATGGTTAAATTTAACCATTGCTATATTAGTGGTATATTACTATATATTTTAATGGTTTCTCATAACTGTTGGTATAATTTATAGGTTAAGTAAAATACAAATGGTTTTAAAAAACCGTTGATATAGACTCCCTCCTAAATTCAAGCCACATGGGTTTTCTCTCCATATATTTGACTCCTATACATATTGAAACCTATCGCTTGTGGAATTCCATTTTCTTCCCCATAAATGATGATCTATCCTCTATTTGCTTCCCCAGCATTGACGAGAAGTGGTCCATTTTACTAGTCAATAATATTCTATTTATTATAATTTAACATAGTAATGTGTTTTTCTCTTTAACAAACATGACTTCAATTCATAATGGTATAGTTTTATCTTATTAAATTTAGATTGATTTGGTTCTATTTGTTTTCTATTATATTTCAATTGATTATGATAAATTCCAATCATATTAATATAAAAATATTCAATTTTCTTTTGTTTGATTTAGATTCTTTTGTTTTTTTTCTTTTTGAGTAATGTCAGGGTGATCTGTTTTGATTTTATTATGCATAATTTAATTTTATTTTAGTTTGTTTATTTGATTTATGTTTATTTTAATTGATTAAATTTGGTTTGAATTATAGTTTTAATCATGTCCATTCAAGTCTATTTTGATCAGTTTTTGTTGTTTGGGTGCATTTTAGTTATGTTTTTCTTAATTTGATTCATTTTGGATTAGTTTCACTCTATTGATCTTAGTTAAATTCTTTTCTAGTCGATAGGGTTTAGTTTTACGTGGTTTGATTCTAAAATCTTCAAGATGAATCCATTTGGGTTAGTTTTATTATTTTATATTCTATTTAAATAACTTCTTATTAAATTATATTATATTATTTTGGGATATTTTGTTATATGTTTGTTCTATTCTGTGGTGTTTTGGTTAGGTTGGGTTCAGTTAATTCGATATGGATTTATTAAATTTGGGAAATGAAAAAATAGTAGTCATATCCTTAGTTAATCCCTCAGTAGAACCATTGAAATTATAGTACACTATGAGAAAAAATAATTTCCGTAACCATTTTAATAATGGGGAGGATCTAGTATAGGTACAAAGGTTATTCCATACATGCAGGGAATTTATTCTCATAATAAAGGGTGAGAAGTAATTATCATGCAAAAAAACAGTTCACTCTTTTGAGTGATAATCTCAGTTCCCCATTTGTCAATTTCATTTGACTATCTAATAGTTTCTCAATGATATTGTATGATACCTATATATATATATATATATATATATATATATCTTTTCAAATAATTCTCAAGGAAAAGTTTTAGTTAATTGTTAGAATACTCAAGGATTGATGTATATTTGATTTATGATTCCTTCAATATCCTATATATTATATATATATGAATTTAAGAGAAAATGAGTGCTCAATTAGAGTGATATTTTGATATGGGATCTTTTAATTCTCTACTAAACCAATATGACTAGTCTATTAATTGCAATTATTTATATAAAAAATATTTTTAGTGTCATCTATGACCAAATTACCGAAGACCATAGTCAATGGGAATATCAAAATAACATTCTCAATGGATTTATCCTAATATATTCCTAACCAATTTTTCTACAAAAAAGAGGATGAAATAAGTGTATGAGAGATAAAAAATGAGAAAAACTAATTTATAAATTAGTGTTATTCTGATATTAACACAAAGATATTGGTAATAGTTTGTATACATTACAAAAGAACTCAAGGACGTTCACATTTAACTATAATCAAATATTAATTTTTTATAAAATTAAGTGGTTGTTGGTGATTCAAATAAATCTATTGAAAGGGTTATGTGGGATATCATAAATAAATCACATTAGGAAAAGATAAATGATTATCAATTATGAAAATCATTAAGCCACTTTATATCTCTATAGAAAAATATAATTTTTAATAAATGTTTTCTTTTGGGATAAAATTTCATGATTCTACCATTAAGGATTGGATATTTAGCACCATGCTCTTGATGGTAGATAAGGAAACTACAATTAATTCCCTATTATAGTGTCCACGATTGTTCTTATAGGGAACTATCCTATTATTATAGCATTTTACAAAATAATGTGTTATTGAATGAGTCTTAGTACACAATGGTTCTACCCCATCCAAATTCCTATATTTCCATTTATATTTACTCCTATAAGTACAAAATAGTGTATAGAAAATCTTAAGAGAATGAGGTTCAATAGTGAAAACACATAATGCATTATAGATTACACAAATTAAACTCAATAACAATGTCAATATGATTTTTAATATCTTGGTCCATCAAACTATTTAAATAACACATGAATATGTAATTTACCATTTATATGTTAATTAAAATGTTCCAAAAAAATGTATCAATTTTTTTGGAAAGGAGTGTAGTGCATGTTACCCAAACCTTCGTCATTTATGGAGGAAACACATCAACCCTTCACTTTATTGTGTACTGAACAAATTTGTACTAGAAAATGTTCTTATCCATTAAACTATTATCTATGTTATTGTAAATCAATTTGAAAAATTAATAACAAATGTATATGTTATATGTATTGGTTAGAATAAGATAATCCAAAATAGTTTTAATGATTCTAGAATTCTATAATATCATATTTTATGTACATGTGACTATGAAAAATGATAAAACACTATAGAACAGTCAATGGATAAGGATGTGATTTATCTCTCTATTTATGCTGATAATGATGAAGTGAAACATGAACAATCCATTTTCAATTGAATTAATAATTTTTTCCGTCATTGATGGGTATAGGAATTTGAAATTCCAGGCTATTAACATCCCAGTGCGATTGCAAATTTATAGGATTATAAGTCAAATATTTTAGTTTTTAATGAAAATTACTTGGAAAACATATATGAAATTGACATTATTGATAAAATAGTAGCTGAAGACAAATAATTGATCTGATTTGATGAAAAATAAACGACATGAATTAATTTAAGATTATAATATTTACTAATTTGAAGATATGTCATTTATGTAAGAAGATCATATTCAAATTGATATAGTGAAATCCTTGGGATAACTTATGATTTTAGTCATGGGTTATAATGAAATATCACTAATATAAAGTTTTATATGTATTAATAACACTATAATTAATATATAGAATGTATATAGTACCTTCCAAGACGTTTTGTGTGAATAAAAAATTACTTATAATAATTTTAATTTTATGGAAAAATAAAATAGGTATACCAGAAAAAATTCTGACACTGTAAAGAATAGGGTCTTGAATCATTACAGAAACATATATTATTAATATATTACATTAAATGAGGTCTTATACAGGTGCTAGTTATACATGGTGCAGTGTATTTTTATAAGTGTTGTGTATTTTTACAGGTGATATCTATTTTCACAAGTGTTGTGTCATAAAGTTACTCTTACATATTAAATTCATTCAAGTTGAATCCTACTTATATATAATGATTTCAAACTGACACTTATATATGTAGTATAGGTTTAGAGTAAAACTAACATAGAAAAAACATTTTGAATTCATTAGTATCTTAAAACTATAAGAACATATAAAATTAATCTCTAGAAATCTGAAAACACCACCACAAATTTTTATCCATATAAAATTAATATTATCATGTATTGATTGTAAATCCATCATTATTTTGTTTTAATAATATCTATATAACATATATCATTAAGATATTACATTAAATGAGGTCCTATAAAACTTGGTCTTAGGCATGTTCTAGTTCTGTATGATGTTGTATTTGTTCTTTTGATGAATGTAGCTCTATCATGTTATTATAATAATCCATATGATGTTATAATGTTGTATAATTTTCATATGTTTTCTATAACCCCTCAGTTTATTTTAATATAGAATCAGATGATATAAAATCCACATGAAAAACATAATCATTAATGTTTTATTCTAATAAGACATTGAATTTTGAATGTATTGTATTCATAATTCAATTCTGAATTCTGTATTTCACATTGTAAATACCTTCTGAATTAAGAATTGAATTAAGAATTGAATTATCTAAGTATATAATTACCCTATGAATTATGTGTTATATTTGAAGTTAATTGCATGTAATTTTAGAATTATCTTGTCCAATCCAAATCTTTATACTTGCAGGTAATTGTATAGGGCGAGGCAGCACACTTTCTGGGGGAATTGAAGGATGGTTATGCCATCGGTTTTAAACCATTGGTATATGTTTAAAAAGTAAATTATACCAATGTTTTCATGTAAAAAATTGGTAAACATTTATAGCAATGGTTTTCAATCTATTGGTATGGGTCTCTATACTCAATCTTTACCAATAGTTAAATAAAACAGTTGGTTAAAGTGTATTCCAACGGTTTGAAAATCGTTGGAGAAGACATGAATATTAAACATTTGAAATGGTATCAAACTGTTGGTAAAACTTTATACCAATAGTTTACTAGAACTATTTGTATAAAGTCCTTTCCAAATCCATATACCAAATGTCTTAAAGAACTATTGGTATATAGGTATCATCATGCCTTACTAGCCAATAATTTTGATAACTATTGGAATATGTATTACCAATGGTTGTCCAGCCTTTACCAATGGTTTTAAACCATTGGTATAGACTAACATTCCAACAATGATTTTACCTATTTTATTGGGTTTCAATTATTTTATTATTATTAGTGTTTGACTGAATGGAAAAATCCATTAGGGTAGTCTTTTGTTAAGTATATAAAATTCCCTTTTTATTATTTGTGTTACATGATGAGATAACTACATAAGGGAGGTATGTGTTTCTTCCACATAGCAAACTACTATATGGGTGGTTTTTCTAATTTATAATTAGATGTCATAGCTTTGAAAATTACCGAAGGGGGGATCTATGCTAAATTTGGACAAATTACCCGGTAGAGGAAAATCTGATAATGGAGGCTTGTGATACTTAATAGATTTATTAGGGAGACTACATTTTATTATGTTTGGATGTTCGATCATCAAGATGTTCTCAAAACCACCCCATAAACATGAAAAATTTGGTATGTTTGATCTTTTTCATGAACTTAAGGATTGACACTAATGAGGTATAGTGTATTTTGTTTATCACAGTCTTCCTGACATGTTGAGATTCATTATGGAATTAGACGATGTAGTTTTGTTTTATTTTTTATTTTATCTTCTATTTGGTAGTTTAATTATTTTTTTTCTGACTATACCATATGAACATATCACTATATCAATGGTTCATACAAAAACATATAGGGGAATTTATACTAACTTATATATTCATCACCTTCTCGAGTGGCCATGGAACTTAATTACCCAAGAATCACTCAGGGTTTGGTTTAGACTTGGACTGAATATTTCATGACCAATTAGAATAGCTCAGAAGATATTGAATATTGGAGTGTGGTATGTCTCAGTGATATAGTGGGGATTAGTTTTTACTATATTTCATATTTCTATTCTATATATGGGACTATCCTGGTGTGTAAACATTTATTTATGTTTATATGTTATATGATATTTAATTATAGTTTCATGTATTCATTACATTATCGTTTTTGTATTCTAACATAAAGGATGTTTATGATTCAAGGTTTTCTTAATTATTATGTGATATAATATTTGATGAAATAGTATCCCCCATGGTACTGCCCTATACCCACACAGAAAATCACCATCCTCTAGAATGAACGAATTCATGCCTATGGTTACGTGGTTCCAACAATCTAGTTACCATCCAGAGTGTCCTATGTTGAGACCTAATAATACTTCATCAAATCTATGATTACATTCATAATATTTTTCATATGTTATCTAGAAGATATAAGAATGTCTCATCGCTTGTGATAGATATCCGAAAAGTGCATAATGAACTCATAATCCTTTGAAAAATCTAGTTTAACAAGGGTTTTAGTTGGAAATTAATGAAATTCGATGTTACATTTGAATTAAATCACCTCAATTAAAATAATACGATGGTAGGATTTATAATTTATTATGTATTTTTTTCTCATGGACTTTTTTGAATAAGAAATATATTGTATTTGTTATTTTGGACCATTGACCAGATGCCAGTTATTGGATTTGGAATTTGGGCCCCTTAGCAAGATATTACTCACGAATTATGTTAGGCACAAAATATTCACAGGACATGGAGGACTACTGTTGTGGTAATTATCACTATGGAAATAGTATCAACAGTATAATGTTTTAATTTGATCTCACATAGTGTTTCCCCATACAAGTTCTTAGTGGAATTATTCTTTGTTTGAACTCTTTATTAAAATGTATTTCTTTATTTGTGGAAGGTAATGTGAATCTAATGTGATATTCTTGTGGGGAATAAAGACACATCCCATCATTACATAGGATATGGAGTGGCCCCAATAGTTTAGTAATGAACAAGGTGCCTTAGTGGGATACCCCTAGCGGGTGGTTATTATCTGGGTCATTGTAGTTTAATATTATAGTAAAAACCTATATGGTGTTTCCCATTATATCATGAAATGAAAATTTACAAAAAAAGTCAATTATTATCTTTCCCTTGATATGGATCACCAAGGATAATGTCATTGATTTTGGTTATACTGAATGAAGATATCCTGATTCTCATGGGGGAAGTCATATATGTTAATGCCCATGAGGATTATTGACCTAGTAGGCCGATGATATTGGCATGGATTTTATATATATATGAGGCCCATGAGGGGTTGGTTGGTTATGTTTAATCCCATGAGTTGTAGATAATGGAGGAAAGGATGGAATTATGAGTTGTGACCTTAATTGATACATGACTATTCACGATAAGTTGGATATCAGGATAGAATAATACTTGACAAAGGCATTAATGATTTGGTTTCTAGTGTTATTTCAGGATAACCAAAAAGAGGGGTTAGTATAGGTATATGAGTTACTTGGAGATTTATAGAATATGTATGTTTTACTAATACATACTGATGAATAAGAGACGATCATGGGTTACGATAAATTCATGGGGATGCATTTTCTTGTTTAGGATCAATGAATTTTTGTTGATACATTGATGTTTCTGAGATAGTAACAAAATTAGGACCTTTCGGGTGCTCGAAACATGTGTTTATAGTTTTTTAGTATACTATGAGATAATTGGTTGATTCTAATGAAATATAACAAAGAAAATGGTGACTGTGTCTATGGTCAATCATATAATTGGACCTAACCTGATTTTTCTGACGTTTTCCAAAAATTCTTCAGATCGATGAGACTGGTCATGAATGATAAATGTCATTGGGTTAGATATAATTGGAAATTTCTAGATCATGGTCAAAATATTTCAATATATTGTGGCTAACAAGATTATAAATCATGTTTCAGTGATTTTCTGGTATCTCATTTAACAACCATTATGTTTTAGGAAGATCAATGTGATAGACACTATTTAGATGTTGGATATGATGAATTTTAATTTATTTAGAGTTTTGGGGGGGGGGGGGTGTATTTATTAAATACATGTGGTTATATAGGACCTAGTTATTGAATGACTGTTTCAAATGTGCCTCCATGGGTAATGAAATATTGGAGATGAATTGGGTTCTATGGAATAGTTTACCCAAGGGTGGTTCATGCAACATATTATCAAAGATATGTGGTTCCAAGGGTTGGAATTATATGATAAAGCCTATGGAGGACCAGAAAATATGTATGATGATCAATCACTTGGAAGATGATCCACTATGTTTTCTTACTAGGTGAAAATCATTATAAATTGAATATTCAACTGATATTGCAGATGGTGTTTCTATGGGAAGAGAATGAGTGATGTGAAGGTGTTTAAGGTTATCACTCAAAAATGATTGATTTCATAAATGATTAAAAAGTATGTTCATTAAAAGAAAATGTGTGGGTATTGGTTATTAGGGTTTAGACATTTTCAATTTATAAAAAGTACACTACTATAGTGCGGAGAATAATTTCTGTCATGGTGATATGACCGTCACTCAAAAGCAATCATGGGTGTGTGAAACTGGTTTTTGGAAAGAAATTTTTGAATTTGGATAATGGTGTATTACTGTGTATCAGTTCATATAGAATATTTAGTTAATCTATAGTGTACCATATGTTATGGTTCTAGATGGAGCCTGAGTGTTGGAATTTTTATCAGGATAATAATTTTGTTAATTTAGGGATGGATTAGTAAAGATATGTGTTAGTTTTTGAGTGGATGTATGATAAAGGTTTTTGAAATATGATATTTTAAATGGGGAGCATCAATGATAGTTGGAGTACATCTATGGATAAAATTATCAGATGATCATAGGGTTCATACAAGAGTGGGGGAATTGGGATTAGGTATCATGGTAATGAATTGATGGTGGAATCCAAGATATTTTGAAGTAGGATATCTAGAGAGGGTCTTGTATTTAATTTATATTAATTGGATGTGGTGAACCAAAAATCACATCAGGTTCATCACTTACGATATTATCGGTACAATGAGTTACTTGGAGATTTATAGAATATGTATGTTTTACTAATACATACTGATGAATAAGAGACGATCATGGGTTACGATAAATTCATGGGGATGAATTTTCTTGTTTAGGATCAATGAATTTTTGATGAAACATTGATGTTTCTGAGATAGTAACAAAATTAGGACCTTTCGGGTGCTCGAAACATGTGTTTATAGTTTTTTAGTATACTATGAGATAATTGGTTGATTCTAATGAATTATAACAAAGAAAATGGTGACTGTGTCTATGGTCAATCATATAATTGGACCTAACCTGATTTTTCTGAAGTTTTCCAAAAATTCTTCAGATCGATGAGACTGGTCATGAATGATAAATGTCATTGGGTTAGATATAATTGGAAATTTCTAGATCATGGTCAAAATATTTCAATATATTGTGGCTAACAAGATTATAAATCATGTTTTAGTGATTTTCTGGTATCTCATTTAACAACCATTATGTTTTAGGAAGATCAATGTGATAGACACTATTTAGATGTTGGATATGATGAATTTTAATTTATTTAGAGTTTGTGGGGGGGGGGGTGTATTTATTAAATACATGTGGTTATATAGGACCTAGTTATTGAATGACTGTTTCAAATGTCCCTCCATGGGTAATGAAATATTGGAGATGAATTGGGTTCTATGGAATAGTTTACCCAAGGGTGGTTCATGCAACATATTATCAAAGATATGTGGTTCCAAGGGTTGGAATTATATGATAAAGCCTATGGAGGACCAGAAAATATGTATGATGATCAATCACTTGGAAGATGATCCACTATGTTTTCTTACTAGGTGAAAATCATTATAAATTGAATATTCAACTGATATTGTAGATGGTGTTTCTATGGGAAGAGAATGAGTGATGTGAAGGTGTTTAAGGTTATCACTCAAAAATGATTGATTTCATAAATGATTAAAAAGTATGTTCATTAAAAGAAAATGTGTGGGTATTGGTTATTAGGGTTTAGACATTTTCAATTTATAAAAAGTACACTACTATAGTGCGGAGAATAATTTCTGTCATGGTGATATGACCGTCACTCAAAAGCAATCATGGGTGTGTGAAACTGGTTTTTGGAACGAAATTTTTGAATTTGGATAATGGTGTATTACTGTGTATCAGTTCATATAGAATATTTAGTTAATCTATAGTGTACCATATGTTATGGTTCTAGATGGAGCCTGAGTGTTGGAATTTTTATCAGGATAATAATTTTGTTAATTTAGGGATGGATTAGTAAAGATATGTGTTAGTTTTTGAGTGGATGTATGATGAAGGTTTTTGAAATATGATATTTTAAATGGGGAGCATCAATGATAGTTGGAGTACATCTATGGAGAAAATTATCAGATGATCATAGGGTTCATACAAGAGTGGGGGAATTGGGATTAGGTATCATGGTAATGAATTGATGGTGGAATCCAAGATATTTTGAAGTAGGATATCTAGAGAGGGTCTTGTATTTAATTTATATTAATTGGATGTGGTGAACCAAAAAGCACATCAGGTTCATCACTTACGATATTATCGGTACAATTTTGATCATTGGATGTGATTTTTGGTGAGAATTATGTATGTTCGGTGTACAATCATAAAATTTTATAGAGATATTTAGATATTATTTTTAGTTTATATTTTTCCTTGTTTTGATCATTTCATGTTGGGGTTTTATATTATAGATGTTTGTGTAAAATTTGGATGTTTTTAGAGATGAATTGTACAGTGTATGGTTGAAAAATGGTTCTGCTACCATACCCCAAAAATCTATGCAACACTAGATAGAGGATAATTTTATGGTTGTGGAATGGTTTAGAAAACTGTGTGCCCTTACAGTAGTAACCATTACCCTTGGGAGGAGATGTATAGTTCGATACACAGTTAGGGGAAATCTTCACCCTTAGTACGAACCCGTGTGTACGAAAATTTAAACCCTCGATAATTAAATAAAAAATTCATGAACACCATAGACTTCACCCAATGATGACTCAATTCATACCTAACTCATTCCCCTTGATTTTGGAGGTTCCCGGTCATATTAAAATGCATTTAAACCTCCATTTTTTATGAATAAGAGGGAAGATTTAAGATTTTCACCTCTCCTAGTAAAAGATTCTCATCTTTTATGTTTTCCTACCTCTCTCTCATATTTATTTCATCTTTTAAAGGGATTTATTCCTCTTTTGAAAGTTGATAAAGATATATATATCCAATTATCTATTATATCTGATCGTGGATCAATATTTTTGATCTAGATCTTTTTCTTCATTATGATCATGGTTATTCTACTTCTGTTGTGAAGTTATGTTGCCGAGAATTCATCATCAATTTTGATTTAGGTGGTCTAAATTTAATTTCCATAGTCTTGAATTCCAATTTCGTGTATGTGTCGTGGAATTTAAATTAGCATGTTTTACAATTTAATCTTAAATTGAATAAATTATTTTATGAATTAATCTATATAATTATTGAATTGATTAATTTATTTTCGATGTGATTTAGAAATGAGTTTATTACAGGAAAAATGAATTTTGGAGATTTTGATTATACAATTGGTTGAAATGGGTAAATTAATTGGTTAAATAATTAATTGATTTTGTGATTGTCAAATTTAAGGGGTTTTTTCAATTGTGTAATTAAAAAATTAATGTGGTTATGAATTAATTGAAATTAAGGAGTATGATATATTTGTATTAACCTAATTGGGTTAATGGGTTAGATGAATAAATATTGATAAATAGTTTAATGGTGAATTGTTTATCTTATTCCATGTTTTTAAAGTGATTAAATAAGTGATAATTGATGATTTAATTTCCACCCCAGGATGATATTGTTGGAAAAGAAAGATAATGATACTTAACATTAATTTCTATGAAATTTTGATTCATGTGACATTTTGATAAATTTTATTTTGTGATATACATGTTTGGGACAAGGATTGAAGC
The DNA here is from genome assembly GCA_963277665.1 of Viscum album. NCBI lineage: Eukaryota > Viridiplantae > Streptophyta > Magnoliopsida > Santalales > Viscaceae > Viscum > Viscum album. Next base: position 1,706,315,853 of record OY728145.1, read on the forward strand.
TTCAGAATCCCATATGAGATTGATATAAATACATTTGTGGGATATGGAATGATGCGTCAAAATATCATAGTGATAAAAAGGTTTGTGGGACATAAATTGATGCATTAAATACCCACAGGGTTCTAGAAAATGTATTTTATGCCCAAAATATTTGCAATGGACTATGTTTCCAATTAGCAATAATATGAATTGAATTGATCTGATAAATGATAACCATGGTATTTTTATATATGATATCCCTTGGGGATAGTTTAGACTCTAGCATGGCCTAAAGCATGTATTGCTTGTGTGGGTTTCCATGGGAACCTTGGGTGTATGTGGATGAAAAATAAAAAATGAATTTATGAAAATTGTTCAATTTATTTCTTGAATATTATTCAATATATAGTTACATACACTATTATTTAATGGATATTGTTATACACTATATTGGTGGTGGTGTATTTAATTTTACTCACACCCTACTCGGGATACCCGATCGATACCAAATTAGACTTCATGTATGCAATACAATCTAATGGTTAGAGTGCATTATTAGATAATTGAGTTGGTATGGAGCATTAAGGAAGGAAGAAAATCTTATTTGGGCCCTACTTGGGAGTTGTTTGTCTCTTTATTTATTTTAGGTTAATCTTGTTAACACACCACACACATTTGGCATGACACATTCTATGTTTTAGTTTGGGATATTTTACATCCTGTTTTGGAAATCATCAGATACTGGTTTTGTTTGGTTATTTGTTATATCATGTGGTTATTATTATTTATTTACAATATTTTGTTTCTTTGATAAAGAGGATATACTATCCTCATGTTGTATATCAAACTCTCGCTGCTAGTCAGAAACCTATAGAGTATATAGAGGCGTGCTTGAGTTCATTTTTCCAACTATCTCTGGGCACTAGTGTGTCATGCACGGGTCGGGTTGTTACAATGTGAAAGGAAAATAGTTGTCTTTTATTTTCTTTTGACATAAATTGTTTTTAAGTTAGATAGGGGATATCATGAGTTTTACCTCAGTTCAAAGATCATACATCAGAGTAGATAACCCATGAAGGATGGTAGAATCCAAGTACCAAGGGTGGGATTATTGTTATTAAAGTGTATTGTTATGGTTGGATGCTATTTCACATTGAGTGATGAATTTGTTGTGTGATGTGACTACTTTCTTCGAGATTTAATATGATCTGACTCGTGGGACGATATTTCACAAGACTTGATTCATCATGCATTATTTTGGACACTCGGGAATTATTTTTACATGAATAACTTCTTGGAATATGTGGGAAAAAACGGTTTTAGGATGAGTTTTATATGTGAAAGTGATTTTCTTTCTTGTCTGAATTGAAAATAAAATAGATACATAAAATTAATTGAGAATTTTTAATTGAATAAAAATATGGAAATTTATTTCTAATAAAAAATTAAATTATAATAATGTTTTTACCCTTTTTAACCATGACCTAGATATAATATGGTTAAGGGTAGTGATTGTGCCTTAGTTTTTAATATGTGGTGGGTTTTGGAGTAATGACTTGTTGTAACTTTATGTGAATCCTTGTAAATATGTTAATATTTTGAATTTTCTTCCTAATATATTTGTATGGAATTATAGAGTTAGGCCTCCATAAAGATGATTGTTGAGGGGTTGATAGGAAAAAATGGCTAGAAATGTGCATCCAATTGCGAAACCTGAGGCACTGATAGTACCGGGTGGGGAAGTCAGAGAGAAGTTATAAGAGAAAATTTCTCAGTTCAAGTAGTTTATGGAATGGACATAGGGTGGGGTGTGAAGAGTATGTCCAACCTAACATGGGAGCTTCAGTTGCTACACCCTCTGATGTTTATCAGAGAGGGTGGAGCAGAGGTAGCTTAGTTATAGATTGAGCCTTTTCATAATATACCTGACCACCAAGATAATACTACTGAAAAAGGAGTCATATTGGATTCTTAAATGTTACATGGTAATGAAAATCATTTGTAGTACCTATAGAATTAGGATGGAAGGATGGAGAATATAGAGTGGAAGGATTTTAAAGATATGTTCTTGGGGAAAATTTACTCTGAGATGCTACAACAAGAAAGAGTAGCTAAGATTATGTAGTTGATTTAGGGGGATATGTATGTAATTTACTATACAGGTTGCATTAAAGACATGAAACACATTGTTTTAGTGTTAGTTTGATATGAGGCTACTATGGACAAGTGATTTCATGATGTGATTAAATGTCAAATTATTCCCCAAGTGAATATCTTCAAGTTGAAGATATTTTCAGAAGTGGTGAATCAAACTCTCATTTCTAAGGGGAACATGAAAGAGTATTCATGTAGAATACATGTGGTTTCTTCAAGATGGTTATAAGGAAAAATGTATGAGAAAAATAATTATTTTTTTTTGTGAATTTTGACTAGCTCTATGGAAATAAGTGGTTCAAGGGGTAAGGATTAGTTCTAAAATACCATACCTGAGTGACATGTCACATGTGTTGTAGGCTGGGTCACATTTGTAGAAAGTTCCGACGACCAACAATAGAGTACCAAAGATATGATAGGATGTGATATTTATAGATGTTTTTAGGAAACCACGAAAGATGGGTAATGGTAGTGGACCTATATAGAACTGTAATATGGGAAGAGGATCTCCAACATCGTACCAGTCTTGTAGTTATATTTTTACTACACATCATGGTCAGGGTAGTGGGAATGGTACATCTTAGAAATAGAACTCATATCAGTATATTGGTTCATCTCAAAGTACTTTGAATACATCAAAGGTAATAGGCGTAAGACAGTTAAATGTAGTTCGGCCTCAACTAGTGGATAGTGTGGTTGGACCATTGACAATTAGAGTAAATATTAATGTAGCATTTATGATTTTTTATTCCATATTTGATGACGGCTCCTTTAATTATTTTATATCAACACAACTTGTGAATGGTTTGAGCCTATTGGTGGTGTTTATGAGTGGGGATATGATGATAGATACACCCTTGGGAGTGTTTTCGATAGATATCTGTTTGTGGAAAGGGTTGTTCTCTCAGAGTTGGGGAGTGTCATTTCACTTGGGATATTTACATCCTTGATTGTTTGTCTTCAATGAAGTTATGGGTATGACATATTTAGTATCATAAAAATCCCACATTCATTGATACCTATGAAGATTGAATTTTTCATCTCCTATAGGTGAAAATTATATCAATTGTGGATAGCTGGATTTCTAGGAAGGTTGTGTAATGCAAGTTCAAAAACAACTAAGGGATCTCATCACCTAGGTTGTGAGTCTTTTAATAGACGATGGGGGTGTAAGGATTTATTTCATTACCCAAATAGTGTGATTATTCTAGGATGTATTTGGTGGTGACTTCTCAGGGATTCCACATAAGGGAGATATGGAATTGAGAATTTATTTCAGGCTAGGTTATGAGATAGTTACTATTCCACCATATTGAATGGAACCAAAAATGCATCAAGAGCTTAAGAGTCGACTAGAGGAGTTGGAGAATAATTAGTTTATACATATGAGTAGATCGCCTTGGGGTTCTCTATATTTTTTATATAAAGGAAGATGAGACACTATTCTTTTTTGTTGATTATTGGAAGTTGACCCAAGTTACAGCAAAGAACATGTGTCATCTTCTACATATAAATGATCTATTTGATCAGATAAGTTTATTTTCTATTTTATCCAAGAAAAACAAGATATTAGTGTATAATAAGTTGATATTTAGACCTTATTATATACCTAATACTACTATCTAAAGTAGGTATGTCCTTTATGTGTTTGTTTTGATGATGTTTGGGACGACGAATGTACATGTACTATTTATGGACATGATGAAAATAATCATCCACTGGAACATAGAAAAAGTTTTGTAAGTGTTTATAGATGACATAATGGTCAAATCCAAGACTCTTGATGTTCATTTATAACATATATATATTGTACTAATTACACTAAGATCACATTGGGTATATTATGAGAAATATATGTGTCAATTCTGGATTGATTAGGTAAACTTTTTATGTCACATCATCTTGGTGTAAGGTGAGTTTGTTGACCAAGAGAAGTTATAGGAAGGATTTTCCTAAGTGTATCCCATGAATGTTTTTGATATCCGTAGTTTCTTGAGATTGGTCATTTGTTATCGAAGGTACATCCCAAAATTCCCCCCTTGGAAGTGCTTTTTTTGGGATTGAAAAATGGAGGAATAATTTTTGATTGGTATGGATCATGTGATAATTACCTCTAGGAGTTGAAGAATCACTTTACAACGACACCAATATTGATCCTACCCAAGCTAGGTGAGGAGTACATGCTCTTCTATGATGCTTTTTAGATCATGATTGGAGTAGTGTTGATTTATAGAGATTGTGTAATGGAATATAGGTCTCAAAAGTTGAGGCCACATGAATGAAATTATCATAGTCACAACCTTTAATTAGTTATACTAGATTGTCCATTGATGTGTTTGTGGAATTACCTATTGGGAGGAAAAATTAAGATGTATAATGATCAAAAGAGATTAATGTATATATTTTCACAATGATATTTGAATCTAATGAAGTGGATATGGGTTGAGTATATGAAATCATTCAATTTTTATCTATCATATATTCCTAAGAGGGTAAATAGTGATGTTGATGCTCTATTCAGGAAAAAATAGACTCAATATGTTCATGAATATAGCTCTCAGTGGAAGATGATGAGATTACTAGATGAGATGATTGTTTTGGTTTAGGAGTGTCATGAGAAGATGAATCCCATATCAGCTTCTGTATATTATATAGATTTTATCCATATTATTGAGAGGTTTCATGAGGATACAAAATGTCTATCATTGAGGGAAATCCATGAAGGTAGGAAGTTAACTTTAGATTTTACTATAGATGTGGATGAGATCATCTGTGTTAAGAATCACTTTATTATACCAATTATTACATGGAAAGAGACAATTTGTGAATTTCATGCCTCAAAGTGGGTGGTGTATCTAGGATTTACCAAATATTTCTATGACCTATAGAAACAATATTGGTGGAAAAAATTAAAATGGATATAGTTTGGTTTGTGACATGATGTTACACTTGTCAATAGGTGAAGTTCGAGAAATAATGACTTGGTGTTTCATTATAGCCATTTCCCATTTTGGAATAGAAGTGGGACAACATAACCATGTATGTTTTTGTGTTCATCCTATGTATACCCCATAATAATGATTCTATTTTGGTGATTATGATCTGATTAATGAAATTAGTGATTTTCTTTCCCATACAAGAGACTTTCTCAGTGGATCAGTTAAGAGGTTTGTACATTTTGGAAATAGTCCACTTGCACATAGTTTTACGGAGCATTGTTTTATACCATGACCAATGTATTACTTCATACTTCTAGAAGATCTTATAAAAGGATCTTGGTACATAGGTTTTACTAAGTATGACATTTCACCCATGGATAGATGGGCTATCAGAATACACTATATAGGTTCTTGAAGAAATGGTTCGTGATTGGGTCCTATATTTTAGTTGGTCTTGGGGGAAGCACCTTGAATTGTTTGAGTTTTCTGTAACAAAATTTATCACGAAATTATTTATACAGCACCATATGAGGTCCATTATTTTAGTCCATATAAATAGCCTCTATGTTATATAGATGGATTTGAGTCAGAGTTTGTTGGGACAAAGTCTCAAGTAGAAGACATTAGATAAGGTTTAACTATTTTAAAAGTGTATGGCTATAACATAGAGTATACAAAAGTCATATAATGATAGACATCGATGACCCCTAGTGTCTATATAGGTTAATCATATATATTTTTAGGTTATATGAAGATTATTTCACCATAGGATATAGAGAAAAGACATGTTGGTGCTCAGGTTTGTTGGACCACTTGATTTTATGGAGAGAATTAGGCCTATAGTATGCTAATTGTCTCTTAAATATAGGAACAATGCTCTAAATGATGTTTTTAATGTGTAACAACTTCAACCATATCACACCAACCCTTCCCATGTGATAGATATGTATGATTTTATACTTGAGGTAGATGAATCCTTTAAGGAGAATCTAATACATGTTTTGGATCACAATGAGAAATTATTGAGGTAAACGAACATATTGATAGTTTGTGTTTTGTGGGAACATGGACATGTATAAGAGGAAACATTGGATAAAGGTGATTAAATGTGGGATCAATTAAGTGATAATTTTTACATTGTAATCTTATAGATTCATAAAGATTAAAACTCAAGGATGAGTTATTATATGGTGGGGAGATTGTAAGATCCTAAAAATTTTGGATATTTCTCGAGATTTATTTCATGTACAATTTTTCCTTGTATTTGAGTATATCTTGTTTGGATTTTATCAATGGTATATTTGGGTGAGATTTTAATATTTTTGGAGGATTTTTGGGTAGTTTGTGGTTGGCGAAGGGTTTTCCCATACTGTGCACCCTCCACTAGAAAAATGTGAATCCCCAAGTAGAGGGGAATTGCATTTTAGGTGAATGTTTTTGAGAAAAAATTACCCTATTAGTAGTAACCCTGGATCTCCCTTGGAGAAGGTGCATGTCTTGGTACATAGTTAGGGGAACTCGTGAACCCCATGCAAGAAATCATGAAAGAAAAAATTTAAACCCATGAAAATTATGTTGAACAATCCTAAACCAACAAGATATCACCCGAAGTAAAACCAAATTGACCAAAACTCATTCCTCTAATTTATGGTGGACCCTGAATGGACTCGAAGAAATTAAAGGCTCCATTCTTGTTTAATCAAATCCTTGATTAATGATGTACACCTCTCCTGATATGAGATTATCATCCCTTATGGGTTTCTTTCTCTCTCACTTCATTATCTAATCCTTTAATGAGATGGATCCCACCACTGGTAGTATATGTACATCTATGTTTCCATAGATGTAATCCATTTGATATTGGATCTAGGTTTTAGATCGAGATCTCATTCATTATCATGTTCTTTTTATATTCAATTGTGGATTTATATTAGTGAGTGTTCATCATATATCTCAAAGTAGATGGTTTAAATTAAATTACTATATTCCTGATTTTAAATGATGTGTATGATTTGTGGTAATTCAATTAAAATTTATGACAATTTAATATTAAATTTAATAAATTAATTGATGAATTAATTTATTGATTCATGGAATTGTTAATTGAATTTCAATGTGAGTTCGAATTGAGTTGAATATGGAGAAACTGAATTTTGGATGTTAGAATTATATAATTGGATGAATTGAGATAATTAATTGGTTCATTAAATAATAGAATATTGTGATTTTGAAATTTATGGGATTTTTTGGATTTTGAATCTAGATAATTAATTTAGTTATGAATTAACTGAAATTGAGGATTATGAGATGGATGGATTAACCTATTTGTATTAATTGGTTATATGATTAAATGTGGATAAATGGTTTAACTGAGAATTGGTTATATTATACCTTGTTATTAAAGTGATTAACCAAGAATGAATTGATAATTGAATTAGAACTCCATGTTGAGAATGTATTAAAATAAGGTTAATGGTGATTTACCTTGATGTTTATGAAATTGTGATACATGTGACATTGTGATTCATGTGATTTTGTGATATACCTATGTTGGACATGGAATGATTCTAAAAAATCATATATTATATTGATGTATTGGTTATAGAACAAGGGTATGAAATAAAATTACTAGGGTATGGAATTAATTGGATTTTTTATATGTTTTGTAGATTTGAAGTAGGTAGGATGGATTGGGAGATATTCAAGAAGGTTTCATAGGAGGCTGAGTTAGCTAGGGCAATAGCTTGCATCCTCTAGATCAAAAGTTTCTTAGTCAATGAAACCTATATTCTGTAGGTGGCCACAAGCCTATTGGTGTCCCATTCCATGTATCCTACATTCTATATGAGTACTTTATCTATATAGCACGATTAAAATGGGGGGAACTGACCATTTTCTAGTCAAACATTATGAGGGGGAGCCCATCTTCCTTTCGCATGATTTCATTCCTATACCAGGGGTTGAGCCACCCTTTTCTCCCTTCATCCCCTTGATTATTTTTTTGTTTTTATTGTATTTTACTAGATTTTTTATATGTATCTCCCTTTATTAATCACTATCATTATGACCCCCTCTCATTATAATTTTTATTTCTCTCAAGATAGGGTTTATGGATAATTCAACCATGTCATGGTGGAGTCTTCCAACCAAGACAAGTCTTTGGCGATACATGAAAAGATTCTATCGTGGGATGATATCTACATGTTTATTCTTGTATAATAATTGAATATATGTCATCAGAAAATATATTTATGGTTTTGATTAAATTTTATTTAATTAATGGATTTTATAAAATTTTGTTAATAGGGATCTTTCTTAATACAGTATTAGTAGCATAAAATGGACCTACCATGTGCAATTGTTATTAGGTGGGTGAAATCTGGTCACACCATAGGTGTTTCATCGATTTTAACGAGTTTTATAATTTAACATTAAATTATAAATTGTTTCCCTAAATATATTTGGCTATTTCTGTTAAACTTTATATGTGATGACTTGGAAATGCTGGTTTGGTGACGACTCAATCTTATATGGAGATTTAATAAGTCTAGGTGAGATGAGGAAATGTTTTTTAGTCAAGAATAAAATTGAAATGGATTTGGTAAAAGTTACATTTACCTATTTCATTGCCAATTTATTTTTATTTTTATTATCTATGTGGAATGAGTAGAAATTAACCTAGAATAGTGGACCTTAAAAATTAAATTAATTTTTTTTAATTGAATTAAATGGTTTGAAATAATATAAATCTTTTAATTTTTTAAAAATTCAATGACATATGGAACAAACACCAGGTTCCATGTTTCACCCCTATGCATCAACTATATCACAACAGATGTTGATGGTCGAGGTTTGGTGATAGAGTTATTCCCTAAGAGGAAAAATCCCCTTTGGGTGGTGTGTCTGAATCAAGGGACTTAGGTAATCATATAATTGGTTCCCTGAATTATAATTGGGTAAAGATGAGTGGTTGTTTGAATGACTATAATGATAATGACTTAATCTAAATGGTTCATTTGAGCATTCATAGAAGTAGTACGCTTGAGGGTGGTTATTTCGCATGATAATTGGAACCTGGGTGAGTGGCCATTGGAAAGACAAATGGATATGTTATATTTTTTGGCCAACATAGAGTGATTACAAAAGGGAATTTTCAAGAAGTTTTCACCCATTCTACATGTCTTTATCTGAGAGATGATTTGGGATTGAAGAAAAATTATGAGGTGTTTGGGGTGAGATGAAATTTATGGGACCCATGGTCTTCCTTAGTGATGGGTCGACCCCATAGACATGGTGTTCATTTTTTATTTTGAATACCAAGGATGATATTGACCATAGGTTTTTGTATTTTCACATTTTTACTATAATTGTGGTATAATTTTCTGTAAAACACCTTTGGGCTGATCTTTATAGTTATATAAAAAATACCCATTTGTTAGTTTTGGTCACTTGATAGAAAAACTCCATCTAAGAGGTTTGTGTTACTATGTTAAATGAAAAATTCTATAGGGAATTTATATGTTACTTATATGATTCAATAATAGAGGAGAATACTCTAGTATAATTGGTCCATATTAGTTGTGGTATTATTTCCAAGCTAGAAAAACTCTCATAGGGGAGGTCCATGATACTCAAAATGTATAAAGAAGAGACCTAGGGCTTTTATATTATGAGGCACAGTCTTCAAGATACGATTAGAGGTACCCTATAATTTTATGAGGAGGGGATTTTCATTATTGTTCATAGAACTATGGATCAAAAACATTATAGTACATGGTACATAGTTTAGAAGGGTTTATGAAATGTTCTCAAAGATGTCTGAATCATGTATTGTCCATCAATTAATTAAATTATTTATTTTAAATTAATTATTCATTATGATCATGATACATACACATATCTCCATATTTATATTTAATAAAAGGCCAAATTAGTGGTCACCTACTATGTTATTTACTATCACAATACATGGGTTGCAATGAAACATGGGTACTCAGGTAGATCTCTCTTATTGTTGGTTTTGTTTAGGGTAAGGATTAGATATTTCTTAGTTAAAAATTCTTACATCGATGGGATTATAGAATGGAGTATGGTATTTCTTTGTGCTATATTAAGTATTTTTTATATTCTATTTCTTTGTTTAATCCTATACATTTGATCGTCCTAATGGACCATCAACCATAGATACTTTAATTCCTTTATTTATTTATTTACTAATGATTTATAATGTTAATTTTCCTTTTTCGTATTATAATGTGTTGGATGTGTCTGATTCCTTATTATTTGATTAATTATTTCACAATTTGATACAGGGTATAGTATCCCAATGTACTACCCTGGACAACAACATATAGTTGGATTCTTCTTGTGTAGAGGGAGGCATGCCTGAGGTTACATGGTGCCACCATTCTTTTAACTGTTCATAGTATATTAGGTTGGGGAATAAAAAAATATATAATATAAAATGATCATGGGAATCTATTAAAATGAAATATTTTATCTAAATAAACTTAATATATATTGTTAAATTTTAGGCGATTAGGTTGGTATCGGAGCTGGGTTTAGATAACATTAGAGGTTAGGTTGTTTGTAGAGGTTGTTTTTATGTTTGGTTTTTTAAATATTTAAAAGGAATAGATAACCCTGTACATTAGTTGAGGTAAAATTTATTATTTTAGTGATTAGGACAGTATAATTTAGTGAAAAACCATGATATATTTCTATGGGATAAATAAATGTAAAGTATAACATCTTTAAGTATTGGTAATGTAATAAATATGTGGATCTACAAATATTTTCCCCTATATGAATATTAAAAATAAGGGATTATATATAAATGGTTGATAGTATTTGTATATTCTAGTTATCAAAAAAATTTCAATTTCTTAGTCTTACAGAATTTAGTGAAATTGATATATTAATGAATAATATATCATGATACTCTAGATTATTTTTATCATGTGTGATTTTTATCGATTATTTTATTGTATATTCAAGATATCATGAGGATTATTTGAATCATGTTTTATTATTATTTATTAGTTCCCCTTTGACTGACTATAATGAAATATTTACTTTTATCAACAACATTGAAATGTAATTTATGAAAAATTAATATTTATTAGGATGAATATTGAAGAAAACATAATATATGGATGGATAACTACTAGGCTTAATATACATATTCTATTTTGAAAATAATGGGTTGAATTATTTTGAAATTTTATTTTAGCCATAATTTGTACCCTTGGAATTGAGAATTGAGTAATGATATTTATTGTGAAGTTATTCAAATTTTGGGGATTATGGTATATAATAAATTGTATTTGATTTTATAAGATAGTAATTAAAATAATTTGAGAGTTAAATAAAGTGTAAATTTCTTAGAAAATATATTGTTTCATTTTGGATTTGTGTCACATATATTTTGATAGTTTTTGGAATGGTAAATATTAGTGAATTACGATTATGGTATCTACATACATGATTAATTATTTTTAAAATTATTAATGTTATTTGAGGAATGATAGGTAAATTTATATATCCTCATAGTGTAAGGTATATTTATAGATAGAAGTTATATCCTGAATAATAAATTCTTTATGAATACCCTTAACTACATTCATTAGTTAGTAATTATTGATAATGTGAGGGAAAAAATATTTAAGGGGTGGGGGGATGTGATGACCTGAGACTTGAATATATCTTTTACTAAAATTAATATTATCTTTCTCTACATGTATTTCTAAAAAAATATGTAATGGTATATTATTTGAATAATTTTATAGATAATTATAAGAACTTTAAAACCTTTATTAAATTAAAATAATGTAATCTATTGAAAATTATTACATTTATAAGACAAATGGTTAATATGATTTAATATTAAAAATGATATTTCATTCTAAAAAAATTATTTAATGTGTTAAATTGGACACTTTTAAATGATTATTATTATAATATATGATATTAAAATATATGAAATAGTATACACACAATAGCTAAAATAGATATTCTGATGAAATAATATAATGAACCCTGAATGTTAAAGAATATTTTTTTTTTCAAAAATGTGTTTTGTTTAATTTTTTCATTTAAAAAGGAATTTATTAATTTTATAATTTTAATTAAATAAAAATAATGTCAGTTTATTATTTATAAATTCAAAATTAAATTAGTATGAAGTTGTGGAATGTTTTTGAAGGAGTTGATTTTGAAGTCAATTATGAAAAAATATTTTTGAGCAAAACTGTAACTTTTCTAAATTTTTTATTTTATAGTAATGACCTAGAATATATTTAAACCACTTAATTAAAAAATATATATATCTATGATGTAAAAATATACATTTTTTAATAGTAATATGAATTTTGATAACCAATTTTTATCATTTTCTGATCATAAGAAGTATTTTATAATAAAAAACTGTTTTAAGTATTATATTTCAATTAAATATAATTTTTGTAATATTCAGTTTTGTATTATTTGGGAATTAACATAAATTTGATTTGGTTTTTAGGAAAAAATTTAATCTATAAAATAAAATAAAATGATAATTTTAATTTACAAATAAATGTGATTATTACAAATACACTTTATCTAAACATGGGTTTTATATATTATATGCGATGATATGAAAAGTAGTATTCTTTCACATAAAAATTATATATGATAAATGAGATACCATATTTATAATCTGTAGTTTTAAAAAATGTAATACTGTTAGTTTTATATTGAGAAACTACAATTAAATTACATAGGTAAAAATTAGTACCCAATGTAAATCCAATAACGGTAAAAGTAGACATTATAGGGGTAAAATACATAAAAATATGTTTTAACTATGGGTGGAAATGAATTTTTGAGGTATTAAAGACATTATCTCTTGTAAAATTTTTACTCTTAAAAAATGTGAATATCGTTCAATATTTATATTATGTTAAAATATATAAAATAACTTTCATTATTGTATATAATCCTATTTGTTTTACTTGATCCTATAGTCAAAATAAATTAGAATAATAAATTTATTTCCAAGGAGTCCCCTAATGGATATCCCAAGTCCTCAATTAAATAAAATTTTTCCTAATGTTCTTTTATTACATTCTTAAATACTCAATTCATTTTTTTATTTAAAAAAAAATTACTTTTATTGGTTAAGTGAGAACCCTCAAAAAATATGTCAAAAACGTAAAAATAACAAATACCAAGTGGATATACCCCCACACATAAAAATCACAAAGCGTCAAACCACATAATAAATCATGAGGCCATAAAATCAAGGTTAAATCTGTTATAAATATTATCCCTACATAATTTCTCATGTTGAGTACTATCATTTAATTCTTGATCATACTTAATAATATATTTAAAGTAATACACCATTTTGATTGCCATTTTAAGATAAATTCTAAAAAATATAATAATATTTTATTGTAACCTCTAATCAAAATACATTATTTCTTTTTGAACCACCCAAACTACTCATCCTTGGAGTCCAGTGGATATAATATTTCAACTACCCAGTCAATAACCTAGGAGAGGGACTATATCAGTATGGAATCCACCAATATTACATCCCTAGAGTTTAATTTTAGTTCCCTGGTATTTCTTGTGTTTGGGTTCTCAACTTCTCTTTCCTTAAGTTTGCTCTTCTTGGACAACCTTGTTTTCATTAATTTGAGAAAATGGGAGTAATCCTTCCTCTATTTGGGTTTGTTACTTCTCCACAATCTCTATTCACAAGATACAAGAATGAAATTAAATATTAAATGTGAAAATTATAATATTAATACTATTATCATCAGTAAACTTATAATTTACCTCCTTCCCTCACACTCATCGGAAAATTAAAACATTATCTATGTGTTCTTCAAACAACATACTCTATAAAGTAACCTAACTTTTTTTTCTTGTAGTCTATTTATTATGTATTAAAATATCTGAAAATAATTTAAAAAATAAATTTATCTAAATTTTATAATTATTCTTCTTTAGTAATGATATTATTCCAAAATAAACCACTTTCACAGTCATAATATTTCATTTGTTATGTTATGTTCAGGTTTGTATTAGTATAACCACATAATTTATAGATGCTATAAAATATCATCACAAATAAATCCAAGAACATATTTACCTATGTTATACAAAATCAATTATCAAATATTTATTTAATTTATATTGTGTATTTGAAACATTAATATTAATCTCACTAATTAAGATATGATCTTTCTTTCATAAAAAAAATTTAAATAAGAAAATTATTGATTTCATCTTTCAGGATCAAAACAAAAACTCTGAAAAAATGAAATTATATCATTTTAAATAAATAAATAAACAATTATTTTACTTTTTATAATCTGGGAATGATGAACATTGTCGGTCTAATTAATAACAACACCACTAATGTGAAACATGTTTAAAACAATCAAAACTACGCATACCCCATATTGAAAATAGATAACAACTAACTAATATACAATGTGAATAATAATTATAAATAATGATTATAATAGATTATTTATATTAAAAGGTTTTTAAATAATATAGTATGATATTTATATTTTTCATATAGGATTTTAGTGTTCATTAAAATATGAGAGGAAACAAGGAAAGGTTTTATTTTCTCAAATTCTCACCCCTTCAGATATAATTATTACTTTTAAAACACGTTTTAATTAGAATGGTGTATCTTCGTTCCATCTAATATATTTAATCATGATACTATCATTATACATATAGTTTAGGGGTTAACTTTAAATTGCATTCTTCAGGGGTTATTGACTTCAATGTTTATATGTTAGTAATAGGTTCTTTTAAAGAAATTTATTTTCAAGATACCAATTTATCATCACATAAAACTATTTATTTTATGTGGTTTATTCAATAAGAGTTTTATTTGATGAATTTAAAATCATTAATTTTATGAAATTTTATATTCAATTTTGTGATATCTATCTCAGGATCCATAAATTCATACGTTACAACTACCGTGAGGGTTTTATATTCAATATTATTTTCAAATATATATTTATTTTAAAAGATAATACAACTAAGGAATTGACAGAGTTTTTCCTCTAAAACCCGAATAATTTTATTCTCTAATTTTAAATTTTTGTGAGTTTTTATCTTTTCTATATGTCATTTTCCTTAATGTCTCATTATTTACCTATTATATAGAAACAAACATAGCCATTTTTTATTCAGGATTCCACATTTTATATATCCATATTCATTGGATGATTTTTTGAATTCCTTTATATATATCAATAAATAGAAACATTAAATTTATAAAAACTATTCTTATTTAAAAATTTAAATTAAAATTTTATCATGTTTAGTATGATTCATATTTATTAATGTTTTTAATGTATATATTTGTAATTTTCACTTTGAGAACACATATTTATTCCACCTTTTTCATTTTATATAATATATTATTTCTAAATTTTCATTGTTTCTATGAGATTTAATTTTCCACATAGTTTTATAAGATATTTTCAAAATATCATGTATATTTCTTACATACAATGTGATATATCAAAATCTCAAAAAATAATCTTATTAATTTTATATTCATATATATTATGATTTATAAATTATATTCTAAAAATGAGATAATCCACCCTATTTCATCTAATGTATTATGAAATGTTCTTTTCTATCATTGTAATAACCTGTCACTACCTTTGTATTAAAATTTTTTTACGGACAATAAACATAATTTTAATCCTAATGCTTTTCCATTTCCAATACCATGTTATCCATTTTATTTATTAAATAGTTATCACCTATATTTCATATATCAATAGATTGGTGAAATTTTTGACTTAACTATATACCATATATATACAATATAAATATAATATTCTCTATTATCATGATCAATAGGTATTTAATTACAATGTTACTTCATAAATTTGGATACTCACTTGTTTTCCATGATAATATAATGTTAGAAATTTTAATTTAATTATTAATATTTTTTTATATATGATTCTATTTCTAAAGTAAATAGAATTCATTTTTATTCCACATGATCATTTTGATGGAATAATTAATTATTTGGGAACACACATATAATGATGATGACTCGTGGGGTCATATACCACCCTCTAATTCTAATGTAAAATTTTATACCTCATGGGATTTGTAGGTATGGAAATAATGAGTCTCTTTACACATTCTTGGAAACATGAGTTTGAAAAAAAAATTAACACATCAAAACAATGATTTTGTTCACATAAACATGAGATATATGAGTTTTCTCCAAAGGGATTCCTTTTCTATCTGTGTGTCATATTTCTAGGATTATCTTTGAGATACATTACTCAATTATTCCATTATTTTATTCATATTCATATATATATATATTACTCTCTCATAGATTATTATTATTATTATTATATGTTTTCACACACATTTGATTCAATTATTATATTATTCCAAACATTATTCCTTGAATAATTACTTTATATTTTTTCATTGTAGGGTATAAATATATTAGGTATCTTTATTATACCCATATGATCAAATAACACTCATTTATGATCTTTGATTATTGTCTCTTTTGATTACCCTTATTGAGCATTCCACCTCAACCCATTTTATTTATCTATTTACACATATTATAAAGAAAATTAATTTTTATGATATGTTTATAAGATTAAATTTTATATACAAATTATACAAAAATGTTGATGAATTGTTAAAGAATAGAATTTTCTTATATTGTTGAAATGATTTCAATTAGTTAAAAAAGTTATGACTTTTGTAACCTAATAGTTTTTCATGTTTCTCAAAAATACTAAGAAAAAATATCATGGGAATGTATTGAAATTACAATTATTTTTAAATTTGTATAATTGAGGTAGCCATGTCATGGTATATCATTACATCATCTACATATAATGTTGTGATGAGACCCACTACCATACTTTTAGGTAGAAATCCAAATAAATTTTGATGATTAGATAATCCTAGCTGCATAGGATGAGAATGTATTCAGGTTGAGTAAAGTCCATGTGTTTCAGAAATAGAGATTATTTGGGTTCTATGGTGATCTTGATCCTCAAAATATTATTGATTATCTTAAGGAAGTGATTAAGTTTTTTTTTCATTTTTTTGAAGACCCTATGATTTTTTTATGTAACTAACATAAATATTTATTCATGGAATGGGAATTCAATAGTAGACTATAGTCTTGTAGGGTAAAAGTGAGGTAAATCTCTCATGAATAGATATTAAGTGCCTCCTTTATAAGGAGTACTACCTAGAGATGTTTTTTTTCGCATGTTCAGTTAGTGCTATAACAAGGCATTTTTTTGTTTTAATATATGATTTTAGTTTCAATGAACATAGGAGGTACACCATTTTCATTACTTTTTATTGATTCATACATGGAAGAAACTTCATGTACACTTTTCAAAAACTGATTTGATAAATTGTTTATTCCCTCTACATTTGATCCATCATTGGGGTTATATAGAGGGATTTATCTATAATGATATTTTTTTATAGAATAGAAGAATCAAATTGATGCTTTTGTATGGTTTATAAGAGTAGGGTCACAAGATATGGCTAGTCATTGGTAGGAATTACAATTTTTCAATAGATGGAATGCTCATGAAATTAACTAGACATGAGAATCAGTATTTTATGAGTCATGGGGTCATTTGTTTTCATATCATTATATAGGATTTTATATGTATATAAAGGATAGTGATTCATATATCAAGATTTTATAACCTAACTTCTAATGAAGGGAATTCTTGTAGTAAATACGCCTTTTATTCAAACACTATGACATGATTAGGGACCCCTATGCTAGATATGGTGTTATTGTTTATGGTATTTTATAGAAATGAATCTATTGGTGAAAATGGAGGGGAGATAGTTGTTGTCATTTTTATGTTCCAAGACTAAAAATTCCACCACCTAGTGATCCCCACTAGAATCTACGATACAATAAAAATAGAGATCACTACATGTGGGCAATGGATGGATAAAACTAGGATGCTAATTTTATGACCAATGGTATTATTTTTTCATTTCTACACAAGAAATAATATTTTTAAATACATGTGAAATATATTCCATCACAATTTCATCATTTGTTAAAGGGATTTGGATCCCATTAGATATATTAACCGAAGCTATATGGCTAACTAATATTACTAGAAATGATCACCGAGTCATCCACCATTATTGATTGTATGATATTGTTCTTTGAAGAAAAATGTTTTTTGGGAATTTATAGTTGTTATGATGAAACCCTATGATATTATCTTTTGAAGGGGCATTCTATCCTCATGCCATGTCTATTGAGACAGATACTAGAGGGGAGTGGTGTCTTTTAGAAATGAAAGATCAATATTTTTCCTCTTGGGTGATTTGAAATCTTAGTTGAGATGATTGGGGCCAATGTGTTGGAATTTCCACATGATTATCAACTAGTTAAAGTGTTTTTCCCTATGTGTGTTTGATAGTTCACATGAGCAGATTATTATATTTCATAAGAACACTTAATGTTCAGAAGGATATTTTCATTAAAATTAGTTTTCATTATTTTTTCTGTTAAAAAAATAAATTTATTTTATTATTATAATTAGATAAAAACAATATAATTTTTGAATTTATAATTTTAAAATTAGACTAGTATAAATTCTAAAAAAATTCAGAAAGAGTTAAATTTTTGTGAATAGTGAAAATATAGATTTTACAAGAAATGTATCATTCATAAAACATTTATTATATATTAATGAAATTGAAGCTTATAAAGACAATTAATTTATTAAATATATATTTATATTGTAAAAATATATTTTCATTAAATTTATTATGGAATTTTAAAACATATGTTTAAAATTTTATAAACATGAGAAATATTATCCAACAAAAAAATAGTTTTTGGTATGGAATATTAATTTAATATTGTTTTTAAAAAATATTATTTTCATTAATTATGAATTAAAATAAATTTTATTTATTTAAGAGAAAAAATATATCTATAAAATATAATATAATTATAATTTTATCCTATGCATGAATTTTATGATTAACAATGTACTCTCTCTAAAAGGGTTTTATAGATTACTTAAACATATAAAAATTAATTTTCCTTCCATTGAAAAAATTTGATATGATCTATGAGATACCATATTTAGAATGTGTAGGTGTAAATCATGTAATACAATTTATTTTATATTTATAAATTAATATTTAATTACATAGGTAAAAGTTATTTCTCACAATAAAACCAATAATAGTAAAAGTGATAATTCTAACAGTAAAATAAATAAAAATATATTTAAAACATGGGTGGAAATGAATTATTTAGGTATTATTTATATTATCTCATCCCACACACTAGTATTGTAAATTTTTTAATCTTCAATAAATGTGAATAATCTTATATCTTTTTATTAAGTTAAAATATTTACCAAAATCCAATTATCCCCTATAATCCCCTTATTTTTCCATGAGCCTCTAGTCATAATAAATTATCAAAATACTAAGGTTTCAAAGAATTCATCCATTGAAAATAAAATGACCTAAATGCAAGTACACCTTCCCTATATTATTTTCATTGCATTCTTACTTTCACAAATACAATTATCTAATTCCTATATAATGAAATCTTGTTTTTTATAATGAATGTTATTATGATATGTTAATAAATATAAACCTTAATCCCCTATTCTAATATGAAAACTGAATATCATATTCCATGTGTTTTGTTCACGACCTCCTCCATGAAGTTAAGACTTCTATTTTTCACCACCACCTCTCTACACTAGTTATAATGATGAAATTAACTATTAAATGTGAAAAATAATATATTTTTATTATTTTTAAGAGTAAAATAATAATCTACCTTCTTTCCCTAACATTCATATAAAAATTAAAATATTAACCATTTGTTGTTCCCACTAACTCCTCCATAAAGTAACCTAATTTGGTTTTCATGCAATATATTTTTTTATTTATTTAAATATCTAAAAATATGTTTTTAAAAAATAAACTTATCTACATGTAATCATTATTATTTTTTAATAATGATAATATTCTAAAAGAAATAACCTTCATAATCATAATCATTCATTAATTAAGAAATATTCATGTTTTTGTGAGTCTAATCACTTACATTTACTATGATATAAAATAATATCATTGATAACTTAGAGAAAATAATTACTTATGTTATATTACATAAATTTTTAAATAAATATTTATTTTGTTTTGCAAAAGTTAACATTATTATTAAACTCATTTTTTATGGTACCAACATTCATTTCGAAAAACTAACTAAAACATGAAATATTTTGATTTCATATTTACGAATAAAAACCAATACTACATAAAATGAAATTATGTCATCATAAAATAAATACAAAATATAAATTATAATGTATATTAGAATCTATGAATGATTGAAATTTAAAGTGTCATAAAGAAAAACATCACTAATATAAAATGTGTTAAAAACAATATAGAGTACTCATACTTGATATTGAAAATATATAACAACTAACTAATATAAATGTGAAGAATAATTATAAATGAAGTTTATAAAATTTTATTTTTATGAAAAGGTTTGAAAATTATATAATAAAATATTTATGTTTTTTGTAGGAGTTTAGTGTTCATTCGACCATGTGAGGAAATAAGGTAAGGTTTTCTTATATCAAATTTTCATAACTGAGACATATTTATTATTGTACACCATGGTTTATTTGGAATGTAGAACTAATTTTCCCTTTAATATACTGATAAAATATCCTATTACTATATATTGTTTTTAAGGGTTATTTTTAGATCATATACATTTGTAGTTATTAACTTGAATGATTATATTTTTACATGGGGTTATTTTTCACAAATTTAATTTCATTATAATTTTTTTCATAATGAAATATTATTTTTTATATTGTCTTTTTAATACAATATTTATTTTATATATGTAAAATCATCCATTTTATGAAATTATAATTTCCATTTAATGATATTCCTCTCAGTCTATATTTACTCATGCATTAACAATATCGTGAGGGTTTTATTTCCAATATCATTTTCAAATATATATTCATTTGAAGGATAATACATCTAAGGAATTATTATATTTTTTCCCATAAAAACCCTATAAGTTTATTCTAATAATATGATTTTTGGTGTTTTATGTGTCTTATCCATATCTCATTTTCATCTTTATCTCATTATTTACTTGTTGTATAGAAACTAACACAAACCATTTTTTACTCATGATCCTAATTTCTGTCATTTTCATATTCATTCGATGATTTTTTGAATACCCTTATATATGCCACAATAAATGGTTAAGGTTAGTATCTAAAACATGACCTTAATTAAGTGTTCTCTTGAAAATTTTAACATTTTCAATATTATACATCTTTATTAATGATTTTAATGAATATATTTTTAATTTTTTACTTTTTAACACATATTTATTACACCTTTATTATTTTATATGAAATAAAATCTCTACATATTCAGGGATTCTAAGAGATATTATATTTCTCATAATCTTATTAAATATTTTCAAGGTATCAAATATATTTCTTAAAAATAATTTTTTTTTTTCAAAATCATCATAAAAAACATCTAGGTAATTATATTTTGATATATCATATTTTTGATAACGATATTAATCAAATTATAAAATCCACATTATTTATTCTAATGTATTATTAAAAGTTTTTTGCTATCATTGAAATCATCCCTCACAACATTTTCATGAAAATTATTTGAAGGATTATAAACATAATCTTAATTATAATGAAATTACTTTTTGAATACCATGTATTCAATTTTATTGATTAAAGGGTTCTCACACAGATTCCATATATCGATTAATTGAATAAAGTATTAACTTAACTCTATACCAATTATATATAGTGTAGATATAATATTCCATATTATCATAATAAATCGGTATTTACTTAGAATGTTATTGAATATATTTGGATAATGAATTGTTTTATATGAGTATATCATTTTATTATGTTTAATGGAATGAGGAATGTTTTCTTTAAGTGAATCTATTTTAAAATTATATGAAACAAATTTTCATTACACTAGTTCATTATGATGAATGATTAATTTTTTATGGAAACATATGTAATGACGATGACTGTTGGGTTCCTATATGAACCTATAGTGAATTTTTTAAATATTATATCTCATTGTATATTCATGTATGAAAATAATTAGTTTTTTACCCATTATTGGAAAACGATATTTATTACATTTTCAAACATCAAAATAATACATTTTTTCACTTAGGCAGGAGAATAATGAGTTTTCTCAAAAGGTATTCCTTTTTTATTAGTCCTTAATATTTCAAGGATGATATTTAAACTACATTTCCTTATTATTCCATTCTTTTATGAATATTAATATGTCTATATTACACACTCATATATTATGATTAGTTATATATGTTATCACACTCTTTCAATTCACATATTATAATATTCTAAACATTATTCCTTCACTCATTAGTTTCTATATATACATTTTAGGGTAGAAAAATATTATATATCCTGATTATACAAATATGATCATCTTATAATCACTTTGGATATTTTATTATTAACTGTTATATATATACCCATATTTAGATTTGGAGCTCATATATTTTTAGGATTCTATATTTCCACGTTATGAAGACAAGTAATTCATAGGATATGTCTATAATACTATATTTTATAGAGAATTTAAATGAAATGATAATTAATTGTCAATTATTAAGAAGTTTCTTATATTGTTGAAAATATTTTAATTAGTCAAAAATTCATGAGTTTTGTAACATAATATTTTTTAATGATTCTCAAAAACACTAAACCTAAAATATCATGGGAATGTTTTGAAATGAAAAACATTCATTAACATTTTATAACTAAGTTGGTTATGTCATGTTGTATCATTAGTTTATCTACTATTAGTGGAGTGATCAGGCCCACTACCATACTTTTATATAGACATCCGAATAAATTTTGAGAAGTAGATAATCTTAGATGTTTAATATAAGTATATATATGGGTTGAGTATAGTCCATGTGTTTTATAAATAGAGACTTCCTTTGTTCTATTTGGATCTATATCCTCAATAAATTGATAATTTTCATAAGTAAATGACTCTATTTTTTTATTTTATTTTAACAACCTCTAATAAGAATATAGAAATAATATAAATATTTCTCCATGGAATGGAATGTCATAAGTAGAATCTGATCCTCTAGACTGATAATGAGGTAAATATCCTATGAATAGTTATTAAGTGTGTAACATCCCAGGTAAATAAGGAATAAATCATTTTCATTTTTATTAATATTTATTAATTAAATAATAATTTTACTTTAAAGGGGTTTCTATGGTCGATAGCGTACCCGATACTCAACAAAGATTTTCTTTGAAATCTTACGTTGCACACTAGTAATAAAATAATAATATTATTTTAAATGGAATTAAAACATAGCCGTTATATTGGCGAGAATGAATATAAATAACTAAAATATGGTTATATATGTTTGTTAAATGTTTTTACATTTTTCCAATAAAGGATAAAGTCTTAAAATACAAAAAGAATTCAATTTTAGGCATATATACTCTAACATTCACTAAAGGACGAATTATCAATTTTTGATGGCGAACCGTCTATAAATATAGTTTTGGTAACTCTTATATATTCTATTGGACCAAATAAAATTATTATTTAGAATAGGGACATCAAAATTTACTTTGTGTGAATTTTTGGTATTTTTTTGATAAAATTCATTTTTTTAATGAATAGTGAAAAATGTTGTATTTTAATTCAAAACCACTTTTTAATATAATTTATTTATATGATTATATTATATTTTTAATTAGTTTTAAAGTTCAATTAGAATATATTTTTACCATTTAATCCAATAGTTGTTGGATTTAATTTCACTTCGAAATTGGACTTAAACTAGTGTCAATCTTTTGATACTTATTGTTTCATAAAAACATGCTATTTGCTCTGACAGAGGGGATTAATTATTAAATTAATTAATGTAACTTATATGTTTGAATTTTGTAAAATATACATTATTTTTGAATTCGGAATATCAAATATAGCTTAGGGTGATGTATTGGTATTTTTCTGAAAAAGTTCAATTTTTGATGAATAGTGAAACCACTAAGTGGTACTTATAAAAACTGATTTTCCGTTTAAATGATATTTTACCACCTATGTGTTTTTAATTTCAAAAATCCAACATACATGTTTGTCATTAAGAATTAAAATGTGGTTCAATGGGATTAAAATAATTTTTTGGTGAATAGCAACTTTTAAGTTTTTAATCGTGATTAGAGGTAATTAGTGTAGTTTAAGGTAAAAATAATATTTTAATAATATGAAATGACCTAGACACATGTCCTACCATTATTGGATGTTTCATGGCCGACCAATAAAATCCATGGGTCAACTTGGGGACCCCATGGAGCCACTTTTGTAGGAAAATGACATTAATACCTTTTTATATAAAGTTAAAATAAAAATGTCACAAACATGAGTTATTTTACTAAAACAATTTTTAAATGGGGTTATACAAGTCATATTTTTGACAATAAATATTCATTAGAAAGATAAAATGATTTACTACATAATTATATTTGTTTTCTAATTTTTAGACATTAAATAAATTAGATTAGTTATGACACCGTGATGATGCAGCGATTACCTCATTATTTAACGATTTAAATAAAATGAAAAGATAATATAAAATCTAAGACCTACACATGTCAAAAAACTATTAGATGGGTGGATTTCAAACTATTATCACCTTATCCTGGAAATATATAATTTTGGGACCTTTTAAATCTGAAAAGCATTTTATAATAAAGTAACATTTTATAACATTCCAAGAGTGCCCCTCCTCTCCTCTTATAAAAGTCCCCCACCTCTACCACCTTACCCACACCTCTCAAGCCTTTGACTCGGCCAGACCCTATTAATTTTGTCTCTCCACATCCCTCTCTTACTCCTTTAAGCTTCACTTTGCGCAGAAGTATTTCCAATGAAGCCTTTAAGATCAAATCAAAAAGAGTTACTCGTTTTAAAGGACATTAAAGAATGATCGAGTCAAGTCGGACCCGAGGTATGGGACTTCGTCTCAATCTCCATTCATTGAGGCATATTTTGTTTTATACACAACCTTCTTTTATATGGTGTATAAATACCTTTTACTTTTACCTTTATCCAAAAGGAATTTGTTTTATACGAAGTGTTTTACTAAACGACAAAAGGGAAAGTTTTTGTTGTACGTATGCGGCGAAAACGACTTCTCCATTGTCGTGACCATTATTTGAGTTTCAGATTCCTCTACAAGACATACCATTTTTAAAAGAAAAATAGATACCATGTTTTACTTTTCTTTTATTTTGGTATTGAAAATGGTTTTCATAATGTTTTTATTATATCAATGTGTTGTATTGATATCTTTTGATTGAATTGTGGAAATGATATGTTTCCATTGTGCAAGTATTATGTGATACGATTATGTTATGGTTCTTGGTAATTGTTATGAAGACGGGTGGTTCCGTGATAAAGTAAGGGCAGGTGAGGCCGATATTGCTCTCCAATGCATTGGGTAATGCGAAGGGGTTAAACGTTAAGGTTTGTTCGAAGAGATTTAGGGAATATACTATGATGGGTATTCCAAATGTAACTAAGAGGGTTACTCCCTACATAAGAATGTTATGAATGCCTCAAGTTACCTTTATGTATTATGAATTCTATGATTTATTCATGATTTGATGAGGTATGTTAAATTGATTATTTTTTATGATTAAAGTATGATTTCATTGATTATTATATATATATGTACTCATGTTTCCTTTCCATATTTTTATATCCCTTACTGAGATTTTTATGCTCATCCCATGTTTTTGAAATGTTTTTCATAGGTCAAGGGAAAGGTACATGATATGATGATAGTGTCAAGGAAGTGTCAAGAAAGAATCCATGTTTTATTTTAAATATGTTTCCGTTGATGGGAAAAATGAATACTATCTTTTATTGTAACCACTTTGTTTAAATGTGGAATGTAATGCATGTTTTATGATCTAATTCTCTAAAACTCTAAACTTGAAAATATCTTCTATGTGAATTATTCATTTAATTCATGATTAAGTAATGTTTAAGGTCGGGGCCTTATAGTTGGTATCAAAGGTCGGTTTAGATAACTTTATGAGTTAGAATTCTGTTAAATGATTATCCAAAAATATTTTTTTATTGTCAAATTGAAATGATATAGAATTTGAATATTAACATGTAGCTTCATCTAAGACATGTTTGTTCATAATGGTTTTCCATAGAGGAAATAGGGAAGTAGTTATAGAAAGGCATACATAAGGAAATAAACTTCAGAATCAGCATCCTGAGATGGTCGAAATTGGAACTGAACAGTTTTTTGTAGTAATGGCACAGTTGACTCAAGCGATAAATGGTGGTGGTATCCATGCACGAGATCAGCCAGATCAACTACAGAGGAACATGTTAGTGGTGGAACATTTCATTACACAACATTTCCCATCATTCAAAGTATCATTTGACCCTGTTCTAGCTGAAGGGTGAATTAAAGCACTGGAGAAGATTTTTGATGTCATGGGGTGTTCAGACAATCAAAAGGATAGTCTTGATATTTACTGTTTGGAGGGAGAAGTAGATCAGTGGTGGTCGATGGTTAAAAATATCATAGATGCTGATGAGATTGATGCTCTCGACTAGGATGAATTCAAAGGTATGTTTCTAGAGAAATATTTTCCAATGGTTGTTCAAATTAGGAAGGAAAAACAATTCTTGGAATTAAGGCAAGAGGAAGACTCAGTGGCTGCCTATGAAGAGAGGTTCACTCGATTGGCAAGGTATGCTCCAAATTTTATCCGAGACCTTGATAGTAAAATCAATGGTTTTTACTTAGGATTATATCCAAAATATCGAAGGGCATTGGCTTTTCGTGAGTTCAAAAGTTATGAAAGGCTTGTTAGATGTGATGAGAAGGTGGAAATGGAGTTTTCCTATGATCAAGTGCTCTATAACAACCAACAGAAGAAGAGACCGAGGTGTCAGGAGAAAGTAAATAATTCTTCAAAAAGGTATGATGGTAAGAAAACTAAGTTTCCAGTTTGTGATAAATGTGGTAAAAGGAATTCTGGGGAATGTCTTCTGAATTCTGGAAATTTCTACTGATGCAGTATGATGGGACATAAGGCTCGTGATTGCACTGAAAAAGATCAGGGTGATGGTAAGAACAAATTTTATTTACAGTTAGTGAAATGTTTTAAGTGCAATGAGACGGGTCACTATGCAAACAAGTGTCCGAAAAAGAGCTCGAGTGATGGGAAGTAGTTAGACTACATGAAGAAAGGGGTGGTGAAATCCTTTGCAACTACATCAGTAGATGTTGGGCCATCAGATGATGTTTTATCATGTACTCTTTTTGTTTTTTCAGATTATGCCAGTGTGTTGTTCGATTCGGGGTGTACACATTCTTTCATCTCTGAAAACATTTCTAGTAAAATGGGAATACCATCTCAAGAAATGACTCCTGGAATTTTGGTAAAAACACCTAGAGGAAATGTTTAGGCAAAAAGAATTTATAAGAATCTTCCTATCCTTATCTTTGGAAAGATCCTACATGAAAACCTTATTGTTTTACATCTACTAGAGTTTGATGTTATCCTGGGTATAGATTGGCCCTTTATTTACCATGATAAGATTGACTGTAGAGCTAAAGAAGTTTCTTTTCAGAAGGACTTTAAGTTTGTGTACAATAATTAACTCATATTGTTGATAACGTATCAAGAGGCCTAGAAACTTGTAAAAGATGGAAATGAATGTTACCTTGCACATATTGTTGAAAACAAGGGAACTAATTATATTAATGATGTTCCAGTGGTAAATGAGTATCCTAATTTTTTTCCTGATGAGTTTCCTGGAATAATACTATATCTGGAAGATGAGTTTACTGTAGACTTCATTCCGGATGCTAAGACAATTTCAAATCCCCCTTATCGAATGGCTCAAATTGAACTTTTAGAGTTGAGGAGAAATTGTAAGATTTATTAGAGAAAGTTTTCATTAGACCTAGCACATCACCATGGGGTGCTCCTATTTTATTTGTTAAAAATAAATATGGTTCTATGAGACCTTTCATTGATTATAGAGCCTTTAATAACGTCATTGTTAAGAACAAATATCCTTTGCCTCATATCGATGATTTGTTTGATCAGCTCCAGGGAGCTCAGTATTTTTCAAAGATTGACCTAAGATCGGGGTACCATCAGTTGAATGTAAAGGAAGCAGATATTCCGAAGACCGCATTTCGTACAAGATATGGCCATTATGAATTTTTAGTAATGCCTTTTGGGCTAACCAATGAACCTGCTGTATTCATGGACTTAATGAATAGAATTTTCCATGAGTTCTTGGATATGTTTGTGGTTGTTTTCATTGATGATATCTTTGTGTTTTCTAAAAGTAAAGAGGATCATGAAATACATTTAAGGGATATTTTTAAAACCTTAAAAGAAAAGAAATTGTATGGGAAATTCAGAAAGTGTGAGTTTTGGTTGCAAAAATTTTATTTCCTCGGTCATATTGTTTCTAAAGATGGATGATGCTTTGAGTCGAAAAAGTAATGCTTCATTAGAAATGTTGCATTTGGAACGTGATCCTTTGGTTAAGGATTTGATGAACATTTGCATAGAAGTTGTTGGTGCTGGCTATCCTTTTATTTTGTTTCAGGTATCAGTGAAATCTTCTCTATCAGACAGAATTAAGAAAGCACAGAAGCAAGACAACGAGTTGCAGAAAATGGTAGAGTTGGTTCAGAAGGGTAAGTTGCATGAATTCAATATTGATAATGATTTTTTTGAGATTTGGGAAGAGATTGTGTGTGCCGTGTGATTCACAATTGAAGAGAGATTTGTTATGTGAAGATTATAGTTCTCTGTTTTCAGTTCATCCTGGCAGTACTAAGATGTATAGAGGTCTTCAGAAGTATTACTGGTGGGGTTGAATAAAAAGGGATATTGCTGATTTTACTAAGAAGTGTTTGACTTGTCAACAGGTTAAAGCAGAGTGGCAGTTACCAAAAGGGATGCTTCAGCCTTTACCAGTGCCATAGTGGAAATGGGAAAATATTTCCATGGACTTTGTTGTGGGATTACCGAAGACATCTCGAGGTAATAATGCAATCTAGGTTATTGTTGATCGATTAACTAAATCTGCTTATTTCCTTTCCATACGAGATAATTATTCCCTGGATCAACTTTCCCGTTTGTATCTTAAAGAGATAGTAAGGTTACATGGGGTTCCTCTCTCCATTGTATCTGACCATGATCTCAGGTTCGCTTCTAACTTTTGGAAAGGCCTTCAGAAGTCTTTGGGTACTGAATTAAATTTCAGTACAACTTTTCATCCTCAATCAAATGGGCAGTAAGAATGAACGATTCAGACTTTGGAGGATATGCTACGTGCTTGTTCGATGGATTATCAAGAATGTTAGGACCAACATCTTTCTATGGTTGAGTTTTCTTACAATAACAATATTCATTCTAGTATACAGATGGAACCATTCGAGGCGTTATATGGGAAGCGGTGTCGAACTCCAGCTTTCTGGGATGAATTGGGTGAAAGGAAGTTGATGGGACCAAAATTGGTAGAAGAGATGGCAGAAAAATTTCAGTTGATTCAGAAACACATGAGAACAGCTCAGAGCAGGCAGAAGAGTTATGCAGATAGCCGGAGGAAGGATCTATCTTTCGAGGTAAGTGCTCACGTCTTTCTCAAAGTTTTTCAATGGAAAAGTTTGATGCGATTTGGTAAGAAAAGAAAGTTGAGTCCAAGGTTCATTGGACTATATGAAATTCTAGAGAAAGTATGATCAGTTGCATACCAAGTGGCTTTACCTCCAAGTTTATCTCAGGTACACAATGTTTTTCATGTTTCAATGTTGAGAAAGTATATGCCAAATTCATCTCATGTTTTGAGCCTAGAGGTAGTTCAGTTGGAAGAGAATCTCTCTTATGAAGATCAACCAGTCCAGATACTTGACCATAGAGAGCATGTGTTGCGAAATAAGGTAATTCACTAGGTAATGGTTTTATGGAAAAACCATATGGTTGAAGAGGCAACATGGGAATCTGAAAATACTATGAGGGATAAATACCCCCACTTATTTTGAAAAGTGAAAAAAATTGCAAGGACGCAATTCCCAAAAGGGTGGAAGGATGTAACATCCCAGCTAAATAAGGAATAAATAATTTCCATTTTTATTAATATTTATGAAATAAATATTAATTTTACTTTAAAGGGGTTTCTATGGTCGATAGCGTACCCGATACACAAAAAAGAGTTTCTTTGAAATCTTACGTTGCACACTAGTAATAAAATAATAATATTATTTTAAATGGTAGTTAAATGCTACCGTTGTATTGGTGGGAATGAATAGAAATAAATAAAATATGGTTATATATTTCTGTTAAATGTTTTTACATTTATCCAATAAAGGATAAAGGCTTAAAATACGAAAAGATTTCAATTTTAGGTATATATACTATAACATTCACTAAAGGTCGACTTATCGCCTTTTGATGGCGAACCGTCGATAAAAATAGTATTGGTCACTCTTATAAATTCTATTGGACCAAATAAAATTCTTCTTTAGAATAGGGACATCAAAATTTACTTTGTGTGAATTTTTTGTATTTTTCCGATAAAGTTCATTTTTTTAATGAATAGTGAAAAATGTTGTATTTTAATTCAAAACCTCTTTTGAATATAATTTATTTATATGATTAGATTATATTTTTAATTGGTTTTAAAGTGAAATTAGAATATGTTTTTACCATTTAATCCAATAGTGGTCATTGTAATTAATTTCACTTCGAAATTGGACTTAAACTAGTGTCAATCTTTTGATACTTATTGTTTCATAAAAACACGCTATTTTCTCTGACAGAGGGAATTAATTATTAAATTAATTAATGTAACTTATATGTTTTTAATTTTGTAAAATAAACATCATTTTTGAATTCAGGATATCAAATATAGCTTAGGGTTAAGTTTTGGTATTTTTCTGAAAAACTTCAATTTTTGATGAATAGTGAAACCACTAAGTCGTACTTATAAAAACTGATTTTCCGTTTAAAAGAAATTTTACCACCTCTGTGTTTTGAATTTAAAAAATCCGACATACATGGTTTTCATTAAGAAGTAAAATGTGGTTCAATGGGATTAAAATAATTTTTTGGTGAATAGTAACTTTTAAGTTTTTAATCGCGATTATAGGTAATTAGTGTAGTTTAAGGTAAAAATAATGTTTTAATAATATCAAATGTCCTAGAAACATGTCCTACCATTATTGGACGTGTCATGGCCGACCAATAAAATCCATGGGTCATCTTTGGGACCCCATGGAGCCACTTTTGTAGTAAAATGACATTAATACCTTTTTATTTAAAGTTTAAATAAAAAGGTCACAAACATGAGTTGTCTTACTAAAACAATTTTTAAATGGGGTTATACAAGTCATATTTTTGAATATAAATATTAATTAGAAAGATAAAAAGATTTAATACATCATGATATTTGTTTTATAATTTTTAGACATTAAATAAATTTAATTAGTGATGACAAAATGATGATGCAGCGATTACCTCATTATTTAACGATTTAAATAAAATGAAAATATAATGTAAAATATAAGACCTACACATGTCAAAAACCTATTGAATGGGTGGATTTCGAACTCTTATCACCTTATCCTTGAAATATATAATTTTGGGACCTTTTAAATCCGAAAAGAATTTTAAAATAAAGTAACTTTTTATAACTTTCCAAGAGTAACCATCCTCTCCTATTATAAAAGGCCCCCACCTCTACCACCTTAACCACACCTCTCAAGCCTTTGGATCGGCAAAACCCTATAAATTTTGTCTCTCCACATCCCTATCTTACTCCTTGAAGCCTCACATTGGGCATAAGTCTTCCCATGGAGGCCTTTGAGCTCAAATAAAAAATAGTTACCCATTTTAAAGGACATTAAAGAAGGATCGAGTCAAGTCGGACCCGAGGTATGGGACTTCGTCTCAATCTCCTTTCATTGAGGCATATTTTGTTTTATACACAACCTTCTTTCATATGGTGTATAAAACCCTTTGACTTTTACATTTACCTAAAAGGAATATTTTTTTAAACAAAGCGTTTTACTAAACGATAAAAGGGAATGTTTTTGTCGTACGTATGCGGCGACAACGACTTCTCCACTATCGTGACCATTATTTGAGTTTCAGCTTCTCTACAAGCCATACCTTTTTTTTAAAAGAAAAATAAATATGATGTTTTATTTTATTTTATTTTGATATTGAAAATGTTTTTCATAATGTTTTTATTATATCAATATGTTGTATTGATATCTTGTGATTGGATTGTGGAAATGTTATGATTCCTTTATGCATGTTTTATGTGATACGATTATGTTATGGTTCTTGGGAATTGTTATGAAGACGGGTGGTTCCGTGATAAACTAAGGGTGGGTGAGCCCGATATAGCTCTCCAATTCATTGGGTAATGCAAAGGGGTTAAACGCTAAGGTTTCTCCAAATAGATTTAGGGAATATACTATGATGGGTATTCCAAACCTAACCAAGAGGGTTACTCCCTACATAAGAATGTTATGAATGCCTCAAGTTACCTTTATGTCTTATGATTTCTATGATTTATTCATGATTTGATGAGGAATGTTAAAGTTCTTATGTTTTATTATTAAAGTATAATTTAATTGATTCTTATGTATACATGTACTCATGTTTCCTTTCCATATTTTTATATCCATTACTGAGCTTTTTATGCTCATCCCAAGTTTTTGAAATGTTTTTCACAGGTTAAAGGAAAGGTACATGATATGATGATAGTGTCAAGAAAGAATCCATGTTTTATTTCAAATATGTTTTCGTTGATTGAAAAACTGAATACTATCTTTTATTGTAACCACATTGTTTAAATGTGGGATGTAATTCCAGTTTTATGATCTAATTCTCTAAAACTCTAAACTTGAAAAGATCCTCTATGTGAATTACTAATTTAATTCATGATTAAGTAATTATTAAGGTCGGGGCCTTATAAAGTTCCTCTTTTACAAGGACAAATTTATAGAAATATTGTTTTTTAGGTTTAGTTAGAGAAATTACAAGTAATCATGTTTATTTTGTTTTATTTTCTAGTTTCAATGAACACCAGAGATACTATATTGTCATTAATTATGATTTATTCCTCTAAGAGAAAAATGTGTTCTATTCATTGAATTATTAGATCTATTGTTGTTTCCCTCTATGTCCCCACCATTGTTTGGTACTAGATATGTTTTTAGTTATCATGATTTTTTATAGAGGTGTATAAGGATGCTTGTGTTTTTGTATGGTTTATAAGAGTTGAGTCAGAATCTTTGGTTAGATATTTTTAGGAATTAGAGTTGTTTTATAGGCAGAATACTCATGCATATACCTATAATCAGCGATCAATATTTTATGATTCATGGGGATGTTTTAACCAATCATGAGATTAGATTTAAAATGAATATAGAGGATTGTGATGTATATATTAGGATTTCCTAACCAAACATAAAAAATTGGTAGTAATGCGAACGATAGTGCTTTGTGTCAAGAATAATGACATTATTATTGACAACCTAAGGTGGATAGGGGATTTTTATGAAATATATTATGGTAATTAATCTAGAAGTGTATAAAGAGCGGAGATATATTTGGTTATTGTTATGAACTCCAACTCCAACTACCACCGTTAATTGATATATGAAAGGCTTAGGGATCCTATTGACATTTATATAACTAGATGAAGGAAATGAATGCATAAAACAAGGAATTTTATATTATGATCTAAGGTATGATTTTTTTCTTCTCTACACTAGAACTCATATTAGTAAATAATTGAGAAATATATTCCATTACATTGTAATACTTTGTTAAAGGTATTTGGATACTACTAAATATCATAGAACAAGCTATAAGGATAAATAATATTACTAGGAATGATCACCTGGTCACCCACATACATCAATGGTGTGATATTGTGCTTAGTAAAGAACGGTTTTTTTGGTCCTAATAGCAGATATGATGAAATTCTTGTGATATTATCCTTTGTAGGGACATGCTATCATCATTACATAAAAACACAGAATG
This sequence comes from Viscum album, assembly GCA_963277665.1. NCBI lineage: Eukaryota > Viridiplantae > Streptophyta > Magnoliopsida > Santalales > Viscaceae > Viscum > Viscum album. The sequence goes on from OY728145.1 coordinate 1,706,350,174, forward strand.
ATACCATTGGGGAGTGGGGTATTTTAGATATAACATATCCTGATTTTATCTCATAGGTGAGTGGGAATTTTAGTTTTCATGAGTTGGACCTATGTGTGGGTTATTACACATGATTATCAACTAGTTTAATTGATCTTCCCTCTGTGATTTTATGGTTCATATGATCAAATTTTCATATTTGACAAGTCTTACACAAACATACTTCCCATGGATGATCTTTGATTTCCCCCTCATTTTGAGATTGAATTTTATATTCATTAAAACCTTTTGAACACTCTAATGTATTATATATCATATTTGATAGAATGTGATGAGATAAGGGAGATAACGGTTAATTATGAGAAACTTATGGAGATAAATTTCAATAGATCATTTGTGTCCCCTTCGGTGGCCTTATTGTTGTTTTCCAAGATAGAAGATTAGAGGATGTAATATTTTATTGACAGCCACATCCTTAAGTAGTTGGAATTCAAGAATAAATACCATCATCCAATGGAAATGAACTCTTCCACAGGCTTATGGGAACAAATTCGTTCTCAATGATAAATCATAGGCTATATTATCACTATATATAGGATAATAGAAAAGATATCCTGAAAATGGTATTCTTGTATTTCAACGCGTATTTGGAGTTTTTCATGATTCCAATCAGTTTATTGAACACCCATTTTTTTTTCATGTCCCTCATGAATTGTATAATTCCTCCCATTACTGGCCTATTCTTAATTTTTTTATTGATGGAATTCTTCTTTATTTAGTAAGAGAGGAAAATACCAATAATAATCTCTTTATTTTTATGGAATAACATTAAAAGAACTCATTTTATGAAAATATATTTAAGTCATACATATAGATTTGTGATGTCTACATAAATAGTTCATTCCATATTAGAGGTATTTGTATTTGTGGATCCCAAAACAATTTAGGGATTTCTCATATAAGAGCTAAATAAGAATATTTTTGGGGTGTAAGGATTCCATGGGTTGATATGAAAATAATAAATACATGCAGTATAATTCTATAGGTTTGTGGTACCCATGACTAATATTATCAAAAAACAACATCACATAATTTAGTCTAAGCATTATTATATATATATATATAGGAATAATATTAGATATTGATGAGTGCCCATCTTTTTAAGTATCTTGAGAGAGGATTTAAGTACATGGTGTTTTCCAATTACTCTAGAGATTTTTGTGTGTGTGTTGGTGTATATATAGGTTTCTAATAATTATGTGTATAGAGAGTTGATACCTCATAATAGAAACTAAATGACAAAATATTTGGAAAACAAATTGTGCTCTTCACATTGGAGATTTACAGATATTAATTTTTTGATTATTGTATTATTTTTTATAAAGATAATAGTACCCACATATGAATATTTTCCAATGACATATAAACCTAAATTTGATTAATTGGTTTGAATTCCTTTAGTATACTGATATTAAAAAAATTATACCTGGATCATAGAAAATGTGGTGGATGATACGATAGGTAGGAAGGATCTGTTTATTAGTCTTGGGAGGTATCTAAAAAACTATCCTTTATGTAGTTACCCATTTTAATTGAGGGATATGTAGTTTATCTATGGTAAATAGAGGTTTCAATTTAATTCCAATAGTGGGTGAGAGAGGCCCTATTGAGATACATCAATTATAAGGTCATATGTGACTATATATTCTCGGTAGATACATCGTATGCATATTTCAATGGATGAGATAATTAATTCCACTCATAGGGATGGATAGAGGAATTTTTGATACTATGTGAGGAGGTGTTAAATATATTTAAAACAAACCCATTAATAGTAAGTTCATGTCTAATGAATATTTATTACAACATCATATGTTATTTTTTATTGCTGGGAATAAATAAGGTAATTTCTATATTTAACATTAAATGACCTTATTCTTAGAAGATGAGAAACATGAATTAGGTTATAGAAACATTGTCTCATCCAATTGGTGTTCCAATATGTATATGGGTTGATGTATCAATATAAATCATGATCAAAATTCCATATTTAGTGGGGTTATGATATCACTTCTGTAGTTCTTGATTAATTAAACACTTCAACCCACTTCCATTATATCAATAGGATATTTTGTTGGATATGTTTGGATTCTGGTATATGGATGAGATTTTAAGGAGTTATAGGATAAATTCACTGATGAGTTGTTTATGTGATGCTTGTTTCACATCCCTATAGTGGAAGATCATAAACGATACTTGCAATACTGTATGGTGGGTGAGTAAAATGTTTAGAGCTTAGAAAAATAGTTATACCGAGAGAAACATTTAGGTACTAGTTGATATGTTATGGATTTTATTCAATTTGGTTTTCAATGCATAGATGGTCATATACCCTTATTTAAATTTAACAACAACAAGAATTATCACTCCACTATTGTAATGGAACCATTTGAGGCCATATATAGAAGTACAAGAAGGTCACTCTTATGTTGAAATGAGGTTAGTGAGAGGACTTGAATTGGACATGAGGTTTTCTAGTCGATAACAAAGAAGGTTCATGTGATCCAGGAGAAGATGGGATACCATTAATATGTCAATGGTCTTATATGAACTAATGATATGGGGAATTTTATTTTTTGGAGGGTGATTATGTGTTACTGAAATAAATTAAATAATGTGGTTTTTTGAGGTATAGTCGAGAAATATTGTTATTCTATTAGATGATTAGTCCATTATAAATGTTGTGTAATTTAGTTGTGGTTAATTTTATCATTGTGTTTCCCCATCAATATGAATAAGTGAAAAATTTCTTCCATGTTTCACAGTTCATGAGATAGATTCATGACCCATGTCACATTAAGGAATGAGGTGAGCTAGATATTGAGGAGGATTAACAAAATTTAGAGTATCGGGAATTGACCATGGATTAGTAAAAGATAACTAATCATGTTCGAGTGATCTATTTGTTGAAAGTGATGTAGTATCATAAGAACCTTCACGAGTGGCAATGGGAATGTGATTGTCAAATTTTGGCTCATTACCCTCCCCTTTCAAGGTATCATAATGATTTTTATTTATAAAATTAATGGTGTGTAATATGTAACAACCTAGTCTTTTTACCCTCAAATTTTAAATATTGGTATTTACAATGTCAACAAAACTATATTCTTTAGCTCATAATATTTAAAATAATCTGATCAATTCATGTTCTAAAAATTATATTTGTTAAATTTAAATGACTTAGATTTTCAGATACTCAGTCACATATATCAAAACATAATCCCTTGTGTGATTCTTATTTAATGGAAATATATTATGGTCATTTATAATTTAATATATTTTAATGTTTTCAAATATAAAACACCTAGAATTTATGATGTAATTAACTTGAAAAAAATTTTCTTTGATATATTGTGATACATGAAACCTTGAGTCTAAATGAACTGCAAGGAAGTATATAGTTATCCCATAGCTATTTAATTAGATTTTATGTATAAGACTAACTAAATTATAATTATTTTACAGTTTAAATGTGTAAAATTAATTAATTGGTTATTAAAATATTACAATTGATGATAAAAATATTTTGAAATAAAAGTCATGTTTTTCTCAGGAAAATTATTATTTTTTGCACACTGAGTGTTTTTAACATAATAATTTAAATGAATCACTCTAAACAAATGATTTCATTAAAATTTATACATTATTTATTTAATATATTTTCAACATCCATCAAATGTTTTTCTATACATACGATAATAATAAATCCATCTTTATAATTAAAAATATATTTTTCTAAAAAACTGTTTTCATTAATTTTTATCACTAATTTAAAAATAAATTTATACTAATTATATATATTTAATGTTGGGAAATGGTTCCCATATTATTTTTATATAAATTATAATTTTTTAAATAGATCAATTTAATTTTTTCATTATGAATAGTATAATTTGTATATTTTTTCCACCCTCGTTTATAAAAATGGGTAAGATATTTTTAAAACTATATGATAAGGCATGAAAATATTTATAACACATTAATTTATCTTAATGGGATAGTGGTGTTTATCCTGGTATATCCCAGTCTCAAATATATGGCCATAAGGTTTCATTTCTAATTTATTATGACATTTTTATTAATTTAAGAAATGAATAAATAAAAAAATTTACACTCAAAATATTATTGGCAATAATTTTTTAAAACAATTATAAAAATATGATAACTTTAAATTTAAATATTAATTTTAAAGATAAGGAATTTTGAACATATTTATTTATTTCTAATTTTTAGTGATTGAAAAATTGCCTTAATTTATTTTGCAACACAAATAAAATTGTAATTTAATTAAAAAAAATAAAAAATAGGTGACTTCATGAATATTAAATGAAGAAAAATCTGTTTGAGTAATTGTGTTACATGAATTTAACAGATTAATATAACATATTATATATGTTTTAAAAGTTTTTATTTTAATTACATTGTTGTTAATCAATTTCAAGTCAAATTATGGGAATAGTTCATAAAATGACATTAATAATATTTCTTGAAAAAATATTTTCTTAAATTATTTAAAAATCATAAAAAAATATGACATAGGATAGTTAACATGATAAATGGCTTCAAATTAATTCCTTTTTTTATTTAAGATTTTATTATATCATTATATGAAAAATTAACACCCTTTAATATTAAAAATTTATTACATTGGTTACGATTAAAATTGGTTAACCTTAGGGATAAACAAAAGTATGAGGTACATAATGATCCCAAAACATATCTAAATATTATTGTATTATAATATTCAGACCTTATCCTATTTTTCATTTAATATTTCAACAATTAGAAGTATGTGTCATGATAATTACGTAATTATATTTTAATCATTTTTTAAATTCCATATGTGTCCATTCCATCGATATAAAATGAAAATATTTTCCTATTTTCATTGTACCACATTTATAAATCAAGAACAATACCCAAGAAAATTATATTCTAAACATACATAAAAACAAATTAGTTACTATTTTCTTAAAATAATCTTCCCATGGAACTTTATAAAGGATCTGAAGGAGGTCTCCCAAAAAAGAGCTAATTTCCTTAACTGATTACATTAAGTTTAATCCATATTTTATCCCCTCTAATTCAATATGTTTCACCATTAAATAAAAAATTAAATATCATCAATATAATTAAATGTTGTTATGATGATTAATCCTCTATTATCAAACCTCACTTCAATCAAATGGGAAGTGAATGTATCTAACGTGAGTACATATTGTCTACCACATTCATGTAGTGATATATTTCATTTTTAAAGCACCCTAATTCATATATTTATATTATGATGGGTTAAAATTTTATACATGATAATTCTATAAGTATTTTAATTCTGTATTTATAATATAAAATCTCCCTACTTACAATCCTATTCATTAGAAAATGATAACGATGGTCATGAATATGTATTGACTACCACCTTCGTGTAGTGATGTGATTTGTTTTAAATTTCTACTTTACATGGAAGTAAATAATGATGGGTTTAATGAATTAACATGATATATATGATGTAATAGTAATTATTTAATTGGCAAATACTATTTAACTTTATTCCTTTACAAATATTATGAAATGAAATGATTGTACATGCAAACGTCCATAGGTCATAGATCAAATCCAGGAAGAGGATTCCTTAAGTGAGGACTCCTTAAGTGAATCCATGATACCCAAGATAAAATAAAAGAGGAGGAATGTTTCCAGGTTATTGTTGTATTAATATAAAATTTACTGTTCTGTATTGTAACAGCCTGAACTATTCAGCCGTTTGGGCCTTCAGGACACCGGTTTGGTCCTCACATCCTTCAAAGAATTGGACCACCCAAATCCTTCGGACTAGTAAGTATTTTCGGCCACCTAATGGATTTTGGGACCCCTCAAGGCCTTAAAGAAACATTAATTATAGATATAATAGATACAAATACAAGGAACATGGCCCAAGATGTGGATTTTGAGCAGACGCATTCACCAAAGAAGAGTGAATCAGACATGGAAGAGTGAGAGGGTATGGCTTTGCAAATGGTACTAGGAATGTTCATCCCTAAATAGGATAGCTAGCTAACCAGTCATATGATGGTGCAGTGTTGATCATTATGCAGATGCTGGGGAGAGGATGTTTCAAGTAGTAATTTTCTTGGATTAATTCCTTAAGACCTTTGGGTCCTATAATGTCACGAAGCCTATGGGCCATGTATGATTTCCCCTACAACCGTTAAAGGGGGGACACTGAAAAATGAATAAAACATGAACACCTTTAGGAAATTCATGAGTATATGATATTTATTTGACTATTAACATCTAGAAGATGATGAACCCATTATCAATGTATAATGACTAGGACAGTCGAAAAAAACATATTTAAAAAATGATATTTTTATCTTCTAGAGAAATGACTTTAATAAAAAAATTGTTAATAATTTGGTAAAAATATTTCATAATTAAAAAAATGATATGATATATATTATTATAGGTTTGGAATACATTTATAATAAATCTATTTTATTTTATTGGATCTTAGAATGTGTATAATGAAATATAATATTTGGGGAATTGGATAAATGTTTCAATACAATTTTAATCGATATATTTTATTCATGATTTTAAATTTAGGAATAAATATGATCCTTATATAATAAATCCCTTTTATAATCATCACATATGTTTATTACTAGGGAATACATGTTTTCCTTTTATTTCCATCACTTTAGGTAAACAATTTATTAAAAGGGTTTTTAAAGGAAAAACTATTATGCTTTATTATTTAGTGGAAACTCTATTTTTTCATATTTATTTTTTTTCTATAAAATGTTTTTATTTTTTAACTATTATCCTCTAATTGATTAAACTCATTTTACAAAATTTTAACATTTTATAAAAAATTTTCAAAATAATTTCCTAATGATTTTTTGATTGAGGTAATTTTCGACTTCTTTAAACAAATTTATAGAATATATTGACATGGTAGCTTTTAGAATATGAACAAAATTTACTACTTCTATGAACACCCAATATATTGAAGAATCCTATAAAATTTTCAATTTTTTTTTTCAAAGAAGTTTTTCCAAAATATTTTATATTTTTTTTAAATAAGTGATTTCAAAATGATAAGTCTAATTTCCTCAAGAAATATACCATTGATTATTATTTTTATAACATTATTTGATGTTTTTAATCTATATATGATCCAATTATACCATACATTACCAATCTCTAAATAGATTATCATTATGATGATGATATTTTTATATACCCCTTTTATTTTCCATAGGTTATACTATGATGACATTATGAATTGTTTATAAAAACTATTTTCTATACAAGTGTTATGATATTCTCATATGATGAATGTTTTATGATCTTGAGGACCAAATCTTAATAGTCTTCATTATATTCCTGGTGTGGAAGAAAATTATAAACCTCAAATGCATTAGTTAATGTTTGATATCACATGGGATAAATATAGGAAATAAGTCGATATGATTGATCTAATATGGGAAACAATTTGGGATTCCAGATCTACTCTGGGAAATATGTAATGATACGCGACAACTATTAGTTGATGGTCTTAGTAGTTAACCCTGAAATATCAAATGATTTATATAAATATGATGATTCCACAAGTTTATGAATTTTATGTACGGTTCATGATTTATTTACGATGATTTATCACCCTTATGATTTATTTATTTTGAAATTATAATTCTTTATGTCATTACTCTGGTTTATGATCCATAAAATATTGGCTATAAACTTTTTATCTGATATTCTTGATCACATACAATTAATAAAATTTTAGTTGTATTCATTGCTAGGTTTTATTAGCAACAACATGAATCTCAAATATAGTTGGCCTTTATTAGTGCTAAAAATTTTCTAATAAAAGGGACCCTTATTATGTGTTATAAAAAGAACTGATAAAAGGTATCCTTTATCTAGTCTTGCTTAAATTCCCATAATGGGTTCCCTTTACCAACTCTTTATTTCTAGAGTTGATAAATAGATCACTTTATTAGGGCCTTTTTAGCGATAATAATAGATATCATTATCATCAGTTTAATATAAATATTGGTAAAGGGTAACCTTTATCCATGATTTTTCAAGTGATGATAAAGGTTCTAATAAAATGTGTGAGTCCCACATAGAAATTATAGATGTTCAGATTCATTTTTATATCTGATTAGGCCACATCAGAATGTCATAAGCCAGTTTTGGGGATAAGAACCTACATATATACTCTGAATGCACCTATATGGGAATATTCTTACATGTATGAGCCTACACAAGTTTTCACCCACCCTATGGGTTCTAAATTATTTACTTCATCCTCTATATAGCATGTCCAATGAGATCGTACCTGAGTGGTAAGGGCTCCTGCCTGACATCTAGGATACCTAGGTTCAACACTGGGTGGAGGTGAATTTCTGGGGTGCTGTAGCAGGTACTCTTCGGCACTGTAGCAACCATAACTATTCACCAAATTTGGGTCTTCATGCCATCGGTTTGGACCTACGGGTCTAAAGGGCCTTCAGGCCACATGGACTTCGGGCCATTGAAGACCATGAAGTAGCCCAGTTCACACAAAGTAGGCCCCCAGAGAGGATCAGAGAAACAGTAGTAGTCACAAGAAGTAGAGCTAACCAGATTGGATGAATGGGAGGGAATGGAAACCACCATCAGGACCAGGCATAATGAAACTTTGTATGGGGAAATGCTATCCAATCAGCAATGCAGGTGGGGAGCTAAAGGCGATCAATGATGTAGAAGATAGGGAGGTCCAGTTCTAGTGGTTTGGGACTACGGGTCATGTATGATCATGGTATGCCTCTGGGCCTTCAGGTCAAGTTTTATGGGTCATTTCAGACCTTGTTCCATGGGCCTACGAGTCCTGTACGGGTTCCCATTCAACCCTTAAAAGTTGTATTATCTATAATAAAATAAAAAAAGAAGGCCTTCGGGCCATTCTGAGCTATATAACATGCATTCTCAATTAGGATGCCTAAATAATTGGCCCTTCTAGTTTTGGGATAGCAGAAATAATAATTTTTTTTATAATTAAATTCATATTTCATATAACAACTATATTTATATATATGAATCTAATAAATATTATTATTAATATATATATATATATATATATATATATATTCATTTTTAGAATATATTTATATTTAATCTATTTTTATATAATTAATTTTTTACTTCACATATAAAAATACATATTGATATATATATATATATATTACATACATATTTATTATTGATATATATTAATCTTTAACATATTCATATATATACATTTAGATTTATATTGAACTATATATTGATATATATGAATATATTAAATATTAATATACATGTGTGTGTGTTTTAATATATTTATGTGAAATATTTATAATGATTTATTTATTTTTTTAATTAGATTGTTATTTCACATAAAACAATATATATTGATATATATATATATTGATACATACTTAATAATTATATATATTAATATTAAATTTATTCATATATATATATATATATTAATAATTGTTTTTTTAATTTTTTGTTTAATATTTTGTAAAACTTAGAATTTTAACATATTTATTTACATTTATTCATTTTTTATATAAATATAATATATCAATATTTTTTAAAACAATTATATAATATATTTATGAATATATTTATTTCAATATAAATTAATATTGATATTATTTAATTTAAACAATATGTACATTTATAACTTTATGTATGTCTATGAATATATTTTTTTCTTCATAGTGTGTGTAGACATGTATGTGTACATATATATTTACATCATGGGTCCATGTTTGTGTGTGCATGTCTGTTTATTTCTATTGTATTATTTTTTAATTTTTAATACCTATCCCATTTCAGTATTTTTTTTCTTCTATTTATTCATTTTTAATGTTTATTAATTTTTAATATAAATTTATTTTAAGATAATATTTGTGAACGTTTAGTTTTACTTGTTTTAATTTAACAATATTTAATTTTATTCATAATATTTTTGTATTGTTAATATACTTCAGTTTTAATAATGTTTTTTATTTATATAATTTATATCATATATTAATTCATATTTATTAATTTTTGTGTCTCTCTAGTTGAAGTAAATATTACGAATTCAATTTTTAATATATTCAAACCAATTTAATTTTATTTATTAATTTATTATTATATATTCAGTAATAATTTTAAAAATATGTTTAATAATTTTTATTATATATTTACACAAATGTTTATTTAATATACATGAAATATTTTGAATATGTTTGTAATTATTATGAATAATTTTTATTTGTTCTTTTATTATGTTTTAACATTTAAAATATATTTTAAATATATATAATTAATTTTTTAACTGAATTTGTTGATAATTTTTAAATTTAATTTATTAATTATAAAATTATATATTTATATATTTAAGATGAACATAATAATTAAAAAATGAATATAATTGAAACATTTATAAATTTCAAATAAATATATTTATATAGTAAATATATTTTTTATATTTAAAATTATAAAAAATTACTTGTTAATAATTAAATATTAAATTATATAAATATATATAATTGTATAAATATAAATAGATTCTAAGGAAAAACCCATCATGTAGAATGTCCCACATTCAGAGTGGGGTGAACCATGAGGTGATTGAAAAATAACTAGGACATGGAAACATGACTATTATCCATAAAATCACGACTCAGGACATAGTTGAAATGATTGTGCAGCTGCCTGTCGGCGTGACCAGTCTTCTTCTTCTAAGGAGCTCACTCTAGAGCTGGGTAATCTAAGAGAAAATTATTGTGTGCTTTTCAATCAGAAGAATTCACATTCAGAATGTGAATCAACTGATGAAATTTCTGATTATAGAGATAATCTTGAGTTTACTTATATGTTGTTATCCTTTTTTGTATGAGGTCTTATCCTTTGTCTGACCCCCTCAATTCACATTTCTATGAACCTGTCTTTAATTTTACAATAAATTTGGTAGGAGGAGGTTCTCTAGGCTCCTTGACTTTTTTGGTATCTTTATAATTATATATATATATAACTAAATAACTATTAAATTATAATATATATATTTAAATAATGAAAATATTAATTATATTTATAATTATATAAATTGTAATATATTAATAAATGTCTATAATAATATAAATAAATGTAAATATATATAAAGATATATATTTATATCATTATGAATATATATATAATTATGTACAAATATTATGAAATATATTTATTAATAATTATAATTATAAATAAATATATATTTAAATAACTATAACATCATAATAAAAATATTTAAATAACATATATATTTTTTATAATTATAATTATATATATTTATGTATTAATAAATATATGTAAAAAAATTATACAAATATCATAACTTCATTAAATTTGTAAAAAAGAAAATTATGTTCAATAATGTAAATGATATGAAACAATCATATTAGAAAGGAATATAACACCATGAGACTCTACAATATATTTCATTTTAAATAAATTTAATATCTTTGATAGCCTGTAGAACATGCAACCCCGCGTTGAAATGAAAAATAATATAGTACACCAATATAACATAATAATTAAATTGGAGGGTATGAATTGTACTAAATCTATTATGAAAATTATTATAATCAATTGATAAGAAAAAATTAATCAATTAAAAGAAACAAAAAAGTTTCCTTAAAAATTATATTTTTTCCTAAAAGATAATTTAGTGGTACTATGCACGCATAATAAAAAAATAATTTTTCCACGTTCAAAAAATTTCATTTATATAATAGAAATATTTTTTAAAATAATAATATCAAAGTTACTTAAGGGTGATTTTTTTGTATTTTTCTGAAATATTTCATTTTTCGATGAATAGTGAAAATTGTGAATTTTAATTGAAAACTTCCTTTTTCATTTAAAATATCTATAATGGTAAATTATATTTTTTATTATTTTTATAGTAATATTAATTTAATTATTTATTTATCAATCCAGTTTTGTTTATTGGAATTATTTTCATTTTGAACTTTGATATAAAAACATTGTAAACCATTTTACATTTTCCCTTTGAAATCCTTCTTTCTCATCACATATATGGAAGTAATTTTAAAATAAAATATTCCAATTCTGCACATATTATTTTTCAAAATTTATTCTATATTTTTAATCATTATAAATTATAATTTGTTATATGTTCAACATATTTTTTGAATAATATAAGTAATGAAAACATTGAAAATTAATTACCACAGTTAAGGTATACATGGATTTTCAATGGGTTAAACTACAAATATTATGGTTTAGATGACCTATAAAGTTTCCTAAAAATATTTTATCATTATATTTGAACATAAAACTTTTATTCTAGAGAATGGTCCAGTATTGGTTCCTTGTGTCTTGAAAAAACATTGGTGGATTTTATTCTTTTAAAAAATTATATGTGTGCCACTCACCTCACATAAAAATGGCTTCCCCTATCCTATATTATTCACACCAACAATACATTTATATTATAATAATACATACCCAAATATATTACCAACATCAATAATATCATCCTGGAATCCTTTTAAATGTCTTAAATTAATCCTATAATGGTTTTTAGGGCAAAACTAAATTGGATGACCCAATAATAGATAACATTCATCAACCAGTGTTGTTATTTTTTTTCTATTTATCCACACACTTTAATTATTGTCAAAAAATATGATATAATAAAATAAGTAAATTTGATATACTTATATATTTTAATAATAATTTATTCATTTACATCCATATATACTTCCATCAAATGGGTTATGAAATCATCATTCTAGAGTACAACGGACTACCGTATCACGAACTGATGTCATTTGTTTTTATGTTACAACCTCTAATGATTGGAAATAATGATAGTTTCAATATATATATATATATATTATATTTATAACATAAATAAACCCATTTATTAATTATATCATATATACCTTTTTTTACATTCCATTTCGTAGGGGATTCGATAACGTCCCTCATCAGTACGACAAACTACCGCCTCACAAAGCGATTTGATTCGATATTCGCTAACACTTTGCATGGAAGGTAATACCAAAAAACATAATGAATATATGTGATATAAATGAGATAATTATTATATTAATTTCATACTTATAATTTTAAAATGAAAGTATATCATTTTAATTCTTACAAATAAAAACAAAAAACATCATTCATTTACATGTGGACTAACGCCTTTATAAAGGGATTTGTTTCAACATTCATCAAAAAACCACATGGATAATAAATATATGAATATTAAAATATATAATATGGTATATATTATATAATTATTTTTATGGAAATATTAAATATTTCTTACCACCTTTTCGTAATGATCGTTGAGAAATGGAAATGTTACTCTTACATTCGTATGACCTACTATCTCTATGATATTATCATAATTCATTTTTCAAATCCATATTTCAGGAATTTTTAAAAGTATAATTGATAAATAAATACGATAATAATGAAATTATTATTACATTTTAAGAGATGAAACTATATTATATGCACAATAAATGGATCTTTCATGATATAACATGAATGTGAAATCAGGGAAATTAACACCTGAAACAATTAAAATAATGAATGAATATTAAAAACACTTATAATATAATAGTTAATATTATAAATATTAATATGCTATTGGAATAATTTTATAAAATATTTTAAACAACTATACAGTAGTATATTTGTTCTTCAACCAAAAAGAAACATCGGTTAATGGGGTTTTTAAACTAAATATTCACTCTTTGTGTTAAACATATACTTAGCTGAATATGTGATGCAATTATTATTTATTTAATGAACTTTAATTATTTCATAATTTATTTCCACTATTTTTCATTGATTTTACATTTGATACCAAAAATACATTTGTGTATTAATCCCTATATTAGTGATATGATCTTTGAAAGTGACTTTTTCTCAATTTTCCTTCATTGAATCTAATGTCATGATATGAAAATATCTTATTTTATGAGGTGTATATTCTTCCCCATTAATATGTAATAATACTAATTTATTAATTATCATGATATTTTTTGTATAATGTAAATACATCCTTTAATGGAGATTACGATTTAGTAATACCAAAGTGCAATGAGTTTTATACTACAATCTCATCAAATATCAATATTGTTTATGATTAAGTCTCAAATGTTGAAATACAATTATCTAGCACTCAAGGATTTTCATGATTTTTCGTTTAATATGGTTATTGATGGTATTTTAAAGTAATATTACCTTTTTTCCACTATAGGTTCTTAAAATAATTTATAAAACATTTTTCTGAAATTTCTCATTCTTATCACATTGGTTAAAAACATATTTTTCATCTAAAACCATATTTTCTATACAAGATTTCAGTTATTTTATATAATTCCTCAAATGATTTATTAAATACATTTTTACCCATGATTTATATTTTTCTAAAATATATTTAATAAATATTCAAGTACTTTTCGAAATAATGCCTTTTTGGATTTTACTAAAAATGAGAATAGAATATTTGTTTAAGAATATAAAAATTAAATTGAATTTTACACATGAGTTTTATTTGAGTATTCATTTATGTGATTTAAAATTTATTTCAATAGAAGAAGACTACAAAAATAACTTTAAATTTTTTTATGAAAATGCGTAGGAAATATTCCTCAATAAATATTTAATATGGTTTCTAAATCATCCTTCGTATATAACCAAGGGTGGTTTATAAGAAAATTATATTCACAATATATTGGGATTTTTTTAGTTTTCTAGAAAAATTATTTAAAAAATAATATGTTTATTTTCATCAAATGTTCTTAAATGATCATTTAATGGTTTTTTCATTCATCAATTTCAGCATCACGTATTGTTATTTATGATCTACTAAGGATATTTTATTTTGGTACTATATTCATTATTCATGATGATGTATTATGATTAGTTCGAATAAATTTATTTGGAACCCATTTACTTTCCATAGGTTAATCATGTTTGAAATATATTCTTATGTATCTTACTTTCATTCAATGGGTCAATCATATTTCAAATGGATTGTTGTGGAACCCCTTTATTTCCCATATGTCACTCATTTTTCAAAGATATTTTCATGGAAATAATTTCTTTTTCAATGGTTAATCATGTTATGAATGGAATAATGATTGTTTTATGAGTTTTAATATAAAATGAATGCTCTAAATACCTTTTTACAGCGTGGTTCATGGACATTATATTTGATAGATGCACCTAAGTATCACTTCAATGCATTAGGAAATGGTAATGTTCTCAAGATAATTATATTATAAGTTGATAGTATGGTTATTCCATTTTTAAGTGTTCTATATGGGTTCAGTAAGTGTTTTATAAAGATGAATTCCTTTGATACCAACTCTTCTTAACCATCATTTCTGGGGGGTTATAATGATTCCAGTGATCAAGATTGAGATCACACATCTCATAATTCTGGATTCTTATGACACCTCCATGGGTTAAATCCTAATGGATTTTTCCTTGTATAATAATCAAGGTATTGATGGGTATGATTTATTTCATGATTCTATCAGTCACTCATATTATTTTTCATTCTATTATGAACTTCTTTTTCTTATTGATGAAATTAATTTTTTAATACTTATTTTTATCCACTATGAGTATTTGAGCTCATCCTTATTTTGTTTCCTTTCCTAGGAACTGAATAAGTGTACAAAGAATGATATTCAAATATATAATAGCATGAATAATGGTATTATGAAAAGAAATTCTGTTTTAATTTCACTTTTCATATATAATTTTAGAGGAATGTATGTATTATGTTTTTAAAGAAAAAAACTATTCAGTCTTTCGAGGTGTGATTAATTGTATCTTATGTTAATGTAATAAAGAAGACATCATCTCCTGATTACTAAAATCAAGGTCACTATAGGTGGGATCAATGGAATTTTATTAGAAATCATGTAAACTATATTTTTCAAAAAATATATTTGGAATCATAAACCTATGATGGATTTTGAGGATAAGTATAGAATATTTCCTTATTGTTTTTGTAAGGTAGATATTTTTTCCCTGGAAAAAAATCCCTGAATAAATATTTCTATTACACATGTTTATAGTGGAAATATTCATAGGAGTAATAAGTATAAAAATGGTGAATTGGGATTGAATTGATTATCACTTGGTTTATGACAACATTCTTTTCTGCACACCTAATTTGACACTCTCAGGGTTTATTCATTAGATAATTAAAATATTATTTACAAACAATTATAAAGTACTTGAATAGATGATGAAAATGATTGATATATGTTAAACAAAATGATTCTCAAATTTAAAATAATATTCTTAAATGGAACATGAAAATCATATATGAGAGGAAAATAATTTCCTAAAGAAAAGATTTATTAAGGAAAATTTATGTGAAGAATGAAAATAAATAAATCTTATCGTATGGATTGATTTAAAGTATTTTTTCCGAAATGTGGTGATCCTAGGAAAAATCTGATTCAATTTTCTCTCTTAATGGTTAACCCCTACACCAAGGAAGTTGTTATGTTGAAATAATGTTTTTGATGTATTTATTGGGATTCCAGAATTAAATTACAAATATATATTTACCAATGATATTCTGTTTTAAGAATCATGAAACCTATCAGAATTATATTAAATTCCAAAAACGTATCTTTCTTTCTTAACTTATATGTTATAGATACCATAATGGGTAAATGAGTTTCTGATGGATCACAGTTTCTATGTTATAACGACCCCTTCTTAGGTTTTATGTGATTAGATTTTTCTATGATTAGGATATTTTAGAAGATATTTATGGAAAGTTTATTTTTTAGTGGAATTGTTTTTAAGAACAATTTATATATATTTCATAGACATGTATTTAATATTATTGATAACCTTTAAGGTTAATATGTTGAGTAATAACATTATAATACTAGTATGATAAGATTAATAAAAATAGAAAAAATGGGCTATTTTTTGTTTAATTTTATTTATAGGATATCCATAATTATGTTGGAATAATTATTATTATTATTATATTAATATAGTTTAGATAAAGGATAAATAGAATTCTGGGTGATGACTCATCATATACGGAAAGGCTACGGGGCTTGGACCCATAACCAACGAACAATAAGGGTTTAGTGAAATCTACTGGACAACATGATGTCTTTGTTAACATGTCATTGTTTTTAGTTAATCTATTTGAAAAATACATATTAATTATTAACAAGTGGTGTTAGTTTTTAGGTTGAGATACTAATCTATTATATTGGTTAACATGCTCTAACCATATATGGTTCAGAAAAAAGTTTGATACAAATGGAAAGCAGAATAACTAATGTATGAATCCTATAACCAAATAAAATTTAATTTTAGTACATTATAAACAAATACTTAACTTTGGTATATTCACATATGGGAGTAGGGATAATTTGGAATTGATCAAATCATAACCAATGGATGAAATTGTTCTTATATAATAAAAATGTGTCTAGTTATTATATTTCCTTATATTCATTTATTGTAAAATAATTCCTCAACATTTAGAAATGAATTATGAAAAAACATGTAGTCCTAATACATTCATGTATTTTTAATCATATGGTCTTTTAAATCATCATAGATTTAGGGTTTTTAGGTTCTTAACAATCCATTGATCAATAAATTTCTTATGATCAATGACCTCAATCACACTATGTAATAATTTATGATTCTCTTCAATGTAAAAATATTATATTACAACATTTTTTATACTATATAGAACCCTAGTATGTTTATTCAAGATGACGATTACAAATATTTTTCACTTTCATTAAGAGGAAGTTTTATTAACCCTTTTTATTTTTAGGGTTTACAAAAAAATTATTTTCAAATGTTTGTCCTTTGATCACTGATAAAAAAGTTAAAATTTTTATGATATAATTTATTAAATGGGGGATGATGCAACAAATAATGATTTTAATGGAATAAAATTATGATAAATAACATAGAATATAGAACACAATATGAATACATGATAACGTAACACCTTGAGGAATTACGATATATATATTTTAAATAAATATAATCTCTTATATTTCTTGCTAAACACGCAACCCAAGTTGAAATGAACCATAATATTGCATACTCTTATAACCATACTATAAAATTAGAATTTTTGGATTATACTAAATTAATTATGAATGTTATAGTTATTGATTTATTATAAATAAAATAATAATCAATTAAAAGAAAAATATATTCTTTCAAGAAATATTAATTTTTTTTGCAACAGATAGATTTTCATGCCTCATGCACAAGATTTAAAATCAATTTTTACCAATTTTAGGAAATATATTTAGTCAAATTAAAACAATTTTAAAAAAAATATTGCAATGTTATATTATGAAAAATAATTGGGATTTCTCTAAAATATTTTATTTTTTGATGAATAGTAAAAAATACTAAATTTCAATTGAAAACAACAATTTTGTTTAAATTATATACAATATTAAATGATATATTGAACTAGTTTTAAAGTAAACTTTTTTCTTTTATATATATTGGGGGTGTTAAACAATACATATAAGGATTAAAATGAACTTAAATTTTTTATAAAATATATTTATGGAAATATTTTGACATTTTTTATTATATTATTAAAAATGGTCCATTTTTTGATTCTTGGGTCACGAAAAAACATTAGTTGGACTCATTATTTCCATAAATTAAAAATGTGCCACTAACCTCACCTATAAAAGGCTACCCACTCTCCTCCCATAGTTTCACCATCAATCCATTTTGGTTTAAAAAATACCTTCCAAAATCACTTACATAATTCCATCCTATGATCCTATAATCCTTATTTTGGAAGGAAATATAAGATAAGATGAATTTTGATGCAAACATAAAAAGGGTGCCTGAAGAAGATATAACATTATTGAATAATAATTTTTATATTATTTATTTATCCACCTACATAAATTCATATTAAAAATTATTATTCAATATCATCAGTATATTAAATATACTAATATGTTTTTACAATACAGTTATAGCCTTTACTGATCTCTACATCCATCAAATCAGTTGTGAAAAGAAAATTTCTGTATATGTACGAATACTACCTCATGAACAAATATCATTCATGTTTGAATTACCACCTATCATAGTTGGATATTGAAATATATCCATAGTATAAAAATTATATTTATAAAATATTTATATACATTTATTTATTTTATAAAATACAAATTATTATTTTCTATTCCAGAGGGAATAAGATAATGTCAATCATGAGTACGACGGTCTACCACCTCACGAAGCGATGCGATTTGTTTTTATATATTCCTTGACATGGAGGGTAATAAGGATAAAACTAATTATTATATGTGATACAAATTAAATAATAATAATATTAATTTCAAATATATAATTATGAAAATATAATACATCATTTAATTTCTTACACTCAAAAACGATGACATCATTCCTGTACATGTGAGATACCACCTTCATGGAGCTATATAATTATCTTTTCATCACCACAACACATGGATAATATATTTAATTATTTGTATTTAAATATAATATTATATATGATATTATGATCATTATATAAATATAATAAATTTTTACCATATTTCTATAAGGGTCATTGAAAAATTGAAATGTTTCTCATCCATACGCAAGGAAAACCGTTTCTATAATGACAACATACTACATTTTTCATAACCATCATTAGTTAATGGTTTTAAAAGTATAAATTGCATATAAATATGATAATTATGTCTTGAATATTACTCAGTAGGTGATATAACTATATTAGAATAATAAAAACTAGATCTTTCAGGATAATATATGAATGATAAATCATAGAAATTAACACCCGAAGTAATGAAAATAATAAATGAATATTAAAAAACAAATAAGATGTTATAAAAGGATCATATATGATATTATAAATATAAATATGGTTATAGAATAATTTAATAATATATCTAAAACCACTATATAGGAAAACAAATCATGTTCAACGAAAATAATAGATGGGTTGAGGTATTTCTTAACTTAATTTCCATTCATTAGGTAAAACAATAGATTCAATGATTATATCATGATAAGATTATGTGTGTAATTACATTTAACAATTTCATGTTTTATTTGAAAAATTTTTAGTTTAATTTCATTTTATACACAAAATAAATTCATTGATTAATCAACACGTAAATGATATGATATTTTTAAGGAATTGTTCTCTCAATTTTATTTCTTTGAGTCCTATTTCATGTTATGCACCTACATTATATTATTAGTTGTATATAATTCCAATATAAATTTTAATATAATGAATTAATTTATTAAAATTATATTCTAGTATTTATTTATTTTTAACCACTTATGTATCTTACAATTCAATTTTACCAAAGTGGTATGATTTTTATGCTAAAATCACATTGTTTGTCAGGATTATTTATGATAAAGTCTTCAATATTAATATCATATGATATTATACTCATGTATTCTCATGATGTTTCTTTTAATATTGTTATTGATGATATTTTCATGTAATAATACTATTTAACCACTATTTGTTACATAAACTAATTTTGAAAATATTTTAATGAGAAATCATCTTTATTTCCCACTTCATTCAAAAAATATTTTTTTCCACCACCATGCTATCTAAAAAATCAAAAAATGTTTTATAATTTTATAAATTATTTATAAATAAAATTTATTACTATTTCTGTTAATTTTATTTTCCTAATATAAAAATTCAAGTGATTTTTCCTAACATTTCCAATTAATATTTTATTGAAAATTTGAAAAAAAAAATTTATTTAAACATGTAATACATAAATAAAATTTTCCAAATTCATTTTATTTTAATATTATTTTATATTTTTACAAGGTTATTTTCAAAGAAATTTATTTTAAAAAATATTTAGCATTAAAAATGTTTTTTGAAAATAAAATGATATTTTCTTTAATAAATGATTAAAATGATTTTTTAAGAATCCATTATATGTTTCGAGGATTGTTTTTTAGGAAACATATTTTCATATTATCATGTGCTTTTCTTGTTTAAAAATAGTGATTTTCAAAATAAAATACTTACATTCTTAAAATGTATTTAATGATCTATTAATATAATTTCTTTTCAGCAATTTCAAAATCCTTAGTTATTATTTATGGTCTAATATGTATATTTTTTATAAACAAAATTTTCATTAATTATATAGGTGGATTATTATTTTTCAAAGATATTGTTGTGGAATTCATTTCACATCAATGGTTTAATCTAGTTTCGAAGATATTTTTGTGGTATATATTTCTTTTTCATGGGTTAATAATGTTTCAAATTGATTATCATAGAAATTGTATATTTTCCATGGGTTAACCAAAATATGAAATGAATGAAGGTTATTTTTGGAGTTTTAGAATAAAATGAATTCTCTGTATACCTTATTAATATTTCGGTTCTTTTAAATTATATACAATGGGTGAACCTAGATATAGCTTTAATGCCTCGGGTAATGATTATGTTGTATGAAAAATTATA
Source organism: Viscum album (assembly GCA_963277665.1). Classification (NCBI taxonomy): domain Eukaryota; kingdom Viridiplantae; phylum Streptophyta; class Magnoliopsida; order Santalales; family Viscaceae; genus Viscum; species Viscum album. The sequence continues at coordinate 1,706,371,805 of OY728145.1, forward strand.
TTGGTTGATGGCCATATAGTTATTACATTTGTAAGGGTTATATTAGGATTCGATAAGTGTTCTATAAAGATGATGTACCAAGATACCTACCCATTTTATCTATTCTTTTCATGGGTTTATAGTGTTTCCTTTGGTTGAGTTTGAGATCACATGGATAATGATTATTTATTATTTTGAATAATTCTTGGGTGAAAGCCTTGTGACATGTTTTTCTTGTTAATGGTCAAGTTATTTTTGTTTTTGAGTTATTTTATGATTTTCTCATTCACAATGACAATTTCTTCATACGATTATGTAATTATTATTCCCATTGATGAAATACATTTATTAATTCTAATATTTAACCTTAATGAGAAATTTATATCACCCTTACTTCATTTACATTCCTCGTAATAAAGTATGTATACTTAGAAGGATATGAAAGGATATTCTGGAGTAAATATTGATAATCATGAATTTTCATTGTAATTTGTGTTTTCATATATAATATAAGACTCATGATTGTATTTATTTTTCCTTGAGAACTAAACTATTGATTCCTTTGAAAATAAATTCGGTATATCTAATTCCAACATAATAAATAAAACCCCAACTCGAGGTTACTGGAGTCGAGGTCACTATAGTCGGTATTAGTGAATGTTTTATAGAAAAAATCGTAACTAGATTTTAAAAACAATGATTTATGATTATAATCCTTTGATATAGTTTTTGGATAATTATATAATAATATCCTAATGTTATGGTAAGGTAAATATTATAGGGGTTTCTAAGAAATACATCCCTATCTTGATAAATCAAGGGGATGTGGTTCTAGAACACATGTATAGAGGTGTAATAATTTTAAAAAATGCTACATTGGTATTGGATCATTCATCACATTGTGCAGAACAGTGATCTTCACTCTACAACTATTTTGACACTCCGTGGTTATATTTTTTTTAATTTAAATATTTTTACAAACCATTTTAATATATATGAATATATAATGTAAAAGAATGACATAGGTAAAATGTAAGGTTAATGAGATTGAAAATAATTTATGTTAGTGGAATGGGAAAATTATTTATGTTTCTAAAATAATTTCATAATGTAATGAATTACAGAGGAAAATGGAAGACTATAAAAGAATAAAATAAATATCATCATAAGGATCCATTTATAGTTTGTTTTCCAAAATGTGGAGCACCTGGGAATAATCTGGTGAAATTTCTTCAAATAAATGTTAACACATAGACCAATAAAATAGTTATATTGAAATTGAATGGATTTTTTATTTTTGGGAATTCCTGAATTATAATATAAATATATTTTCCTAAGTTATTTTGGTATAACAATATTGAAACATTTGATAATTATATTAAATGTCATAACGATATATGAATTCATTAACTTAAGAGTAATTGTTAACATCATTGGATATATATTTTAATATTGATCATAGGTTCAATGTCTTAAACACTCCTTTAATGGTTTTAAGATATAGGGGTCTTCTATTATTAAAGTAATTTTTGGAGAAAATTATCAAAAGTATATGTTTTAGTGGAATTTTAAAATGAGTAACAATTCTTTTACATTCCATAGAAATATGTACAATGGTATTGATGAACATTGGGGTTAATAAGATCATTATGTATATTTTAATAATAATTGAATAATAATACAAGACATTGTAAAAATTTGTTTTATTTATTGATTAATATTATTTCTAGGTTATCCATCAGAATTTTTTTGGAAGATTTTATTAATTATATTAATATATTTTAGAGAATGTAAAACAACATGCTGGGTGAAAAAACATCACATATGGAAAGGCTACTGGTAATGAACCCATGTAGATGTATGATATGGGTTTTTTCACATACCACTGTCCTATGTGATTCTGTGGCTAACACATCATAATTTTTAGTTAAATTATTTGAAAAATAAATATTAATTATTGATCAATGTTGTTTTTTGACATTTAGATATTAATTTATAATATTGGATAACTTATTATTACTGTATATGTTTAAGAAAATAGTTAGATATAAAATAAAAGTCTTGTCACTCATAAATGAATAATACAGTCCATTAAAAGTTAATTTTAGTGACTTAGGAAAAACTAATTAATTTCTATATTTTTATTTCTTAGGGTGGGGATGAATTAGGAATATATTAAAGCATAACAGAAGTATGAATTTTTTCTTATCATATAAAAACATATCAGCTCAATATATTTACTTATATTTTTTAATAATAAAAGTATTCCTATACTTTTCGAAATGATATTGAAACAAAAAACAATTATCCTATTACATTAAAATATAATAAATCAGATGGTATTTTAAATCATCATTGATTTATAATTTTGAGGCCCATAACATTCCATTTATAATCCAAATACTTATGATCAATAAACTCAAATAGTCTATGTAAATATTTATTATTTCTTTCTATTTGAAGATCAAAATTTCCCACCAATTTTCTTATATTTGGAAACCCAATTTGTTATATATAATATGTAATTTGTACATAAAATTTACTTTTATCAAAATTGTGTTTTATTTTCCCTTTTATATGATGAGGGTTTACAAAAAATTTATTTTAAAATTTCCATGATTTTATAACCGATATAAAGTTTAAATTATTATAAAAAAATTTATTAATTTGTGGAGGATGCAATACCCAGAGATTTTAGAATTATAAAATTATGTTCAATAGAATATAATACATGATAAATTGGTATTAAATTATAATGTAAAACCCAAATAATTCTTAATATATTTATTTTTTAATAAATTTAGTCTATTCAATATCTTGTGGGACAGACAACCCCAACTCAAAATAAACCAGAATATGTCACGAACCGAATCTAGTCGCCTTCATAATCAGCACCCGACCTGGTCTGTGGAAAGAGCCGAAGGTTGTTACCAATCCCCACAGGCTGACACAAGTTCCTAGGTATCATGAAATGATTTTTGGGAATGATTTACCTGAATTTGTAAACATAAAACGACAAACAAAACCAAGAAACCAAAACTGGATTTTTCAAACCAAAACATCTTTTACTAAAATTCAGAACTAAATTACAAAATTTTAAACTATGTATGAATACCATTACAAAGGTAAAAAACCAAGAAAAGGCATCCCAAGAACATCCACATGGAAAGAGGCACCTCCCTCAAGCTATATCTACAACACTGCATCACGATGGACCACTAAAAACCCGAATCAATGACATTAAACCTGTACCCAAACCTGTGACACAAAATAAGAAAGTCTTCTTACAACAAATGGTGCAAGTAGGGTGTGATCCAAATCCCAGTAAGATACCAACACTTATAGATTACATGTGATACACTTTTAAAGACGAAAAGCATGCAAGTTTTAAAAAACATGGAAAGCTAGATACAATTTCTAAAATATGCAACATTGAATAAAAACTGTTTTTAAGTGGGCTATTTTAAAGGGTTAAAACTTTTAAAATAAACACCAAATCTACATAATTTTCGATCTAAATGTACAGTATGCTGATGGTAAGTATAAATTAACTAATGACCACAAGCAATAGGAAATAATACCTAGGCACTAGCTAGCTTTGGGTCCAAGGTACCTCATATCTCGGTGAGAGTAACCATCACAAATATCTATTCCCGTGCACGAGCCACTAGTAGTGAACATGCCCATAACCAAGTGGTCCCCATCCATCATCATCATAGTCTAGTTAGGGTTTTAAGCTTTAATCTTGCTATGTTAAACTGAGGCCAAACCCCACGGATTCACTAGCATACTAGTACTCGTCCACCCACCTAGATACCCAGGTTTTCCCCTTGTGATCAAACAAGTTCAACAAGTCTAGAAATATATATAGAACATGAAAATATCATTTACACATCACAAATTCACCAAACATCCCATATATATACCACACAAGCCACAAAAGTACATTTTTCATTCAAAATGATTTTAAAATCTGACTCAAACCAAAATATCCCACAACACATTTTACATTTCTTTAACACTTCCACAAAACCATTAAAAAATTTTATAAAACAATTTTAATATATTGTAAATCATATAATATCCCACACACATGGAATAACACTCCTTTAATAATCAAGAATTCATTTTTTTCACATCACACTCACACAAAACAATCCACATCACATTCACATCACTTTCACACATCAATATCTCCTTCAAACAATTTAATAAAATATTTACAAGATGATACGTATCACATAACAGACTTTTCACAAATAAAATTGACCTTTTAAAAATATACTCCTACCAAAAAGATTTTCTGATATAGTTTCACCTCTTACACAACCGAACAAACCATTCAAAACATTCATATATTAATTATAATTAGTATACCGAATATTTTCACGTAAAACGCATTTCAAAAACATATTTTTATGAAAAAAGCACACCAAGACCCTACAAAAATAAAATTTTCATCCCAATAAACATGTAATAATCCACTTTCAAATGTTTTATAATCACCTTGTGCAATATCAAAAAAGATACCCCATGAGAACACACAAATCATTGAAATACATTCAAGGAGTATAACAAGGTTATACATATAAAACCCATTCAACCCCCCCCCCCTCATTTTTAGGCCAACATGAAACTATATCATTACCCAACCAAAATGGGCATCCCCTTTCAACAACAAATAAATCAATTCCATATTTTATAAAACTATTACAAGAGATAACACCTGAAATACATTTTAAAAATACACACTTCAAAAAAAAATGTAACTTTAAAACCAAATGCTTTACTATTTCTACCAAAAATAGTTTTCTCATTATGAATAGTATATAAGGAACATGGAAAATTATTTAATCAAGAAAACTAACTCGTCATTAAATTTTTAACCATAGAGTCACCTAACGAAATTGTCAAATCCCTCAAAACATGGTGGAGACATCAACCACACCATCCCAGCCCCACAAGGAATATAAATCCAGCTATAGACCACAAATTTTAAACAAAAGACTCATGGTTAAACCCTAGGTATGAACCCTAGGTTCTGGAAAATTTGGAATATCAAGAAAATTGGATGAAACCCTAAGGAAATGGAAGAAGTGGAAGGGATGAACACTTACGTTGAAAACAATCTTGAAGAAATTACCCTGAATTAACCAAATTTTAAATCTCAGAGCAACAAAAATTGATAGTGGGGATCTAATTTTGAGGAGGAAGTTATGTGGGGAATGAAATGGGGGAAAATGAGTAAATATTGAAGGAGATATGAAATAATGAATTTACCTCTTCAAATATTGGGGATTTGATAAATTCAGAGAATACACTTCCTCTTTTGGGGTTCAAATGAGATCCAAAAATGCAAAACCGATAATGGGAGTGATCCTAGGGATAGTTGATTCATGAGGGAGGTTGAATCACTGGAAAAAAAATGAAGGCGATATTAAAAAATTACAAATTATTTTTATTACAGGAAATGGGCCTTCGGGCAGGCCACATCCCTTAAATAAAAACTGAAATAGACAATGATTATGGATTTCTAAATGGTCCAAATTAATTTTGTGGTGTTATTAGTTAGGGGAGGCAAAGTTAGAATTGGAAGGGATAAAAAATGTTGAAAAATTAAGGATTAATTAAGGAATCAAAACTAATTTTTAAATCTAGAATTAGGCTCACGGTTTGGCCCAAATCATGAAAACTTACCCATTTCTCCAAAAAATTCCTGGGAAACCCCAAAAACAAAGCAATAATGGAAATAAAAATAAAAATAACTTTAACATAAGTTATTTATGTGAAACATTATCCCCACCATGAAAAATTTCCGCCCCAAAATGTCATAGCAAGGCCAAAGTAATAAACACACCCAACTAAGAAACCAAGAGGTACTCTCTTGCAGGTTTCGCCCCCAAAGGCCAAAACATCTTCAATGATCAATTAAGGAAGGAATAATTCACAACCAAAACATAATCCACTTTCTTGAAATAATCAATAACATTCAGGATTTATCCCAAAGGAAAACATCTCAAACTCAATCTGAACAAGGCTTAAGCTATTTGCCCAAACAAATGATCACATCGAACAAGGTTACACCAATCTTGATATAACTATACCATTGGGCACTCTCCAATACCATCATTTACCCATGTAAGATGTAGTAAGTTATATATCTCCAAACGAGACTACCCACTTCTAATCCAAGACCAGGGAAAAAACTGAGTTACTTGAACGGGGTGACAAAAATGGGCGCCCCACCATAAGAGAAAACATAATATATTTTTTTCTGAGAGAAAATCTGGAAACTCACATAGGGAGGCCCAAACAGACTCCTTGGTACAAGGGGAAGGATTATATTAGACATTTCCAAAAGAAAATACATGAGAACCATGGTGGGTCTCCCCACTATAAGAACCAACCATCTTAACCAACCAGTATGGGCCGACACCGAAAGAACCCAAAATTCAAAGAGTTGGGATGATCACAAGGTTAGTCTTCACAATTTGGGAATATTTTTTCTATCTATGTCGATCCTTATATCTACATGTTTTTCTCGGGCATAGTTACAACTCACCATGTGAAAACCTTGTGCTCAACCTATCTAGCCAAATTTTAAACCTTTCTCCAAAAACACAATGGAAACCAAAGAGAAAAGATATGACATTGGTCGATAACATGGGCACATGTCCCTCAATCTCTTTCTGCCAAACGAGAATAACAGAAGCAATATGACAACACTAGAGGTTTAAAATCTTCTCTTATTTAATACTAAAGGTAAGAATTGTACAAAAGTTTAAATGAAACAGGGATTTCCCATGACTATGTGACAACTTCTCTCTTGGACCCATGGTAGGAGCTCAAATGATTTAAGCATCTTCGGCCTCACAGTTAGGATTTTGAAACCCCTGTATGGAACTTCTTCTTTTGGTGCCACAAACAACTACACCGCACACCCATATGGGTTCATCAAGAGATAAAATACTCCAGAACTCACTTTACCAAAACCTAACATTTCACTAATACAAGGGATTAGAAGATTCACACACATCACACCTTATTTCATCAGGTGAGAAACAACAGAAGGAGATGGCACATATAGAAACCTTCCTCTATGATAAATGATTTTAATTTTTTCTCAAGGGAGATATACTCCCAACATAATAGAGACCATTAGAGGATTGTATGACCTTCACCTTTACAGTAAAATGAGCACATGACATCACAAGGTGTCCCTGGACATGACCACTATAATTGATAGAAACAATTCATGGAAAGGGACCTTATGCCAAGTCCCCAAACAACACACAATCCCAGAATGTGACCATAATGGCCTCTCAAGACCAGATTTCTCACACTGGTGTTTTAACATGATCTTATACTTCAAAGAGACTATGAAGGACCTAGAGGCCCTCTTAGAAACCATCCAGACACTCATCCACAATAACAACCCCAGACCACTTCCACCTTCGATGAATCATGCAACTTAAGAAACTAAGGTCTCTTTCAACATTCCACGATCACTCTCTCGATACAAGAGGATCCAAAAATCAAATAAAGGAATGGGTGTATAATAAATCAAAAAATATCGATAAAATTTAATTATATTGATCAACTGGAGGATTTTCCAATGAAGAAATAATACGTGTTTTACTTCGGTTGTGCACTAACCCTTAATTGTGGAGTACCTTATACAACGAGAGAACCCAAGGACCCATCCAAGATGGACCATTAGTAAAAATGTGCCACAATAAGATCCAAATACATAGAGGTAACCACCATAAAGGTATCCTGAAACATTTCTCAGAAGACACCACTAACCAACCTTTTAACCCAGCGAATAAACCGAACACCAATCCAAAACACTGTTCAAACAAGAGGGATTCTTGGACTCAAAACATTCCACATCATCATCATTTTCAAAAACACATAATTAAAACCATCTTAAACCAGTCATCAAGACATCATTTTTCCCATTAAAAAATTTTCTATTAAAACAAATGGTTCAGTGGTTAGAAAATCCACCAATGGTACCCCATGGGCCTCACACATGCATGTTTCTGTGCCACAAAAGGCACCCTCCTCATATATATCCCGACACTAATCTTGTCATGTCGTTATCCATCCATCACCCCATATAACCTCATTCATGTGGTTGCTCATGGAAATACCAAATGTTAAAACAGAAATTATTTCCACTTCTCAAAACCAAAACAGTCAACCAATACATTATTTTTCTCTAGACTGCTAACCATGATATCAAAATACCAGTTTACAACTAAAAAAGCTTTTCATAAATAGACAACCATTTATATATGAATTCTATTTCATGTTATTCACATTAATTTCAAAACAAATCATCCCAATTAATACACCTTTCAACAGTTTATAAAAATCTATAGGAAACACTTTTTCAAAACCAACTTTAACGTACTTCCTGGTTTCAAAAAGGTGTAAACACACAAATTTCCAAATTAAAAAAAATCTTAAATTTTAGTTCCACCATTTCAAAAATAAAACCCTTCATTCTTTATGTGAAAATCATTTCACAAAAAGACTATATGCTTTTTAAAACCACATAATTTTTTCTTTAAAACCGAACTTCCAGGATTTCAAAACTAAAGGACACATGACAATGCGAGGGGGAGCTCGATTCTGTGGGGGACATGGATATATGGTTGGAGGCTATATAATAATCACTTAACCATCATAGAGAGTGTTTTAGGGAAATATCCCCAGCTCCCTTAGGCTTGGTAGGCCTTACGAGCTCACTGAGACCCTTAGCCCAACTGTCTTTTCATTTCCCCATATCATTATCAAACTAAGAAAACCAATGGACTTAGATGAATCTTGACTTCCCCTAGCGACTCAAATCCCATAATGAGGTGTGATATCCAGGAATAAAACCCATAAATTGAATGTCAAGTCCTAATAATCCTAACTCTATACCATCCAAACTACTCCCCAAATAACATGACACAAAGAGTTAACATGAACCTCCTTTGATACCATTTTGTAACGAACCGAACCTAGTCGGCTTCAAAATCAGCACCCGACCCGGTCCTTGGAAATACCCGAATGGAATTCCCGATCACCATGGGCTAGAACATGTTCCCAGGTATCATTAAATGTAGTTTGGGAATGATTTACCTGAATTTGTAAACATAAAACAACAAACAAAACCAATAAACCAAAACTGGATTTTTCAAACCAAAAAATAATTTACTAAAATTCAGAACTGAATTACACAATTTTAAACAATATATGAAGACCATTACTAATTTAAAATACCATGAAAAGACAGCCCAATAACATCCATATGGAAGGAGGCACCTCCCTCAATCCATCTCTACAACACTGCATCACGATGAACTGTTAAAAACCTGAACCAATGACATTAAACCTCAACCCAAACCTGTGACACAAAATAAGAAAGTCTACTTAAACCCAATGATGTAAGTAGGGTTTGATCAAAATCCCATTAGGATACCACCACTAATAGATTACATGTGAGAAACATTTAATGATGAAATTCATGTATGTTTTCAAAATCATGAAAAGCTAGTTACAATTTCTAAAAAAGGCAACTTTGAATAAAAATAGCTTTCAAGTGGGATATTTTAAACGGATAAAACTTTTAAAATAAACACCAAAACTAATAAATATTACCTCCAAATGTACTATATGCCTATGGTAAGTATAAATTAACTAATGAGAACAAGAAATAAGAAATAACCCCTAGGCACTAACTAGCTGTGGGTCCCAGGTACCTCATAGCTCAGTGAGAGTAACCATCACAAATATCCATTCCCATGCACGATCCACTAATAGTGAACATACCCATAACCCAGTGGTCCCCAATCATCATAATCATCATAGTTTAGTTATATTTTTAAGTGTCAATCTTGATAATTGACACTGAGGCCAAACCCCACATATTCACTAGCATACTAGTACTCGTCCACCCGCCTAGATATAGAGGTTTTCCCTTTGTGCTAAAAAATGTTCAACAAGTCAAGAAATATACATTGAACATGAAAATATCATTTGCACATCACAAATTCACCAAGAAGCCCATATGTATACCACAAAAGTAAAAAAAGTCGAGTTTTCATTAAAAATGATTTTCAAATCCGACTCACACCAAAATTGCCCACAACACATTTCACATTTCCTTAACACTTCCACAAATAAATTAAAAAAATTTATAAAAAAATTATAAGATATTTCAACTCATATAACATCCCACAAAAATGGAATATAACACGCCTTTCATAATAAAAAATTCAAATTGACACATCACACTCACACAAAACTATCCACATCACATTCACATCTCTTTCAGACCTCAATATGTCCTTCAAAAAATTTAATAAATTATTTCAAAGATAATACATATCACATAACATTTTTTTCAAAAATGAAATGTACCTTTTAAAAATATAATCCTACCAAAATAGTTTGATGATATAGTTTCACCTCTTACATGACTCAATAAACCATTCAAAACATTCATATAACAATTATAAGGAGTATACCCAAGCTTTTCACATAAAACCCCTTTCGAAAACCTCTTTTTAATCCAAACGCACACCAAGACCCTACCAAAACAGAATTTTCAGCCTAATAAACATGTAATAAACCACTTTCAAATGTTATATAATCACCTTAGACAATATCACAAAAGATACCCATGAGAACACACAAATCCATAAAACACTTTCAAGGAGTATAACAAGGTTATACACATAAAACCCATTCAAGGATCCCCCATTTTTATCCCCACATGACACTATATCATTACCCAACCAAAATTGGCATCCCCTTTAAACAACTAATAAATCACTTCCACATTTTTCAAAACTACCACAAGAGATAACACGTGAAATACATTTGAAAAATACACACTTCTAACAAAAATGAAACTTTAATACCAAATGCTTTACTATTGCTACCAAAAATGGTTTTCTCATAATTCACAGCAGATAAGGAACAAGAAAAATTATTTAATCAAGAAAAATAACTCATCATTAAATGGTTACCCAAGGAATCGCCTACCGAAATTGTAGAATCCCTCAAAACATGGTGCGAGACATCAACTGCATCACCCCGTCACCACAAGGATGATAAATCCAGCCCTAGACATAAAATATTCACCAAAATGACTGATAGTTAAACCCTAGGTATGAACCCAAGGTTTTGGACACTATAGAACATCAATAAAGAGATGAAACCCTATGGAAATGGACGAAGTGAAAGATAGGAACACTTATCTTGAAAATAATATTGAAGCAATTACCCTGAATTAACCAAATGTTGAATCTGAAAGAAACAAAACCTAATAGTGAGGCTCTAATGATGAGTAGAAGGTCATGTGGGGACTAAAATGGGGGAAAAGAGTAAATATTGAAGGATATATGAATGAATGAATTTACCTCTTCAAATCTGGGAGATTTGATATATTCATAGAAAAAATCGCCCTCCTTAGGGGTTCAAATGACCTCCAAAAATGAAAAACTGATAATTGGGGTGATCCTAGGGATAGTGGATTCGCGATGGAGGTACAATAACCAAAACAAAATATAAAATGAAGGAGATATTAAATAATTAAAAATTATTATTAATGTAGGAAATGGGCCTTCAGGTAGGCCCAATCCCTTAAATAAAAACTGAAATACAACATGATTATTGATTTATAAATGGTCCAAATTAATTTGTTGGTGTTATTAGGTAAGGGGAGGCCAATTAGGAATTGTAAGAGATAAAAAATGTTAAAAAAATGAACGATTTATAAAGGAAACAAAATTAATTTTAAAATCTAGAATTGGGCTCACGGTTTGGCCCAAATTATGAAAACTCACACATTTCTCCAAAAAATGCTTGGGAAACCCACAAAACAAAGAAATAATGAAAATTGAATTAAAAATGACTTTAAAAGAAGTTGTGTATGTGAAAATTATCCTCACCATGAAAAATTTATGCCTCAGAATGTCACAGTAAGGATAAGGCAATAAATAAACCCAACAGAGAAACCAAGAGGTACACCCTTTACCGGGTTTTCCCCCAAAGGGCAAAACACCTCCAATGATCAATTAAAGAAGGAATACTTCACAACCGAAACATACACCACTTTCCTAATACAATCAATAACATTCAGGCTTTATCCCAAAGGAAAACTCTTCAAACTCAATCTGAACAAGGCTCAAGAAATTTACCCCAACAAACAACCACATCGAACAAGGTTACACCTATCATGATATAACTAAACCGTTGGGAACTCTCCAATACCAAAATTTACCCAATTAAGATTTAGGTAGTTAGAAATCTACGAAAGAGACTGCCCTATTCCAATCTAAGACTATGAAAAAACTGAGTTACTTGTATGGGGGGACAAAAAAGGGCTCCCCACCATAAGAGACAACTTAATAATTTTTTCTGATACAGAATCAGCAAACTAACATGGGGAGGCCCAAACTAACTCTTTGGTACAAGGGGTAGGCTTCCATTAGAAATTTCCAAAATAACATACATGAGACCCATGGTGGGTCTCCCCTCTCTAAGAACCAACCATTTTAATTGACCAGCATTGGCCGACACAGAATGACCCCAAAACTCAAAGAGTTGGGATGAACACAAGGTTAGTCTACACAAGTTGATAAATTTTGTGCTAACCATGTGAATCCTTATATCTACGTGGTTTTATGGGGCACAGTTACAACTCACCATGTGAAAGCATTACAATCAATATGTCTAGCCAAATTTTAAACCATTCTCCAAAAATACAATGGAATCCAAATAGGAAAGAAATGACATTTGGTGATAACATGGGCATGAGGCCTTCCATCTCTTTCCGCCAAACAAGAATAACATAAGCAAGATGACAACACCAGAGTTTTAAACTCTTCCCGTATTTTATACAGAAGGTAGGACTTGTACAAAAGATTAAATGAACCTCAGATTTACCATGACTACACGCTAGCTCCTCTCCGGGACCTATGGCTGGAGCTCAAAAGACTGAAGCATCTTTGGCCTCGCAGTTAGGATTTGGAAATTCCTTTATGGAACTTCTTCTTTCGGTGCCATAAACAACTACACCACATACCCCGAAGGGTTCAACAAGATATAACATACTTCAAAACTCACTTTACCAAAACCTAACAATTCAGTGATATAAGTTATTAGATGATGCACACACATCACACCTTGTTTCTTCAGGTGAGAAACAACAGAAGGGGTAGGCATTTATAAAATCCTTCCTCTATGATAAAAGATTTGAATTTTTTCCCAAGGGAGATATAATCCCAACATAATAGAGACCCTTATAGGATTTTATGACCCTCAACATTACAGTCAAATAAGCCCACGACATCACAAGGTATCCTCGAACATGACCATTGTAAATGATAGAAACAATACATGGAAAGGGGCCTTATTCGAAGTCCCCAAACAACACACAATCCCAGAATGTGGCCATAATGGCCTCTCATGACCATATTTCCCACACTGGTGGTTTAACATGAACTCATTATTCAATGAGACTTTGAAGGGCCCAGAGGACCTCTTTGACACCATCCAGATAGTCATCCACAACAACAACCACAGACAAATTCCACATTCGATGAATCATGCAACTTAAGAAACTAAGGTCTCATTCAACCTTCCTCAATCACTCTCTCGATACAAGAGGATCCACAAATCAAAGAAATGAATGGGAGTATAATAAATCAACAAATATGGATAAAAGTTCATTATATTGATAAATTGGAAGATTTTCAAACAAAGAAACAATCTGTGTTTTACTTCGGTTGTGCACTAACCCGTAATGGGGTCATACCTTATCCAACGAGAGAACCAAATGACCCATCCAAGCTGCTTCATTGGTAAAAATATGCCACAATAAGATCCAAAAACATGAATGGAACCGCCATAAAGGCATCCTGAAGCATTTCTCAGAAGACACCACTAACCAAACTTTCAACCCAGCTTACCGACCGAATACCAACCTAAAACATTGTTCTAACAGGAGGGGTTCTTGGACTAAAAACATCACACAACATCAACATTTTCAAAAAAACATAATACAAACCATCCTAAACTAGTCATCAGGACATCATGTTTCCTTTAAAAAACAAACGGTTCAGCGGTTAGCATATCCACTAATGGTACCCCATGGGCCTCACACATGCATGTTTCTATTCCACACTAGGCACCCTCCTCATATATATCCCGGAACTCATCCAGTCATTCCATTATCCATCCATCACCCAATATAACCTCATGCATGTGGTCTCTCATGGAAATACCAAATATTAAAACAAAAATTATTTCCACTTCTCAAAACCAAAACAGTCAACCCATACATCGTTTTTCTCAAGACCGATAACCATGAGAACAAAATCCCAATTTACAACTAAAAAAAACTTTTAATAAACACACAACCATTTAGATAAGAATATACTTTCTAGTAACTCACATTAATCTCAAAACAACTCTTCCCCATTAGAACACCTTTCAACAGTTTAGAAAAATCTATTAGAAAGACTTTTTCAAAACCAACTTTAACATACTTCCTGGTTTCAAAAGAGGTGTAAACACACAATTTTCCCAACAAAAAAATATGAAATTTTAGATCCACCATTTCAAAAATAAAACCCTTCATTGTTTTTGTGAAAATAACTTTACAAAAAAAACAATATGCTTCTTAAAAGCACGTAATTGTTTCTCTAAAACTGAACTTCCATGATTTCAAAACTAAAGGACACAAGACAATGCGAGGGGGAACTAGCTTCGGTCGGTGACATGGAAACATGGTTGGCGGCTATATACCAATCACTTCACCATCATAGAGACTGTTTTAGGGAAATATACCTGGATCCATATGGCTTTCCAGGCCCTGCGAGCTCAATGAGACCATTATCCCAACTCTCTTTTCTTTTCCCCAGATCATCGTCAAACCATGAAAACCAAAGGATTCAGATGAATCTTGACTTCCCCTAGTGACTCAAATCCCATTATGAGGTGTACTATACAGGCACAAAACACCATAATAATAATGTCAATCCCTAATAATCCTAACTCCATACCATCCAAACTACTCCCCAAATAACATGACCCAAAGAGTTAACATGTACCTTCTTTTACACCCTTTTGTCACGAAACGAATCTGGTCACCTTCAAAATCGGCACCCAACCCGGTCCATGGAAAGAAACAAAGGGCATTCCCGATACCCATAGGATGGCACAAGTTCCCATGTATCATAAAATAATGTTTGGGAATGATTTACCTAAATTTGTAAACATAAATCGACAAACGAAACCAAGAAACCAAAACTGGATTTTTCAAACCAAAACATCTTTTACTAAAATTCAGAACTGAATTACACAATTTTAAAAAATTTATTAAAACCATTATAGAGGTACAAAACCAAGAAAAGACATCCCAATAACATCCACATGGAAATATGAACCTCCCTCAAGCCATCTCTACAACACTGCATCACGATGGCCCGCTAAAAGCCCGAACCAATGACATTAAACATGTATCCGAACCTGTGACACAAAATAAGAAAATATAATTACACCAAATGGTGTAAATAGGCTGTGATCCAAAGACAAGTAGGATACCACCACTAAGATATTTCATGTGATAATCATTTAATGAAAAAAGAATGCATGTTTTCAAATACATGAAAATCTAGTTACAATTTCTAAAATATGCAACTTTGAATAAAAGCAGTTTTCAAGTGGGTTATTTTAAAGGGTTAAAAAATTTAAAATAAACACCAAAGATACTAAATTTTCCATCAAAATTTACCATATTCTGATGGTAAGTATAAATTAACAATGATCACAAGAAATAGGAAATAACCCCTAGGCACTAGCTAGCTGTGGGTCCTAGGTACCTCGTATCTCAGTGAGAGTAACCATCACAAATATCCATTCCCATGAATGATCCAATAGTTGGGAACATACCTATGACCCAGTGGTCCCCAATCATCACCATAATAGTTTAGTTATAGTTGTAAGCATCAATCTTGTTAAGTGAAATTGAGGCCAAACCCCATGGATTCACTAGCATTCTAGTACTCATCCACCCACCTAGATACCCAGGTTTTCCCCTTGTGCTCAAACAAGTTCAACAAGTCAATAATTATAAATTGAACATGAAAATATCACTTCCACATAAAAAATTGACCAAAAATACTATATGTATACCACACAATTCACAAAATTTGATTTTTCATTCAAAATGATTTTGAAATCCGACTCACACCAAAATAGCTCACAACACATTTTACATTTCTTTAACACTTCTAAAAAACCATTAAAAAATTTTATAAAACAATTATAAGATATTTAAAATCATATAAAATCCCACACAAATGGAATATAACACTACTTTTATAATCAAAAATTCAATTTTTCACAACAAATTCACACAAAACAGTCCACATCACATTCACATCTCTTTCACACCTCAATATCTCCTTCAAACAATTTCATTAAATATATCCAACAAGATACGTATCACATAAATTTTTTCTCACAAATTTAGTGGACCTTTTAAAAATATAATCATACCAAAACATTTTACCGATATATTTTCACTGATTACACAACTCAAAAAAAAAATTCAAAACTTTCTTATAACATTTATAAGGAGTATACCCAAGCTTTACACATAAAACCCATTTGAGAAACATCTTTTTAAGCCAAAATCACACCAAGCGCCTACCAAAAAAGAATTGTTAGCCCAATTAACATGTAATAATCTACTTTAAAATGTTATAAAATAACCTTGAAAAATATCACAAAAGATACCCATGAGAACACAAAAGTCTATAAAACACTTTCAAGGAGTATAACAAGGTTATACACATAAAACCCATTCAAAGACCCCCCCCCCTTTTTAGGCCAACATTACACTATATCATTACACAAAAAAAATTGGCAGCCAATTTCAACAACTAGTAAATAACTTCCACATTTTACAAAACTACCATAAGAGATAACGCATGAAATACATTTGAAAAATACACACTTCAAACCAAAATGTAACTTTAATACCAAATTCTTTACTATTGCTACCAAAAATGGTTTTTTCATAATGAAAAGCATATAAGGAACATTAAAAATTATTTAATCATGCAAAACAACTCATTATTAAATTGTTACCAACATAATTACCTACCGAAATTGTCGAATCCATCAAAACATGGTGAGAGACATAAACCGAACCACCCCAGAACCACAAGGATGATAATTCCAGACCTAGACCAAAAATGTTCACCAAAAAGACTCATGGTTAAACCCTAAGCACGAACCCTAGGTTTTGGACACTTCGGAACATAAAAAAAGAGGGATGAAACCCTATGGAAATGGATTAACTGGAAGGGAGGAACACTTACCTAGAAAAAAAATCTTGAAGCAATTACCCCGAATTATCCAAATATTTAATTTCAAAGAAACAAAACCTGGTAGTGATGTTCTACTGATGAGAAGGAGGTCATGTGGGGAATTAAATGGTGGAAAATAGTAAATATTTAAGGATATATGAATGAATTAATTTACCTCTTCAAATCTAGGTGATCTGATAAATTTGGAGAAAAATTACCCTCCTCCGGGGCTCAAATGTGCTCCAAAAATGAAAAACCGATAAAGGGGGCGATCCTAGGGATAGTGGATTTGAGTTGGAGATGGAATAACCAAAAAATATAAATTGAAGGAGCTATTAAATAATAAAAAAATTATTTTTAATACAGGAAATAGGCCTTCGAGCAGGCCCAATCCCTTAAATAAAATCTGAAATACACCGTGATTATAGATTTATAAATGGTCCAAATTAATGTAGTGGTGTTATTATGTCAGGGGAGGCAATGTAGGAATTGGAATGGGTGAAAAATGTTGAAAAATGAATGATTTATAATGGAAACAAAATTAATTTTTAAATGTGGAATTGGGCTCACGGTTTGGCCCAAATCATTAAAACTCACACATTTCTCCAAAAATGTTTGTGAAACCACCAAAAGAAAGCAATAATGGAAATTAAATTAAAAATAACTTTAAAATAGGTTATTTATGTGAAAGAATATAATATACCATTACAAAATAACATTTAAATATGGTTAGTATGAAAATTAGTGACTAAATGGTGAAATGTCTGGTTATCTATTTATTATAAATGAAATAAGAATCAATAAAAATAAAAATAAATTCATTCTGAAAAATAATATTTTGATATTATAAAACTATTTTGGTTAATATTCACCCACATAATATAAAATTATTTCCTACAAATTTTAGAAAATAAATTTTATATAATTCACTTATATTTTTAAGTGAAAATACTTAAGTTATGTATTATTGAATTTTTTGTAGTTTTTCTGACCGATTTGATTTCTGATTAATAGTGTAAAATACCAATTTTCAATTGATAACTACATTTTAATTTAAAATAACTATAATTATATTTATATTTTGAACCATATTTAATATTTTTTTAAATAATACATGTATATTAAACTAATTTGGTTAATTTATATATTTTTTTATATTTAATTTGGAAATAAAGTCATTATAATCTTTTAAACACATTCTCCTAGAAACCATCCTTTATTGTTAATTATATGTGACTAATATTAATTTAAAATTTTCAAATTTTATAAATTTAATATTGTAAAATGGATTCCACAATTTTAACCAGTATAATTTATATATTATAAAACATTGAACTTATTTTCTTAAAAAAATTAATAGTGAAAAAAATTATAGTGATTATGAGAAAAATAGATTTACAGGTAGGGAAAAAATAAGATTATAAGGGTTAAAATGACCTAAGAATTTGTATATAATATATTTTTGTGAAATATTTTGACATCATACCTTATTTTATCTTGAATGATAAATTATTTGAGTCTTTTTTGATGAAAAAATGTTGGTGGAATTTATTCTTTCAAATATTACTTGTATGTCACTAAGTACACTTATAAAGGGCCACCCCCTCTATTCTCTTAGTTATAATGTAAAGGAAATTTTTATATCAAAATTTAATCTCAAATAACTTTCAAAATTGGATACTGTTATCCATGAAGACTTATTTTTATTGAAATATATATCCTAAAATTGATTTGGGTGTAAACCTAAGGTGGATACACAATGAATATGTAGCAGTACTCAAGTAGCATTTTTATATTATTTCTTTGTCCACATCATTAAATTTTTACCAAAACATGTTGAAATAATTTTATTAGTTTATTATAAATCATAAAATGTTGTTATAATAAATGTATGACCTATATACATATCTGCTTTGATCAAATGGTTTATGAAATCAACATTTGTGTGTATGGTGACCTACCGCCTCACAAACCGATATCATTTGTTTTTCCATATCCACCTCTCATGATTGGGTATGATAATGGACATACTGTATATATATCATATTCATAACATAATTATACAAATTTCATCATTATATCATATATATAAATAGTTTTACAATCCATTATGTAGGGGATACAATAAAATCACTCTTGTATTCAACAGACTACTGCCTTGCGAAGTGATGTGATTTATTTTTCATTAATGCTATTAATAGAGGGTAATAAGGGAAAAAATAATTAATATGTATTAAAATAATTAAATAATTATGATAATAATTTCATATTTATCTTACTGAAATGATAATACAATATTCTCATTGTTAAAGTGAATAATGATAACATTATTCGGGTACATGTGGACTACCGCCTTCACGAAGCGATGCCATTCTATTTTCATAATGACAGGACACAAATATTATATATAATTAAATATGAAAAATAATATTTTATATATTATATGATGATATAACCTTAATGACAATAATTATATTACCGCCTTTCTATAATGATCATTCAAAATTTGAAACCATACTCAAGAGTATGTTTAACCAACTATCACCTTGATCGTAACACACCTAATATATCATAACCATCATCCATGATTGTAATTAAAAGTATAATATATATAAATATGATAATTATTTCAGGATAATTATTCTTTATTATATTTATGTATATTATATTCCCCATAATAAATGATTTCATGGAAAACCAAGAATGAGAAAACAAATAAAATTAACACTGGAAACAGATACAATGATGAAACATTATGAATTAATGAGTGAAAAGATGATATTAACGTGTAATAGGTGATATTATATATATTAATAATGTTATGGAATAATTTAATAAATTTATTAATACAACTATACCAGAGGATAAATCATTTTCAACCAAAAAAAAGCATGAGGTAAGGGATTTTATAATTCAATTTCAATTCTTCGAGTTAAACATCAACTTCACTGATTATGTAATTCTAAGATTATTTGTGTAATGAAATTTGATTATCTTATGTCCTATTTAAAATTATTTTAATTTTATTTAAATTTAATTCACAATATAAATTCATCAGCTAGTCCCCACTTCAATAATATTATCTTTGTAAGGTATTTTTCCTTCAGTTTTTCTTATTTGAGACTTATGTCTTGTTATATACACATATTATTTTGTAAGGTGTATATAAAGACCATTTTAAACATATTATCATGAATTTATTTGTTCTTATGACATTTTATGTCTAATTAATTTTTATCTGTTCAGGGGGATTACAATTTAATAATACCAAACTTGTAAGAGTTCAATGTTACAATTTCTTCATTTATTAGTATTATTTATGACTAAATCTTCAATATTGTTATATTATGATCATTTTTTTAATGATTCCCATGAAGTTTATTATACTCTATTTATTCATGATATTTTCATGTATTTGTATCATTTTTATACTCTTTGATACCTAAAATAATTGAGAAAACGATTTTATGAAAATTTTCATTATTTCTCTCTTCGGTACAAAACCACATTTTCTTCCAAAACCATGTTTTGTCAAAAAAAATTCACAATTTTTTAGAATTAATAATATTTTTTATTGAGGGAAGATTTACACATGTTTGACAATTTATAAATGTTTTTAAAATGAATCCTCACATTCTACAAAATAAAATTCAACTTTTGATTTTAACAAAAATGTCATAGGAATCATTGTATCAATGTGTACAACATGAAAACAATTTTCTAAATTCATTTTTATTATAGATTAATTTATATGTTTTCATGGAAATTTAAAAAAAATGATTTTCAAAGTTCATTATGTATTGAAAAATATTTTTTTAAATGGAATGGATTTTTTCCTTATTAAATGTATTAAATTATTTTTAGATATTACGTTATATGATTACAAGGTATTGTTTCCAAGAAAGTGTTTTCCAAATATCATGTGATTTATATTAAAAATAGATTTTGAAATGAAATGTTTATTATTATCAATTATTATTTAATTTTATTTCAATGATATTTTCATTATTAAATGAAAATAACCCTTATTGTTATTCATTTCCCCATTGGGATATTTTTTATCGATACGATCCCCATTCTTTCCCTAGATGGATTTTGGTTACTTCAATGAGGTTGTTATGGAAACATTCTCCATTACACATTTTAATCTTGTTTGAAAGATATTTTTGAGAAACATTTTTATTCTCCATGGGTTAATTGTGTTTCAATGATATTTTCATGGAAGCCTTTTTCTAAACATGGAATAATCATGTTTTGAAAATTATAAAGTTTATTTTATGAGTTTTGCAATAATATGAAAGTTATATTTAACATATTCCTTTAGTGGTACATCGAGATTATATATGATGGGTGTACCCAGAGAGTCTTATGTGAGACCAATATAGTTTATATGATGGGTGATCCCAAATAGCGCTCCAATTTATTTGGTAATGATAGTGTTCCTCAAAGAATTATATTGATAGTAGATCATATGGCTATTCCATTTGTATGGTTTCTATACAGTTTTAGAAAGTGTTATAAAAAGATGATGTCCCAAGATACCAAAACCTTTTATCTATACATTCCCAGGGTTTTAATTTATTACTTTGATAATGATTTAGATTACATGGATCATGATTATTGATTCTTATGAATATTTCACATGTTAAATCCGTGTTCCATATTATTATGTTTGATGATCCATGTATTGATAGGTATGAGTTCTTTTATGATTCATACACTCACTCTGATGATGTCATGATACCGTTATGCACTTCTTATTCTCATTGATTAAATTCAAGTGTTAATGCTTATGTTTTATATTACTAAGAATTTTAGCTCACCATTATTTTATTTTTTTCCTTGGATTCCATGAATTGTATTGAGAATGATATGAAAGGTTATGCTAGTGGGAATAATGATATTCTCAAAAAAACAGTGTTGTAATTTCATATTTCAAATTTAATAAAAGACACAAGTATGTATCTAATTCACCAAGACTATTATATTATTTGGTCTTTTAGGTTAAAATTACTTGTATACAATTCCAATGTAATAAAATTGACACCAAATTCGGGTTATTGGAGATGAGGTCGTAAAAAAATAATTATTATATAAATATAATTATATTTATATATAAATATTTTTAAATATATTAATTTAAAATTAAAATTATAAATAAATAAAGATATATTTTAATATTTTTTAAATTATACTATGCACATTTATTATATTTACTATTTTATATTTATTATTAATAAAAAATTTATAATTATATACAGATATATAATTATATAATTATATATAATTATATAATTATTTATAAATATATATAATTTTATACAAATATTTGTAAATATATTTATTTAAAATTATAATTTTAAATAATTATATATGTATTTAAATAATTTAAAATAATAGTTAATATATTTAAATAATAAATATATTTATTAGTAACTAAATTTTTAAATACATATTTTTAATTATTTAAATATTTATTTATAATTATATAAAAGTAAAAAATTTAATTATATTAATTATATTATTAAAATTATGCCTTTATTTGTGATTTGTTAGAAGAGATAAAGAAGTTTTTTATCAATAATATAAAATCAATTATAAAACATATTTTTAGCAATGATAGAATTTTAGCAATTATAATGAACCCTTTTATTAATACATAATATTTTAGTATTAATAATACTACTTGTTATCAGTGCTTTTTTGAAAGCACTGATGAAAGCATTTGTGATATTTTAAATAGAACTTTAACAGATTCTTCCTCGCTCATGTAATTCAATATCTCACAGAATTTAATCATTATCACCACTCTTCCATGATATTCTAGGACTAATCAATCATATCAAAAGATAAGGTATGTGAATATTCATTCTCCTCTTTAATCGTGATCCTTGTATTTCCCTCACTAATTTATTTTTCCTCCACCTTATGATCCACTACTCACCGCACGACACCACTCTACTCCCATCACACAAACCTAGTCAATCACCTCTCATAAAATAGAGAGTAATAATTGGATTACCACAAGTGAAATGATCCAAAAACATAGCCATCCCCTATGTCACACAACCATGATTGCACTACAACTACCGCACCATTTATTAATTGATTTACTTGACTAATTAGTGATGGTTTAATATGTCATTTTATAGTTTTTGATATCATTTATAATTATATTTGAGTTAATTAGTTTTTCTGGTATTATTACACGTAACTAGTAGATATTTTATGGGGACTCTTTACATTTATTGGTTTCATTTTATTTTGGGTACTTTTTTTGAAATATCATTAACTGGATAACAACCAGTAACATTTCAAAAAATGTATTATAATGTATTTGATTTTATTTCATTTAATTTTGTTTTAATGCATCTACAAATTTTTTGTATTCATTTTGATTAAATGCTTTTTGTTTTACAAAAATATTTTTTGGAATAAAACTTAATTTTCTCATTTAATTTATTATAATAAAGCATTTTTTAATTTTTTTAGTTTACTAATATTATTTATAATGTTTTTCAAAAAACATTGAGTAGTATTTTGTAAGAATGAGTAGGAATTTATTTTGATGATGGTTGTCTTTAGGGGTGTTTTTTATAATATAAAAATATTATTAGGAAATATATCCATTAAAATCATTAGAAAAGGGTTTTAGGCGCAATCTAATGTGTTCTTTAGGTAGGCAATTTACATTAAGAATGAAGAAATCATAATAATCTATTAATGTGATTTGAATATATTAAAATTGAAATATTTATTTGATGCTCACGTTTTTTTTCATTTAAACAATTATGCATGTATTACTAATTTATATTTACAAATTTCATCTTTATATCAAAATTTTTTAATCTCCATGTATTATTATTTCAAAAATAGTAACATTTTATTATAATGGAAGATAAATTATTTATTAAATGATTATTATTTTGAAATGAAATAATTGAAATAAATGGTATAAATTATTTGTTTTTTATGTTAAATTATAAATTTGTTTTTTATACGTAAGAAAAGTAATTATTTTTTTAATAAAATATCATTTTTAATATTAAACTATTTGTTTCTTTATATGTACATAATGTTTTATCTAGTGGGACATTTTAAGGATTTTTTAATAGTTTATAATTGTAATTTATGACATCATTTCTTGATTGGGTAGTTTGTTTTAGAATAAAATGATTTAAAGGCATATAAAGATGAAAATTTCTTTGTTTCTTTTGTTTTAATGGTTTTATTTGTAATAAATGAGTTTCCATATATTTTAAGAAAAAAATGTAATTTTTAAATACCAATTTTAGTTTTAATTTATTTTTTACGTGATTTTATATTTTATAAAAAATAATTATATGATATTATAATTTTAAACACCATTTAATTTGGGATAATGTAATTATGTTCTAATTTTTTTTGGATATTTTAAAAGGGGTTTGGTTATGATTTAAATCATTATAAAAGTGTTATTTTTAATGATTTCTCTAAGAAATGATGAAGGATTGATTTAGACCGTATTTGGGTTGTTGAATTTTGATTGAAATTATTAGATTAAAATTTTTACATAATGTGTTAATGGTATTGATTGGGTGAATTTCATATGGATTTAAAAATGAAACTTTAGGTTTGAACCATGTGTAATATTCTCAAATGTTAATATTGTGTATGGATTAAATTGATTTTTCTTATGAATTATGAAAATTCTATATGTAGTTATTGAATTTCCTTGAAATTTTAGACATTTTATAAATAAATAAGTGATAGAATGATTGAAATGAATTGAAACATGTTTCATGAAGTTAAATAACACCTTTTATAGGTGGGTTTTAGTGTGTAAAGTGTTTCAGGAATGTTTAATGTTTAATTTTATAAATATGGGTATCAACTGGGCGTTTAAAGTTGATTTATTTTGTTTTATAAATGTATATGGTTAGCTTAAATTATTTATATTGATTAATCTATGTACACAATATTATAATTATTTAGATCTATTGTGTAGTAGTATGAATGGTTTTAGTGTCATTGATAAAAACTTATAATTTTAATCAATTTTATCTTATATGAATAAATTTTTAGTATATTGTGGCATAATTTTATAATTTTTATAGTAATATCCCCAAACTGTCAATTTTGTATGGAATTTTTTTAATATTAATTATGAACTTTTGAATATAACATGGAATGTTTGGACTATTAGATATAAGAGATTCAATTTAGTGATTTTTTTCATTATTAAAGGTGGAATAAAAATGTTCCAAATCTCAATGAAGTGAAATCAATGAAAAATTATTATTTTTATGTTTTTGTAAATGTAATGTATTTTTGGTGTTTTTATGTAAATTTAATAGAGGCTTTGGATATTGTTTGCTATGTGAAATATAATTAATATTGATAAATCAACTATATTTGTTATAGGGGTTTGTCAATTGATTATAGTAAAAATGGTTTTTTGGTAGTACTATAATACATGGTCTAAAATATTTTGTAGAAAAGGAGAGTAATATGAGATCCAAATTCAGTTCTATTATCAATAACATTTTCATCCATTTTATTCAATGAATTACAAGATTTGTGAACCTGTGTCAAAATTCGGTGATTAGATGATATTTCATGTTCTGAGGAAATATGTTTGTACAAAAATTTAGAAATCCAGATCACAATTAAATTATATGAAAGAAAAATAATTTCCATGGGATGTCTTCTACCCAATAATAAATAATTTCATTTACCAAATCATTTATTAGCACAATTTTTTTGACGCAAAATAAAATGGAGAACCTGGACCAACAACCACACTATTACACAAGGTTGTTCCTCTTCATGTTACCATCGTTTAAAATGATAACATTTTAGGATGCAGAAACAATAACATTCAACTGTTGGGTTCACCTTATTAGAATTATATATAAATTTATCCATCTATTATTAACATATTATGTCTATTTATTTTTTTCTTCTATAAAATGGATATTTTATGAAACCGGTAAGATGATTATCAATAAAAAAATATTAGCACACTAATTGTATTAAAAAGAGTATAGATAATGAGTTAAATAGTTTATCATGTTTGTAATCGATCATACATACTACCCTTATAAAATGTTGTTCATGTTTATGTTATTATTATTCAAGAAAAAAAATTTTGAGAAGAGTTGGTAGAACATTTTATTTGCCCATGAATCGATAATAGCTATAAAAGTTAGACTAATTATTGGAAAAAATAAAGACACACACCATTTTGGATAATACTTTGCTTTATGGGTTCATTTGATATAAATACATGTGTAAATTATAATGGATTTCATATCTAAGAAATGATAATGGAAATTAAAAAAGATAAACTTAGTGATTGTCTATGTTTTTTTGAGAAGTTAAATAGTTATGCTAAGAGATCTTAGCGTACTGATTGTGTTAAATAAAAACATTTTCATCTACATTGATGTTATATAATTTCACAGCAGGAAATAGATAGATAGAAACCTTCCATAAAGAACTGCCTAGTATCTTGAATGAAATGATACTAAAGGATAATACACATCCTTTTTGAAAATATGATTGTAAAACAATTATACATTCAATGGGAATGATCTCTAAAAAATTCATTATTTACCAAATAATTGTATATTGATTTGAAAGGACCACGAGTCACTCATTAAATTCCTAATGTGTGGCATGAATCAATACAAAATATAAGAATAAATTCCATTGTAAGTTGAATGGAAATTTTTATTAATTCCATGGTTTAGATGAATATATGGATGTTAGAAAACAGTGAGAGAATTTTAATGGAACACAAATAAATGAATTAATGATGGGAAACTACATCATCCAAAATACTATCCTTAATGGGAAAAATTGATTACAAGTATTATGAATGTGAAAATGAGTTGAGAAAGTTCGATAGTGTGTTATCTACTAACAATATACACCCTTATTGTTTACAAAGTCATAATCACACAACATGCCTAGTTATGTTGGTGAATTATAATTTTCCTCAATGGTTATGCACGAAGGGAAAATAAATTATGCTTTCTATGCTTATATTTGGACAATTACAACTCTGTATTGAAATTGATTTCTATTTGGATCAATTGATTAACGATATAAAATTATTATGGGATATATGTGTAACAATGTATAAAACTCATAGAAGTCAAGAATTCATATTGTGGGTAATGTTTTATGGGATGATAAATAACATTTACTCTTATGGAAAAGTTTTAGTCTATAACATTAAAGGAATGACGGGGTGTCCAATTTGTGAAGAATGGACACACTTAATTCAGTTTAAACATTCATTGAAGACTCTATTTATAGGACATTTTAACTTTTTTCCTTGATAACTAAATACTACTCCTAGAAAATAACAATCAATGGGAATTCCAAAAATGGTTCAACATCATCTCCACAGAAAAGTGATCAAATTCTCAATAATATAAATGATATTGAATTTTTTTACTAAACCATTTTTGAAAAACCATATGGAATCAAGATGGAAAAATATATTATTTTTACTTGAATTGCAATATTTGAATTTTTTCTATGTCATAATTTTTCATGATGTTATGTATGTAGAAAAAAATTATATTATAGTGTTATTGGAACAATATTAAATGTTCCCTAGAAAAAATATGAAGTCTAGTCTACTTGGAAATGATTTAAATGGGGATAAATTGGAATTTGTGAAGGGTAAAAATTGGAATTTTCTTACCCTAGCATCTAACTCTTCATTCAGAAAAGAAAAATTTGATATTTTCATTTTCTTTAAGTGCCTAAAATTTCTATGGGGATATTCATCATATATAGAGAATGTCCTTTATATAACTAATTTGAAGTTATAGAGACTAAAGTCACACAAATTCCATGTTTTTGATGAAATATTTAATTATCTCTCTTTAAATTGTGTTCTTATAGAAAAATTACTTGATATTTGAACTAGACTATTCTTCTTGTTTAAATCCATATGCATTAATGTTATAGAGTTGCTGAAATTTCCAATATTGAATAAGGATGTTGCATTGTCCTACGTCAATTATAGTTGTTCTTCCCACCATCACACAATGATATAATGGGATACATGATGGTTCACTTGGTTATATAGGTTCAACTATGTGGTCAAGTCCATTAAAGATGGATTCAAACCATTGAATGGGGTAACCACATGAGTTTTTATGAACATTTTTTTAATAATGTAAATTTTTATTTATTTCAATAAACTAAGTGAAAATTTTGTAACCTTCTTGTGGTGTCTGTTTGAAAGTCTATTATTTTAATAATCAAAACCCATGATTCTTTTATGTAGTAATGATTCTATTGATGTATGATAGCATTTTATATGCTAAGACTAGTATTATGATAATTCTTTTATTTATTATGGCGAGTCACTGTTAGTTTGGAGTCACCACCAATACGTGTTACCATCAGGTAGGAGATACCACTGAGATGAATCACTTCTATAGGAGCTACAACCATAATGAGATACTACATGACTTGAGTCAACATTATCACCATATGATTTACCAAAATATGCTGAGTCACCGCCAATTTCTTATTACCATTGTTATCCAAGGACTATGTCATGAATTACTCAACAAATATTTCATTATGAGGTTATTTTTGACCAAGTCTTCATGAAATTAGCAAAGAACAATCTATGGATTGTGGATATGATGATGCTATGTATATGTGAATGATATCTCTCTTTCGATATGGGTTACTAAATAATATACCACAGTTAGGATTGTTACACTGCTACAACATTGATCACTGACATTCAATGAATTTATCAATTGAATATATGAATTCTCATCAGCTTAATGATTCATGTTATGTGAATATCAAACAATATATAATCATTGAATTATTTACTAATATTTATTGAGACGTTAATAGATATCAAATTCAACATTCCTATGGATTTTCTAAAATCCTATGTCTACTCCAAATTTACAGAAAAAAGCATGAATTCCTCACAAGATTTTATTTGAGGTCTAAATACATTCAAATCATATCAGACTGAGATTTTATATTCTTTATTGTTATTTATGGTTTATTATAAGAGTGTATTGTTATCTTTTTATCCGAAACACTCCATATCCAACATCTACCTGGACAATACTAGTTATCCACCTTTTCCCTAACATATATTTCCCACTATGTTTTTGGAAGGGGTCCCTATGTGATCTGTACTATTCTTGTAATGTCTTGGAATTTCTGGGTATTTTTTTTAGAATTATATGGTATTATTTTAAGACTAGACGCTCTAAAGAAATGTGATTTTGAGACCTAGTGATCCCAGAGCGTAATTGTTTAATCTTTTTATGGTACGTTCAATAAACATACAAGTAGGTTATTCAATATTTTAAACTGGTGATCAGATCAAAAATATGAGGGCACCATTGAACACATAAAACTAGGTTTCACCTAAAAATGACATAACTTCAGTCGGCAAGGGCCGAACAAAAAAGTTAATTTTCATACATTTCCAGAAAAATAATAAAATAACATAAAAATTTATTTTATTTCTTTTCTCACCAATGAGTGATGCCACAATGACGCTGTGGTGCAGTGATGAGGAAGAAATGAGTCACATTAATGGAGATCTTTAGTGGATTTTTTACATGTAGTAGAATGACTCCTTTGTGACACATAACAATGATGTTGTTTTATAAATAAAATAGCATAAAAACGTCACGTCTCAGTGTGACAAAAACACAATGAAACATTTTCTATTTAATCAAATGATGCATTGGTGGAACAAGGATTAAACTATGAGGATTCTCTGATGAACCTCAGAAATATTTTCTCCCAAATGAGGAATAATGAACGTCGGTGATACTTCATCAACTTCGATGTAGCTTGAAGAAAGATGAACACCATCGACCTCTTAGACCCTCGAGGATGAAGCACTAAGACAACAAATGTCAATGAGGTAGGGATTTGATTTATTTTGATATTCTTATTTATTATTATTCTAAACAATGAACACAGATTAACCCATGAATAGGTTAATCCATGAATCATACATTCTTGTGGGATGGTTTCATTATTGTGATTTCTTTTTTGGGATAATTTTTATTGATTGATATAATGGTAATCCCCAGACATTACCTTATTTTAATCCTATATCGTGGAGGGTAAAAGTCGACATGAACAAGGTTAGGGTCAATCCAAATGTGTGTCCTTCATGGATGTATCCTAAATTTAGAGGTAATATGAAATTTTTGCCAAGGAATGGATGGTGGCGACCCGAGAGGCCTGTAGGCACAGGGAGATTGGAAAACAGACCATCAAAGAAACTATGGCAGTCTTCGAAACCACAGAGGTGTGGCATTGACCGATGTCATGTGGAGGTAGAGGCCCTCCAAGGAGACCTAGTCAACCCTGACACCTCAACCGTGGTAGAGGGGAGTCCACAACACATCGACCATAGCAGGCGGCACATGGGAGGATTGGCCCACTCTATGTAGGCCACATTAGGATAGCGAAGGGATGAGGTGGCTACGATCACATCCCAGGAACACAAAACAAGTCCAATCCTAGCGCACTGGGCTCCAGGTGGTGGGCCGTTCCCCCAGCCAGCGGGCCGGGCAGACCCATATCGGCAGACCAGACCCATTCTAAGTGGGTCAGACTTGCGCTTGCAGACAAGACCCACGCCCTTCGGGCTAGTCACAACGTGTCCCCTTGGGCATAGCCCATTGGCCAAGCTAGAACTGACCTACCCTATCACTAACTAGGTTATGTTAGGCCAGTTGAATTAAACCAGTGTACGTGGGACCCTCGGGATGGGCTGGTCAGGCCAGTCTGACCAGGCCCAGATGCAACCGACCCCAGATTACTAAAATGCCCATATTTTACAGGACGATCATTTGTACGATTCATCATCTATTGAGTTGAATCCCATACAATGAGAATGTTCATTGGGTTATTCTATGTTGGACTTTGTAGCGATTGAGGTATGACTAATAGATCATGCAACAACCGTGTGGATAATTAGTGGCCCGACTGATGAGAAGTAGCCATGTGGATCCTTAGTGTCCTGACAGGAGATCAAGAGTCATGTGGATCCCTCATGGACTGATAGATTAGGAGAATCTGTGTGGATCCTCAGTGGACCGACAAGCAATAAATATCTGTGTGGATCTATAGTGGCTCGGTAGAAGAGCAGCAATTCATTAAGAATGATTCCCTCAACAGTACAAAATGATTATCACTATAGTTTATAAAAATTCTTCCTATGATTTATATTGTACTTGGTGTGAGTTGTCCTTAATTTTTGGCTTTTCTTTGTGGTATATATCTTCAGTGGAATGAGGTCCTCTACTAAGTACCGTGTTACTCACCCATCCAGGGGTTTCAACTGTACGTGTTGTGTCTTGTGCAGACGAAAAATGTTTCAATGGAGGACATGGTGGCCTAGGAGAGGTCATGGATAACTAGGACCAGGAAGATGATAATTACTACATAGGCTTCCAGTAGCTATACTATGCCTACCATTAGGTGGGGTTTTCAGAATATGGCTACCCGAGTCCATATGTACTTTGATGTTTTTAGTTTTATTATTGGGTTTCTATTCTGGACCACTTGTAGGTTGACACCTTCGGTGCTAGTTGCCAAACCATGGCCATCAAGAGGTTTTCATGGGGTATGTCATGACACGGGCCCCATGGGAATATCCATGACAATGTTGTATTAATGGTGGTTTGTTCTACCTTAGAGATCAAGAGTCTATTGCTTTTTTTAGGGAATCGGTTTTAAATGTTGCGAGTCCAAATTTCATATTTAGATTGTTTAGTGTTGGTGTGGCAGCCAACACATCCATACACTGGGACCTTGAATTCATCTTTTCAGATCAATGCATAAAAACATAGGTTCAAAAATTGTCTCCTTATGTTATTTTGTATAAGATTCATCTCACCATGTATAATCTATTGACCATGTCCCATCGTGATCTATTTCATGATGCCTCCACAAGGACAACCATCCAAGATTTCGATATGTGCTCGAGAGGACAACCCACCTAGTGATGAGGAATCTGTTTGGGGACAAGTTCTCGAGATGCCCCCCCCCCCGGGTGGTGCACTAGTGCTACCACCACATATTGGTCAGCATCTACAACTGATGGCACTGGCAGTGTATGTGGATAGACATAGTGCCTTGAATGATTTTTAAATACAGATATCTCCTAGGTTCTGGTAAGATATGGATTCTTAGGTCTCTGAGGATTGGATAGAGGCTGTGACATGAGTATTACACTTAGTGGGGACACCGCTTGACCAGATGGTTATCTTATCTGTGAGTATTTTTGAGGGACAGATTGGTAGATGGTGGAGTCTGACGATCCAGATGAATGATGAGGTGACCCTCACCTTGATGGACCTCAAGAGGATTTTTTTTGGGAGGTGTTATTGCCCATGACATTAATCTAGGTTAGAATTTAGGAGCTTCATCGCCTTTAAATGGAAGCATGACGGTATCTGAGTACTTAGTGAGGCTCACCGAGCCTTCCTGCAAATCTATGTACATGGTTAGAGACCCTTTCTTTAGGAATTGTCTAATTGAGAAGGGACTCAGGTGGTATATTTGGGTGTCTGTGTTGTCTCTCAGCATCCCCATGTTGGCTGGAGTGCTAGAGAGAGCTCTACTAGTAGAGAGCTCCCTCGTATAGTAGGCACCAACGGTGGGTACCACCATTGTGTGATAGGCAGCTGAGTCATCCATTGCATGTAGTCGAAAGATAGAGGAGTGGTCCAACAAGGAAAAATCATATATTGGATGACCCCATGACTTAAGATCGGTGGTGTGAGGCCGCCAACACAGGGGGAGACAACAGAGGAGTAGGCTGTGCAACTCGTGTGGTGGGTAGGGACACATGGCTCGTGACTACCCAAACCGCCGTACAAATAATCTGTATATTGTCGAGGGACTGATGAGATAATGGAATGGGTTCTTGCAAGGAGGGTCATAGGGTGGAGGACATGGAAGGGGAGCTGCCCGAGTAGTAGGAAGTGGGTGACAATTCAATGTATTACCGCAACCAACTCCAAGTGGTCCACCCCAACCTCAGGGAGCAGGCTGACATGGGAGATCTCAGCTTCAGGCATTGGAGGCTTATGACCCTGACACTCTGGAGTTGATTCGAGGTACGATCAGGGTCTTCTCAACCCTAGCTATAGTTTTTATATACATAGGTTCCAGTTACTATTTCCTTTCCAAATCTCTCATTTGGATCTCAATGATTATAGTGGATCTATTGGCTTGATCCATGTGGTTAGAGACTTCTATGTGAGGAGATTCAATGATTTCACACTAGTGTTGGTAGTGTGAGAGTACTCTAGGAGGAAGGATCTTCGGCTGAGATCTCTTAGTAGTAGTGTCAACGACTTACAACGCTATCCTTTGTATTAAATGGTTATCTACAGTCCATACTTATATCAAATGTTTTATGCCAAAAGTGTGGTGTGCCTGTGAGGATGGAACCGGGTTTTCTTTCACTGATGAGAAGATAAACATTTCATGACAGGATGAACATTCTCATTGGAGGGTGCAGTCGATCCCTCATCGGTTAGCTAGAATCACCCTTAGTGTGGTTGAAGATAAGGGTCCAAGATTTACCCTATTGAAGGATGATTACGAGGATGTTTTTCCATAGGATGTTCCGGGACTACATCCTCATAGAGTTGTAGAATCTTTTATCGACCATTACCCCGAGATGGAATCGATATCCACACTGATATATCAGATGGATAATGAAAAGGTTCACAAGATGAGGGTATATCTAGAGGACTTGCAAGAGAAGGGGTTCTTAAGGACCAAAATTTCCCCATGGGAAACCTTGATGTTCCTTTCTATGAA
Source organism: Viscum album (assembly GCA_963277665.1). NCBI lineage: Eukaryota > Viridiplantae > Streptophyta > Magnoliopsida > Santalales > Viscaceae > Viscum > Viscum album. The sequence goes on from OY728145.1 coordinate 1,706,406,010, forward strand.
GGAATGCAGGATCTTGAGGTTATTCATGGAATTCCGGCACCTGAACTAGGTGACTATAAAGAACAAGTATCCACTACCGAGGATTGATGACCTCTTCGATCTGCTGAAGAGAGAAAGGTGGTTCCCATAGATTGACCACATATCAAGCTATCACCATCTTTCGTTACGAGAGGAGGATGTTCCAAAGATGGCCTTTAGGTACTGGTAAGGAAACTATGTGTTCATGGTGATGCCCTTAATTGTTAATAATCCCCTAGAACTTCTAATGCAACTAAAAAATATGATTTTCTTCCCATACCTCGATCGATTCAAGGTATAATTCATTTATGAAATCTTGTTGTACTCAGCATCAGAGGAGGAGCATGCTACACACCTACAGATAGTCATATATACACTCTCAGAGCACCAAATTTATGGAAATCTCTTGAAGTTCCAGTTCTAGATTCAGGAGTTCCACTACATTCAGGGACACATCAACTCAGAGGATGAAGTTACATTGGATTCTGTGAAGATAGAGGCAGTGCTTTTTTGGGAGTCACCGAGAAGTGTGATTGAGGTGCGATGTTTCTTGGTGTTTGATGGATACTACTGGACGTTCATGCCCATATTTTCCTGAGTAGAATCACCCTTTTATGTTTTAAAAAATATGGGAAACCCTTTTTGTTTATAGAGAGGTTCCAAAATGGTTTCCAGGAGCTGTGTCGGTGACTGACGAGTGCCCCCATCTCAAGGATACTAGAAGAGGATTTTTGGTATGTAGTCTTCTATGATGAATTAGGGACCTAACTGGGTTGTTTCCTAACTCAATATTGAGAAGTGATCACCTACGACTCACGGAATTTGAGGTAGAATGAGAAGAACCATGTGACCCACAACTTGGAGTTATTAACCTCGGTCTTTTTCTTTAATATCTTATGACACTACTTGATGGTTTAACCATTTACCATGTACACTAAGGACCAGATTCTCAGGTGTATATTCTCCCAGAAGGACCTGAACTGAAGACATCAGTGATATATGGTGTTACTCCAGGACTATGACTTTGAGATAGTATATACTATTGGGAAGGAGAACGTTGTAGCAGATTTGATAAGCATGAGGACCAATTTGTAGCTTCTGAGTGAGGTGATAGAGCAGCTAGCTGTGATGAAAATAAACTTCATGGATAATGATGGAGCATCTTAAGTTTAGTCGATGACTATTACTCCCCCATTTGTGTAACGATTCAGGGATCAAAAACTATAGGATGTGGACTATGAGGCCCTATGTACCTAGTTATCCTTAGGACATGCTTTTAATGGATTTTAGATAGGTGGGGAGGACATCATCCTTTTAAGAAGGTGCACCATAGTACCAGTGGCATTGTAGGAGGATGTGTTTTATGAGTTCCATGCATCCCATTTGGAGGTACATCCTAGAGTGGAAAAGATGTACCAGGACCGCAGATGATAGTACTCAAAGCCTGGAATGAAGAATGTAGTGGTTGAGTTTGTCTCAAGATCCCTCACTTGTCAGCATGTGTTGGCCGAGAATCATGTTCCTGTAGGCCTGGCTCAACCACTTGAGGTGTCAGATCTGAAAGGGAAGGTATCATGATAAACTTCATAGTTGGGTTACCACATACATCCAGAGGCCATGATTCTATTTGGGTGATCATTGATTGAGTTACCATGTTGGATCACATCCTTCCCATTCGAGAGTGAGGGCCAGTATAGGGCATAAGACACCTATATGTCCCAGATATTGTGCCGCTTCATGGGGTGCCTTTGAAGATCTACTCAGACCATTATGAACAATTTACATCTCAGTTGTGGAAGGGATTATATGACGTTTTTGGGACTCAACTGTGCATGGGAACAGCTTTTCATCCACAGATGGATGGTCAGACAAAGCAGACCATACAAACCATGGAGGATCTGTTTTGGGCTTTCATCCTTGATTTTGGTTGAAGTTGGGAGGAACACCTACGACTGGTGGATTTTTTGTACAATAACAGATATCACTCTACCATTAACATGCCAACATTCGAGGCCTTGTATCAGTGACCTTGTAGATCACTTCAATATAGGGTAGACCCAGAAGAGTTAGCACTCATGGGCCTAGAGTTGGTATGGGATACCACTAATAAGGTGAGGGTCATCTAGGAGTGGATGAGGAATGCACAGAGCATAAACATGTCTTATTACAACAAGATATGGAGACAATTTGAGTTCGAGGAGGAAGAAAATGTGTTCATTTAGGTCTCATCCCAATGAGGATTGTAGAGATTTGGCTCGGAAAAAATGTTATTGGTGAGTTTCATCATAGTTTTCAGATCCTGAGAAGAGTTTGTGCGGTGGTGTACCGCCTAGTTCTTCCCCTATATATGCACCGGGTTCAGGATGTTTTCCATTTGTCGTTATTGAGAAGATTCATGATCCATCGAACATTATCAACTAGGTTGAGCTGGAAATCAATGATGGGGTGATGTTGTCCAATTTCCCAGTGGAGATATTAGATAGACATGAGCGGGTCCTATGTGGGAGGACGATTCCTCTGGCGCATGTTCAGTGGAAGCAAGGGAATCTCCAAGAGGTCACATTGAAGCGGGAGGCTAAGATTTGTTCTTAGTATCCTCATTTTTTTGATTAGAACTTGTTTTGTCTTAAGGAATGTATATCCCTAAAGTGGGGAGAATATAACATCTCAGAATTTTAATGTAATTTTTTTTAAATCATATGGAATTATTTAAATACTACATGCTCTAAAGGTATGTGATTCTGAGTCCTGGGGAGCACAAAAGAGAATTTTGGAACTTTTTTTAATGTACATTCAGAAAATGTGCGAGCAAGTTTTTCTAACACTTGAACTAGTACTCAAATAAAAAATATGAGGCCATCGTTGAATTCAGAACACCTGTATTTTCCTAAAAAGGACTTAACTTGGGCCAGAAAGGGCTGAATGGAAAATCTAACATTCAAACTTTTCGAGAAAAATAATAAAATAAGATAAATGGTTATTTTATTTATTTTCTCACCAATTATGGATGAAATAGTGATGATGCAGGGAAATGATGGGGAAACAATGAGCTGCATTAATGGATCTCATTAATAGCTTATTAGCACGCAACATAATGACTCTTTAATGATGCGTAGCAAAGATGCTGTTTCAAAAATTAAACAGTGTAATAACATGATGTCGTAGCATAAGAGAAACATCGTGATGTGTTTTTTAATAGTTTGACACATTTTTGTAATGAAGATTAAATTGGGAATATTCTATGAAAAACCTCTGTTGAATTTTCTCCCCAACAAAGAACGAATGACACTGGCCTTAATTCATCAACTTCGACGTACCCCAAAGAACGACGAACACCATTGACCTCTTAGACCCTTGAGAATGAAGCACTATGGAAACAAAGTACAATGAGGTAGATGATTGTTTTATTTTGACATTTTTTCCTATTATTATTCTAAAGGATGAAGGTTGATTAACCCATGAGTAGGTTAATCCACAGATAATGCATTATTGCGAAGGGGTTCTTTTCAGGGGTTTTCAATTTGAGGGTAATTTTTATTGATTGATAGAATTTTAATCTTAGACCTTCCCCTATATTAAACCTCTAACGCGTAGGGCACGACCCAATAAGAAAAAGGCATGGGTCCATCTACACATGAGTTCATCTTGGTCGTATGCTTAAATTGGTGGAAAGATAAATTTAGGGCCAAGACAGGGATAGCGGAGACCCGAGAGGCCCATAAGGGAAGGCATATCGAGGAACAGACCAATGAAACGACTCGGGTGGCCTGCGGATGGAACCACCAGCAGTGGCCATAGCCGGAGGGAGGTGGCATGCCCACCGGGGTGCCACAGAGGTAGGAGGATGTGACTGGTGGGCTATGTTGACATGGAGGAGGGGCTCCAACTGGCGCCATGTGGAGGCGGCGACCCACATCCGGGCTGCCCAAGCAACCTGGCGAGCCATGGTCACTCGACTGTGGTGGAGGGGAGGAAGTGGTTCCAAGTGGTAAGTGGATGTGGTGGTGGCTGCTGCATCCAAGGTGCAGACCACCGGTCTAGCCCTAACAGACTGGCCACTAGCAGGCAGGCCATGACCCCAGCCAGTGGGCCGGGCTGGATCCGTACCAGTGGGGCGGACCAGTGTGGCTGGTTGGAACCACACCTAGTAAACTGGACCACACATGAAGACCGAACCTATGCTCTTTGGGAAGGGCTAGACGAGATCGGGTGACCAGGCAACCCGATGGGCTAGACCACTCGCAAAACTAGGCTCGACGTAGTGAGGCCAATTGGGCCTAGCCCACTGGTGAGGACAAACCGGACCTACCTTGACACTTACCTAGTCAGGTTGGGCTAGTTGAATTAAACTAGGTTTTTTTGGACCGCCTGTCCAAGTTTGTCAAGTCTTCCCCTGATTACTAAAATGCCCATATCTTACATAATGAGTATTCGTTCGACATGCCATTTATTACATAGGAACCATTATGATGAGACAATATTTTGGGTTATTTTATGTGGGAATTTATGGTGGTTTTTTATGACCAATAGATCATGTGGCAACCATGTGGATCCCTAGTGGCCCAACAGATGAGCAGTAGCTATGTGAATCCTTAGTGCCCCGGCAGACGAGCATTAGCTATGTGGATGCTTAGCATCCAGGCCGATGAGCAGCAGCCATGTGGATTATTAGTGTCCTGGAAGATGAGAATCAGCTCTATGGATCCCTAGTGTCTTGATATATGCACAAAAACTAATCAGGGATGAGTCCCTCAATAGTATGGAAAATTAATCACTATAGCCAATGAACCTTCTTCATATGATTTATATTGTACCTGGTGTGAGCTACCCTTTCATTGTGACTTTGCTGTTTGGTATTTCTCATTAGTGTACTGGGGTCCCCTACTGAGAACTGTGTTACTCACCCCTGTATGGGCTTCCCCGGCACATATTGTGTGTTGTGAAAATGAGTAACATTTCAACGGAGTATTTGGTGACCTAGGAGTTGGCATGCCATAGTTGGACATTGAGGACATGATGTACTACTTCAAATTGAATTATCCAGACCACTTTTACCATCAGGTGGGGTTCTCAGTTGATGGATACTGATTCCCTTTGTTCATTGTAGTTTTTAGTTCATTTGTTGGGTTTTTATTTTGGCCCACTTTTTTTTTTACTTTTACTCAACATTTGTTTCAGTATACTTGTTTTCCCATTTCAGTTTGTGGGATCTAGTCAGGCGTGAGTGTGCATATAAATACTCAAGATAATGCCTCACACTTGCAAGTTGATGCCTTTGGTTCTTGTATCCAACCCTTGGCATTCATGAGGTGGGCTTGTGGTATGTCATGACATGGGCCCCTGGGGATGGGTCATAACAATTCTTACTTCCCACTAATAACTATATTGGTGGATTTTTAGCATGTATTTTTTTTTGATTTTTTAACTGATCCAAGTTGTGGTTCTATATGATTATAATTATAATCTATTTGGATGAAGGTGATTAATTAGTGGAGGGGATTAAGTATCACTTTGAGAAAGAAATCACTTTTTATTCTAATGTTCCATTGTTCCGTTTTAAAACTATATTCTAGATTAAATTTTTATCTAAAAAACTATTAAATTGATAAATATTCGTAACTAGTGTTTATATTTGTTTCTTTCTATGTAAATTGATTTCAAAATTTAAGGTATTTCTAAACATTGTTTTAGCCCATACTTAATCATAGTTCATGAAATATTTTAAAAGGATAAATGTTATATCAATCATCTATTTTGATTAATTGGACATTTTATTTTATTATAGTGTTTTTAGTTTTGAATAATTGTAAACATAAAATTTTATTAGGAACCCAATTACCCCCCTCTTCAATTACTCACTCTAACCATCATTTGGTATCAAAGGTGGCCTTAAATTATCTTTTATAATTATGTTTTTTGTTATATTTTAAGATTAACATCCCGGTTTTGGAAGCCACCCTGAGGTGCCCCGTACCCAGTTGATCACATGGCCTCAAGTGTATTTCCCCAAATGCCAGAGGCTGCCGAATTGTAGTGCGAGCCTTGGGTGTGATAGTTGGGAAACTATGACCTCATTGGAAGAGTACATAGTGGAAGTAAAAAAAGAAGACAATAGAAGAAGCTGCATATATCCAACATCAATAAACAGAAGAAGACTAAAACAATAAACAATCGGAGCACACACATATATATGAAATGATGCACGAAATATATGTCTAGGAAAGCATCCAAACAAGTAACAATAAATAATACAATTCTAATCCAAGTACAAAAGAAAAAAATAAGCGAATCCTCAGCATTTCAAGCTTCAGCTTGGTCCCATGCTCTCTTTCTCCAAGAAATCATGTACCAAAAGTCGATGGGTGCTTACCCTTTTCTATACCTGCAACAACATAGTCTTTTTAGGCCCAAAAGCATTACCCAAACAGGGTGTGAGACTAATCCTAGTAGGAAACCACTTGAATATTTGTGCCTTATAGTCAGTGAGGATATGGCAGTTAATAGTTTAGTAAGAAGAAAACAGTACTAGCAAACAGCAGGCAGTAAACAGTAACAGTAAACAGCAGGCAGTAAACAGTAAGCAGTAACAGGATGATATATAATGGTAATCAATCCACAGAACAACAAGAAGCAGTGAAGCAAACAATGAACCACAAAGGGAATCCCTCTGGGAAGTACACACAACCATCCCCTCAGGTCCTATCCAAGAATTACCAACAACCCTCTTGATAGTTCACACAGCCTAACCCCTCTGGTTTGGTCATACAAAATTATAAGACTCTCTGGGGATGCTCGCTCGGTGAATTCCCCTTCTATTCCAGGCTAGTCAAGGACACTCTGAGGAAGATCTCGCGGTCTAACCCTCTTATAGCCCCAAGGTCTAGAAACTCTCGAAGGAAGCTCACTCGGTCAATTCCTCCTATAGTCTCAGGTCTATCACAGACTCTCTAAAGAATCTCGCACAGTCAATTCCTTCTCTAGCCTGGAATGGTTTTAATGAAATTCATACAAAGTAAAGACTCTATGTGGAAGCTCCCTCAGTCTACCCTCTTGTAGTCTATAATATACAAGACACTCTAGGATGCTCACTAGATCTATCCCCTATAGTCTATAATATCCAAGACCCTCTGAGGAAGCTCACTCGGTCTACCCTCATATAGTCTATAATATCCAAGACTCTATGGGAAGTTCAATCGGTCTATCCATTATATTCTATAGCAATAGTATCTCATGGTCCCATTCCAGTTAGTGCATACTATTTCTATAAGGCCAATGTACAACTAAAGATCTACATGGATAACCAGTCTACCACGTAACAAGTATGTCGAAAAAAAAATTCCATCATACTGTCACAAGGAATGGAAAACAGGTATAATGGCCAAAGGATAACAATACACAAAGGTTTCAATTAGAACAAGGAATGGATGAAACATACAATCACAAAAATTATCCACAAACAAGATCAAAATACCCTTACAAAAGCATAGAAGCATGACAGGAAAACAACAGGGCAAACTGTAAAAACGCAATACCCCGTTCACGGGTATTGGTGAAATTTTCAAGTAAAACTCAAAAACATCTAAAGGTATGGCACACACCACCTAACTTGATTCTAGGAGATCAATATACTTTGACCACGAGGCTTTATTTTCCTTTGAATGACACAGATCTACGAAAATGCACAAAACCTTCAACCCACGATAACTTGAGAAAGAAGAGGAATTGTAAAAAAATGCTCTAGGAGAAGGGAGATCTTACCGTTGTGGTCCCAATGAAATCGACAGTGGTCAATTCAGTGAACGGGTGGACGCACAGGGTCCCGGAGAAGTTCTGCGGCCCTACGGGTCGCTCTCGGTCGAGGAACCTGGAGAAGAAGATGTTTCCATCGATTAGGCGCGACCCTAGTCCGTTTAATGAAAAATGTAAGTACACGGCGTGTACTTCTGGGGTACACGGCATGTACCTAGCCTTTCCGTACTCCACTTAATGTGGCCTCCACATCACCCATACACACCGTGTGTGTGGCCCAGACATTGCCAACACATGGCCTGGCGCTCCATCAAAGTACACGGCCTATACTTCAAAAATTTCCAGATTATCCTCTTTTTCTAAAAAACGACCAGAAAAGGAAAAAAATACATGAAATAAAGATCCGGGTTATTAAAAATTTATCCCCTTAAAGAAATTCATCCCTGCATTTCCCTAGAGAGGAGTAGAAGAAGAAACCCCGAATAGCTCTGGCCACTGCGATCATACATCAGGCTCCCTCTCCCAGTTCTTGTCCTGTACTCGCCCGTGCTGCCATAGAACCCGTCCCATAGGAACAGACCAGCCATGGAGAACCTTCGTAATGAGAAAAAAAATCCGGATAGGATGCTCCTAAAATGACGCATCCACTTTAAGCTCAACCTCCTTGGGTTGAAAGACATGAGACAGGTCTGAAAAGTGACGTCGGAGCTGAGAAACGTGGAAGACATCGTGCATAGCCTGGTACCTCTGGGTTAATTACAACCGATAAAAAACCGGCCCAACTCCCTCCAACACCTCAAACGGCCCGACATACTACTGTGAAAGCTTACCCTGTCTCGGAATCCTCTTGTGTCCCAACCTCAGTGCGACACACATGAAAACTTGATCCCTGACCTCGAACTCTAGAGGACGTCTCTGCTGATCAGTATAAGACTTCTGTCGAGACTGTGCTGTAACCATCCTCTTCCGAATCAACTCTATCTGCTACGATGTCTCCTAAACAAGATAATGTCCCAATAAAGATGCCTCTCCTACCTCCATCCAGCATAAAGGTGATTGACATGGCCTACCGTACAAATCCTCAAAAGGTGTCATTAGAATAGTCGCTTGAAAACTATTGTTATAGTAGAACATCAAAAGAGGAATATTCTTCTCCCAAGAACTGCCAAAGTCAAGAATGCATGCTCGGAGCATATCCTCAAGAACCTGAATTGTATGCTCAGATTGGCCATTTGAATGGGGATGGTATGTTGTACTCAAAAGTACCTGTGTACCCAAAGCCTTCTGAAGCCCCTTCTAGAACCAAGAAGTAAAACACACATCATTGTCTGAAACATTGGAGTTTGGAACTCCTTGTAGACGTAAAATCTCTCGTATTTACAACTATCCCATCTCATCAATGTTGTATCTCTCCTTGATTTGAAATAAGTGACAAAAAATCATAAGCCTATCGATGACAACCCAAACAACATCACTCCCTCTAGGTGACCTCAACAACCCAGTCATGAAGTCCATCGCAACATCGTTCCACTTACACTTGGGAATGGGTAAATGGTGTAAATGCCCTGCTGGTCAGTGATGCTCCACCTTCACCTGCTAACAAGTAGAAAAACTCCTAACAAACCCATAAACATCTCTCTTCATACCTGGCCACCTGTACTTTCGGTGCAGATCATAATACATTTTGGTGATGCCGGGATGAACTGCCCAAACTGAAGAATGAAAATCCCGCATTAGCACCTCACATATATCTACTGGTACCCATACGCATCCCTGGAAATGTAGGATCTGATCCTAACCCACTATCCATCCCAGAAGAGGGTCCTCTCCTGACACAATCTCCCGCAGTACTAGGCCTTCTGAGTTGGATAGGTACCTCATCTGTACCTGATCAAGAAGAGTTAAGGTAACAGCAAAAAAAGAAAGAAAATTCTACCCCTATTTGTCATGCACCGCCAAATGCATCTTATAGAACAGAGACATAAGCTTCCACTCACATTTGGCCTCCTGAACTGCCTAAATCTGAGTTCTCCTGCTCGATGCATCCGCCACTGCATTTCCCTTTCCCGGCGTATAGGCAAGCTCAATGTCGAAGTACTGAAGATACTCGACCCACCTGCACTATCTCAAATTCAGATCAGGCTTAGTGAAGATTTACTTGGGACTCTTGTGGTCGGTGAAAACCACAAAGTTCTCTCCTAGATGGTAATGTCTCCAATAGCGTAAGGCATGAACAAAAGATTCCAACTCTTGATCGTGTGCCAGGTAGTTCCTCACATGTGGACTCAACTAGCGAGACCCATAGGCAATGAATCCATCTCCCTGCATAAGTGCATCTCCCAATCCGAAACCTAATGAATCACAATAGACTGTATATATCACTCGTAGATATGGAAAGACTAGTATCGGTGCTGATATCAACTACCCTTTCAGCTTCTGAAAGGCTGACTCACAAGAATATGACCATAAGAAATTTGCCCCTTTCTTGGTCAGACCTGTCAACGGTGTTGCATGGCATGAAATGTCCTGTATGAGGCGCCTTTTGTATACATCCAACCCTAGAAAAACTCCACACCTCAAATACATTCTTCGGATTTTCCAAAGAAACTACAACTCTCACTTTCTCTGGGTCTACAGATACTTTTGTGTCTGATATAACGTGACCCAAGAAGTGAATTTGATCCATCCAAAAGTGTCATTTCGAGAGTTTATCATATAACTAATGCTCCCTCAGTGTACTCAGAACGATCTCAAGATAGGTAGCATGGTCGTTTCAATTGTGAGAGTACATCGAGATATCATCCATGAAGACCACCATGAAAGATTCCAAGTATGTATGGAACACTCGTTTCATTAGTTCCATAAAAACTGCTGGCGCATTTGTGAGAATGAATGGCAAGACTATATACTCGTATAGACCATACTTGCTCCTAAAGGCTGTAAGAGGTATATCTTATTTCCTAACGTGCAACTGATGATAACTGGGCCTCAAATTGATCTTTGAGAACACCCAGGCTCCTCAAAGCTGATCAAAGAGGTCATCGATCCTTGGCAAGGGATATAGGTTCTTGACCGTCAACTGGTTCAGCTTCTGATAATCCACGAAAAGCCTAAGGGTGTCATCTTCCTTCTTCACAAACAGGATAGGTGAACCCCAAGGTGATGTACTAGGTCGGATGAAACCCTTTTCTTGCAACCCCTCCAATTGTTTCTTGAGCTCGTGCAACTTAGGTGTAGCCATCCGAAAAGGAGTAATGGACACCGGTGTCGCTCCTAGAACGAGCTCAATCAATAATTCTACCTCAGCTCTGGAGGCAAAATTCCTCTGGAAAAACATCCCTAAAATGATCCACCACTGGAGGAAAGTATAACTACTAATTCACCTAGACATCCAGATATAGACTGGAAATCTGGGATATAACTCTCCCTAGCCCATGATACTCTGGTCCAGCTCTACCCTCCTTGACATCCCACTTGCCTCTATGAAGAAAAGGATCATGCTCTGGTGATACAAATCTCACCCTACGCATATAGTAATCAACGACTACCTCAAAGGAAACTAACCAGTCCATACCGAGAATGAAATCATATACTGTCATCTCTAGGACATAGAGGTCCCATAAGATGTGACACCCTGCAACCTCAAGAGGGCACTCTTTGCACTGACGTATGCTAGATGTCCTTATTACCAACGGTGTATCAAGATTCAACATGTCGGAAGATGAAAAGATACAGATCCCAAGGCTCTCCACAACAGCAACAAAGATAAAACTATGCGAAGCACCAATATCGAAAAGAGCTGAAGATAAAACTGAGGCTACAAAGATCAAACCTTGAACTGTAGAAGGGTCGGGATCCTGGTCCTGAAGGGTCTGCTCCACGGCGAAAGTCTGGCCGGTACCACGGCCCTACGCCCCTAACAGACCACTATGGGCTTATCCACTCTACTATCACCGGTAACCTGGTGACTGACCACCACGACCGCAACCTCCACCTTGGTCCGAACGACTAAAGGAACTCCAGTTTCCAATATGGTGAGAAACTGGAGATATATCTCTTGAACACGGGGTCATATAAGAACCCCTACCACCTACTGTAGGTGAGAAGATCTGACAAAAATGCTGAAGTTGACTCATCTTGCCACATGATCGGCACTCCATCGGGTCTCTCTGGCACTGAGGCCTAGTATGCCCACTCCTAACACACTAGTAGCATACTACCTAGAAGCCCGAAGATGTATTCCTCTGACCCTGATCTCCTCATGAAGACTCCCTATGGCGCATCCCGCTATCAGTAGGAGGAACACTGACTCTGGATGTCGAACCACCCTGGCTCACTGCTCTAGAATCCATCAGATTTAGCTTAGCGATCAGTGCCTGGTTGATGATAAAGGATATCAAAGTAAAACTGAATATGTTCACATGGGAACGGATCTCCATCCTTAGACTGTCCTCGAACTTCCTAGTAAGGAACAACTCATCACCTGCTGGAATTGGCGTGAAGTGCTGCAAATCGATAGAACGAGACGAGTACCCTATAACAGAAAGAGTACCCTGCTCGAGACTCATAAAATCCCATGCTCGGTTGGCCATCGAGGTCTCCAGATAAAAGTAATCATAGAAGATGCACCAGAACTCATCCCAAGTCTTACACTGTTGGCACCTGGACTGTGAGATAACCTCCCACCACCTCTTGGTGTTGTCTCGAAGCATATAAGTGGCAAGCATTACCCTTTTCTCAGAAGGTATATCCACGTTCTCGAAGATCGTCCGAGTGGCCTCTATCCATGACTCTACAGCCTGGGGTCCTCTATCTCCTAAGAAAGTTGGAGGATGGTGCTGCTAGAAAACCCGCTTCAACTCAGCCATCAACGGGGCAGGAGGCGGTGCTCCCTGAAAGGTATGCATCATACTCCGGAAGTCCTCCATGAACCACGCATCGGCACCAGAAATGGGTATAATTGATGGTGCCAAGGCTAGCATAGTAGGAGGATCTGTAGGAGATCCCCGATTGCCTATATCATGTGTCTGATCACCGTCTGGCAGCTGACGTATGACTGGAGGATGTCTCGGATGCATAGCTCTGAAAGATTAAATGCACACCTTAGATCATGTTCAACAAAGACTGAGTGCATAAGAGCAAAAAATGGGAACAGGAAAAAAGAATAAAAAAGTTCTACAAAACATGACAACATGACGTGTATGGAACAACATGGCGTTCCCCCTTACGCCAGACACATGGGCATGTACTTCATCCACAGCTTGTCATGTAACACCCAAGACTACACAGCGTGTTGTCCCCACACACGGTGTGTACTGTATCTCCATTCCCTTGCCCGAGTCTCCTTACACTGCTAGCCCACACGGGTCTCTTAAACCTATACTACACGGCGTGTTCAATACGGACAAGGTGTGTACCAAAAAAGGTTTCCGTGACACGTTTTATTAGTTACACGACTGGATACACGGCGGACCCTTACGAAGCGTGTTCCGAACAAACAAGGCGTGCATAAGAGAATATATCACCGGCCCGTGATGTTTGTGACATGGCCGAGTATCTAGAGCGAGGCTACACAGCGTGTTCATACCCAACACGGCATGTACTACACAATCTTCCTCGACCCATGTTTTTAGTTACACGACCGGGTACACGGCTCACTATTACACAGTGTGCAACTACAGTACACAACATATTTTTTAAAACATTTTCACCACCCCGTGTTCCTGCTCACAAAGACAGTCACATGGTTTAAAACTACATAGCATGTAGTTAAGTACATTCCGTGTATTCTAGGTTTTTCTTGGCAATAGCTTAGAAACTACACTGAAGCCCAAAAAACACAGAAAAATAAACATGGAGGGGCCAAATTCTGATCTGTGAGGGGCCATACTCCCGGCGAATCAAAGGTTGGAATCTCCCATATATCATATACAAGGGAAACAAGTCAATTATCCACCAAACTCCAATTAATGAGGGACAATAACACCTCAGGAATCAATATTTGGCGTTCATTTAATTATAGGTACAATAAAAAAAATTTCTCTAACACACTGTAGGGATTCTATCATAGCATCTATCACAACAACATATATAAGCTGCACAACATCTATCACAACAACATGAAATCTCTAATGCACCCTATATGGAATGGAAAGAATGCATGGCATGGAATTTCTAACAAGTGCCAATATGATTCATGAGATGGCATACCCTCATCTCATCAGGTTGCGACAAAAATAGAACTGCAATAACAACAATAATAACAACACATGACATGTGAATCACTTTAGTTGAAATCATATCAACTGTAAAATTCAAAACTAGAAAACTGCAATAAATGAGGTAGATTGGCTTTTCCTTTTACACGAGTTAGCTACTCCCAGGCACAACTTATTACCATGTACCGAATCTGTCCTATACCTAGCTAAAGGCTCCAAACAGTAAATCAAGAGAAAATAATTCCTCTGATACCACTTTGTAACGTCCCAGTTCCGAAAGTCACCCAGAGGCGCCCTGTACCCGGTTGGTCACATGGCCTCAAGTGCATTTCCCCAAACTCCATAGGCTACCTACAAGAAGTGAAGGCCTTTAGTGTGATAGTGGGGAATCTCTACCCTCATTGGCAGAGTACACATCAGAAGTAAACAAAGCAGACAATAGTCGAAGTAGTAAATATCCAACATCAATAAATAGTGGAAGACTAAAACAATAAACAACTGGAGCACACATGTATATATGAAATGATGCATGATACAGATGTCTAGGAAAGTGGCCAAATAAGCCACAATGCTGAATACAACACTAATCCAAGTACAAAACAAAAAACAAAGAAGAAACTCCTCAGCATCGCAAGCCTTGACTTGGTCTCATGCTCTCTTGCTCTAAGAAATCATGTACCAGATGTCGAAGGGTTATTTCCCTTGTCTATACCTGCAAAAACATAGTCTTTTTGGGCCCAAAAGCATGACCCAAATAGGGTGTGAGAATAATCTCAGTAGGAAACCTCCCGAAGATCTGTGCCTTACAGTCAGTGAGGATATGGCGGGTAATAGTATAGTAAAAAGAAAACAGTAATAGTTAACAACAAGCAGTAAACAGTAACAGTAAATAGCAGGTAGTAAATAGTAAGCAGTAACATGATGATATACATCAGTAATCAATCCACATAACAACAAGAAGCGGTGAAGCAAACAACAAACCAAAACAGGAATACCTCTGGGAATTACTCACAACCAACCTCTTTGGTCCTATACAAGAAGTACCAACAACCCTATGGGAATTTCACTCATCCTAACCCCTCTGGTTTGGTCATACAAAATTATAAGACTCTCTCGGGAAGCTCGCTTGGTCAATTCACCTTATAGTCTAGGGTAGTCAGGGACTCTTCGAGGAAGATAACACAGTATGACTCTTGTATATCCCCAGGGTCTAGAAACTCTCTGACGAAGCTCGCTTGGTCAATTCCTTCTATAGTCTCAGGTCTATTACAGACTCTCAAAGGAAGCTCGTTCAGTCAATTCTTTCTCTAGCCTGGAAAGAATTTAAATAAATTCTAACAAAGTAGAGAATCTATGAGGAAGCTCACTCGGTCTACCCTCTTATAGTCTATAATATCCAAGACTCTCTTGGAAGCTCACTCAGTTTATCCCCTATAGTCTATAATATCCATGAACCTCTGAGGAGGCTCACTCAGTCTACCCTTCTGCAGTCCATAATTTCGAAGACTCTATGGGAAGCTCACCCGTTCTATCCCTTATAGTATATAACACCAGGTTATCATGGTTCCATGCCATTCAGTGCATAATAAGGATATAAGGCCAAAGTACACCTACAATGTTACTTGGCTAACCAGTCTACTGCATTACAAGCATTTCCAGAAAAAAATTCCATCCTATAGTCACAAGGCATGTAAAATAGGTATAACGGACAAAGGCTAACAAGACCCAAAGGTTATAACAATAAAAAGGAATGGGAAAAAAATCCATGCACACCAATTATCCACAAACAAGATCAAAATAACTCTACAAAAGCATGCAAACATGGTAGGAAAACAACAGGGAAAAATGGTAAACACGCAATACCCCATTCACGGGTATTGGTGGAATTTTCACATAAAACTCAAAGACTTCTAAAGGTAAGGCACAAACCACCTACCTAGATGTTAGGATATCAATATAATTTGACCCCGAGGATTTATTTTCCTTAGAATAGCATATATATACAAAAACACACAAAAATATCAACCCACGATAACTTGATAAAGAAGAGAAAATGGAAAACAGAGCTCTAGGAGAATGGAGAGCTTACCGCTGCTGTCCCAACAAAATCGAAGGTGGTCGATTTGGGGAACGGATAGTGGCACGGGGGCGCAGAAAAGTTCTGTGACCGTACAGGTCACTCTCAGTCGAGTAACCTGAAGAAGAAGATGTTTCTGTTGATTAGGTGCGACCCTAGTCTGTTTAATGAAAAAAAAGAAAGTACACAACTTGTACATCTGGGGTACACGTTGTGTACTTGGCCTTTCTGTACTCCATTTAAAGTGGCCTCCACATCGCCCCTACACACCGTGTGTGTGGCTTGGACACGGCCAGCACACAGACTGTCACTGTATCAATGTACACAGCGTGAACATTGAAAATTTCTAGACTTTATTGTTTTTCTCAAAAAAGACCAGAAAAGGAAAAACATACCTAAAACGAAGATCTAGGTTCTTACACTAAGAATCTCTAATTTCTGTCAATTGTAAATTTTTATTCATTATCGATAATATATAAGAAGTATTTTCTACCAATATACCTCCCTATTTTAATGGTTAAAATTCTGATCAATTAGAAATCAAAATGAAAATACATTTAGAATGTATGTGTTTTGAAATATGTACTATAATAGAAGATCAATATGAAATACCAAAAACTGCATGAATTACATGGAGAGATGCTACAAAATATTCTTACAAAAATAATTTTAAAGTTATTAATTCTATGTCCCGTACCTCAGGTGACGATGAATTTAATTGAATATCTACTTTTAAAATATGGGATACATTATCTGTTTCACCTAAAGAAACATCAAATTTTAATGAAATGATAATAAATATACTAAAAATAAACTATTATACTTTTAAATTGAAATATGATGAACCTATTTCTGATATGTTTCTCAGGTTCCATGAAATAGTAAATACCATGCACTCACTTCGAAAGAATGTGACTGAAAAAGATCAAGTGGTGAGATTTCTTATATGCTAACCATACAGTTAGAGAGTAACATCTATTTCAATTATAGAATCATATGATGTGAGTAAAATACCTATCAAAGAATTGATATGAAAGATGATGACTTAATGAATATAAGATTAATGTCGATAATGATATCACTAAATTAGAATTAAAAAGAAAATTATTAGCCTTCAAATATACTACCACCAGACATAGAATAAAATTTCAAGCTAAAGATACAAGTAATGAAGAATATACTAATGAAAGTGATGATGAAATGGAACAAAAAGACAGAAGAATCATGAAATTTTATAGGAGAAATAAGTTCATGAAAAATTTAAATTTTAGTGGAAATTATGACAACAAAGGAATGTGGAAAAAGTATTGAAAAAATGATGACACTCAAAATGAAATCACCTTCTATGAATGAAATAGGATAGAACACAATAATGATGACTTCCCAAAATTGAAATATAAAATTATATATGAGGATATGGATAGAATATACAGGAGATCTCTAAAAGCAACAAGGAATGCCTCTTAATATAACTTGAGTGACTCAGATAGCAATCAATAAGATAAGTCTTATAGGAAAAATATGTGATTTACAAAAATTTCATCAGAGGTACAAAATATTATTCATGATTTTCCTACTAATATTTCAAACATTTCTAAATATGAATAAAATGTTGATAATGATAAATAAAATAAAATGTAATGGTCTTTATGAATATTGTAACAAGTTGGAATATACATTTTAGGAGTTGAAAGATAAATATAATTCTCTTAAGAAACAACATTATTTAATATTAAATGTTAAAAACATTATAACTATTGAAAATGGAAAAATGATCAACTGTAAAAAGATTAAAATGAGTTAAAATTATCAAATGAAAAGTTAAAGAAGGACTTAAAAATGTTTAATAGTGTTAAGAAAACATTAATTGAAATACTTGAAAAGAAAGTTTCTCCGAATTATATAATTGGAATAGGTTACCAACCGGGAAAAATAAAAATTACTAAAATCCTGATTTTCATCGAGTTCTAGTCCAGAAAATTCATATACTTCCAATACCTACTCAACTGGAACTAATAATGAATTTATTTCTAGATATCTAAAATAATTTTATAGGAATCCTATTAGGAAAATATGGATTCCAAATTCTATTATTACTAACACAACATGAACCAAGAGGATTTGGGTGCCAAAATCATTTTTTGCATAAAGATTTTGTTGTAGGAAACCTGTTTGAAAGCATATCACAAAAGCCCATGGTATTTATACATTTCATGCTCCAGAAATATGTTTGGTGAGTATTAAAACATCAATAATTTGATCAAATTTGATGGTGTACATGTCACTTTTTATGACAATGCAAAATGTAAAATCACCTGCCTTTTCTAAATTGGTAATTATAATTGAGTACAAATTTTCAATGATTTATATGTAGATGGTTTGAATTACAATCTTCTCAGTATAACTCAATTATTTGATGATAGATTTTATGTGAAATTTGAAAACAATTCATGTCATGTTTTTAATGATAAAAATGTTTTAATTTTTTTTGCATTAAGATATGATAATATTTATTATATTGATTTATATTATTTATCTTCTAAAAATGTTTCTTACATAAGTGACTTTCTGAAATAATCATGGATTTGGCATAGTAGACTAGGCCATTCCAACATTCAATTAGTTAGAAAGGTAAATAGGAATGGTTTTGTTAGTGACCATCCAAATCTTGAATTATAAAATGATAGAGTTAGTGATCCCTTCGAAAAAATAAAACATTATATGATTTATTTTAAATATAATATTTAATTTTTAGCCTCTTATCCCCAAGAGTTAATTCATATGGACTTTTTTTGGACCTTCTAGAGTTTCCATTCTAAATGGAAAACATTATGTCTATTTCCTTGTAGATAACTTCTCTAGATATTCTAGGGTATTTTTTCAAGCGCACAAAATTGAATCTTATTCTTCATTTATTAAGCATGAAAAATATGTAGAAAATATTAGTGGACTCAGGATTAAGACCTTAAGAAGGGACCATGGTTTCCAATTTGAGAATCAAGAATTTGAATCATTTTTTTATCAAAATGGTTATATTAAAAACTTTTCTACTCCTAGGATACCACAAGAAAATTGTGTTGTTGAAAGAGGAAATATTACTCTATAAAAGAAATAATGGACTATACTAAATGAGTATGACCCACCTATATAGTATTAGGATGAATCTGTTAATACAACCTGTTATACTATAAAAGAGTATCAATTAGACCTCTCGTAAAGATAACACCTTATGAGTTAAGTAATAATATAAATCAAAAGGTTAATTACTTTTGAGTTTTTCATTTCAATGTTTTCATTATTAATAAAAATGATTATCTAGAAAAATTTTCTTCCAAGAATGATGAAGGGATTTTCCATGGATATTGAACTTCTAGTAAATCTTTTAGAGTGTT
The DNA here is from genome assembly GCA_963277665.1 of Viscum album. Classification (NCBI taxonomy): domain Eukaryota; kingdom Viridiplantae; phylum Streptophyta; class Magnoliopsida; order Santalales; family Viscaceae; genus Viscum; species Viscum album. The sequence continues at coordinate 1,706,425,464 of OY728145.1, forward strand.
TAATACGATATCCATAATAATGGAAGAATATTTTCACCTAAATATTTTATTAAACAGATCCCAATGAAGCTAAGAAAATCTTAAAAAACCTTAGGGATGATATTTTAACTCTAAATCTCATTTTGAGACTTTCTAAAAGCATTGTTAAACAAACAGATAGTTCAACCAATAATCTTCCAAAACATGAACTAGAAGAAGATCTTCATCCTACCAACCAATACTCTCAAAGACCCCTTAAGACTCATCAATACCACCCATTAGATGTTTCAATTAAAAACCTAGATAAAGGTACACATACCAAAGCATCCCTTAGAAATAAAATTGAACCTCTATCCTTATTATGAAAGCATGTACTTAATAAGATTAATGATTCCATCAATGATGGGTTATGGGTAATTTCTATTGAAGAAGAATATAATCAATTTGAAATAAATAATTTCTGGGAAATTGTTGATAGACCTAAAGACACATTAACTATTATAAATAAGTGGTTGTTTAGAAAAAAAGTTCATGAGTCTATCACTATTGTAAGAAATAAATCTATAATAGTTTCACAAGGTTATAATCAACAATAATGTGTTAATTATGAAGAATATTTTTCACGTACTACTCTAACACAATCAATTTGGATACATCTTTCTTATGATATAGATATTGAGTACAAATTATATCAAATTCATGCCAAAAATGTATTCTTAGATGGATTTAAATTTGATGATGTTTTTGTGGAATAACCCCAATTATTTCAAAATCCAAATTTTCAAAATCTTGTTTTTAAATTAACAAAATCATTATATGGTTCAAAACAGGCTTCTAGAGCTTGGTATAATACTCATACCTATATTATTATTTCAAAAAATATTTCAAATGTATTTCTGATCTATCTATTTATAGAAAAAGAATTTCAAAAGATGTTTTATAGTAAAAATATATGTAGATGATATTATTTGGGGATCTACTAAATATTCCCTATGCACTAATTTATCAAATAAAATGCAAAATTAATTTTAAATGAGGTTAATAGTTTAACTCAAATTATCTCTTCGCATTCATATTTTTCCAAATAAATAATGAATTATCCTATATCAATGTAAATATACTAAATATTTTTTAAATCATTTGGACTAGAATGCACCAATAGTAGTGATACTACCATTATTACCAACTGTAAACTAGATCTTGATAAAGCTCATAAATCGGAATATCAAACTAGTTACATATGTTTGATTGGTATTCTTTTGTAATTAATTTCCAGTCGGCATGATATTAGTATCAGTTTGTGTATGTGTTCTCTCTGTCATGAAAATCTAAAAGAGTCACATTTATTGGATGATAAAATATATTTTAAATACGTCAAGTACACAACCAATTTAACACTGTTCTACCTAAGATGACATGCGTTTGATTTAGTATGTTATTTAAATGATGATTTTGGTGGCTTCATTTTTGATAGAAATATCACATCCTGAACATTTCATATTTTTGGAAAATCTCTAGTATAATGGTGTAGTAAAAAAAATTCTATTGCACTATATACCGATGAAGCTAAATATATAGCTACAGAAAGTTTATATTCACAAATCATGTGTATGAAACATGATTTAATAGCCTTTGGATAGAAATTTGGACATGTACCTATAAATTATGACAACATAATTTATACACCCCAAGCTTCCACGGTACACTTCTCTATGAATAAAACAGTAGCTTGTGTTGTGCGTAAGTTCGAGTTCTAACATACCGCGACTAATCAATGTAGCCGTTATGAATAGTAATACCCACTTTTTAAAATTATAAAAATTTTATATTTCAAAATGGACTTTATTTTTGTATTCATAATATTGATATTATCCTTAGTTGAATTTTTTGTAATTTTCTGAGAACATTCAATTTTTTATGAATAATGAAAAATACTTAAAACAACTTTTTTAATCAAAATAATTTGTAGTGATAAATTATACTATTTAGTGGTTTTAAAGTATAATTATAATATATTTTTACTATTTTATCCAATGGTGGTCATTAGAATTAATTTAACATTGAAATAGGACATAAACAATTGTCAATCTTTTGATATATATTGTTTCTTGATAACATGTTGTTTGTTGTGACAGCGGGAATTAATTATAAAATTAATTAATGAAACTTATATGTTTACAATTTTGTAAAATAGGAATCATTTTTGAATTTGGAATATCAATTATATCTTAGGGTAAAATTTTGGCATTATTCTGAAAAACATCAATTTTTGATGAATAGTGAAACCACTAAGTGGTAGTTAAAAAACTAATTTTTCTGTTTAAATCAAAGATTACCACTTCTGTGATTTGATTTTCAAAAATCCGACATACATGGTTGTCATTAGTAAGTAAAATGTGGTTCAATGGGATTAAAATAATTTTTTGGTGAATATTAACTTTTAAGTTTAATTAATAGCGATTAAAGGTAATTAGTGAAATTTAAGATAAAAATGATATTATAAAAATATGAAAATACATTTACACTTGTACTAAACCTATTGGATGAGTCATGGCCGACCAAGAAAATCCATGGGAAAACTTGGGGACCCCATGGAGCAACGTTGGTTGGAAAAGGATATTAAAAACTTTTTATTTAATGTTAAAATAAAAATGTCACAAACATGAGTTGTTTTACCAAAACAATTTTTAAATATGGTTATACAAGTCATATTTTTAACTATAAATATTAATTAGAAAGATAAAACGATTTCATACATCATGATAATTTTTTTATAATTTTTAGAAATTAAATATCCTAAATTATTTATAACACCATGACGATGCGGCGATTACCACATTAATTAACGATTTAAATAAAATTAAACGATAATGTAAAATCCAAGGTATACACTTTTAAAAAATCTATTATATGAGTATATTTCTAACCCTTATCACCTTAGCCTTTAAATATGTCATTGTGGGACCTTTAGAATCCGAAAATAATTTCATAATAAAGTTGATTTCAATCCTTCCTAGAGTGCCCCTTCTCTCCTCTTATAAAAGGCCCCCACCACTACCACCTTATTCACACCATCAAGCCATTGGGATCGGCCAAAATCGGCCCAAATACTATCCCAAATTTTCTCTCTTACTCCTAGAAGCCTCACATTGGGCAGAACTCTTCCCAAGGAATCCTTTGCCTCAAATCAAAAAGAGTTACCCGCTTTTAAGGTAATGTCTTTTCTTATGTTATTTTGTTTTATTTTTCTTCTCCAACCCCCTAAACTCTTTTTATTAATTTCTTTTGTAACAACACCAGTATCCTCAATATACTAGTATGTTGTTATAAGATTGATTTTAGCTACACGTACACACACCTACATCTAATGATTAAATAACATACTGTTTCTGTGGATGGCGAATTTCTGCCTCACGAAACGATGATTGTGCAGCACTCATATAACACCTTCAAAGGAGGCCATTATGATGAAACTATTTTTATATATGATATATATTATGTTATTTTTTTCCTTATGATTCTGTATTTTTCATTTATGGCATACCATTACGATTTCCATTATGGGTAAAAGCGATAATTTCATTTTAGGAAGTGCAGACTACTGCCCCCTCAAAGTGATTTGAATCATTAATTCCATATGTGGGATGTATAAAGGAAGGAATAAATGGTATTATACATTATATTATAGTGGAATTATAGTATAATTTTATATAATTATAATTTAATTCCATTTAATATGAAATAGAAATGAAAGTAGCGTTCACGCGTACGTACGGATTACCGTCTCCATGAACGGTGCATTTCATTTCATACCTCTAAATGTTATGTAAAATTATAAATGCATGTATATACTGGATATATATGATATATATGATGTCTAAATTAGGAATATAATTCTGGATATAATGGATATTTCACCACATGAACAACTTGTAATTATAAGAAGTTTATGGTTGACTCAAGTACCAAAGATCGACAAAATGACCGTTATTAACTTAAATAATTAAAAAATGGCCATAACATGGTAATAAGTGATATAAAAGGATTAATGAACATGAAAAAGGTTCTTAAGAAAATATAAATTAACTCTAGTTTATTATTCAGGAGATTAAAGAACGATCGGGTCAAGTCGGACACGAGGTAAGGGAATTTCATAACCCAATTTCCAATCTTTGGGTTAACCTCCTACATTCAAATTATGTCATGATATTATTATGTCCTATCATGTATTTTTACTTTCTTTTTGTGTACTTATATTAAATACACATAATAGATCTATTTTATTTTAAAAATGATCTTTGTAAGGACTTTGTCTCAATCTCCTTTCATTGAGGCCTATTTTGTTTTATACACAAATTTCTTTTATACAGTGTATAAACCCCTTTGACTTTTACATTTATTCAAAAGGAATATTTTTATACGAAGTGTTTTACTAAATGAAAAAAGGAATGTTTTTCTTGTCGTATGGATTCGGCGACAATGACTTCTCCGCCGCAGTGACCATTATTTGAGTTTCGGCTTCCTCTACAAGCGTTAACATTTTTCAAAAATGAAAAATAAATATCAAGATTTAATTTTCTTTTATGTTGGTATTGAAAATGGTTTTTAAAGTGTTTTTATTATATCAATGTGTTGTATTGATATCCTGTGATTGAAATGTGGAAATTTTATGTTTCCTTTATTCATATTTTATGTGATATGATTATGTTATGGTTTATGATATGTTTAAACTTGTTCATATGAGGAATGCATTGGACTTAATAAGTGACTGGTGGAGCATGCTATAGCTCCTCGGTGCATCAGTAGGTCTCATGAGACAAACTAGTGTCTTTGCACGAGGCCTTTACAAAATCTTATTGTAGACTTGGCTCGATGCCTTGGCTACGTGGTTATGATAGTCTGGCATTATGCATTCTATCATTATGAAAGTGGTTATTGATATTGCATGTGATTATTCGACCAGTAGAATGTCCATGTGAAGAAGTAAATGGAATTATCTCATTTAACTTTTACCATATTATATTGAAGTTCAAGTTTAAAAGGCTTTTGTTTTAGTTATACATTGCCTTAAATGTTTATGTTCATTTATGAAATCTTCCACTATATTGTTATCCTTTCTGAGCATCTGATCTCACCCCTTTCAATGTTTTAATCTTTTCTAGGATGTGAAGAAATATTTTATGACTGACCTACAAGGATAGTCTGAAGGGGATAGAAGTGTGGACTATGGAGACTATGTTATTGTAGTTTTTCTCTTTAGGATGTAATGTAACATTTAGGAATGTATCTAGTGTTTCCAAGGCTACTAAACTAATCAGTCTTGCGAGACTTGATCTTTTGTGATCATGCCAATGATAAACAGTAATGCACCGACTCTGGGTAACTAGGGTTGGGGCGTTACAGTTGGTATCAGAGGCAGTTTAGTACTAACCATAGAAGCTAGATTTAGATAGACTATGATTAGAGCTCATAACCCTAAGATAGACTTTGAGGATTAGTATAGAAGAACTTTATAAAATTTTGGTATTATAGAGATTTTGTGAGTTTTCCGAGAAATACATCCATGTCTGGATACGAGCAGGTAGAGGCGGCTCTGGTACAAATGTACCTAGGGGTAAAACCCGAAAATACTGCTTTGAGCTAGACTCGAACGAGAACTGGTGCACAACAACGGGCCTTGCTGCACTCTTGGTTACGACACTCCTGGGGGATATGCTTAGGATAATTCTCATTTTATTTACAAACTACCATGAAGGGTTATTATAAGGCCCCAGCCTTAAACCTTACTTAATCTTGAGTTATTACAAGATTACACATTGAGGATCTTTTCGGGTTTAGAGTTTTAGAGAATTAGATCATAAAACTTGCATTACATTCCACATATAAACAAAGTGGTTACATAAAGATAGTATTCTTCATTCCCATCAATGTAAACACATTTGAAATAAAACATGTATTCTTTTTGACACATCCTTGACCCTATCATCTTATCATGTACCTTTCCCTTGACCTGTGAAAAACATTTCAAAAACTTGGGATGAGCATAAAAAATCAGTATGGGTTATAAAAACATGGGACGGAAACATGAGTTCATATATACATAATAATGAAATCATACTATACCCATAAAACATAGGCACTTTAACATACCTCATAAAATCATGAATAAATCATAGAAACCATAAGACATAAAGGTAACTTGAGGCATTCATAACATTCTTACGTAGGGATTAACCCTCTTGGTTACATTTTGGAATACCCATCACAACATATTCCCTAAAATCTCTTCGGCGAAACCTTAACATTTCACTCCTTCGCGTTACCCAATGTATTGGAGAGCTATAACAGGCTCACCCACCCTTAGTCTATCACGGAACCACCCGTCTTCATAATAATGCCCAAGAACCTCAACATAAACGTATCACATAAAACATGCATAAATGAAACATAACATTTCCACCATTCAATCACAAGATATCAATACCACAAATTGATATAAAAATATTATGAAAACCATTTTCAATACCAAAATAAAAGAAAAGTAAAACATGGTATTTATTTTTCTTTTAAAAAGAAGGTATGGCTTGTAGAGGAAGCCGAAACTCAAATAACGGTCATGACGGCGGAGAAGTCGTTGTCGCCACATACGTACGACAAAAACATTCCCTTTTGTTGTTTAGTAAATGATTCGTATAAAAAAGATTCCTTTTGAATAAACGTAAAAGTCAAAGTGGGTTATACACCGTATAAAAGAAGGTTGTGTATAAAATAAAATATGCCTCAATGAAAGGAGATTGAGACGAAGTCCCATACCTCGTATCCGACTTGACTCGATCGTTCTTTAATGTCCTGAATAATAAACTTTAGTTAATATCTACTTGCTTATTAACCTTTTTCAAGTTTATTATTCCTTTTATACCATGTTATGAACATCATGTACTCATTTAAGTTAATAATTTTCATTTGGTCGGTATTTGGTTCTTAAGTCAAAAATAGACCTCTTACACTTACATGTTGTTAATTTGGTCAAAGTTTCATTATATCCAGAATTATATTAATGTTTTGGATAACATATATCTCATATATATTCATCATATACATGTATTTATAATATAAATCACATTTAGAGGTAAGAAATGAAATGCACCGTTCATGGAGACGGTAAGCCGTACGTACGCATGAACGCTACTTCCATTTCTATTTCTTATTTTCTGGAATGGAATCATAATGATATAAGAGTATATTATAATTCCAGTATAATGACATATATAATATCATTAACTTTATCCTTTACACATCCCACATATGGTATTAACGAATCAAATCACTTTTAGGGGGCGGTAGTTCGCACTTCCTAAAGTGAAGATATCATGTTTACCCATAATGGGAACCATAAAGGTATGCCCAAAATGAAAAAAACAGAAGCATAAGGAAAACATAAACATATTATACATCATATATAAAAATAGTGACATCATAATGGCCACCTTTGAAGGTGTTAAATGAGTATTGAACAATCATCGTTTCTGGAGGGAGAATTTCTCCATCCACGGAAACCGTATGTTCTTTAACCATTTGATGTAGTTGTGTGAGAGTGTAGCTCAAATAAATCTTATAACAACACCCTAGTATATTTAATATACTGGTGTTGTTACAAAATAAGTAAATAAAAAGAGTTTAGGGGTTGGAAAAGCAAAATAAAACAAATGAACATGAGAGAAAGAATTACCTTTAAAAGTGTAACTCCTTTTGATTTGAGCCTAAAGGATTCCTTTGAAAGGATTCTGCCCAAGGGGAATCCTCTAGGATGAGGATAGGGATGTGGAGAGAGTAAATGGGCAGGGGTTGGCCGAGACAAAGGCTTGAAGAGTGTGTGAAATGAGGTAGAGGTGGGGGCCATTTATAAGAGGAGAGGAGGGGCACTTTTGGAAAGTAAAGAAATATTACTTTACTTGAAAATGTGTTTCGGTTTTAAAAGGTCTCACATTGATAGAATTCGTGGATAAGGTGATAAGGGTTCGAAATCCACTCATCCAATTGGTTTTGGACATGTGTAGTTCATAGATTTTACATTATCTTTCTATTTTATTTAAATCGTCAAATAATGATGTCATCGCTGCATCATTATTATGTCATAGATAATTAAATTTATATAATGTCTAAAAATTAAAAAAAAAATACTATGATATAGGAAATCGTTTTATATTTCCAATGACTATTTATAATCAAAATTTGTACTTGTATAACCCCACTGAAAAATTGTTTTCGTAAAACATATTATGTTTGTGTCATTTTCACTTTAACATTAAATAAAAAGTAATTTATGTCATTTCCCAACAAAAGTGGATCCATGGGGTCCCCAAGTTGACCCATGGAATGTCATGGTCGACCATGACACAACCAATGAGGTTGGGACATGTGTCTAGGTCATTTCATGTTATTAAAGTATTATTTATACCTTAAACTACCCTAATTACCACTAATCGTGATTAAGAACTTAATAAGTTACTATTCACCAAAAAATTATTATAATCTCATTGAACCACATTTTACATACTAATGACAACCATGTATGTCGGATTTTAAAAATTCAATACACATTAGTGGTAAAATTTCATTTAACTGAAAAATCAGTTTGCTTGATTATCACTTAGTGGTTTCACTATTCATCAAAAATTGAAGTTTTTCAGAAAATTACCAAAAATTCACCCTAAGATATATTTGATATTCCGAATTCAAAAATGAAGCCTATTTTAAAAAATTCATAACATATAGTTCACATTAATTAATTTAATAATTAATTCCCGCTATCAGAGCAAATAGCGTGTTTTTATGAAACAATAAGTATCAAAAGATTGACACCAGTTTAAGTCCAATTTCAAAGTGAAATTGACTCCAATGACCACCATTGGATTAAATTGTAAAAATATATTCATATTACACATTAATACCAATTAAAAAGATAATCTAATCATATAAATAAATTAGATTAAAAAGCAGTTTTGATGTAAAATGCAGTATTTTTCACTATTCATTAAAAAAATGAACATTGTCAGAAAAATTCCAAAAATTCACACAAGGTAAATTTTGATGTCCCAATCATAAAGGATAAGTTTACTTTGACAAAAATAGTTTATAAAATTGTCAAAATATATATTCAAAAATGGTTTTCCATCAAAAGGCAGTAAAACAATCTTTTAAGAATATTAGTGTATTCCATGTATAAGATTGTATTTATTTTCATTTTAAGCCTCTATAAAACTATATTAATCATTAATAGACATAGATAAAAATATCTATTATTCATTACTTACTTGGGATGTTACATCCTTCCCCCCTTTAGAAAATTGCGTCCCTGCAATTTATTTACTTATCGAATAAATGGGGGTACTTATCCCTCATTGCATTTTCAGATTCCCATGTTGCCTTTTCAATCATGTGGGTTTTCCACAAAACCTTTACCTGGTGAATCACTTTATTCCGTAACACTTGCTCCCTGTGGTCAAGAATCTGGACCGGTTGTTCCTCATAAGATAGGTTCTCTTCTAGCTGAACTACCTCCGGACTCAAAACATGAGATGGATCTGGCATGTACTTTCTCAACATCGAAACGTGAAAAACATTGTGTACCTGAGATAAACTCGGAGGTAAAGCCACTTGGTATGCAACTAATCCAACTCTCTCCAGAATTTCGTATGGTCCAATGAACCTCGGACTCAACTTTCCTTTCTTACCAAATCTCATCACACTTTTACAAGGAGAAACCTTGAGAAAAACATGATCACCTACCTCGAAAGATAGATCCTTCCTCCGGTTATCCGCAAAACTCTTCTGCCTGCTCTGAGCTGTTCTCATGTGTTTCTGAATCAGCTGAACTTTTTCTGCCATCTCTTCTACCAATTCTAGTCCCATCAACTTCTTTCACCCACTTCATCCCAGAAATCTGGAGTTCGACACAGCTTCCCATATAATGCCTGAAATGGTGCCATCTGTATACTAGAATGAAAACTATTATTATATGAAAACTCAAACAAAGAAAGATGTTGGTCCCAACTTCCATGATGATCCATAGAACAAGCTCGTAGCATATCCTCCAATGTCTGAATTGTTCGTTCTAACTGCCCATCTAATTGAGGATGAAAAGCTGTACTAAAATTTAACTCAGTAACCAAAGACTTCTGAAGGCCCTTCCAAAAGTTAGAAGTAAACCTGGGATCACGATCCGATACAATGGAGAGAGGAACTCCATGTAACCTGACTATCTCTTTAAGATACAAACGGGAAAGTTGATCAAGAGAGAAAGTATCTCGTATAGCAAGGAAATGAGCAGACTTGGTCAAGCGATCAACAATAACCCAGATTGCATTATTACCTCGAGATGTCTTCGGTAATCCAACAACAAAGTCCATGGATATATTCTCCCATTTCCACTCTGGCACTGGTAAAGGCTGAAGCATCCCTTTCGGTAACTGCCGCTCTGCTTTAACCTGTTGACATGTCAAACAATTCACAGTAAAATCAGCAATATCTCTTTTCATTCCATCCCACCAGTAATACTCCCGCAGATCTCTATACATCTTAGTACTGCCCGGATGAACTGAAAACAGAGAACTATGAGCTTCACATAACAACTCTCTCTTCAACTATGAATCACAAGGCACACACAATCTCTTCCCAAATCTCAAAACATAATCATTATCAATGTTGAATTCAGGCAACTTACCTTTCTGAACCAGCTCTACCTTTTCTTGCAACTCACTGTCTTGCTTCTGTGCTTGCTTGATTTTATCTGATAGAGATGATCTCACTGATACCAGAAAAAAAATAGAAGGACTTCCTGCACCAACAACTTCTATGCCAAAGTTCATCAAATCATTAACCAATGGATCACATTCCAACCGCAACATTGTTAATGAAGCATTACTTTTTCAACTCAATGCATCAGCCACTTTATTTGCTTTTCCCGGATGGTAATGAATTGTAGAATCATAATCCTTGATTAATTCTAGCCATCTCCTATGTCTCATGTTTAACTCTTTCTGAGTGAATACATACTTTAAACTTTTGTGATCGGTATATATTTCACACTTTACTCCATACAAATGATGCCTCCAAATTTTTAAAGCAAAAACAACAGCAGCTAGTTCCAAATCATGTGTAGGGTAATTTACCTCATGAGTTTTCAACTGTCATGAAGCATAAGAAATTACCTGATCATTCTGCATTAGGACGCAACCAAGTCCTTTCAATGAAGAATCACTGTATATAACAAACTCACCATTCCTGGAAGGTAGTGCCAAAACTGGAGCATTCACCAATCTTCTTTTCAATTCCTGAAAACAATCATCACATTCTTTTGCCCAGATAAACTTAACACCCTTCCGAGTTAGCTTAGTCATTGGACTAGATAACCGTGAAAAATTTCTAACAAAACTTCGGTAATAGCCCGCCAAACCAAGGAAGCTACGAATCTTGGTTACATTTGTGGGTCTTGGCCATTCTTCCACAACTTTTGTTTTTGCAGGATCAACAGTTATTCCATCTTTAGAAACAATGTGACCAAGGAATGAAATTTGTTGCAACCAAAACTCACACTTGCTGAATTTACCGTACAATTTCTTTTCTTTAAAGGTTTGCAAGATAACCCTTAAATGTCTTTCATGCTCTTCTTTACTTTTAGAAAACACCAAAATATCATCAATGAAAGCCACCACAAACTTATCCAAGAACTAATGGAAAATTATATTCATTAAGTCGATGAATACAACAGGTGCATTGGTTAGCCCAAAAGGCATTACTACAAATTCATAATGGCCATATCTCAAACGGAACATGGTCTTCAGAATATCTGCCTCCTTTACCTTCAGTTGATGGTACCCCGATCTCAGGTCAATCTTTGAAAAAAACTGAGCTCTCTGGAGCTGATCAAACAAATCATCGATTTGAGGAAAAGGATATTTGTTCTTAACAGTGATATTATTCAAGGCTCTATAATCAATGCAAAGTCTCATAGAACCATCTTTCTTTTTAACAAATAAAACAGGAGCACCCCATGGTGATGTGCTAGGTCTAATGAAACCTTTCTCTAATAAATCTTGCAATTGCTCCTTCAACTCTAAAAGTTCAATTTGTGCCATTCGATAAGGGGGTTTTGAAATTGGCTTAGCATCAGGAACTAAGTCAACAGTAAACTCAACTTCCCGATCTGGTATTATTCCAGGAAACTCATCAGGAAAAACATCAGGATACTCATTTATCACTGGCACATCATTAATCTGAACAGTTCCATTATTTTCAATGACGTGTGCAAGGTAACATTCATTTCCATCTTTTACAAGTTTCTCGGCCTCTTGATATGTTATCAAAAGTAAGGGTTCATTCTTGTAAACAAACTGAAAGTATTTCTGAAAAGAAACTTCTTTAGCTCTACAATCAATCTTAGCATGGTAAATAGAGAGCCAATCCATACCCAGGATAACATCAAACTCTACTAGAGGTAGAACAATAAGGTTTTCTAGTAGGTTCTTTCCACAGATAAGGATAGGAAGATTCTTATAAATTCTTTTTGCCTCAACATTTCCCCTAGGTGTTTTTACCAAAAGTTCAGGAGTCATTTCTTGAGATGGTATACCCATTTTACTAGAAAAGGTTTCAGAGATGAAAGAATGTGTAGACCCCGAATCAAACAACACACTGGCATAATCTGAAAAAACAAACAAAGTACCTAATACAACTTCATTTGATGGCCCGACATCTGCTGAAGTAGTTGCAAAGGATTTCACCACCGCTTTCTGCTTGTAGTCTAACTGCTTCCCACCACTCAAGCTCTTTGCCGGACACTCGTTTGCATAGTGACCCATCTCATTGCACTTATAACACTTCACTAACTGTAAATCAAATTTGTTCTTACCTTCAGCTTGATCCTTTTCAGTGCAATCACGAGCCTTATGTCCCATCTTACCACATTGGTAGCAATTTCCAGAATTCAGAAGACATTCCCCAGCATGCCTTTTTCCACATTTATCACAAACTGGAAACTTAGTTTTCTTACCATCAGACTTTTTTGAAGAATTCTTACCTTTCTCCTGCCACCTCGGTCTCTTCTTCTGCTAGTTGTTATAGAAAACTTCGTCATCGGCAAACTCCATTTCCACCTTCTCAGCACATCGAACAAGCATTTCATAACTTTTAAACTCACGAGAATCTAATGCCCTTCGATACTTTGGCTTTAATCCTGAGTAAAAACGATTGATTTTACTATCAAGGTCCCGGATAAAATTTGGAGCATACCATGCCAATCGAGTAAACCTTTCTTCATAGGCAGCCACTGAGTCTTCCTCTTGCCTCAATTCCAAGAATTTCTTTTCCATCCTAAGTTGAACAGCCTTAGGAAAAACTTCTCAAGAAACATACCTTTGAATTCATCCCAGTCAAGAGCATCAATCTCATCGGCGTCCCTGATATTTTTAACCATAGACCACCACTGATCTGCTTCACCCTCCAAACGGTAAATAGCAAGACTAACCTTTTGATTGTCTGAACACCCCATGACATCAAAAATCTTCTCCAGTGCTTTAATCCACCCTTCAGCTAGCACAGGGTCAGATGATCCTCTGAATGATGGGGGATGTTGCCTCATGAAATGTTCAACCACTGACATGTTCCTCTGCGGTTGATCTGGCTGATCTCGTGCATGGATACCACTGCCATTTATCGCTTGAGTCAACTACGCCATTACTGCAACAAACTGTTCAGTTCCAATTCTGACCATTTCTGGATGCTGATTCGGAAGGTTATTTCCTTCTGTATGCCTTCCTAACACTGCTTCCCTGTTTCCTCTGCAGAAAACCATTCTGAACGAACATGTCTTAGATGAAGCAACATGGTAATCTTTAAATGCTATATCATTTCGAAATTTTTTTTGGATAATCATTTAATATAATTCTAACTCCTAAAGTTATCTAAACCGACCTATGATACCAACTATAAGGCCCCAACCTTAAACCTTACTTAATCTTGAGTTATTACAAGATTACACATTGAGGATCTTTTCGGGTTTAGAGTTTTAGAGAATTAGATAATAAAAATTGCGTTACATTCCACACATAAACAAATTGGTTACATAAAGATAGTATTCTTCATTACCATCAATGGAAACACATTTGAAATAAAACATGGATTCTTTTTGACAGATCCTTGACCCTATCATCTTATCATGTACCTTTCCCTTGACCTGTGAAAAACATTTCAAAAACTTGGGATAGGCATAAAAACTCAGTATGGGTTATAAAAACATGGGAAGGAAACATGAGTTCATATATACATAATAATGAAATCATACTATACCCATAAAACATAGGCACTTTAACATACCTCATAAAATCATGAATAAATCATAGAAACCATAAGACATAAATGTAACTTGAGGCATTCATAACATTCTTACGTAGGGAGTAACCCTCTTGGTTAAGTTTTGGAATACCCATCACAGTTTATTCCCTAAAATAACTTCGGAGAAACCTTAACGTTTCACTCCTTCGCGTTACCCAATGCATTGGAGAGCTATAACGGGCTCACCCACCCTTAGTCTATCACGGAACCACCCGTCTTCATAATAATGCCCAAGAACCTCAACATAAACGTATCACATAAAACATGCATAAAGGAAACATAACATTTACACCATTCAATCACAAGATATCAATACCACACATTGAGATAAAAATATTATGAAAACCATTTTCAATACCAAAATAAAAGAAAAGTAAAACATGGTATTTATTTTTCTTTTAAAAAGAAGGTATGGCTTGTAGAGGAAGCCGAAACTCAAATAACGGTCATGATAGCGGAGAAGTCGTTGCCGCCGCATACGTACGACAAAAACATTCCCTTTTGTCATTTAGTAAATGCTTCGTATAAAAAATATTCCTTTTGAATAAATGTAAAAGTCAAAGGGGTTTATACACCGTATAAAATAAGGTTGTGTATAAAATAAAATATGCCTCAATGAAGGGAGATTGAGAAGAAGTCCCATACCTCGTATCCGACTTGACTCGATCGTTCTTTAATGTCCTGAATAATAAACTTGAGTTAATCTCTACTTGCTTATTAACCTTTTTCAAGTTCATTATTCCTTTTATAACATGTTATGAACATCATGTACTCATTTAAGTTAATAATGTTCATTTTGTCGGTATTTGGTTCTTATGTCAAAAATAGAGCTCTTACACTTACATGTTGTTAATTTGGTCAAAGTTTCATTATATCCAGAATGATATTAATGTTTTAGATAACATATATATCATATATATTCATCATATACATGTATTTATAATATTACATCACATTTAGAGGTAAGAAATGAAATGCACTGTTCATGGAGACGGTAAGCCGTACGTACGCATGAACGCTACTTCCATTTCTATTTCGTATTTTCTGGAATGGAATCATAATGATATAAGAGTATATTATAATTCCAGTATAATAACATATATAATATCATTAACTTTATCCTTTACACATCCCACATATGGTATTAACGAATCAAATCACTTTTAGGGGGCGGTAGTCCGCACTTCCTAAAGTGAAGATATCGTGTTTACCCATAATGGGAACCATAAAGGTATGCCCAAAATGAAAAAAACAGAAGCATAAGGAAAACATAAACATATTATATATCATATATAAAAATAGTGACATCATAATGTCCACCTTTGAAGGTGTTAAATGAGTATTGAACAATCATCATTTCGGGAGGCAGAATTTCGCCATCCACGGAAACCGTATGTTCTTTAACAATTTGATGTAGTTGTGTGAGAGTGTAGCTCAAATAAAACTTATAAAAACATCCTAGTATATTGAAGATACTGGTGTTGTTACAAAATAAGTAAATAAAAAGTGTTTATGGGGTTGGAGAAGCAAAATAAATCAAATGAACATGAGAGAAAGAATTACCTTTAAAAGTGTAACTTCTTTTTGATTTGAGCCTAAAGACTTCCTTTGAAAGAATTCTGCCCAAGGGGAATCCTATAGGATGAGTATAGGGATGTGGAGAGAGTAAATGGGCAGGGGTTGGCCAAGCTAAAGGCTCTAAGAGTGTTTGAAATGAGGTAGAGGTGGGGGCCTTTTATAAGAGGAGAGGAGGGGTACTTTTGGAAAGTAAAGCAATATTACTTTACTTGAAAATGTGTTTCGGTTTTAAGAGGTCCCACATTGATAGAATTCGTGGATAAGGTGATAAGGGTTCTAAATCCACTCATCCAATTGGTTTTGGACATGTTTAGTTCATAGATTTTACATTATCTTTCTATTTTATTTAAATCGTCAAATAATGATGTCATCGCTGCATCATTATTATGTCATAAATAATTAAATTTATTTAATGTCTAAAAATTAAAACCAAAATACTATGATATAGTAAATCTTTTTATCTTTCCAATTACTATTTATAAAAAATATTTGGACTTGTATAACCCCACCTAAAAATTGTTTTCGTAAAACATATTATGTTTATGTCATTTTCACTTTAACATTAAATAAAAAGTAATTTATGTCATTTCCCAACAAAAGTGGATCCATGGGGTCACCAAGTTGACCCCTGGCATGTCAGGGTCGGCCATGACACAACCAATGAGGTTGGGACATGTGTCTAGGTCATTTCATTTTATTAAAGTATTATTTATACCTTAAACTACCCTAATTACCACTAATCGTGATTAAGAACTTAATAAGTTACTATTCACCAAAAAATTATTATAATCTCATTGAACCACATTTTACATACTAATGACAACCATGTATGTCGGATTTTCAAAATTCAATACACATTAGTGGTAAACTTTCATTTAACTGAAAAATCAGTTTTCTTGATTGTCACTTAGTGGTTTCACTATTCATTAAAAATTGAAGTTTTTCAGAAAATTACCAAAAATTCACCCTAAGCTATATTTGATATTCCGAATTCAAAAATGAAGTATATTTTACAAAATTCAAAACATATAGGTCACATTAATTAATTTAATAATTAATTCCCGCTGTCAGAGCAAATAGCATGTTTTTATGAAACAATAAGTATCAAAAGATTGACACCAGTTTAAGTCCAATTTCAAAGTGAAATTGACTCCAATGACCACCATTGGATTAAATGGTAAAAATATATTCATATTACACATTAAGACCAATTCAAAAGATAATCTAATCATATAAATAAATTAGATTAAAAAGCAGTTTTGATGTAAAATGCAGTATTTTTCACTATTCATTAAAAAAAATGAACATTGTCAGAAAAATACCAAAAATTCACACAATGTAAATTTTGATGTCCCAATCATAAAGGATAAGTTTATTTTGACATGCATAGTTTATAAAATTGTCAAAATATATATTCAAAAATGGTTTTCCATCAAAAGGCAGTAAAACAATCTTTTAAGAATATTAGTGTATTCCATGTATAAGATTGTATTTATTTTCATTTTAATCCTCTATAACACTATCTTAATCATTAATAGGCATAGATAAAAATTTCTATTATTAATTACTTACTTGGGATGTTACATCCTTCCCCCCTTTAGAAAATTGCGTCCCCACAATTTATTTACTTATCGAATAAATGGGGGTACTTATCCCTCATTGCATTTTCAGATTCCCATGTTGCCTCTTCAATCAGGTGGTTTTTCCACAAAACCTTTACCTGGTGAATCACTTTATTCCGTAACACTTGCTCCCTGTGATCAAGAATCTGGACCGGTTGTTCCTCATAAGATAGGTTCTCTTCTAGCTGAACTACCTCTGGACTCAAAACATGAGATGGATCTAGCATGTACTTTCTCAACATCGAAACGTGAAAAACATTGTGTACCTGAGATAAACTCGGAGGTAAAGCCACTCGGTATGCAACTGATCCAACTCTCTCCAGAATTTCGTATGGTCCAATGAACCTCGGACTCAACTTTCCTTTCTTACCAAATCTCATCACACTTTTCCAAGGAGAAACCTTGAGAAAAACATGATCACCTACCTCGAAAGATAGATCCTTCCTCTGGTTATCCGCATAACTCTTCTGCCTGCTCTGAGCTGTTCTCATGTGTTTCTGAATCATATGAACTTTTCCTGCCATCTCTTCTACCAATTCTGGTCCCATCAACTTCCTTTCACCCACTTCATCCCAGAAAGATGGAGTTCGACACCGCTTCCCATATAATGCTTGAAATGGTGCCATCTGTATACTGGAATGAAAACTGTTATTATATGAAAACTCAACCAAAGAAAGATGTTGGTCCCAACTTCCATGATGATCCATAGAACAAGCTCGTAGCATATCCTCCAATGTCTTAATTGTTCGTTCTGACTGCCCATCTGATTGAGGATGAAAAGCTGTACTAAAATTTAACTCAGTACCCAAAGACTTCTGAAGGCCCTTCCCAAAGTTAGAAGTAAACCTGGGATCACGATCCGATAAATGGAGAGAGGAACTCCATGTAACCTGACTATCTCTTTAAGATACAAATGGGAATGTTGATCAAGAGTGAAAGTATATCGTATAGCAAGGAAATGAGAAGACTTGGTCAAGCGATCAACAACAACCCAGATTGCATTATTACCTCGAGATGTCTTCGGTAATCCAACAACAAAGTCTATGGATATATTCTCCCATTTCCACTCTGGCACTAGGAAAGGCTAAACCATCCCTTTCGGTAACTGCCGCTCTCCTTTAACCTGTTGACATGTCAAACAATTCACAGTAAAATCAGCAATATCTCTTTTCATTCCATCCCACCAGTAATACTCCCGCAGATCTCTATACATCTTAGTACTGCCCGGATGAACTGAAAACGGAGAACTATGAGCTTCACATAACAACTCTCTCTTCAACTGTGAATCACAAGGCACACACAATCTCTTCCCAAATCTCAAAACATAATCATTATCAATGTTGAATTCAGGCAACTTACCTTTCTGAACCAGCTCTACCTTTTCCTGCAACTCACTGTCTTGCTTCTTTGCTTGCTTGATTTTATCTGATAGAGATGATCTCACTGATACATGAAACAAAATAGAAGGACTTCCTGCACCAACAACTTCTATGCCAAAGTTCATCAAATCATTAACAAATGGATCACGTTCCAACCACAACATTGTTAATGAAGCATTACTTTTTTGACTCAAAGCATCAGCCACTTTATTTGCTTTTCCCGGATGGTAATGAATTGTACAATCATAATCCTTGATTAATTCGAGCCATCTCCTCTGTCTCATGTTTAACTCTTTCTGAGTGAATATATACTTTAAACTTTTGTGATCGGTATATATTTCACACTTTAATCCAAACAAATGATGCCTCCAAATTTTTAAAGCAAAAACAACAGCAGCTAGTTCCAAATCATGTGTAGGGTAATTTACCTCATGAGTTTTCAACTGTCGTGAAGCATAAGCAATTACCTAATCATTCTGCATTAGGACGCAACCAAGTCCTTTCAATGAAGCATCACTGTATATAACAAACTCACCATTCCTGGAAGGTAGTGCCAAAACTGGAGCATTATCCAATATTCTTTTCAATTCCTGAAAACAATCATCACATTCTTTTGTCCAGATAAACTTAACACCCTTCCGAGTTAGCTTAGTCATTGGACTAGATAACCGTGAAAAATTTCTAACAAACCTTCGGTAATAGCCCACCAAACCAAGGAAGCTACGAATCTCGGTTACATTTGTGGGTCTTGGCCATTCTTCCACAACTTTTGTTTTTGCAGGATCAACAGTTATTCCATCTTTAGAAACAATGTGACCAAGGAAAGAAATTTGTTGCAACCAAAACTCACACTTGCTGAATTTCCCATACAGTTTCTTTTCTTTTAAGGATTGCAAGATAACCCTTAAATGTCTTTCATGCTCTTCTTTACTTTTAGAAAACACCAAAATATCATCAATGAAAACCACCACAAACTTATCCAAGAACTCATGGAAAATTCTATTCATTAAGTCCATGAATACAGCAGGTGCATTGGTTAGCCCAAAAGGCCTTACTACAAATTCATAATGGCGATATCTCGTACGGAACGCGGTCTTCAGAATATCTGCCTCCTTTACCTTCATCTGATGGTACCCCGATTTCCGGTCAATCTTTGAAAAAAACTGAGCTCCCTGGAGCTGATCAAACAAATCATCGATATGAGGCAAAGGATATTTGTTCTTAACAGTGATATTATTCAAGGCTCTATAATCAATGCAAAGTCTCATAGAACCATCTTTCTTTTTAACAAATAAAACAGGAGCACCCCATGGTGATGTGCTAGGTCTAATGAAACCTTTCTCTAATAAATCTTGCAATTGCTCCTTCAACTCTAAAAGTTAAATTTGTGCCATTCGATAAGGGGGTTTCGAAATTGTCTTAGCATCAGGAACTAAGTCAACAGTAAACTCAAATTCCTGATCTGGTATTATTCCAGGCAACTCATCAGGAAAAACATCAGGATACTCATTTACCACTGGCACATCATTAATCTGAATAGTTCCTTTATTTTCAAAGACGTGTGCAAGGTAACATTCATTTCCATATTTTACAAGTTTCTCGGCCTCTTGATATGTTATCAAAAGTAAGGGTTCATTCTTGTAAACAAACTAAAAGTATTTCTGAAAAGAAACTTCTTTAGCTCTATAGTCAATCTTAGCATGGTAAATAGAGAGCCAATCCATACCCAGGATAACATCAAACTCTACTAGAGGTAGAACAATAAGGTTTGCTAGTAGGTTCTTTCCACAGATAAGGATAGGAAGATTCTTATAAATTATTTTTGCCTCAACATTTCCCCCAGGTGTTTTTACCAAAAGTTCAGGAGTCATTTCTTGAGATGGTATTCCCATTTTACTAGAAATGGTTTCAGAGATGAAGGAATGTGTAGACCCCGAATCAAACCACACACTGGCATAATCTGAAAAAACAAACAAAGTACCTGATACAAATTCATTTGATGGCCCGACATCTGCTGAAGTAGTTGCAAAGGATTTCACCACCCCTTTCTGCTTGTAGTCTAACTGCTTCCCATCACTCAAGCTCTTTTCCAGACACTCGTTTGCATAGTGACCCATCTCATTGCACTTATAACACTTCACTAACTGTAAATCAAATTTGTTCTTACCTTCAGCTTGATCCTTTTCAGTGCAATCACGAGCCTTATGTCCCATCTTACCACATCGGTAGCACTTTTCAGAATTCAGAAGACATTCCCCAGCATGCCTTTTCCCACATTTATCACAAACTGGAAACTTAGTTTTCTTACCATCAGACTTTTTTGAAGAATTCTTACCTTTCTCCTGCCACCTCGGTCTCATCTTCTGCTGGTTGTTATAGAAAACTTGGTCATCGGCAAACTCCATTTCCACATTCTCAGCACATCGAACAAGCTTTTGATA
Source organism: Viscum album (assembly GCA_963277665.1). Lineage (NCBI taxonomy): Eukaryota > Viridiplantae > Streptophyta > Magnoliopsida > Santalales > Viscaceae > Viscum > Viscum album. Next base: position 1,706,446,854 of record OY728145.1, read on the forward strand.
ACTTTTAAACCAACGAGAAGCTAATGCCCTTCGATACATTGGCTTTAATCCTGAGTAAAAACGATTGATTTTACTATCAAGGCCCCGGATAAAATTTGGAGCATACCTTGCCAATCGAGTGAACCTTTCTTCATAGGCAGCCACTGAGTCTTCCTCTTGCCTCAATTCCAAGAATTGAATTTCCATCCTAAGTCGAACAGCCTTAGGAAAATACTTCTCAAGAAACATACCTTTGAATTCATCCCAGTCAAGAGCATCAATCTCATCGGCGTCCCTGATATTTTTAACCATAGACCACCACTGATCTGCTTCAGCCTCCAAATGGTAAATAGCAAGACTAACCTTTTGATTGTCTGAACACCCCATGACATCAAAAATCCTCTCCAGTGCTTTAATACACCCTTCAGCTAGCACAGGGTCAGATGATCCTCTGAATGATGGGGGATGTTGCCTCATGAAATGTTCCACCACTGACATGTTCCTCTGCGGTTGATCTGGCTGATCTCGTGCATGGATACCACCGCCATTTATCGCTTGAGTCAACTGCGCCATTACTGCAACAAACTGTTCAGTTCCAATTCCGACCATTTATGGATGCTGATTCGGAAGGTTATTTCCTTCTGTATGCCTTCCTAACACTGCTTCCCTGTTTCCTCTGCAGAAAACCATTCTGAACAAACATTTCTTAGATGAAGCAACATGGTAATCTTTAAATTCTATATCATTTCGAATTTTTTTTGATAATCATTTAATATAATTCTAACTCCTAAAGTTATCTAAACCGACCTCTGATACCAACTATAAGGCCCCAGCCTTAAACCTTACTTAATCAGGAGTTATTACAAGATTACACATTGAGGATCTTTTCGGGTTTGGAGTTTTAGAGAATTAGATCATAAAACTTGCGTTACATTCCACATATAAACAAAGTGGTTACATAAAGATAGTATTCTTCATTCCCATCAATGGAAACACATTTGAAATAAAACATGGATTCTTTTTGACACATCCTTGACCCTATCATCTTATCATGTACCTTTCCCTTGACATGTGAAAAACATTTCAAAAACATGGGATGAGCATAAAAACTCAGTATGGGTTATAAAAACATGGGAAGGAAACATGAGTTCATATATACAAAATAATGAAATCATACTATACCCATAAAACATAGGCACTTTAACATACCTCATAAAATCATGAATAAATCATAGAAACCATAAGACATAAAGGTAACTTGAGGCATTCATAACATTCTTACGTAGGGAGTAACCCTCTTGGTTACGTTTTGGAATACCCATCATAGTATATTCCCTAAAATCTCTTCGGATAAACCTTAACGTTTCACTCCTTCAGGTTACCCAATGCATTGGAGAGCTATAATGGGCTCACCCGCCCTTAGTCTATCACGGAACCACCCGTCTTCATAATAATGCCCAAGAACCTCAACATAAATGTATCACATAAAACATGCATAAATGAAACATAACATTTCCACCATTCAATCACAAGATATCAATACCACACATTGATATAAAAATATTATGAAAACCATTTTCAATACCAAAATAAAAGAAAAGTAAAACATGGTATTTATTTTTCTTTTAAAAAGAAGGTATGGCTTGTAGAGGAAGCCGAAACTCAAATAACGGTCATGACGGCGGAGAAGTCGTTGTCGCCGCATACGTACGACAAAAACATTCCCTTTTGTCGTTTAGTAAACGCTTAGTATAAAAAAGATTCCTTTTGAATAAATGTAAAAGTCAAAGGGGTTTATACACCGTATAAAAGAAGGTTGTGTATAAAATTAAATATGCCTCAATGAAGGGAGATTGAGACGAAGTCCCATACCTCGTATCCGACTTGACTCGATCGTTCTTTAATGTCCTGAATAATAAACTTGAGTTAATCTCTACTTGATTATTAAACTTTTTCAAGTTCATTATTCCTTTTATACCATGTTATGAACATCATGTACTCATTTAAGTTAATAATGTTCATTTTGTCGGTATTTGGTTCTTAAGTCAAAAATAGAGCTCTTACACTTACATGTTGTTAATTTGGTCAAAGTTTCATTATATCCAGTATGATATTAATGTTTTGGATAAAATATATATCATATATATTCATCATATACATGTATTTATAATATTACATCACATTTAGAGGTAAGAAATGAAATGCACCGTTTATGGAGACGGTAAGCCGTACGTACGCATGAACGCTACTTCCATTTCTATTTCGTATTTTCTGGAATGGAATCATAATGATATAAGAGTATATTATAATTCCAGTATAATAACATATATAATATCATTAACTTTATCCTTTACACATCCTACATATGGTATTAACGAATCAAATCACTTTTAGGGGGCGGTAGTCCGCACTTCCTAAAGTGAAGATATCGTGTTTACCCATAATGGGAACCATAAAGGTATGACCAAAATGAAAAAGACAGAAGAATAAGGAAAACATAAACATATTATATATCATATATAAAAATAGTGACATCATAATGGCCACTTTTGAAGGTGTTAAATGAGTATTGAACAATCATCGTTTCGGGAGGCAGAATTTCGCCATCCACAGAAACCGTATGTTCTTTAACCATTTGATGTAGTTGTGTGAGAGTGTTTCTCAAATAAATATTATAAAAACATCCTAGTATATTTAGGACACTGGTTTTGTTACAAAAGAAGTAAATAAAAAGAGTTTAGGGGGTTGGAGAAGCAAAATAAATCAAATGAACATGAGAGAAAGAATTACCTTTAAAAGTGTAACTCCTATTGATTTGAGCTTAAAGGCTTCCTTTGAAAGGGTTATGCCCAAGGGGAATCCTCTAGGATGAGGATAGGGATGTGGAGAGAGTAAATGGGCAGGGGTTGTCCGAGCCAAAGGTTTGAAGAGTGTGTGAAATGAGGTAGAGGTGGGGGCCTTTTATAAGAGGAGAGGAGGGGCACTTTTGGAAAGTAAAGACATATTACTTTACTTGAAAGTGTATTTCGGTTTTAAAAGGACCCACATTGATATAATTCGTGGATAAGGTGATAAGGGTTTGAAATCCACTCATCCAATTGGGTTTTGACATGTGTAGTTCGTATATTTTACATTATCTTTCTATTTTATTTAAATCATCAAATAATGATGTCATCGCTGCATCATTATTATGTCATATATAATTAAATTTATTTTATGTCTAAAAATTAAAAACAAAATACTATGATATAGGAAATATATTTAGCTTTCCAATGACTATTTATAATCAAAATTTGGACTTGTATAACCCCACTTAAAATTTTTTTTTGTAAAACATATTATGTTTGTGTCCTTTTCACTTTAACATTAAATAAAAAGTAATTTATGTCATTTCCCAACAAAAGTGGATCAATGGGGTCCCCAAGTTGACCCATGGAATTTCATGGTCGTCCATGACACAACCAATGAGGTTGGTACATGTGTCTAGGTCATTTCATTTTATTAAAGTATTATTTATACCTTAAACTACCGTAATTACCACTAATCGTGATTAAGAACTTAATAAGTTACTATTCACCAAAAAATTATTATAATCTCATTGAACCACATTTTAAATACTAATGACAACCATGTATGTCTGATTTTCAAAATTAAATACACATTAGTGGTAAAATTTCATTTAACTGAAAAATCAGTTTGCTTGATTATCACTTAGTGGTTTCACTATTCATCAAAAATTGAAGTTTTTCAGAAAATTACCAAAAATTCACCCTAAGCTATATTTGATATTCCGAATTCAAAAATGAAGTCTATTTTACAAAATTAAAAACATATAGGTCACATTAGTTAATTTAATAATTATTTCCCACTGTCAGAGCAAATAGCGTGTTTTTATGAAACAATAAGTATCAAAAGATTGACACCAGTTTAAGTCCAATTTCAAAGTGAAATTGACTCCAATGACCACCATTGGATTAAATGGTAAAAAAATATTCATATTACACATTAAGACCAATTCAAAAGATAATCTAATCATATAAATAAATTAGATTAAAAAGCAGTTTTGATGTAAAATGCAGTATTTTTCACTATTCATTAAAAAATGAACATTGTCAGAAAAATACCAAATATTCACACAAGGTAAATTTTGATGTACCAATCATAAAGGATAAGTTTATTTTGACAAACATAGTTTATAAAATTGTCAAAATATATATTCAAAAATGGTTTTCCATCAAAAGGCATTAAAACAATCTTTTAAGAATATTTGTGTATTCCATGTATAAGATTGTATTTATTTTCATTTTAGGCCTCTATAACACTATCATAATCATTAATAGACATAGATAAAAATATCTATTATTCATTACTTACTTGGGATGTTATAGTTATGAGTATATACTTCCTCAAAGAAAACTTTTTTTTGATTATGGATTATATCTATAAATAGTTCAATTTTTGTTAAGTGTTTTTCAATTTTGTAATTAAGTATTTTAATTCGTAAACTAATCTAGTTTATGCCATTATTTAGAAATGGTTCCTAGTGGGAGGAATGGAAACAATACAAATGCACGCACTCCATGTAGGTATTTACCTCCTGCTCAAGATAATTATCGTGGAGATGGAGATACAACTGGTGCTGATCTCCTTATCACCATACAAGGACAAATCACTCAGGTTATGAATAATAACCTTACTCATATGGAGCACCCTGATCCGAAATGTGGAGGTTCAATGTTAGACCACTTCATGAGGCAACAACCACCAACATTTAATGGGCGTATAAATCCATTAGTAGCTCAGCAGTGGATAAAATCCTTAGAGAAAATATTTCATGCCTTGGGGAGTAGTGAAAGGGAAAAGGTTATCATGGCAGTTTACCGCCTCACTCGAGATGATGATCAATGGTGGTCATTGATTCAAAACACAAAGGAAGATTATGAAGTATCGAATATGGAATGGAGGGAGTTCAAAGAGCTTGTCATAGAAAAATACATCCCTCATGACCATATAGAAGATATGGAAATGCAATTTCTGAGTCTGAGGCAGAAGGAGGATGAGAATATCGCAAAGTATGAGGCTAACTTTACAAGGTTATCAAGGCATGCTCCAGATTATATACATAACCCAAGAAGTAAGATCGGTAGTTTCGTTGATGGGTTAAAACCGTTTCTCTATCGAGCACTAGTATCACAATGTTTCTCAATGTACGAAGATATAGTAGCTTGTTATATCAAGACAGAAAAGGAATTCTCTAAATCTTTTGAAAATAAAGTAAATCAATAGAAGAAGAGAATTGTGCAACAAGAGACAAATAAAGGGAAAAATGAAAATAAGGATTTTCCATTATGCGATAATTGTGGGAATAATCACCCCGATACCTGCCTAAAAAGAATGGGAGTTTGTTATAAATGTTGGGAAAAATGTCACCATGCTCGTGATTGCAAGGGAAAGAAAGAGGCTATCAATGTTTAATGCTACAATTGTAGGGAAATGGGGAATTATTCAAATGAATGTCCTAAGCGTCAGGGAATCTTACCTCAAAAAAGGAAAAGGGATCAATGAAAATATTATGCTGTTACTACAGTTGAAGTGGAATAATTTATATATTGGTGCTTTTGGAAACAAGGATTATATTCTGGTTATAATAATAATGTGATATATATAAGGATTGTACTGCAGTACTTTTTGTTTTCATTAAGGTTTTAATATGATGAAGGTAGTCATATTTTTAGTATGTGACAATAAGAAAACATTACTTTGTTTGGGGAATCTAATGTTACAATTGATTTTGGAATTTAAGGACCTTTTAGAGAACGTCTGGATAGAGGTATTTTGGATAACTATAAAGGTTGGAATGAATTAAGTTGAACTTTGGATAGTATTGTTTATGTTTAAAACATTTTTGAAGATTATTTTTGGAATATTATATTTCTATACATTTAAGAAAAGGACAACCTGCAGGTTGGGGGATAACCCGTCATGTCGGACAAAGGTGCAGGAATCGAACCCACAACTATAGTGCGACATGCCTTTATTACCTACCACTATCATATAGGAAGCCCATGGTTATTAAAAAATAGTTTTCCTAATTTAAATGGTTTGTGGTAATATTTAGAACCTTATACAATTAGGATAAATAAAATAATTTTGAGTTCTGTTACCATTTGGAGTGAAAGATGGGTTTGTGGAAAAAATTTATTAAAGAATGAAAGTCTATATGACAAGTAAGTATATTTCCTTACTTTCTTAGTAAATCTCTTAAATAAATTCCTCAAATTTGTGAAAGGTAACTTAAAACAAAAATGTTTTTGGTTAACTTTTCCAACTGGGGATTCAATGACCGTTTAACCAATCACAAGTTTGTGATTTTCTTATGGTTAACTTTCTCCTAATCCTGTTTTCTACAACTCTCCATCAGACCTTGATGGTTTGTTTTTCCTCCATATCCATATTTTCATAGAATCTTAGTATGGGCTATCTCGGGTGACCTTTGTACTTCTCTTTCTTTCTTTTAATGTTATATTTTTATTAACCTTATTTCCGATGTGGGTTTTTGCACAAAGGTATTTTCTATTTTCAAACTTTTATTTTCAAAGAAAATATTCAAATTGTGAGGATGCAATTTATTGAAGGAGGGGAGAATGTAGCAGCCCAAGCTTCCACGGTACACTTCTCTTTTAATAATATAGTAGCATGTGTTGTACGCAAGTTCGAGTTCTAAAACACCGCGACTAATCAAAGTAGCCGTTATGAATAGTAATACCCACTTTTGAAAATTATAGAAATTTTATATTTCAAAACGGACTTCATTTTTGTATTCGTAATATCGAAATTATCCTAAGTTGAATTTTTTTTAATTTTCTGAGAACTTTCAATTTTTTATGAATAGTGAAAAATACTTAAAACAACTTTTTTAATCAAAATAATTTATAGTGATAAATTATACTATTTAGTTGTTTTAAAGTATAATTATAATATATTTTTACCATTTAATCCAATGGTTGTCATTAGAATTAATTTATCATTGAAATTGGACATAAACAATTGTCAATCTTTTGATATATATTGTTTCTTAAAAACACGCTATTTGTTGTGACAACAGGAATTAATTATATAATTAATTAATGCAACTTATATGTTTAGAATTTTTTAAAATAGGCATCAATTTTGAATTTGGAATATCAATTATATCTTAGGGTGGAATTTTGGCATTGTTCTGAAAAACTTCAAATTTTGATGAATACTGAAACCACTAAGTGGTAGTTAAAAAACTGATTTTTCCGTTTAAATGAAACATTACCACTTCTATGATTTGATTTTCAAAAATCCGACACACATGGTTGTCATTAGGAAGTAAAATGTGGTTCAATGGGATTAAAATAATTTTTTGGTGAACAGTAACTTTTATGTTTAATTAATCATGATTAAAGGTAATTAGTGAAATTTAAGGTAAAAATGATATTATAAAAATATGAAAATACCTTTACACTTGTCCTACACCTATTGGATGAGTCGTGGCTGACCAATAAACTCCATTGGTCAACTTGGGGACCCCATGGATCCACTTTGGTAGGAAAATGACATTAAAAACGTTTTATTTAATGTTAAACTAAAAATGTCACAAACATGAGTTTTTTTACCAAAAAAAAAATTAAATGGGGTTATACAAGTCATATTTTTGACTATAAATATTAATTAGAAAGATAAAAAGATTTCCTACATCATGATAAATTTTTTATAATTTTTATACATTAAATAAATTAAATTATTTATGACACCATGATGATGCAACGATTACCTAATTAATTAACGATTTAAATAAAATGAAAAGATAATGTAAAATCCAATGATAACCCTTGTCAAAAATATATTGGATTAGTAGATTTAGAACCCGTATCACCGTATCCTATAAATATATCATTGTGGGAACTTTATAATCAGAAAAGCATTTCATAATAAAGTAAAATTTCAATCATTCCAAGACTGCTCCTTCTCTCCTCTTATAAAAGGCCCCAACCACTACCACCTTATTCACACCATCAAGCCATTTTTCTCGGCCAAACTCTGTCCAAATACTATTCCAACTTCCCTCTATTACTCCTAGAAGCCTCACTTTGGTCATAACTCTTCCCAAGGAAGCCTTTGGCTCAAATCAAAAAGATTTTCCCGATTTTAAGGTAATGTCTTATCTTATGTTATTTTGTTTTATTTTGCTTCTCCAAGCCCCTAAAATCATTTTATTCATTTATTTTGTAACAAAAACAGTATTCTAAATATACTAGTATGTTTTTGTAAGAAGGATTCAATCTCCACTTACACACACCTACATCTAATGGTTAAAGAACATACTGTTTCTGTGGATGGAGAATTTCTGCCTCACGAAACGATGATTGTTCAAAACTCATATAACACCTTAAAAGGTGGAAATTATGATGAAAATATTTTTATATATGATATATATTATGTTTTTGTTTTCCTTATGATTCTTTATTTTTCATTTATGGCATAACTTTACGATTTCCATTATGGGTAAACGTGATTATTTCATTTTATGAAGTGCGGACTACCACTCCCTCAAAGTGATTTGAATCGTTAATTCCATATGTTGGATGTATAAAGGATGGAGTAAAATGTATTATACATTATATTATACTGTAATTATAGTATAACTTTATATAATTATAATTTAATTCCATTAAATACAAAATAGAAATGAAAGTAGCGTTCATGCGTACGTACGGCTTACCGTCTCCATGAACGGTGCATTTCATTTCTTACATCTAAATGTTATGTAATATTATAAATGCATGTATATACTGGATATATATGATATATATGATATCTACATTAGTAATATAATTCTGGATATAATGGATATTCCACCACACGAACAACTTGTAATTATAAGAAGTTTATGGTTGACTCAAGTACCAAAGATCGACAAAATGACCGTTATTAACTTAAATAATTACATAATGTTCATAACATGGTAATAATTGATATATAAGGATTAATGTACATGAACAAGGTTCTTAAGCAAATAGAAATTAATTCTAGTTTATTATTTAGGAGATTAAAGAACGATCGGGTCAAGTCAGACACGAGATAAGGGAATTTCTTAACCCAATTTCCATTGTTTGGGTTAATCTCCTACATTCAAATTATGTCATGATATTATTATGTCCTATATTGTATTTGTATATTCTTTATGTGTACTTATATTGAATACACATAATAGATCTATTTTGTTTTAAAAATGATCTTTGTAAGGACTTCGTCTCAATCTCCTTTCATTGAGGCATATTTTGTTTTATACACAAATTTCTTTTATACGGTGTATAAACCCCTTTGACTTTTACGTTTATTCAAATGGAATATTTTTATACGATGTGTTTTAATAAATGAAAAAAAGGAATGTTTTTCTTGTCGTACGTATGCGGTGACAATGACTTCTCCACCACCGTGACCATTATTTGAGTTTCGGCTTCCTCTACAAGACTTAACATTTTTTAAAAATGAAAAATAAATATCAAGTTTTAATTTTCGTTTATTTTGGTATTGAAAATGGTATTGAAAGTGTTTTTATTATATCAATGTGTTTTATTGATATCTTGTGATTGAAATGTGGAAATGTTATGTTTCCTTTATGCATATTTTATGTGATATGATTATGTTATGGTTTAGGATATGTTTAAACCTGTTCATATGAGGAATGCATTGGACATAATAAGTGATGAGTGGAGCCCACTATTGCTCCTTGATGCATCTGTAGGTCTCATGAGATGAACTAGTGTCTTGACATGAGGCCTTGAAAAAATCTTATTGTAGACTTGGCATGAGGCCTTGGCTACGTGGTTATGATAGTCTGGAATTATGCATTCCATCATTATGAAAGTGGTTATTAATATTGCATGTGATTATTCTACCAGTAGAATATCCATGTGAAGAATTAAAGGACATTATCTCATTTTACTTTTTCCATATTATATTGAAGTTCAAGTTTAAAAGGCTTTTGTTTTAGTTATAAATTGCCTTAAATGTTTATGTTTATTTATGAAAGCTTCTTCTATATTATATTCCTTATTGAGCATCTGAGCTCACCCCTTTCAATGTTTTAATCTTTTCTAGGATGTGAAGAAATATTTTTTGACTGACCTACATGGATAGTCTGAAGGGGATAGAAGTGTGGAATATGGAGACTATGTTATTTTAGTTTTTCACTTTATGATGTAATGTTACATTTATGAATTTATCTACTGTTTCCAAGGCTACTATACTAATTGGTCTTTCGAGACATGATCTTTTGTGATCATGCCAATGTTACACAATAATGTACCGACTCTGGGTAACTAGGGTTGGGGCGTTCCATAAGTGTGATAATTTTTTTTAAAATTCCAGTATCTCACTCTAGAACAGAACACATTGATGTAAAAAATCACATTTTTTGAGATCATTATCAAATGGGTGCTATAACATTAGAATATGGAAGTGAACATCAGCAAGACGATTTATTTACAAAGGATTAGAATTTTGGGAGAAGGAAAAACATCAAAAAGGAATTAGTATTGAAAATTTTTGGTTGACTAGTCACCATTGGCGAGTCACCATTGATGAGTCAAAGTTGATGAGTCAGATTTGATGATTCAATGTTGATATATACCTATTGATTAGTCAACATTAATAAGTAACCAATAATAAGTCACCATTGATGAGTGACCATTGATAAGTCACCATTGACGAGTCACCATTGATGATTCATTGTTGATGAGTCATCGTAAATAATTGTTTCATGGTGAAGGGGACATGATTGGTTCCCATGTCTAATTAAAGGTAGTTGGTGCTGTTTAATCATTTCTATTGGGTTCCCTATCTTCGTGGCTTCACCTAGTTTCCAATGGGTTTATTCGCGGAGCCATGAACGCCAAATAGTTATTGTACACATTGATCCCTGGACCTTCTTTACAAAGGCATGTGATCATTGGGTGATATGTCCAAATACACTTAATAACTCACATTGGTTGAGAGGATGGGTTTTCGGGCTCATCGAACCCTTATGGGGGGAATTATTTCCTATTTCGGGACTCCCTTAATGATTTAAGATGTGTTCATATGTTCTTCAATAATTGGATTATTGCCAAGCATAATATCCACAGATAACCCCAGGGTTGCAAGTCACATGCATACACAGGATGCCAGAGCCATTTATATCTGAGTCTTACTATCCCACATTGGATTAATGGTTCTGGGTAAGTTTATGTTTTTTCAGACAACACTGGTCTCAAGCCTTATAATTGGGCGATCTAGAATTTATTTTTGTCTAGGGGGGATATAGAGTGACTTGAGCATCTCTATCGAACCCGTAATATGGGATCCCTACGTATCCTCGTGAGAGGAATTAGAATCCATGTAGTTCAATAGTGTGGGGAATACACATGGAAACTACAATTTGAAGGGAACATAATTGGGTGTACCCTTTTATAATGGGCACCCTTTTTGAGATTTGGTCTTCTGGATGGATTCCTACATATCCTGATTTGGTTAGGAATTAGAGTTCTCATAGTTCAGAATGTGTAGGGCTCACACGTGGAAGCTTCCCATTTGATATACTTTATGGGGTGGACCCTTTTGTAATGGACACCCTTTTGAGCTCGAGCCATCTGGAAGGAGTCCTATGTATCCTGATTCGGTTAGAAATCAAAGTTCTCATATTTCATAACATATGGGGCTTATGCATGGAAGTCTCCCATTTGATAGACATCATTGGGTGGACCCTTTTGGAATGAGAACCCTTTTGAGATTAGGCCTTCTGGAGGGCATCCTATGTATCCTATTGTGGTCCGGAATAAGAGTTCTCATAGTAAAAAATTTGTGGCGATTTTGTAATCCTCACAAACCTCTATGTCTATGTAAGTCATGCTTTATGTGTGAAAGAAAAGTATGTGAATGATTTGAAAATGCAAATGCCTCCTCCCCTATTTGCTGGGGAGGGAGAGGCTGTAGTGGAAGAGGACAGGGCCACTGTGGGTGTGGGAACAAAACAATGAACCTTCCCAGATGAAAGGGGAAAAGCTAATGACGTTTGGTGTTTATAGTGTGGGGAATAATCCTATAGGGATTCCATATTGATCTCTACAGGGTATGGGAGAATTGCTCACCGATGGTGACCCAGGAATAGAAAAGCGAGTGGGATCCCCCAATCCTGAAGAGTGGAGAGGTAGAAAGAGGATACTGGGCTCGAACTCTACACTACTATGGGTATGAGAACCTAGGAATGATCTGGATTTCCATTCAAGGGAATGAGTAACCTCTTCTTCTCTGCATTCCGTGGGTATGTGAACTCAGTAGGGTGTGATAATGTGGATAAATGTTTCAGCATGTCGATCTGGTGGCTTTGGGAGAGGCCTTGGCTTGGTACTGATGGATAGGCTATTGAGGGGATTCCAAAGGATTGGAATGAATTGGAATGGCTTTATATCACTCGGGGGATGGAAACACCGAAGGCCTTGGTGGACCACATGGCCATATAAGGAGTGGCGCCCTTTAAATATGTAGGTGTTACGCGAATGAAGAGGTCTTCTGTGTACCAGTGTGGTATGAGTACTGAGGGGAATCCCATGTACTGGAGTTGTATGTGGATTCAGGTTTGGTCCGCCTTCTAAATTGGTATGCGGCACCATAGTTTCATCATGTAGCAGCAGTTGGGGAAAATGCCGGTCAAGGCTTCGCCCATTTAAGATAGTTCTACACAGCCTGCTGGATCGAAGAAGGGGAATATTCTCCCCAGTTAGCAGGGAGTGCATCCACATAGGGGCCTTGTTTCACGGTTTACCAATTTTAGGTTTGCAGTTTACCAATTTATTTATGCATTCTTCAGTTCTTAACAATTTTTCCCAATTTTATACATGTTGTTGGTTTGCGTATTGGACAATTGCGGTCTGAAAAATCCTAAGCTCCTAAAAGCCTCTTCCTTCCAGGAGCCAAATTCCATGAATCTGATCCTCAATCAGCTGATCCCTTTCTTCTCCCCCTTAACATCAATTTATAGAGGGGGAAAATGCTTTTATATATGGTCATGCAGCACCTTTTGCAGAGGGTCCAGACAGAAAACCCAGCCTATGAATGACTTAGTCAACCAAAGGTTCATGGGGTATATTGAATGCACCACTCCTACGAACCAACTTAGTCACAGGGGTGCATTGTGTCTTCGCAGGGATTCGCCTCCAATTCATCAACGAAGCTGTGCGTGGTGGGGGGCAGTCAGCCTGGTTTGCGGCTAGCGCGGTCCACATATGCAGATCGGTCCAGCAGTACCTTTCAGGCCATTTGGTTCACTCCCACATATGATTTTTTCCTCCGTTATGTGAACAACACTTTGTGTGGGTGGCACAGTTCACCAAACCGGTCGTGTACAACTGATGATGAACCTGTACGCAGACTGGAAAGGTCCTTTACCATTTCTTCTTAACATTCTTCATATTTTTCCCAAATTATTAATGAATATTGGGTATGTTCTTCCACCGATTTTATTGGAGTACCTTCCTTCACTTCTGCATATTTTTCAGGACCCTACAAATTCCCCCAAATAGAATGGGGTCCAATCAGAACGAAGATGAGGTTATTTTGATGTAGAGTGATCTTGAAACTCGAGTGTTTTGCGGTAAACAGGTGGACTCAGTGGGTGATGTTGGTTATATAATGGGTTCCATGTGACTTTTCCTTTACCATCACCTTTGGTGAAAATCTATCTCATTCATGGCTTCCATGTACTGCCTCCCCATAAGGCATCCTTTGTGAACTCCTTCATCAGCGAACATACCTCAGATTTCACAAACATATCCTCATCCGCGCTTGCCCCCCTCCATGAACTAACTTCCCAGCCACAAACAAAACTATAACAACTTTAAAACGTATGTTACGGATGTCCATGTAAGGAAAAAACCACAAGGTTAAGTGTTCTGTGGATTGGAAATATCCTTCCAACTCTGAAATTTTTATTTCAAGCTTCATTTATGTCACGAATTACGAGAACCCACATAGGGGCTTAGTACGCAGTCTACTGGCCATCGCTCCACAGGCATGGATGCTATGGACCACTTCTGAGTACCGCTATTACACATAATATGAGCATCACAAACCAAATCTGGGGTCGGTACCTGGGGCGTATTATAAATTCCCTTCATGGAGTCTTTGGAAAATATTTGTACTTTTCCTAGATAATATCATTTGAACTAAACCTTGGTATGGTTTACTGATGCATGAAGTAAACATGGTTCCTCCATGAGTAGCTACTATATTAGTGAATATGAGGGAATCTATGGTAAGTAATGGAGATTATAATCTTTAAACCCACTTCATTCCTCATGACATATTTCTGACGGCTTTTCTGACTCTAGAGATCTTAGCTTACTCATTATCCATACAACTATCACTTTACAGTTTTGGTTTTCCTGCCAACATGCCTCTTCTGTTTCCTGATCCTGACCTTCCATTTATCCTCTTAGAGGAACCTCAGGATCATGATCGTGCCAAAATTTCCTAAGTAGAAGAAACATTGCCACTCTGATTGAGGAGAACATCTTCATACTGCAAGGCTCAACATGGACTCAGGGAAACTACAAGTGTCATGATGATTTTACAAGACTAGATGTCTGAGAATACCCATCCATCATCATCATCTCTTGAGAAAATCCTAGAGGCGGATGGAGTGCTATGTGGGATTTTTGAGTGGGAGGATGCTTCTACGATAAGTGGGATTGGGCGTTCTGGGTGCATCAAACCTTTTTGGAGTGCCCTGACAAGCTGGATGTAGTTGACTTGCACCAGGACGCATGGGTGTCTTATTTTTCAACCATCTCTCCAGGAAAAATCCATCTGAAATTGTTGAGACACTGCTGTTTGATTAGCCACACATTTCACCTTTTGCATAGATAGGTGGGGATCAGTCTATAAGACATCAACCAACTTGTAGGTCTCTCTGTCCTTAGAGAAATGTATGATGAGTTTCTCCTAGAAGCTTCTAAATAGAATGATACCAGTCACATGTCTCTTTTGAGAATGTGTTTGATACATATGACGAAGGGATTACTGGGTCTTCCTCTCCAGGCCCATTCCCTCATCCCACTTGAAGCATGGATAAGGTTATTCTTATAGAAAAACGAGTCTAAGCCGAAGGCACGTCACAGTCGAACGCACCCAACCCATAAATCCCACCAAACTCTAGGGTCATACTGTGCTACCCATAAAGTAGGGCACTTTCCCTCTTGGGGGTATGAGCTTCAGTCAGATGTTTCACCTGTGTTCCGTCTAGAAGGTTCTTTCACCATGTTCTTAAGTGGATTGATCTTCCAATCCCGTGATGCATACAATGGGGTTCAGGTCTGCACCTTGATGAAGGAAGCCATGCTGGTGGAGGGTCGACCTATTAATTTATCCCTTCAGACCCGTGCCTGGATTTAGGAATTATTAGGATAGATTCAGGAAGGAAGGTCTTCGTATTTTCTTAGTGGACCATTCCAATACCTATATGGTGGGTGGTAAAACACTTCTCCTGTTATGAGTATCAACATACCTCATATGATCCTCATTACAACATTCATCCATCACTACTTAGCATTTATGATGTTCATCCCCAGACTCTGACCATTTCTGATGAGGTCGGTCTATTGAATGATGCCTCTCTTTTCTCATTTTAACTGCATCCTACCCCTCGCGGATCATTGAGAGGTGACAAGGGTTGTTCCTTGGAGGAATTCTCATACCTCAACAATCATTGAGATGGGATGCTCACTGCCCATGTAGACCACATAATTATCTGTGAACTATACCTCCCTTACCAATTTTTCAGGTAGTTTGGATGCCTTCAATAGACTACGTTGCTTCTGGTTGTTCAACTAAGGGGAGAATGTCATGTTGTGTTTCTCTGTCAATTGTGGCTTATGATGATGAACGAGGGTTCTATTAGAGAGATCATCATTCCTACCATGATAGGTCCCACCTTCATATCGTTGTAGCATGCCCAAGTATGGGTTGATTGTTACCCTGCCGTGATGCTGAAGTTACCAGTCTGACGTGTATAGATACCCTTGATGATTTCCTATCCCGTACCTACCATAATAACAACACCACCCATTCACTTTTTCACATGAGGTACAACATCCACATCCTCTGCTTCCATCCCTCCAACAACCCATATGGATACACCTACTTCTCCCACTCTCGCGGTGAGAAGGTGGTTGATCCATCATCAAAAGAGTCTAGGAGGGATTTCATTAGTGAAACCCATTTGGGTGGGGAACGATTCAGACTACTCCCATCCTATGGATATTTCCCAAGATCATTATGAGACGGGCACTAGTCTAGCATCACTGATCATCCCGGAGGCCATAGTTAGTCCTCCACACCTGTCTTTAGTTGATGGTCCATCCATGGGAAAGGAGAGTCTCCCATCTTGGGTGACTAGATATTGGCCTGTCCCCACTCTTATGGAAAAATTTACTACTTAAAAATATATAGCAGTAGATGGGAATAAAATTGCTGATGTTGTAGCAGGACACCAGACAGTGCACAAAGTGGCATGGCGCTAGTTGCGTTCTCCTTCTGCGAAGACACCCTTGGCCAGATATCTCCAATGAGGGAGAATATTTCCAATGAGTATTTATTGAGTTGTCTTCTGGAAGCTTAGATTATTAGCACCTTCACTCCCTTATTTACTAGATTTTCATTTCCCAAGGAGACCTCACCTCCTGCGAAGACAAGAATACATGGTTCAATTTTTTCCACTACCAGCTTCCAACCTTCCTGGATATTTCAGAAACAGTTGATCATCTGATGACCATGGAATTTAAGGCCCGTGATTTGGTAGAGGTTCTGGAGGAAGAGCATCGTGAGTTCAAATCCCACATAGACAAGTTGAGGGGACAACTAGCCTCCTCCCACGCGACTTATGAAGTTGTTTATAAAAAGGGGTAGGACCTTAAAGGTGTCTTGGAGCAGGTGCATCCAACGACTAAAGCTGAAATGGAGGAATGATCTTCCTTGGAATAGACCATCTATGGCCTACAAAAATCACTCTCCATTCATTTTTAAAACTATAACTGTGTCCTATTGTAGTTTTTTCCCAAATTACAGCATGTACTCTCCCCCTTTTTACTCAGGATAGACTCAAAATTGTGGATGTTCCTCCATTATTTATGAACATAATGGAACAAAATTTGTCTTTGAAACACCTTTTCTTTTCATCTTCCAATTAGCACCACTTCAGGTACATGTTAATTTTAAACCATGACTTGAATTCAGTTATCTGAGATAACCAAATCGAGATCTGATTTTTTCATGAGACAAGAGACATAGTGAGCATAGTTAGACTGTTGCTGAGGTATTATGGGAAACCACACAAACGTTTTTCTCTTTTTCATGACACCCTAATTTTTTCCTAGGACCATTTAGTGTGGACCTAGTATGTATAGCTCAGATACTTCTTAGGCTGACCTTTATAAGTGTTTGACCTAACAAGCATTGTGCCTCTTGAGTTTTTATTGAACCTTGTTTTGACGATGCTATACAAGGTGTATGCTTGGAAATACGATACATGGATTTTTCACAAGATGCCCTTTGTGGGTTTTCGTCTTGGTGAGTTTCATACATATTTCTGTGATTTTTTTAAATTCCTGCAAGAAAGACTACTATTACTAATGTTTTAGGTCGAATAAATTTGATCAAATGTAGTAGGGCAAAGGCTCGAATGGGTTTTCTTACTAATTGTATATTCCTTATACATTTCAAACGTATATGGGGGGAATTTTTCATTCAATTTTGAATAGCATGTAGGGTATTCCACAATTCATAAAAATCATATAGGCGTACATAGGTAGGGAAGACATCGCCTAAGGATGACTTGCCATTGGTAGATGGGCTATGGGTGATCAATATGAAGAGCCATTGAAGGTGTGGTATGCATAGTTGTACAAAGGTGTCCTTAAGTCAATTTTTGTCCCTTTATGATAGCCAGGTAACTTCATGGATGATTGGGTTATAAAGGCCACCAGGGGTGGCTCAAAACAGACATGGTGTCTGAAGGGTTTGGGGAAATCCATACCAATCATGGATATGGACAGAAGACCACTCCTACACAAACTTGGTTTTCATGAAGGAGGGTTTGATGGTGACGTAGTTTAAACTCATACATCTGGGACATTCATTCAAGTGTAATGGATTTCCTTAGTTCACGAGAATTTAACCATAAAAGTTCCACAATACTCAAACGTGATTGTGGAAAGGTTTGTAAACTATATCTCAAAGAGTTTCTGTATCATGGGATTGATATATGGAATCATAGTCCTATATGCATTTATAAAGATGCATTGCCTAAGGAAGACTTTCCTTTGGCAGACATGCCATGGGAACAATATGTAGAGCCACTGAGGATATGTTATGTATAGTCATGGAAAGGTGTCCTTAGGTCAATTGTTGTATTCATCCAATATCTGGGAAACTTCCTGGAAGTTGGGATTCAAGACTACTAGGGGTGGTTTATGAGAGTTCAGTTCATTCTGGTTACAAAGTTTGATTCATGAGGAGGGGTTGTCTGAACATGGGAGAATCATTTTGGGTTAAGATATCCTAAGAATCGGTGAAGTCATCCCTCTCACTTAGGTGTGAGGTGAAGATCCCTACAGGCTTGACCCATGAACTAAGGAATAGAGGGAGGCCTCCATTCTTGACATAACCCATGAAGAGTTATTTCAAGACCATGCAGTTTAGAGTCATGCAACACGAATGGTCTCTGTGTAATTTAATGTCATGCTATAAGGACGATGGGAATTTAGTTTTTAAAAAAAATGCTTGTAATTGGGGACACTATTTAATGTCGAGGTGCTTGGCCTTTGCAGTTTAACGTCATTAAATGAGGATGAAATACATGAAGTTTATCTTCATATAATAAGGATGTTGTAGTAAAGGTCACTCTTGATTAGAATGCAAGTGGGTATGAATACCCTGACATGTCCAAGATGTGGGATGGATGCAGATAGTGTAAACAATGATTCTTAGGCCTCTTGGATCAGAAGAATTGATATGAGGGCTATGTGGCTGTTGAGATTACGGGGGGTAGTAAGAGTGTTTCATGAGAAAGATATGCATTTGGTAAACATGCCAGGGGCGATCAATATGCAGAGCCTCCATGGGCATGGTATGCATAGTAATGCAAAGGTGTCCGCAGGTTGATGACCTTCCTTGTCAGATGGCCTTGGAGTTTTGTGAGGATCCATGATTATCTGAGTCATAGAGTCTGATGTTTGGAATGGGTATGTCTTTTCATGTTGGAGATATTTTGCTACAGTTTTTATTGAAACATAGGTTGTTCTATGCACTGATTTACCCTGCGAGTGGGGTACAATTTTATTTCATGAAGTTTAAAATTATACGGTAGGCATGATCTTCTCATAGTTTAACAATCATAGAGTTCGGAATAATGTTGGATGATGCTACAGTTACCTACGAGATAAAATAATTTGGATTCTCTAGTGTGCTCTGATCTGAAAGGGGGATGAAGTTGTAAACTATAATCCTGGGGTCTCTCGAATAAGGAGATGTGGTGTGGGAGCTCTGAGGCCGGTAAGCGTACAGAGATGGGAAGAGTGTTTCCCATGGAAGACTATCCTTTGGTAGATGGGCCAGGGAAGATCAATATGTAGATCCTTAGAGAGTATGGCATGTATAATCATGTATAGGTGTCCGCAGGTCGATGACCTTCCATGTCTGATGGCCCTGAATAATTATAAAGATCCAGGATCTCTCATGACACACAGTATGGAAGATGGGAAGAGATGTGTCTAATCATATGAGAAAAACATATTTTAATTATCCATTGGGATAATGCCGCATAGCACTGGTGTTATGTTGTGAATGAAGACCTTCATAGGATACTTGGGTGGATACGTAAGCTCACCAGGTAGGGGAACCCTAGAAATGTCTGGACGTGAAGGGGACAAGAAATGTAAACCATTGCTCCTGAATTTTTGGATCAGGAAATGTTATATGGGGGTCTAGGGACGGTGAGAATACGAGGGTAGGAAGAGTGTCTCATGATATGTACTTGCCTTCGGTAGACGGGCTAGGGGTGATCAATATGCAGAGCCGTCGAGGGCATGGTATGCATAGTAATGAAAAGGTGTCCTCAAGTCAATGAACTTCCATGTCTGATGGCCATTAATGATTATGAAGATTTGGAGTCCTTTGAGTCATGGAGTCTTATGCATTACAAGGACGCATCCTAATGTGCATGGAGTGTTCCCACTATAGTATACCATGTATCATGAGTGGATTATTACTTGTACCATGTAGTTTACGGTCGTGCAGTAAGGATGTTGGGCGTGCAGTTTATCATCCTGTTGTAAGAACAAAAACTTTTTTAAATCCGTGTAGTTTAACATAATGCGGTAAGGACGGTGTCTCAATAATGTGAAGAGGGATTCCATGTAGTTTAACATCATTCAGTAAGAATGGCAGTGAATTTATGTGAGAATAAAATGGTGCCATGATGTTTAACATCTTGTAGTAATGAAGGGCTCAGTGCAGTTTAGCGTCGTGCGGTAAGGACAATCTCTGTGTAGTTTAGTGTCATGCATTAATGAAGAGGGTCATAATTTCTTTTCAGGGGTGGTAGGTCCAAGATATAGAAACCCTGGAACCACTACATATTCTGCAAGGGATAGAATCAAGACATATATAGTTCTCAAAGCCCTTGTAATTCAAAGGTGCTTCCTGTGAAAATATGACTTATATGTAGGAGGGGGGAGGTATTTTTCTCAGGGGTAGATATGCCAAGATACATAAATTCCGGTGTCTCTATATATATTGTGAGGGAAGGAATTTTAGGGACCCAAAGATTGAAATACATGGACATTAAATTACTTTTGAGGAATATTTAATACAAAACAAAAACATACAGCAAAGGACCGTAATAGTTTAATGTCTTTGGAAACTCAGAATATAATATTCTAATCTTGGTGAAAGATATTCAACATCCCCCATAAAGATCTTCCCTTTTTTTACCTTAATACTTTCTTTATATCCTGGGGAAAAGAAAACATATAAAGTATGACCTAAAATTCTCAGTAAGGGTAAACATGGAGAAAATAAAACAAACCATATACATTTGAACTTCCAAACATGAACATAAGGTGTACACATCAAAATCATGAGTTGTGAACTAAATCATGGTAGTACATAAGGCATAGGTCATAAAGGAAAATCAATAATGATAAAATAGCATTGGAATAAAACATTTTATTGTGGAAAACCATTAAGCACATGATATGATTTCTAGAGTATCCAAGGCATTGCTTCCAAGACCATCTTAGTGGAAAAAGTCACTTTCTAAATCGAGTTCACTCCTTTTTGCAGTCCTGTATCACTGAACCAGATTAACTTACCATTCCAGCCATTTCTATCTCATGAGATATAAATCATTACCCAATTCCTTGGAGGGAGATATAGGTCCAACCCATCTCATAATTAAATCATTCTTACTTGTGCCACAAAATAAACATAAATCATTCAACAAAACCCAAAGAATAAAATGGGTTTCATAAACATCATCCCATCATAATGTAATACATATAAAAAAATGGATATCATTTCTTCATAAGAAGAACCAAACCATGTAAATAATAGAGACATTATACTTGAAACATAATCATATTAAATAATTTCATCTTAGATGGGAAATAGTTTTGACAAAACACTTGAAATGAATTCTTGAGGAAAATATCATTTCTTCTTCAAAATAATTTTCTTTTCAAAAAATACCATGAAATTTTAAAATACAATATTTTTTTGAAAAAATTCATGAAATCCTATGGTGGAATCTTCATGAAAATAAGGCTTATTGAAACCGCAAGTTTTTTTTTCATGCCGTATAAGTTTAAAAAAACATTATTCTCGTACTTTTGCTGGAAAAGTCAAAAAGTACCTTATATGGTAAACAAAAGAAAGAATAATTACATACCATCTAATAAAAGCCAAAAATGGGTAAAAATTTCTTTAAAAAAACATGAAACCATTTTTAGGAAATAGGGACATGGATGATAAATATAACCTCAGTAAATACTTACGAATAAACAATCTCAGATAAAAACGAGATTGGAAAGGTAAAACCTTACCTTAGGTCTGATATGCTTCGTACGTATCCAAAAATCCTGAATAATTTTCTAAATAATGTAATTTACTTATTACAGAATCATATTCATTGTTATGATATCATATATGGTTCACTTATGACTTTATATTACCCATTCTTTTGTAAATTCCAAGTTTAAGTAGCGTTTTGGGTTAAATCGTTTTATTTATCGTACGTGTTTGGGATTGTTCTTCATGATATTATTATTACATATATCATGATTTAATTACTTCCAGAATGTAAATAATGATTTATATATCATATATATTCAATATATATATATATAATATAGATGAATGAAATGAAATACACCGTTCATGGAGACGGTAGGTCGTACGTACGCATGATCCTTGTTTTCCTTTCCTTATTGACTTGAATGAAAGTAAGTAGATGACATATATATATATATATGTACATAAATCCAGTAGCTTTATCATGTCATATATTTCATTATTATTCATTATATATACTTTATAATCATTTTTGAATGGTTAAAATGGATAATGAATCTCATTACGTCATGGATACGGTAATCCGTACGCACGAAAGAGCGATGATATCGTTCCCATAATTATTGAATGGAATTAGAGTGTATAATATCTTAGAATCAGTATCATGATATAATAATCATATATATTTATTCTTTACACCATTATACCCATCCAAGTATGGTGGTGGTGGAAAAACATATTACACCACGGTGTGGAGATGGTATTCCCTACGTACGCACGCGTGGTGATTTCCTTTTCCATAGGATCGATAGAAGATGAAATGGGGTTTTTTAATATTTATAATAACATATAAGTATATTAGTGATACTTATGTGATTAACTTATAATGAAACAACTAATGAAGAATAAGTTTAAGAAGAAAGAAACTTGAAATAATTAGTAGAAGAGATTACCTCTTCTTCGTTTCACCTCTTTTAAGATTCCTCTTAAGGTGGTAGAGTTGGTATTTTGAGGAGACCGAAACCTATAAAATGTTTATAGGGAAGTTGATAAGTGAAATAGTCAGGTGTTGGCCGTGCTTGATGGCTCAAAATTGTGTGAAGAGAAGAGGGTGGATGGGCCATTTTATAAGGGAGCATAGGGGCATTTTAGAAAAAACATAAACTATTATTTTATAATAAATCCATATTCGGTTTATAATGGCTCAAAAGTGACTTATTTCGAAGATAAAGTGGGCATGGGTAACAATAATCTCAACCAATAGGTTTTAGACAAGTTTTTGTTACTATTGTATCCTTATAATTTATATTTAACTCTAAGTTAAATAATTTATCTTTTACTGTGCCTTCTTGTTTTCTTACACTATATGGTTAATAAACATAATATAATAAGACACACGAACCCCAAGTGGTTCATTATTAATATATATAACCTTATCTATATCATTTGGTTGATCCTTAGATTTATGGGAATATATTAACAATTAATAATATAATATTTGTTTTAAAAACTATTTTATGTCAATTTTGACACTATTTGGTAATTGATTTTTTTTAAAATCATAACAAAATTATTAGTTCGAGAAAAGTTAATTAAATCAATAATAAAATGTCATATTAACCTATTAAATTATAATAATTCATAAAAAGTCTCAAATTATATTTATTTGGGTATTTATAACATCAATTATGTTAATATTTCATTAATAAGGTAATGACTACATCATCATTGTGTCATAAATATATTAAATTATTTACATTATAAAAACTATAAATAAAATTCGAGTATTTATAAAATATTTTTAGCCTTATAATGAATATTTATAGTCGAATTTATCTTATGTATAACCCTATATTAAAAATGTTTTACTTATTAAACTTTGATTTTAGCTCTTTTAACTCTTCTTTGATTTAAATAATAATAAATGTCCAAATCTAATCCATGTGGACCTAAATGGTCATATTTTATTCCTAAGGTTGTTTTTGGTCGAATTACACTTATCCAATAGAATTAGTACATGTTTTGTGGTGATAAAGAAATCATTTTTACCCTTAATTACCCTATTTACTTTTAACCATGGTAAATAAAAGTAAAAAGTTACTATTTACCAAAAAATATTTTTATCTTATTAAACCATATTTTACTCTTTGATATTAACCGTGTCTCTTGGATTTTTGAAATTCAACTCATAGAAGTAGAAAAATTAAGTTTTATGTACAATTGCAAATGCTTATAAGAGGTGGGTAAAAGACGGTGAAAAGTTCAATAAATTATTTTATATATGAAATTATTATAAAATGACTCCAATGAATTACATTAAACTTATATAAGTATTATTTATCTATTTTGACCTAAAATAAATTTAAATAAAATAAATTATTATTTAAATAAAAAGTCGGTTTTAATCAATAACTCAGTGTTTTCACTATTCATCAAAAAATGAATGTTTTCACCAAAATACCAAAACATCACCCTATGCTAATTTCGATAATACGAATCCAAAAATTAAGTTCATTTTGAAAGATAAAATTTATAAAATTTCAAAAAGTGGATATTACTATTCATAATAGCTAGTTCATAATAATATTATAATAATATCTCATTTAGTGAAACTCGGTATTGCGTACTACACACACTATCGAGGAAGGTCTTGATTGCATGTAATTCAATCCAATTCAGAGCTGCGTGTAGTGAAAGCTCTGTTTGGTTTTGTGTATAACATAATCAAAACTTATTTCATTTATACATTTAATAAAATCTATACTTAATGTTGCATATAATAATTTCCACAAAACGAACTTGAAATTGGGTGTAACACGAGCCAATATTAGTGTTGCATATACTACAAGCTAATACGGTGTTTCGTATAGCGCAAGATAATATTGGTGTACTATAAAACACAAGACATCAAATAAATTAACAAAAATTCTCATAAAATCTTGGGGTGTTACCTTCTACCCCCCTTAAAATTAATTTCTCCCTCGAAATTCGTCGGGGTTATAAATGGTTTACTAGTTGAAAGTTTCGTTCATAGAAACCCACATAATAAAAAGGAATACCAAAACATAATTTTAAAAACTAAAGTACGAAATGTAATGGTTACCCAAATTAGCTCATCACAGGGTTTCCACATACGAGAACATAGGTGAAAATATGGATATAGGTGATAAATCTAACCATCATGTTCTGATGGAGAGTGGTAGAGAACATGTCTATGAAAAATACATCAATCACAAAGCCATAAATTTATGATGATTTAAGGTACCATCTAATTCATCAGGTATGAGGGGACTAGAAAAACATTTTTAGTTCTCAATATCATTTCCTTAATGTTGAAGAATTGTTGAATTAAAAGAAATACTTACTTGATTTTGGTATAATCTCACTGTTGTTCGTTCCTTGAACAATTTCCACTTCATCTCTTAAAGAAATGAAGTTTAATTTGTCATTCGTGAAGTGTTAGCAGATCATGCAATAGAATGATTTTCCATTGCATCTGTTTCTATCATGAAAATTTTAGCACAATTTATTAAATATACATAAGTCCATCTATGCCGAGATTAATCATATATGGTTGCTAAAATGGACTTATACTTCATCTATCATCGCACTTAATAAAATAAAACTAGTTTCTACTAACTAGGGACTTCCTGTAGGCCAGTGGTAGGTGATAAAGGCCTATCGAACCTTGGTTGTGGGTTCGATTCCCACATCCTTGTGGGACGCAATGGGTTGTCGCCCATCCTACGAGTTTTCCTTTTTCTAAAAATACACAATTATAAAATTATAGAAATAATATCGAAAAATGTTCTATCCATAAACAATAATATATAATGCCCAACATAATCCATTCCAATCTTTATACTTATCCAAAATATATCTGTCCAATCTCATAGTATAAAGAAAATTATTACTGGAAATTCCATCTACCGAGCATGTGAATTAAAATCATTTATCATATGATATATATTGTTGGTCACATTCCAAATATGTGAATACATTAATCTCTTATTTTCTTGAAAAATTAATACCCATTGAACCTTAGTAAAAACATGAATGCTGTCAAAATTTAACTCTTTCCATATACCAAAATCCCAAAATTTATATATACTCAAACCATGATATCACTTTGTCCTTATATCAGTAATGAGCTCATGAATACTGTCATACATCTCATTATATCCTTATCGTTTCATTATGAATGTATCATCTACCTTCCAAAAATATTTGAATAACCATTCATGGATACGGGTACCATTCATCATACACATTCAAAAAACACAAGGGAAGACAAAAGTGTAAAAATCCTTAGATTTTTTATTCCATAGCACCATAAATAATTCTTGATAAATATATAATCATTACACTACCTTCTTAAACCAACGACTGAGCTTCATCATTTATTTCATCTCATATATCATTTGTATTCTCTTCATCATCATCCAGATAAATACTACCCATATGACCATGTTGATTCTCTTCATGAGATTTTCCCTCAGGGAATTGGTTTGCATAATGCCCGTACATTCCACATTTAAAACATTTAACCATTGTTGATGTCTTAGAAATACCATTATCCTTGTCCATGGTGTTAGCTAAACCATTTATTTAAAATTACTGGCTTTGTGCCCTTTTTTCCATAGCCAAAGCATCTTCCAGTTCTTTTGAAACATTCTCCCTGATGCCACTTCCCACAAGATTTACATGAGGAAAATTGAACTTTCTTTCCTCTATGATAATCATGAAACTCCATATTTCTCTTATTAGCTGAGTCGGGAAACTTACCAAAGTTGATATTATTGGTCATATTTTAAGATTTCTGATTAGGCATAATAACGATATGTGGAATTCCAAATCCAATTTCATTTGGTTGCTCATGAAGAATATCATTCCATTGTCCATCATATCCTCTATTATCGTGAATCTTCCGGTTTCCTGCCATTTTATAAAACCCAAAAATAATAGTGCGAGAGGAAAGAATCATAATAAAGGGGGATTAAATTCAATATCTAACATCTTTGGTTTAATTATAATATCATTATGGTAATTCTTGGAATATAAACTACTCATATACTTAACCTTAGGGACATCCCTAGACATACCTTCGAAATATCTCTAGAGATCTCACTAAAGATTTCTCATCCTTGTTTCCAAAGGTTATCTAAAAATTTCCTTGGATACCATCTTTAGGGACCCAAATCTTGAAATAAATGGACATGACATTACTTTTGTGGAATATCTAATACATAACAAAAACAGACACCAAAAAACCATAATAGTTTAGTGTCTTTAGAAACTCAGAATATAATCTTCTAATCTTGGTGAAAGATCATCAACATATCCCATAAATAAATTCCCTTTTTTTACCTAAAACTTTTCTTTATATCCTGGGAAAAAACATATAAATTTTGAGCTCAAATGCTCAGTAAGTGTAAGCATGGAGAAAATAAAACAAACCATATACATTTTAAATTCAAAACTTGAACATAAGGTTTACACATAAAAATATTGTGTTGTGAAATAAATCGTGGAAGTACGTAAGGTATAGGTTATAAAGGAACATAATTCATGATAAAATAGCATGGGAAT